>OZ014524.1:293703918-294903918 GCA_963966055.1 Lathyrus aphaca
AATATTGTAGCCTTTTTAAGTACAACCTCCACCCGTGGAAGTTAGTGCAAAAACAAATCAAAACAATATTGTAGCATTTTTAAGTACAACCTCCATCAGTGAAAGTTAGTGCAAAAACAAACCAAAACAATAGGAACTAAGTAGATATACATTTTCTTCAGATTTCAAATCTTGGAGATTACAAACAAACTTTCAAACACTTTAGAACTTATAAATGCAAATTACAAATTTTGCAGTGTACAAACACAACATTATATGTATTGTGTGTTGGAAAATTAATGTATTTCAAAGTCCAACCTCCATAGTGGAAGTTAGTGCAAAAACAAACCAAAATAATATTGTAATCTTTTTATGTACAACCTCCACCAGTGGAAGTTAAAAACAAAAACAAACCAAAACAATATTGTAGCATTTCTAAGTACAACCTCTACAAGTGGAAGTTGATGCAAAAACAAACCAAAACACCTACCCGTGTATCAATATGGTGAATTTTTCTCAATTATTAATATATTTATAACTTATTTTTGTTTATAAAAAATGATTGTAACTTATATCGTGTAACTTATTCCGTTTATAAAATAATGATTATAATTTATTTCGTGTTTAAAACTTTTTGTGACTTATTTTCGTTTAAAAAGATAATTGAATCAACAATATAGTCTTGTGAGTTTATAAAAATATTTATAACTTATTTTCATTAGTGGTATGTTCTTTTAATAGATAGATATTAGATTATATTTTTATTATTATATATAATATTTATTTTATATTAAATTATAATTTCTAAATTTATATATAATATTTTTTAACATTTTAATTAGTTAAAATTAGTGTTGTGTCAAAAGGTTAAAATAGGTAGTTAGCGAGCATTACTTTTATTAATTAGATATTAGATGACAAAATATTATTTTTCTTAAAATAATACTTACTTTCAATTTTAAATAAATCACAATTTTACATATAAACTAAAATTATATTTTATTATTCTTATTAATATTTTATGGAAATATATTTTTTTTATTTATCTTTGATATTTTTTTCATTTTTATTTATTTATCACAAGGTAAATAAAACCAAAACTTGTCTTTTTTTTCTTCTTGTGTTTATCTCTTCTATGATATGTAAAAAGATATAAAATATATTTTCTTTCTCCCTAATTTATAGTCCTCGTCAACTTTCATGTTTCTAAGGGCTACAATTCTTGTTTCCAGTAAATGTACTTAAGAAACAGAAAATAGGAATTTATAACTTAGTTTTACTTTTAATGTATCAAAAAATGTGTCTTGATTTCCATTTTATATTTAGTTTCTCATTTTAGCTGGAAAATATCTAAGTGGCTGCTTGATTAAGATGCCTTTTATATATTTTCAACTCTTAGCAAGGAATGTCATGTGGCTTCATGTCAAGCTGCAATATATAGTTAAAGCTATTTCAGTTGTAGATTGGGTCGTAATTTACATGTCACTTACGCTTTTAGCTGGAAAAATCCATCTGGTTTTGCACAAACCATAGAGAATTGGTTTGGCAATGGTTCAGGCTTCTTCTATGTTTATTTTGGTTGTTTTCATCTATTTATCTACAACTACGGTGTTGTGAAACTCACATGGAATTATAATTTAAACAAACACAATTTCAATTCATTTTTGGCAGTCATATATGAGATTATTATGGATATCATCAGTTACTATATGCAGCCAAAAACAATATTGATGTAGTTATTGCTATATGGGCTCCATAATTCACATCAAATTATAATTTAAACAAACACAATTTCAATTTATTTTTAATACCATTCCACTATAATAAACTCAATCCTAACAATCCAAAAAACCTAGAATTCTACAAATGAAGTAATAGTAAATTTATAAAATGATTAAGTATTGCTATCAAAATTTAAAAGTTGTCGAATATCACCGACTGATATAAATATTTAGCCATATCAACAACTGATTCATATGTACCAAAAAATTTATAAACATAATTTACAAAACCAATTTTAATTCATTTCAACTTCACCCTTCAATAAGTAACACACATTAACATCAGTAATAAGTAACACATTTCAGCTCCACTCTGAATACTTTAAGATATGCTGACAGGTAACTTTGGTAATTTTAAAAATATTATTTTCTCCTCAAGTCACCTACACCACACCTCACACAGATACAATTATGGACTATAGCCACTGGCATGGCAAATTTCATTGTTATAAACTGAATGAAAATCCAAGGTTAAAAGCCTGTCAAAAGGGAACAACTTGAAGAAGGATGCTAACCTGATATCATGCTGAAAATGTATATAATCAATGTGAAACTGATAATTTATTAAATCCTAAGATACCTGATAATCACCAAATACCAGAATCACCATCAAATACAATAGACCCTGCAATAGCAAATCCAGGATCTCAAACTGTAAATTATGCAGAAGACTACTCAATACACTAAATCTATGTGTAAAGCAAACCAAATGCAAATAGAATCTCAAATTGTTAACAAAAAGAAGTATCATAAAAAAATAATCACCACCATTAATCATAAATAATATTCCAGTATGCTTCTTAACTATTCAGAAATTTCAGTCAATAGTCATTATAAATTTAACAGATTCATTATTCCAAAATGAATTGTGTATTGGCTAAATATGACCTATCAAGGAATGACTACCAACAGAAATCAACCCCAATTTTTTTTCCAGTTCCATCCTACCAATTAAGCTAACCCTTGTTGGTTGTATACATCAGAGACCCATAATACCAAAAACTAACCAATATTTGAGAACAAATATTTGTAGGGTAGTAATATTTCACTTGACATGGAAATTGAAGATAACTTCACTTTCACTATTTATCAAGAATAAATTAACAAAGCTCAACTCACCTTGCTAATGCAGGCGAATCCCATGATGATGGTACAACATGTTCCAAAACCAGTTATAGTTTGGTTCCAGAACTACAGCTCCAACCTAAAAAAAGCCTCAAAATGGACAGGCAACACCAAACCACTTTTCAACGGGACCGACAAAAGCAAAAAAATCACCTTGTGAGGACATCCTATACCCTGTACATCAAAGGCAGGTCCCAAGTGAAGAAAAATCTCAAACCAAGTTCATGAAGAGTATAAACTAAAGTAAAAAAGAAAAATAAGGCCAACATCATTGAACTGTTAAAACAAAGTTTCAACATACCTTATTCCATATCAAATACACAAATTATAATCAATCAATCATAAACCTTTTAAATCATTCAGATCTCAATCAACTTCAACCTTTCCCATTCTACATTTTCTACCTCATTTTTAAATTTTCTTTTTCCTCAAACTAGTCAACATTAGTAAAGAATTACACAGAAAAACACAAAAGCTGCAAAAGTAGAAGCATATATGAAACTCTAAACACAAAATTGAATTCAAAGAGAAAGAGAGAGAGAGAGAGAGAGAGAGAGAGAGAGAGAGAGAGAGAGAGAGAGAGAGAGAGAGAGAGAGAGAGAGAGAGAGAGAGAGAGAGAGTGAACAATACTTGATAAAATTGCAGGAAAAGGGACCAAAAGCTTAATGCAATCCCCAGTTTGAACAACGTGAGTCAAAGCCCAAACCAAAGCAATTATTGATAGATTAACCACTCTATGTTTGAATAGAGAAGAATGAGAGAAGAGAAAATCGAACCTGAAGGCGATGTGGTGAAGATTGAAAAAGGAGGATAAACCCTAACAGCAACAACAACTTAGTGATAATGATGAAAGGTGTAGCGCATTTGTTTAAATCAAGGAAAAGTTAATAGTTAATGTTAATTTCAACTTTCAAAGTGTCTTTTGAATAACCAATGTGAATATGAAGGATGAAATGTATGGAGACCTTAGACCTTCTATTTTTAAAAACTAAAGAATTTTAATAGTGGAATAATATTTTGTAGGCTGTAACATCAACTTATTATGTGAATGTGCCACATCAGCTGCATTTATTGTCAAATGAACCAAAACCCTTTAAAAATTGCATTACCAAAGTTAACCCTATTAAATAAGTCAAATTAATCTTTTAATCAGAGGGTTTAAGATGTAATTACCAGGTACTTTAGATTTTATATATATATATATATATATATATATATATATATATATATATATATATATATATATATATATATATATATATATATATATATATATATATATATATATATATATATATATATATATATATATGATGTGAATGGTTTAATAGTTTAAAATATTTTAGCAGTGTATTTTTTTTCTATTATATTAATGTGAAAATAAATGAATTGATAAATAAGTAATACTATATATATATATATATATATATATATATATATATATATATATATATATATATATATATATATATATATATATATATATATATATATATATATATTGAATTTAAAAATCGTTTTAGACATGTAATCAATCAAAATATTTATAATTATATTATAAATATTTTCAAAATAAAAATATTTTTTAATCCGATAGATAATTGTGATTGGTTGATCGTAAAATATTTTAACAGTGATTTTATTTATTTATTTATTTATTTATTATATTAATGTGAGAATGAATGAATTGATAAATGATTAATATTAGTATACTATATCATATAAATGTGAGAGAATAATTAATTAACTAAATTTACCAAATCATAAAACTGAAGAGAAATTACAAGTTGAAGACCCACGAAACCTTCTCACCAACGTCAAGAAAAAATTTCAAGTTAAATATACAAGCCTCTCATTGCTTTTTAATTGTTTATATCTGATATATTTATTTAGAATTTTGTTTTTGAATTACATTTTTTCAATTATTTTTTAATTATTTATGTATCTAATATATTTATTTAGATAAATTTCTATAATATACCGTTTTTTATATTATAATTCTCATTGTTATCCTATTATATTTTTTTTTAATAGTTGAATAATATGTCAGATGATATAACAGATGTCATTGTTTTTTTTTTTTTTATTTCCTGTTCCAAAATAATAGTCTTTTAAGGTTAAAAATGTTGTCCCAAAATAATAGTCTTTCTACGTTTTCAATGCAACATTAATTAGTTTTTACCAACTTTAACCTTAATAAATATTATTTACACTACTTTCAATGTATTACATCAATACTATATTTTTATAATAACCAATAGTAATTAAGGACAGTTTTGTAAAATTGTTATATTTAATCATTCAATCATTACTTTTCTTAATCTATGTGCAACAACCTTAAAAGACAATTATTTTGAGACGGAGGGAGTAATAGTTGAATAATATGTCAGATGATATAACAGATGTGATGTAATTGCTTCTTTTTTTTTTTAATAGTTGAATAATATGTCAGATGATATAACAGATCTCATAGTTTTGGGCCCATGCTGACACACATGTAGTATATATATCTCATGCTAGCCATTGCACTTCAAAAACACAAAAATGAAAATCCAAAAAACATATACTCTTCTTATGGGTTTGGAGTTGGCTTCCATTGCAATTAAGTATCAAGCCGCAAACACCAACCCATTTCAACCATCATCCCCAACCCTTTTCCTCTTTTTGATAGCTCTACTTTGTCATGCAGTTACAAACATCGCTGACCTGACCTTTCCAACTACTCTCATCATGTTCCACTTCACTGGTGTTCTTGGATGTGAGACACTTCTTTGGATTCTTCTCCCTGAATTCTGGAAATGGTATATTATTAACCTGTTCCTTTTTATCGTTACTACATTCTGTTTCTTCAACTGCATAAGTAATAGTATCACTAAGCTCCTTCTTCCAACACATTCAAATGTTACTCAGCCTCCAAATGTGGAACCGCAAGAAGGTCAGGTGTAACCTGTGAATGTGAAAAAGTAGATGCTATATGTAATGCAATTCTGTTTTTGATTCATATTAATCAGCATAATCATGTCTATGTTTTAATGGTTAATTTATCAATGTATAACTCTCTTCTTTTTAATCTTGTCTATTTTTATTTTTGAATTTGAATTTGAGCTTAACTTAACAAAATAGGTAACTCATAAGAGTGATATAAATTGTCTAGGTCATATCTCAAATCTTAGCTTTCCGAATTTGTTGACAAGAGGATAGAATTTATCCCAGATGATCCATAGCAGAATTATCCTTCTTTAGAACTAATCACAAACCTAGTAGTAACTACGAATCCTTTGGGTGATCTAAATGATGAATTGATCCATAAATTCCCCTTTATCTTTGTCTTTTGAAAATTGAAACTATGAAACTTTCTAGTTCCAATGCCACTTGCCTTGATTAGACTGTTAAATTAATTTGTTTATTGAAAAAAACTTCTTGCTAAGCATGTGTCAATTGCCCATGTAGCTTGATCCAAACCCATGTACCATGTAAAATCCAATATGGATTACGGAATAGATGATAGAACTTTTGTTATAAATTTATCGAAAATCCAATTTATTTACCCAAATTTACAAATTTGCGATCAAGTTAGATGTCAAGAACTAGATTGACTGATCCAAATTGATTAAAGGATTAAACTGATTATGTGCTGGCAACAGATACATATTGGGTGATTAGGCTGACAACTATGCTGCACAAAGATCCGGAGGCAGTTTAGCCGTTCGCCTCATGCTTGTCTTGCCTGTTGCAACTGCTCTAAGGTGAGTTTTCTTACTTGATCTAAACGTTGTTCGTGAGATCACATTCAATCTCATTATCATGTTGTTCATTTTTATCGTAAATCTATTTGACTTGCCAATTAGTTATTCATCCATAGATTTTAAGTTAATGGCTTATAAGATGAGGCAAAATATTAGGCTCATGTTGATGGATCTTTCCTTCTGCAGAGCTAATTAATTGGAGCTGGATAGTATGATCAGGAATGAGGTTAAGTTTTTTATTTTATGCCAAATACTATTTGACTGTGTTGTCTGAGATTGTCCTTCAAGTGTGTGCAGGCAACAGATTCATGTCTGCTCAGTGACACTGTTTTCATCAGCTAAGGCCTTGTGGTCCTTATTGCAATTACTCTAAGGTTGGTTTTCTTACTTTATCCACGAATCTGCTAAATATTTTATTTACTACTACCATTTTTTTCCTTCTTTCAAGTGATATGCATTTCCTTTCCTACACAATTTTATGGTTTGTGTTTGTTTTTGTGAGATTCTCATGTTTTCCTTTTGTATTGTATAGAGAAGAGAATGAATATATGAAACTAAGTAACTTCCTTGGATATTACCACTACACTTGAGGAAGGAAGCTGTTCATTATGAAATATTTGGTCCAAGGTTTATGTCTCTTACAACTGACCTCATAATTTTACACTTCATATTTTTAATATTTAACCCCATATACTGCGGAAAAAAGCATTGCTCATGCTTATATAACATCATGAAGGTTTTCAAAATCTTTGTGACTACTTAGTACTGTCTTAACTGCATCACGTAGCCGTGTTTCAGCCCTTGTTAAGATTTCTTTCATGGTTGAAACAACATTTGAAGATGTATTGTTATTCATGACTGAAAATAGATATACAAAAATGCTACATGGAAATTCTGTTTGAACGTGATTAGGATGAACGATAAAACACATGAGATCAATACTCTTATTGATGTTATTAGATAATAGATCAAAATCATCATTACTAAGCTCTTCCTTCTGTTTCTTCATCTGCATCGGTACTAGTATCACTAAGCTCTTCCCTGCTATACATACAAAAGATACTCAGCCTCAAAATTTGGAATCACAGGAATCTCAGCAGTAAAACCTGTAACCTGGAAATGTGAAAAAGTAGATGCTATGTGGTTTGATTTGGTAGATATTTTGTATGTGTGTTTAACTTGTATAACCTTTCATCCAAATAAAGCAAGCCCTAGGAGATAAAATTAAAAAAGGAATACATAGTATTTTAGTTGCTCATGTCAGGTAAATTCTCTGTCTAAACATATGTATTAGGAAAATATTAAGTCTCGTTAATATTTGGGTTAGTTAGTATTGTAACAAACTCTAACCAACTACATTTTGCCAACTCAGTCTTTATGCTGATTGTATATATACTGGTTATGTTGACCATTGAATGGAATGAATTCAGTTTCTCACACAATAGCTTTTCTTCTTCTTCGCAGCTTCAAGAGTTTCAGAGAAACTCTTGCTAGCCTTACCTTCATCACATCATCACATTGTTCTCAATCAACAATGGTGATCGCATAACACTTACATGGTATCATTCGCCTCTCGTTCAATCACGCTTCTATTTCTTAGTGGTGTGAGATCTTCCATCACCTCTTCGTGTTTTCCCCCTTTTTCATCTGGTTCGTCGATTCTTCTATGTGCTTGAGCTACTGCATTCATGGCGTCCTCTGATAACAATGAGTCATTTGCTCGCGATTCTATACCGTCTCAAGGAGTCTCCAATGGCTTTGGTTCTGCAAAATCGCCAAGTGCCTTCGGTCCGAAACTCTCCGTGAAACTTCAAGAAAACAACTATCTTATGTGTAATCAACAAGTTGAAGGTGTTGATTCTTTCTCAGAAGTTGCATCAACTGGTGGTGAATCCAAAGATTCTCTGAAGTACAAATTTGATCAAGATCGCATTGCTGATGTGATATCTGAAGAGTATGAGTCTTGGATTGTGCAAGATCAGGCATTGTTCATATGGTTGCTCTCTACAATTTCGGAATCAGTATTGCCAAGGGTGCTTGCGTGCAAACATGCTTTTGAAGTGTAGGACAAGATTCATCAATTTTTCAATGCACAGATGAAGGCACGAGTTCGTCAATTACGTGTTGAGCTCAAGTCCACCAAGAAAGGTACAAAATCGATTACCGAATATGCGTTAAGAATTAAAGCTATTGCGAATTCGTTATTGGCTGTTGGTGACAAGATTACGGAACAAGATCAAGTTGATTCAATTCTTCAAGGGCTTCCTGAGAAATACAACCCATTTGTTATGCAAATGTATGGCTATCCCATCCCTCCCTCACTATGTGATGGGGAAGCTTTGTTGTATGTGCAAGAAGCACAGCTCAATAAGTTTCGTGAAGAACTTGTTGCCACCACTGTAGCTGTTAATATTGCTCACACAAGTCAAACTAATGGTGCCTCCAAAGGAGGATGCACTGGAAATCGTGGCAGGGGCAGGTTTACTCGTGGTAGAAGTAGAGGAAGAGGGCGCTACACCACTGGAAATAGGCCAACATGCCAACTCTGTGGGAAGTATGGTCATGAAGTCAATACTTGTTGGCACAAATTTAATGAGAACTTCATGCCATCCAATTCAGAACATAATGCTGAAGGTTCCACTTCCAACTCCAAGGGAAAAACTGAGTCTACACTAGATACTACCCAAAGCATTGTTATGATGGAAACTACAAGCAAGCATCCATCTTATACACAAGAGTACCATCTACCTTCTGAACTAGATTCTCAATCATGGTTTGCGGATTCAGGTGCTTCTCATCACCTTACTCCTTATGCTGCAATTTTATCTAATAGAAAGCCTTATACAAGTCATAATAGGGTTTATGTTGGCAATGGTCAAACCCTTACTATTGAATCTATTGGTAATCTTCAGTTTCTATCTTCCTTCAACCCTAAGTGTGCTCTTAATCTCAATAATATTTTACATGTCCCTTCTATAACAAGAAACTTGTTATCTGTGTCAAAATTTTCTCTTGATAATAATGCATTCTTTGAGTTTCTTCCTAACAAGTGCTTCATAAAATCACAGGCTTCTAGGAAAATCATTGCTGAAGGAGCTCTTGATGCTTGTGGCTTGTACTGTTTCACTCAGAAGTCTCTAGAGGCCAAAGGTTCTCTAAGTCATAATCTCAGCTTGAAACCTTCTGCTAGCATTCATACTTTTGTTGTTTCTGATTCTGTCAAATGTAATAATAGCACGTTGTGGCACCACAGGTTGGGTCATGCTAATTTCAATTCTGTAAGCAAAGTCTTAAAACTGTGTAACATTTCTCATTCTAATAAAAGTGAAAATTCAGTTTGTACATCTTGTAATCTTGGTAAAGCTCATAGATTGTTTGCTCCTCTGTCTAAAACTGTTTATCATTGGCCTTTTGAACTGGTATACACTGATTTGTGGGGATCCTTTCAACTATGTCTATTACATGCTTTAGGTACTACATTGCTTTTGTAGATGCATACTCCAAGTACACTTGGATGTATCTTTTAAAACAGAAAGTGATGTTTTACATGCCTTTAAACTCTTCAACATGTTTGTTAAGACTCAATTCAAAACACAAATCAAAGCTGTCCAGTATGATTTTGGAGGTGAATACAGGCCCTTCATTAAATTATTAACTGACCTTGGTGTGAATCATAGACTTACTTGCCTTCATACTTCTCATCAGAATGGGACAGTAGAAAGAAAACATAGGCAAATTGTGGAAATGGGATTAACAATGCTTGTGCATGCCTCTCTTCCTATTTCATTTTGGGACTATAGCTTTACAACCTCTGTGCACATAATAAATAGACTACCATCTGTTTCATTATAAAACTTTAGTTCTCCTTATCATGCACTATATCAGCAAAAACCATATTATGCTACACTAAAAGTTTTTGGTTGTTTATGCTTCCCACACCTCAGACCTTTCAACAAGCATAAATTACAAGTTAGGAGCCAAGAATGTGTTTACCTTGGACCTTATCCTCAACATAAAGGCTTTAGATGCATGAACATGGATGGAAGAGTATATATTTCAAAAGATGTTGTTTTTAGTGAACAAGTGTTTCCATATGTCAAGTTAAAAACCACTGGACAAGGGATTGAGGTGTCTAACAGTACTAAGATGGCCTCAACTCTATCTGCAGTACCTATCCCCTATCACCCTGCTACGAGAGTGCTTGACACTTCACAGGGTCCAGAAAATTAGGGGATTGCACAAGTTACTAGTACTGAAGCCATTCTTGAGGACACTAGGGGCCCTATAGTACCTCAGGTCTTATCTTTCTCACCTCAGCATTGTACCTATCCACATGATGACAACACCATAGCACATGAAGCCATCCCTTTATCTGTTGGTTTAAATTAACAAAGTGGTGCACAGCCTGGCCAAAGTATTATAAATTCTGATAAAAGTCAGAATTATGTTCAGCCTTTCAACACTCGCAGCATGTCTAATCCTAACATTGCTACAGTTTCTAGTCCTGTGACAGGTTCTACTTCCCATGCCCAACATTTATCATCAAACAATACACACCATATAGTGACATCTTCTTCTGCGTTACCTAGTGGTTCTCATACAACTCTTCCTCTCACTAACATTGAGTCCTCAAACCTCATTCCAAATAATAGTATCACACCTCCTCCATCAAATGACACAGTTCCCATATTATCCTTTGATTCAAATGAGCTTACTATTTCATCTTGCATACCTATCTCTCTTCCCTCTCAGTCTATTTCTATTGGCTCTAAAATACCTCTACCACCCATCACTGAAAATAACCATCCTATGCAGACAAGATCTAAAACTGGAAAATCCAAACCTAGAGTCTACATAGCCCATACAGAAACTGAGCCAACTAGTGTCAAGCAAGCTTTGGCTAAACCAGAATGGAAACAAGCAATGACTGAGGAGTTTAATGCTCTCTTAGCCAACAATACATGGACATTGACAAATCTTCCTCCAGATAGACAGGCTGTAGGGTGCAGATGGGTATTCAAGCTTAACCAAAATTCTGATGGAACTATCCAGAAATATAAGGCCAGGCTTGTTGCAAAAGGGTTTCATCAGGAACTTGGATTTGACTACACTGAAACATTCTCTCCGGTTGTCAAACCTGCCACAATCAGAGTTATACTAACTTTGGCTCTTACTCACAAATGGGACATACAACAAATAGATGTAAACAATGTTTTTTCTCAATGGCACACTTCAAGAAGAAGTGTATATGACACAACTTATTGGTTTTGTGAGCTCTGATAAGACACTTGTGTGTAAGCTGCAAAAAACTATCTATGGCCTCAAACAAGCCCCAAGGGCTTGGTATGAGAAGCTACATCAAGCTTTTCTTCTTTTTGGTTTTACCACTTCAAAATGTGATCATTCTTTATTCATCTATTCTATATATGGTATCACACTATATACTTTGGTATATGTAGATGACATACTTATCACAGGTTCAAGTCCAGGCCTAGTTGACAAACTTATTACAAAGTTGCATCAGGAGTTTGCTTTAAAAAGACTTGGAAGACCAAGATATTTCTTAGGGATTGAGGTGCAGTATGGTGATAATGGCTCTTTGTGTTTGACACAGTCTAAATACATCAAGGATCTCCTCAAGAGGGCAAATATGGAGCTGGAAAATGGAGTTTCAACTCCTATGCTGAGTACCTGCAAGTTGAGCAAACATGGTTCATCACAGTTCTCTTATCCATCTTTGTACAGGTCTATAGTAGGAGCACTGCAATATGTTACACTTACAAGACCAGATATCTCATTCAGTGTGAACAAAGCTTGTCAGTTTATGACAAATCCTTTGGACACTCATTGGGCTGCTGCTAGGAGGTTGCTAAGATATCTTAGTGGTACACATACTCATGGCCTACTGCTATCTCCTTCTCAAACATCTTCAAAATTCTCTGTCAGAGCCTACAATGATTCTGATTGGACTACAGATCCAGATGATAGAAGGTCAACCTCTGGCTCATGTATTTTCTTTGGCCCTAACTTGGTATCTTGGGGATCTAAGAAACAGTCCCTTGTAGCTAGGTCTAGTATTGAGGCTGAATATAAAGCACTAGCTCATACTACTGCTGAGTTGTTATGGATGAAGTCTTTATTGACTGAATTGCATATTCCATTTCATCCACCTATGTTCCTATGTGATATTGTCAGTGTTGTTCTTCTTTCTCACAATCCCATTCTTCATGCAAGAACCAAACATATAGAGTTGGATATTCATTTTGTTAGGGAAAAAGTAGTAGCTAGTAAACTGAAAATACAACATGTGCCTGCTTCACTACAACTAGCTGATACTCTCACTAAACCTCTAGAGACTGCTGCTTTCCAACTGCTGCGGGACAAACTCAAGGTTGTTCAGAACCTTTCTTCACAAGCTTCAGTTTGAGGGGGATGGTATTAGGAAAATATTAAGTTTGAAAAATATTTGGGTTAGTTAGTAGTGTAACAAACTCTAACCAACTACGTTTTGCCAACTCAACCTTTATGCTGATTGTATATATACTGGTTATGTTGACCATTGAATGGAATGAATCCAGTTTCTCACACAATAGTTTTTCTTCTTCTTCTTCTTCGCAGCTTCAAGAGTTTCAGAGAAACTCTTGCTAGCCTTACCTTCACCACATCATCACATTGTTCTTAATCAACAATGGTGATCGCATAACACGTACAATATGTAACGTGTTTTCCCTCCTTATTAATGAGCATAATGATGTGTATGTATGAATGGTTAATTTATATATGGAAAATCAATATAAAACTGCTTTCATTTCAATGTTGTCTACTTATGTCTATTTTTATTTTAGATTGTACACTTCACATTTACTTCAAGCATCAGAAACAATTGATTATTTCATACTTGTGATTTGTTGTTGCTAAAGCTAATCTCAATAGGGAAAAACACAATTAGAATCATCATATCTTTAGAACTAATTGGACTCTCTTCCATAGTCACATAATTCGCAGGTACCCCTATGAACCGCAAATTGGTTCGCACATACCTGTTCGCGGTACTTTTGCGAATTGGTTCCCACAGATTCATGTGAAATTCATGTAACACTTTTTGATAACACTTGTTATGAGATTGTCCTTCAAGTGTGTGCAGGCAACAGATTCAAGTCTGCTCAATGACACTCATCAACTAGTCCTTCCTGCTGCCATTTCTCTAAGGCTGGTTTTCTTTCTTGATCTAAATGTTATTACTGATCAAATTCAATTTCATTATTTTAAAAAAATCTTCATTTTTGCTGAATTTTATTGTGAATCTGTATAAGAAGTGGGGTGGAAAAGAGAATGTGATATGCATGAATTGAAAGCCATGAAGATCATCTCCATAATTAAGAGAGAAGACACTCAAGCTAACATATGTGATGTCTTATTTCATTTTATTACCCTAGTCATATATTACAAAGCCTTAACTACAAGGTTCTTAATATTAGGGGGAAATAATTATTGTGTGCCAACAAAAATAAAAAATTAATCGCTCATAGAATATTATTCTATAAAGGTGTTTGTGTACTCTTGAGTATATTACTCGTATGATCTATAACATAAACCTTTCACATGTACAAAAGCTTAAATAACAATCAGGTCGAAAAGCAAAGGGACAGAACTGTTTTGGACAATCAGAATCTTCTTCACATCTATAATACCCTGTTGTATGACAAAAGAAAAGAAAATAATGTTACTAAAGTGAGGATAAGCCATATCGTTTATGAAGTAAGAAGAAAATTTGAAAAGGATAAAAGAAAACTTGATTTACCTTCAACATTTGTTACAATAGTAATTAAGAAAATAAATATAATCATAATATATACAAACTTAACAATTTCAGCCATATTATCACTTTATAAAAATTATTGAAAAGAATATGAATTATCACTTTTGTATTTATAAAACTCACACCCTCCTTACATCATTAAAGTAGTTTTTACGTTTATAGAATTGTTAAAAAAAAAATCCGAAAATTAAAATATTATTAAATATCATTTCAGTACATCAATGTGTTTTATTTGTCCTTTAGCGCAATCAAAATTTTATCTTTTCTTATGATCCTTTCATGATAGAAAGGGGAATATCTAAAGAATAGTTTATTTTTATAAAAAAGATTAAAAATATATAATAACGTCTAATCTTAAACAAAGTATATGTACAAACAATAAAAAAAGAAATACAATTTACAATATAGTTAGAGTGGATAATCCACAAAAATATAGATATATAGCCTTGTTTGACAAAATAATATAAAAGGAAACTTCAATCACAAACCACAAGACAAAAATACAAAGTTAAGGATAAACTATCAATATAACCTACTACACTGTATTACTGTATTATTGGATCATGAAAATGTTATTTGTAGCTATAATACACCAAAAAAGTATATATATATATATATATATATATATATATATATATATATATATATATATATATATATATATATATATATATATATATATATATATATATATATATATATATATATACATATATATATATATACATATATATATATATACATATATATATATATATATATATATATATATATATATATATATATATATATATATATATATATATATATATATATATATAATTGATTAGTCTTTTTAACTTACTATATAGTCGTAAACTTTAAATTAGATTCATCGAATGATTTTCAGTATAAATGTTAATTTGATCATTTGATTGAATATAATTTAAAGACTACGATTATGGAGTAAATTAAAAAAACTTACTCGAGTAAGTTGATCCCCACTCATATATATATATATATATATATATATATATATATATATATATATATATATATATATATATATATATATATATATATATATATATATATATATATATATATATATCATTTCACATCGGTGTAAAATATTAACTTTAACATCAAATCATACCCCTTTATTATTATTCATTCAATGGCTAAGATATATTCCTTTAAAAACTCATGTTTTTTTTGAAGGTGTGAGAAAAACACAAGAAAAGGGGGTTTGAATTGGGGTTTTCACTCTTGTCAATTTTTACTCTTAATGTTATTTCGTTAAGTGATGTTTTAGTTGCGTTGCAGAAACATAAACAATAAAGTAAAGCATAAGTAAGAGTAAAGAAAACACAATATATTCTGGTTCACTTGAGAAACTCTCAAGCTAGTCCAGTCCACCCCGTAAGGTGATTTGCCATAGAAAATGACTCAATCCACTATAATCAAACTGATTACAAGGTGAGGCCAACTGTCGTGACTAACTGAGCATAGACATGCGACTTCCTTACGTGACTACCTATCGTTACTAACTGCACAACAACTGTTGCGACTTCCTTGCACGGTTACCTGTCATGACTGATTGTACAACAACTATTGTGACTTCCACTACACAGCTACCCGTTGTGACTAACTGCACAACCAACTAAAATGACTTACACATTGTGTTACTAGATGATGCGACTTCACGGCACCAGAACACTAACCCCCTGAGAAATCACCAAGATCCCAAGTCTTGAGAAAGCACCACGCTGCTAAGTTCTGGCCTTCACTCGGTCCTTTAGGGATAAGGGTAACATTTACAATTGCTTGTTTCTTACATAAGCATGTGTAAACACATTTAAGTACATCATAAGATCCTAATACACATTAAGATATTACATTGTATTGTAGCATAATTGTGTGGTCTTCTTCTTCTTCAAGTAGCTTCTCACGAACAACAATCCAAGCTTCTTGAATTGTTGGAAGTCTTCTTCTTCATAAGCTTTTGAAAGCTTCATTGATCTTGATGTAGCTCTAAGAAGAACTTATTCATCTTGATTCACATTTGAAAATTCTGGACAGTAACCCTTGTTCTATTTAATCCAATGATCACTTCAGAACACAACATTCTATTTTGGATTTGTAATTGGAGCTTCCATGATCATCTTGTTTATCTTCTTCAGTTCTGCAAGCTTCTTGCAACATATGAAATTAAGCACTTGTTAATCAATCAATTTCTCTATAACATCAGATTATTGTCAAATCATAATCATCCTTTGGCTGCATATTGAATTCCGCACATCATGGTTTGTACCATTGTTATATTGTAATCATCAACCTCATGTGATTGTATGCAAACATCAACAACATGGTTCAAGAACCATCTTGACAACTTTTGTTGTTCAACAACATAGACATGTTTTGGTTGCTATTCAATAACATCACAGCGACATGTGATCCTTTCCTTTTATAGCCAAGCAAAATAGAGTCGTTAGAGAGCAGTTGGCTATTAAGGAATGTCATTACACAAGGATGAAAATAGTACTGCCACGTCTGTCCTTTTTCCACAATTTAAGGTTAGTGGAGAGTTAGTAGGATAAAGCATTTTCGTACTGTGTAGTATCCTTGCTAACAGTAACATTGTCTTCTGGACTTCAGACGCTTCTGATGGTAGATGATTGAAGCATGAGTAGAGACGTGATAATTGGGTCTTCGGAATCTCAAGTCTTCAGTGTCTTCGGAACCTTGTTCACTCAGAACCTTATCTTCAAAACTTCAGCACTTGTCTTTGAAACCCTTGGTCTTCAGAGTCTTCAGAACATCGTTCACTCAGAACCTTGTCTTTAGAGTCTTCATCACTTGGTCTTTAGAACCTCAATCTTCAGAACCCTTAATTCTTCAGAGTCTTTATTCACTTGGTCTTTAGAACCTCCAGTCTCCAGAACATCAAGTCATCAAAGTATTCATCACTTAGATCTTCAAAATATTATAACTTCAGAAGCTTCGCTAGTTTCAGAATCAGAACCACTCTCATAACAACATCCATAAGAGCATTGCAAAAGCAACATTAGGCATCTTTGGATCTTTCTTTATTATGATCAGATACAAAAGCATCCTTGCTTCTTTAGCACGCTTGTGACTTGTATTACATATAGTAACTCGCATATAATATTTAGCTCACATCTGAACTATATTTGTTAGATCTGATTACTTCATAAACATGGTCTACAGAGTAACAAACATTAGAACATAAAATTGTTCTTTCATAAATACTTCATTGTTATCATCAAAACATATAGATGAAATACATAGACAACTCTTGCTCTTACAATCTCCCCATTTTTGATGATGACAAAACCATGTATTTTGATAAAACATTTTATACAGGGTAATCACCGAACGTAACGGGGTAATCACCAAACATAATATATTCAGAGTTTCAAGCAACAACCCCCCTGAATGTGTTAACCCCAAAATTTTATTTATGCTTGTTCAGAGTCTCCTCCTGATCCCAAGGCTCACAAAATAAAATTTTTGAGTTGTTAGAACATAGAATAGAGAAGGAATGCCTGTAAGAACAAGAATTATCTATGCATTCCATCTCTATGTTTTGATGATAACAATGGAGTATTTATGAAAGAACCATTTTATGTTCTGATGTTTGTTAAAGAGCTAATCATGAATATTATATATATTAAGATCAAACAAACATTATGAGTGAGTACGCAAATTCTAATATGCAAAGGTACTATGTGTAATATTAGTCGCAAGCGGGCTTCTGAATCTGAACACAATCAGAAATATCCAAGGTGCAGATGTTGCTTTGGCAATGTTCTTGTGGATGTTGTTCTGAACGTGGTTCTGATCAGATAGCGAAGTGAAGCTTCTGAAATTAATCTTCTAAAGAAATAAGTTCTGACTATTACAATACAATTAGTTTGCTACAGTAACCAATAAAGTGGTGCTTGCATTTAATTATTGTACTTTTTAGTTACCATTTGGTTCAGTTTTAACTATTACAACATAATTAGTTTGCAAAATGTACACAACAAAAAGTAACCATATTTTATATAGAACCGATAGTACAATTTAGTTGCAAAAAGTATTATTTGGACACAAAATGCCCCTAATTTGATGAGGTGGAGGGCAAATACATAAGGTTAAATTTGTGTTTTCCAGAACATCAAATTTTCTTATATTATAGATATTATGTATGGTGTTGAATTTTTTAATTAGTGTATGACTTTTTACTTTCATTTACCTTTAATTAAACTTGATTTTACTGTGATTTTACTTTGATTTTTACGTTAATATAATTTGGTCTCAAACATTCAGCGAGATTTCCTAAGATGCATCTCCGAAGTAATTCCCTCATTGCCATCACCACGCTTCAAATACTTGTAAAAGAACTTAATGGGACATTTGGGAGATACATCTCCGGATACACTCAAATAATATACAAAAATACATCTTTGAACCATATTTTGATCAAAAGAAGGTGGATCTCCTAATAGCGCATTTAGGTGTGATTTGATTGCGTTCGAAGATGTATCTCTAAATGCATGATTGGAAAATTTAGATTTTCAAGGATATGGAATGCATATATAAGGGTGTAATGAGTATTTCCCAAGAGAATTTCTTAATCTACCCCCTGATACTCTTAGGCACCTGGCGCAATTACTTGTATGTCCCCTGCTTCTAGAGATGTATATCTGAACGCACCTTTTTTTTTGCTAAACTTTATTTATTTCGAAGTTGTGTCTAGGGAAGCATTTTAAAATGATAAACGCTGGGAAAAACTTTAAAATAAATCAATTCATGGAAACTTTGGTAGATGCATCATCGAAACGTCTTAGCGCTAAATATGTCCGTAGATACAGCTCCGGAAGTTTCTGCTATATTTGAAACCTTCGTGATCACTCCCCCCATTGATACATTTTCTTCTTCCACACTCACCTTCACCAACCTAAAAAACCCTACATTCTCAATATCATTTTTCACCTTAAAACTCTAACTTTTTCGTGCAATAAATCAAAGGGAGCAAGAGAAGATATAATTTTAGGTAAAGATTGCACTGTCCACTACATTCCTCACATTAACCATAAAACTTTTGGGGGAAAAAAGTTAAGTTACTTCCGTAGTTGTACATCCGGAACGTCTTGAAGATGAACACTTCCGGATGTACATCTACGAAATGTTTATGTGTTGTATTTTTACAGCAGAATTTTAATTTTTGTTTCTTTTTCATATTGTTTACAAATAGATATGGTGCACCCAGATAATATCTCAAAATAATTAGTTTCTACAAACGATGTTTCTCCGAATGTTCAAGGGGTTGTCATAAAGACGGTAGATATCAGCAATGACTCTAATAACAAGCAAGAGTTTGATGATCGTGATAGCATGCTCACATGGATTCGTAGGACTGCAACTAGACTTGGTTTTGGTGTGGTTATAGGAAGATCAGATAATGGTTCGGAAAGAAGGAACGCTTTTGTAAGTTTGTTGTGCGAAAGAATCAGGATATATCCGACTCCTCTACGGAAGTTTAAAAGAGACGACACGGGTAGTAGAAAAATGTGAATATCCTTTTAAAATTCGTGGTTACATCTTGGCTACCAAGAAGTGGAGATTTAGTGTTATTTGTGGTTTTCATAACCATGAATTTTGCTTAAAGTTACAAGGTCATCCTAGTGTATTTCGGCTCAAACATGAAGAGAATACATATATTAATGACGTGATCTTGAATCTTGTCCAACCGAAAAATATACTTTCCATATTGAAATGGATGGAACCCGACAATATTTCAAATATTAGGCAAGTTTATAACATTCAGTGCCGTAAAAAGAAGGTCAGTAAGGGAGATAAATCATAGATGCAACAACTATTGTTGGATGATAACAATTACGTGTCCCGGTACAGAACTTAAGCCGATGGAGTTACGGTTAGAGACATTTTTTGGACTCATCCGAAATCGATAAAATTGTTCAACACATTTTGAAGGTGTTCATTCTTGATTTTACCTATAAGACCAACAAGATTAGGCTTCCATTATTTGAGATGGTTGGTGTTTCCTCCACCGAGAAAACATATTTTGTTAGTTTTGCTTTTTTATAGTGGGAAAAAAAAGGATAATCTTACTTGGGCTTTAGAGGTGTATCGGTGTTGTATCCCAAAATTTTCCCTCACGTCTCTGAGACAAATTGATTCAAAGGTCTCCTCACAGTCATAGGAGCCTCAAAAGTTCAAGACAACTCAAGGAATGATCATACATACACTCCTTCTAAACAAGGGACCTCTAATTAGGGTTTTACTTTCTTCAAAGGAAATAAAACTTCCAAGGCCTCAAGTGGACTTCATGTTGTTTCATTATCACACCTCAATTTTTCCCAAGCATTTTACCTTCATGTGTTTCCTTGTGCAAATTTATTTCAAAAAAGTGACATGGCACAATTGGCAAGAGAATATGTTCAAAGGCTTATAAATGCAAAAGGTCATGAGTTTGAATCCCACCTACCTCACTATTTTGGTTTTTTCTCTTTTATTTGTTTAAAAAATCGCAAAAAATAGAATTTTGGTAAATAAGGAAGGATGTGGGCACATAAAGGGCTTCTATAAGGATTCCAAAATCATTCTTGGAAAGAATCATATTATTCATACAAAATATCAAAAGATTGAAGATCAAATTTTCAAATCAGGAGAGTTTTGAACACCACTTGAATACAAGATCAAATCTCTTGATCCAAGTCCATCTTTTTACCTAATTTCTTTTCTTATATATTCTCATCATGTGCATATCAAAGACACGAATTCTCGCCTCAGAAACCAAAAAAATATATACTTTCAAAAATAGTCAGAAAACGAAGTTTTGCAGCCAAGAATCCTAGCATAACTTGAAAAAACTATGAACTTGAAGCAATTTGCAGACCAATTTACAGATTGTTTCAATCCATTCTAAACATTGCAATCGGTTCCATGGATTCTTCTGAAGCTATCCAGACCGTCGTCCATCGAAATACGTAGAAACACAATACGGTTTGCCTAAAAAAAAATTAGAATTTTTTTATATATACATGCATGTTTAATTTGTTTTGATTATATATTTGTGTTTATAATCATGTTTCGATGTTTTCTGGATAGATCAATTGCATTTTGAGATCAGGTACAAGGATTCACCATGGCTAGAGTTCAAAGCTCCAAATTAGGTTTTTTTATTTTTATTTTAACCATAATCAGACGAAACCAATACCACCATCATATTCAGGAGGCGGTTTCAATCGATTCATGTATTCATAGGAAATTTATTTTTGTTATTTGTTGAGTTTGATTCTTGCAGGTACAACTTATTGCTACGAAACAAAAACCGTAGCCAAAAGCCTGGTTGCACACGTGAAGAAGGTTGTTTTTTTATTCTTTAAAAATTATAGTCAAACGCTCGTTTTTTTATTATCATCTAATTAAAAAAATTATTAATTTAATTAGGTTTAATTATTAGTTAATCACCATTAGCTTAATAATTAAGATAATTAGATAATTATTTTTCTCAATTAATTTTATTTCACTTAATTTTCAACTAATTAATTAATTAAGTTTTTTGATTTAAGTTTATTTAATTTTAATTCTAAAATCAATTAAGTTGGTTAATTTAGTATTCGTCGATTCACCCGACTTTTGACAATTAAATTAAGGTTAATTAATTTATCCTGACCTTTTTTTTCTATTGCCCGATTTTTCTGTATTTCGTGCTCATTATTATGTAACTGTTTCCGAGGTTGTAACTTTAGTTTTTCGCGCGCTCTTTTACATTCTTTTCCTGTTATTGTAACTGCTTCCGATGATGTAATAGTTTAATTAGGACCTTTATTTTCCTCATCGATTATTATGTAATTGTCCCAAAGTCATGTAATAACGTAGGATTTTATTTTTCTGCTATTTACTTTCCGCACTACCTTGCATGCTATTATATTAACTGTTGCTAGTAATTAGGATTTGTATGGCAAGACTAATCAATCAACCTTAGATCACCTAACCTCAAGATAAAATATTTGAATTCAATCACATGCACACTTTTACCTCTAGGATAACCTCTCTTCGTTGTCTTTTGATATAATGGTCATGTCCCTCAAAAATAGGGGTATCTTAACAAAAGATGCTTATGAACAAATCATCATAGTTGCCTATGAAAAAAGATTGTAGTCCCTCGATGACCCATCGATTTGCCTACAAAAAGATGATCTTGTCCCTTGATGACCCTACAAAAATTGATCATAATCCCTCGATGACCCTTCGAGTTTCCTACAAAAAGATGATCTCGTCCCTCGATGACCCTACAGAAAAATGATGATAATCCCTTCGAATTGCTAAGGTATCCTTACATGTTTCCTTCTATGACCATTCGATGACCCTACACCGTCCCTTACATCCAAAGATAAGACTATTTACTAACTAATAATAAGTTTCGTACCTCGAAAAAATACGATCTTCGCGATGGACGCGGAAAGAAACAACAGAGTCGCCACCTAATTCTATTTATTCTAACGAGAGAAAAGGAAGATATAGACACAACCTAAATAAGGATAAGAAATGGTCAACGAAACCAAATTCTAAGTTCGGGAGTCGGTTACGCAAGGGGAAGGTATTAACACCCCTCACGTCTGTTGTACTCAACGGGAACCTCTTAGTCTAACTATGCGATTGAATGTTGATTTATGTCTTTGTCTTCTAAATGTTTGTTAATATGTTTGTTCTAAAGGAAAGAGAAAATTATTATTTGTTATTATTAATATTACGGGGAAAGATTAAAGTTTTTTATTATTGTGCTTGTGAAGGATTAAAATCCATGTGCCTACGTGTTCCCTTGTGCAATGGGAAAGTCAGAGCTTCGTAGTTCGTGCAACTACGGTTTGTGTTTTTTAATTGAACGATTGTTTAAAACGCATTCTACTGCTAAGTGTTGGCTTATAATCGCGGTGGAGGCTGAAGCGCTAGCTTGTTTGCTAGATAGAATGATTTAAATAATGTTCGTTTAAAGAAAAGAGTTTGACCTTGGTTAAGTGTTTTAAAACGAAAGGCGAATGGACCACAACTCGAGGGCTAGCCTCAAGAGTGATTGCATTCAAGGACCCGTGGAGTGCTTGACTCCAGAGTTCAGTTATTCGTTGATTAGTTGTAAAATGATTTGCGTTCATTGGTAAGTTTTAAGTTGTATTCTTTTTAGTGTGAATGGGCGAACGAAGTACGACTCGAGGGCTAGCCTCAAGAGTAATTCAATTCAAAAACCCGAGGAATGCTAGATTCCTGAGTTTAGTTCTTTCACAATTTTAATTAGAGACTTAAATATTTTGAAAATGAAAGAGCGAATGAGTTACAACTAGAAGGCTAGCCTCAAGAGTAATTCGAATCAAAAACCCGAGGAATGTTAGATTCCTGAGTTTAGTTCTTACGTTAATTAATTATATGTATTAAGTATCGTGCTTTGCGATTGTTTGAATATGGTTTAGGGTTTAAAGTTTTAGAAACGAATGAGTAAATGAAACACAACTCGAAGGCTAGCCTTAAGAGTGGTTCATTAAAGAACCCGCTGAATGCTAGATTCCGAAGTTCAGTTCCTCGTTAATTAAATTATGACGCGATAAAGATCGTGCAGATGGCAATCACCTAGTGACCGACTTACGTGTGTGTAAAATGTAGGTGTAGAAATGTTTTAATTGATTAAGTGAATTCGAAACCTAGTCCCTAAAGGTGTTCCTAGTAATACGAAACTGTAAAATAAAGACGGAAAGATAAATTGCGTACAAGGTAAATGGGAGAGGGATACATGATAATTTACACGGGATTGCAAGAAATAAAGGGTATCGTTGTAATTTGCCCAAGAGAAAGCGTGTGTGCAGTGTATGGATTAATCGGAACCGTTAGAATTTAATATGGTATAAAAAGTGCGAGAAATAAATAAAATAAATAAATAGACTAAATAAAGTGAAATAAATTGTAAAATAGAGTAAATTAAATAAAATGAAAATAAAAATAAATAAATGGCCTCATATTGGTCACGATTAATCGGAAACGGTTTATCGTGACTTTTTGTCATATCATCGGCCCAAATAAAAATCAAAACGGAATTGAAAAGCAAAGACACATCTTTTTGAATTTTTAGTTTATCAACAACTAAACAAAATTACAACTAAACTTAAAAACTAAATTTAAATAACTTACTACACAATAATATTTTTTATATTTTTAAGTGTTAATCACATATATACTTTACTTCTAACATTAATAAATAAATTACACAAAACTATATTTTGAAATGAAGAAACTAAAGTCAATCTAATAACTTCAACTAATAAGGAATTTTTTAAATAATTTTAATAGATAACAAACTAAAATATAAAAAAAAAAATTGATGAATGATACTTACAAACTTCAAAGCTAGCAAAAGTTGAGCTTGTTGTGTAGAAGAAAGTGGATGTGTTTTGATGGAGGTTGTTGTTGTGGTGAAGATAATGAATGTTTATGGGTATTGTGTAAGTAAAAAAAAGAATTTTGACTTTGAAAAATATGTAATGAATGTGCTAGATTTTGAGAATTTAAGGGTGATCTTTGTTAGTCTCAAATGAGAGAAAGAGATATCTTATTTATAGTGTGAATGATGTAGGAGTATTGATGTGGGAATCCATGTGACTTTATGAGAATGATATTTGGTCATTGATAAGTCCAAGTTGGCAATCCATGTGAAGTGTGAGAATAATTCTTGGCCATTGATAATTCCAAGTTGGCAATCCATGTGAAGTGTGAGAATAATTCTTGGGCATTAATAATTCCAAGTTGCCAATCCATGTGAAGTGTTTGTACTACATTGTAGTGGACCCCACTTGCCATTTTTCCTTTTTGAATATGAAGAAAAACAAAAGAAAAGTAGTAATAATAATAATAATAAATAATAAAACTAATAATAATAATAATAATAATAAAAGAAAAAAATGAAAATGATTATCAAAAAATAAATTATATTGAATTAAATAAATTGAAGTTAAACTAAATAAATTGAAATTGAAATTAAACTAAAAATATAAATTAACTTAAATAAAAAAATTCTAAATTAGAATTGAACCAAAATAAAATTTAAATAAAAACTAATTCTAAAATATCTAATATAATTTAAACTCCTATTCTTAAAGCGAAATAAGTAATTCTAAAAAAAAATCAAGAATAAAATATGACATTAAAAGTAAAATAAATAGAACTGCATGACTAATGATTAATGGATTAAAATGCAAAAATGACTCACTATCAAATAAATCGATAAAAATGCGTCAGATGAATGAAATTTTTTAGAAAAAGTTCGATCAAAATTTAGGGTGTGACAGATGCCCCTATTTAATCATCTTAAACCTAAATGTGTGAGTAGAAAAGAAGTTTTTTTTTTTAACATTCAAGGTAGAAAAAGATTAAATATTAGAATACCTAGAATTTTGACCGAATGCAGATGAAATGCAATGTGAATGGATGTATGGAAGATTGAATCATGCAGGGAATGATGTCACATGAAACAGACTAACAAGAGAGGATTCCACTGGGAAAAAGGTTTGAGAACACTGAGGATGCAGAAACGGAGACGAGAAGTATTCGAAGTGATAAATCAGCAGGTTCATGTGTAACTGCTGACACTAAGAATAACAAAGGACGGAAACAAAAGGAAATCCAAAGCGTTGGTTCAACTAACACGGGTGTAGTCAAGTTGACATTTAGGATGACAAGAAAATATTCAAAGTGAATGTCCAGTGGCACGATGCGACCAACTGACACTAAGAATAGTAACAAAGAAGAAACAACGTCCATGGATTGGATTGGACGAAGTGGAATAAAAAAAACTGGCATCCATGGATTGTATTGGATGACAAATAGGAACAACGTCCATGGATTAGATTAGACGAAGTCGAATAAAAGCTGACATCCATGGATTGTATTGGATGACAAAGAGGAACAACGTCCATGGATTGTATTGGACGAATGTAAAGTAAGAGATTTTCAATCACGGCTTTGAACAAAAGGCAAGACATCCAATCATAACTTTAGACAAGGGACACAATATCCAAGAATGGCATTGGATAAGGTGAGCAATAATTTTCAGGAATGGCACTGAAGTTAAAGGCAAATCACTATATTCAGGAATGGAACTGAATATACATATAAATTTTCAGGAATGACGCTGAAGGTAAAGGAAAATAACTATATCCAAGAATGGCACTGAATATACAGATAAAACTTTCAAGAATGACACTGAAGGTAAAGGCATATCATTGTATCCAGGAATGGCACTAGATTTAAAAGAAAATAATTATATCCAGGAATGGCACTGAATATACAGATAAAACTTTCAGGAACTGAACTGAAGGTAAAGGCAAATCATTGTATCCAGGAATGGCACTAGAGTTAAAGAAGATATCCAGGAATAACACTGAAGGAACAAGATATCCATGAATGGTACTAGAGGGAAAAAATATCCAGGAATGGCACTGTAGTGGAGGAAAATATCAAGGAATGACACTGGAGGAACAAGATATCCAGGAATGGCACTTGAGTGAAGGAAAGGTAAGCTTGATAGGCGCCAAGAACTTGGACTTTTTGAAGTAAGGTAAATGTTATGCACAACATGACCTATGAAAATAAAAATGAGGGTAAAACATCTTGCTATGCATAATATATGAACTTATTATGATGTATGATCAAATGTATGTAATGCAGATGCTGACAACATGACTTTGACTCTTTTCTGGAGATGACAAGATTGGAAGACTGATTCTTCAACACTGTGGGATCACTGTTATTCTTCTCAGGGACTAAAGATGTTGATTTTGAACAGACCTCTGCCACACTAATAAAATGTACCAAGTTGATGATCCTTGGAGAAGGGATGAAAAGTTTCTTTATGGATTCTTCCAATGAATTGCCCCAAATAAGCTGACTATTGTAGATGAGTTGATTGTTGCTTCAACTTGACTGACTCTGAAAATGATTGCCTTATGATGCGCATGGAAGCTTGCCTCAGTATAAGTTTTGTAAAATCTTTTGGATAACAACCTTGCCCTGATTCTCAACATGGTTTGGAAGGAACTTTCCCCTGATAAGATCACCATACCAGTTCTTTACTGTTTGAAAATTCCTTGCTAGAAAAGATAGTTTGCGAACAAAAACATTTATATAATCATGGTAATTAAAATCAAATGCAACTTTTGAAATCAAAATCATTGTTGGAAGAAAAGCAAATGAATCACTAGTCAAAACACAGTGATTTATGACATTCAAAGTGAAAGGTAAAGCAAAGATATGTACAAAACAAAATGACTTGCAAAGATCTTTTTGGAGTCAGTTTACACAACCTTATTGTAGTATGCTTTCAGAATAAACTTTTCCTCAATTAGGTCTTTTAAGGGTTGTAACGTGGCCTGGTTCACAGTTTATGAAACAAAGGATAAAGGCTCAAGATTGTGTTTGTACCCACCCTTCTTCGTGATGAATCTCCAATCCTACATTCAGTTAAATCTACACACATTTATCTTGACAACGTAAGGGTAAAGATGATGATTTGAGGTTCACTGGAAATGACAGTCATTTTATTTGGCTCTGATGGATGTTTGTGGTGACCCATTGGTTTTGGACATGGTGGTCACTAAATCTTGTTTGTTTGATGTTGAGGATTTGAGGGCCTCTTTTGCTTGATTTTCTTTTTTGAACTGATCCCTAACTTTTGCCTAAGTCCTTTTTTTTTACTTAGCGGGATTTATATTTTTTTTGTACTTTTGAAATTTTGAAAGCTATGACTGCCAAACCATTGGTTGTAATGGATCATCTTGTAATTTGAATGTGTAATCAAAATAATTGAACAACTACCCTGCCCCAGGTTAAACATAAGGGTTTAGATCCGAAAGAAACTCCTACTTCTAGGATCGAAGTGGTGAACTAGGGATTAACTCCTTATCTCTCTAGTGTTTGGGAATTGACACAATGCATGTACATCATCGGCAAGATTTTACCCGAAAGCAAACCACAAAAGCTATGGGTATTTTTTCATCATCCTCCCTCAAACATTTGCATTATCAAAAGTTTTGAACAAAAGGTATATATGTATTTTTTTGAAATAGAAAGTGTAAAGACATAAATAAACAGATGAACTGAATTCAAAAGATTGCAAATGCTTATTTCATTAATCAAAGAAGTACAAACATAATTGAAAGGCAAACAGTTGTTACGAATAGAAGGAAAATACAAACATAAAAGAAACAAGGCCTAATGACTAATCAGTTACAAGGATGAGATGTCCTGTCTTGAAACACTGGCTTTAGGGAGAACTGGATGAAGTTGATTGAAGCTTCAAGTTGCATGTCCTGGAAAAGGATTGTCCTTGACATTTGGATTGGTATCACGAAAAGAGAGGATTTTGTCTCTGATCAACTCTTTCACTCTTGTCTTCAAAGCAAAACAATGTTCCAAATCATGGCCTGTTCCACCCTGATGAAATTCACAATGAAGATTTGCCCTGTAGCCTGGTGGGAGAGGATCTGGAGGAGGAGGCATAGGTCTAGTGGTAATCAAACCTTTCTGAACCAAACCAGGATATAACTCAGTGTACGTCATGGGAATAGGGTCAAAATGAACCCTATCACGATTCTGAGTTTGTCCAAAAGTCGGGCGTTGAGGAGCTCTAGCTAGTTGAGCAGCAATCACAGGAGCAACATAAGCTTGATTATCATGTTGAGCCCTGTATTGAGGTCTTCTACCCACATCGAAAATAGCATTGGTCTGATCTTCCCTCTTCCTTTGGAAATTCCCAAAAGGTTTCTTAGCAACATTGGAAGACTCAACAACTTTGGACATTTTTCCATTCTTAATTCCTTCTTCAAGCCTCTGTCCAATGGTAACCAGATCAGTGAAACTGGAAGAGACACTTCCGATCATCTTTTCCCAATAGAAGGGAGCCAAAGTATCTATGAACATACTAGTCATTTCTTTCTCACCTAGAGGAGGTTCAACCTGAGATGCCAACTCTCTCTAATGTTGAGCATATTCCTTGAAGGATTCCCTCTCCTTTTGAGACATATTCTGCAATTGACGGCGATCAGGTGCCATGTCCAAGTTGTACTTGTATTGTTTCACGAAAGCATCACCCAAATCCGCCCAACTATGGATACGATTTTTCTCAAGTCTCATGTACCACTTCATAAAGGCACCGCTCAAACTGTCTTGAAAACAATGAATAAGTATCTTGTCGTTCTTGGCGTACGCAGCCATCTTGCGACAGGACATCGTTAAATGGAGTTTTGGACAAGTGTGCCCCTTATACTTCTCAAATTCTGGAATCTTGAACTTGGAAGGCACGATGAGATCGGATACCAAACACATATCACTTGCATCAACATTGAAGAAGTCATTACCCTCTACAGCCCTTAATCGTTTCTCAATAGCTCGATACTGCTCACGACCAACTTCAGGTTCAACATAATCTTCAAGATCATCACCCTGAGCACTAGCAGCATTGTGTTCATAGGGAATTTGTCCAGTATGAATCACAGGTCTGGATTCAGTGAAAATAGGAACTTGAAAGGCGGGTTTAGACGCCTGACCAACCACAGGAGTAGTAACATGAGGTAGAGAGTAGTTGTGTGGCAAACCAAACTCCGGCCAAGTTGAAGGTGGCAACAGGGTAGGCTGAGGTTCGACAACAACATTTTCGACCTCTTGGATAACTGTCCTCTGAGGCGGATCTCCTCTAGCAATCAAAACTTAAAGCATCTCAGTCAGCTTCGTCACACTCGTCTTCAACTCATCAATTTCCATTCAGACCTCAGCATTGTGAACCTCTTGCTTTGACATCTTGCGTCTGCAGTAAGCTCGGGTTCTGTATCGGCTACGAAGCTTCAGTTTGACGATCGACAGATAATTGGAAGACAGAGACAACCTGAATGAATTGACGAACAACCCGGGTGTATGAAATAATGCAAATGATGCAAATGGTATGCAATGCCATGCAACACAGATATGCTTAAGGTCACAAGCACAAACAGACTCGGAAGTTGGAAATAAATCGAAACTTCCTAATTGGTAGACCGTAAGAGATTGGTTCTATATTTTGTACCCATAAATATCACTCATGGGATAGTTTCTACGGTGAAGGTTTAGGATACTCAAGGTCACGGAAGTTTATCATACTAATGCCCCGCCGCAGGCTAACTGCATTTTGACGATAATAACGACAAGGTCTACCTTGAGTGGAGTTCTCATGCTAGGCCCTCAAGGTGGAGAGTCCTTGGAGACTAACAATATACAACTACCAATATAGAAACTAGTTCTTAATGATGGATCCCAGAATCACATCCCTTTCATGAATCAGGTCACGCGACACGCTAGCTGTGTTGTGACAAGATCTATGAAAAGTCTAACTATCTGGGGGAGCTTTCATGATATGCCCTCAAGAAGCGAGTTCTTGGAGACTAACACTAATGACTACCAATTCTAACCAAGGTTTTCCCTCTTCTTTTTCCACAACTCAGATTTTACTTGCAATGTGACCCCGAGATCTCACAGACAAGTAATATAATGAGCAAATAAGAGAAAACGGTAAAAGAACAAATAAACAAACATAAATAATAAACATAGAGAAGACAAAAAGATAAGATCAAACAAATAAACACACAAAGCTAAGTTAGGCTCGACTCTCTCTAGCATGGAGCTACTCCCCAACAGAGTCTCCAAGCTGTCGTACCTCGAAAAAATATGATCCTCGCGATGGACGCGGAAAGAAACAACAGAGTCGCCACCTAATTCTATTTATTCTAACGAGAGAAAAGGAAGATATAGACACAACCTAAATAAGGATAAGAAATGGTCAACGAAACCAAATTCAAAGTTTGGGAGTCGGTTACGCAAGGGGAAGGTATTAACACCCCTCATGTCCGTTGTACTCAACGGGAACCTCTTAGTCTAACTATGCGATTGAATGTTGATTTATGTCTTTGTCTTCTAAATGTTTGTTAATATGTTTGTTCTAAAGGGAAGAGAAAATTATTATTTGTTATTATTAATATTACGGGGAAAGATTAAATTTTTTTACTATTGTGCTTGTGAAGGATTAAAATCCATGTGCCTACGTATTCCCTTGTGCAATGGGAAAGTCAGAGCTTCGTAGTTCGTGCAACTACGGTTTGTGTTTTTTAATTGAACGATTGTTTAAAACGCATTCTACTGCTAAGTGTTGGCTTATAATCGCGGTGGAGGCTGAAGCGCTAGCTTGTTTGCTAGATAGAATGATTTAAATAATGTTCGTTTAAAGAAAAGAGTTTGACCTTGGTTAAGTGTTTTAAAACGAAAGGCGAATGGACCACAACTCGAGGGCTAGCCTCAAGAGTGATTGCATTCAAGGACCCGTGGAGTGCTTGACTCCAGAGTTCAGTTATTTGTTGATTAGTTGTAAAATGATTTGCGTTCGTTGGTAAGTTTTAAGTTGTATTCTTTTTAGTGTGAATGGGCGAACGAAGTACGACTCGAGGGCTAGCCTCAAGAGTAATTCAATTCAAAAACCCGAGGAATGCTAGATTCCTGAGTTTAGTTCTTTCACGATTTTAATTAGAGACTTAAATGTTTTGAAAACGAAAGAGCGAATGAGTTACAACTCGAAGGCTAGCCTCAAGAGTAATTCGAATCAAAAACCCGAGGAATGCTAGATTCCTGAGTTTAGTTCTTACGTTAATTAATTATATGTATTAAGTATTGTGCTTTGCGATTGTTTGAATATGGTTTAGGGTTTAAAGTTTTAGAAACGAAGGAGTAAATGAAACACAACTCGAAGGCTAGCCTCAAGAGTGGTTCATTAAAGAACCCGCTGAATGCTAGATTCCGAAGTTCAGTTCCTCGTTAATTAAATTATGACGCGATAAAGATCGTGCAGATGGCAATCACCTAGTGACCGACTTACGTGTGTGTAAAATGTAGGCGTAGAAATGTTTTAATTGATTAAGTGAATTCGAAACCTAGTCCCTAAAGGTGTTCCTAGTAATACGAAACTGTAAAATAAAGACGGAAAGATAAATTGTGTACAAGGTAAATGGGAGAGGGATACATGATAATTTACACGGGATTGCAAGAAATAAAGGGTATCGTTGTAATTTGCCCTAGAGAAAGCGTGTGTGCAGTGTATGAATTAATCGGAACCGTTAGAATTTAATATGGTATAAAAAGTGCGAGAAATAAATAAAATAAATAAATAGACTAAATAAAGTGAAATAAATTGTAAAATAGAATAAATTAAATAGAATGAAAATAAAAATAAATAAATGGCTTCATATTGGTCACGATTAATCGGAAACGGTTTATCGTGACTTTTTGTCATATCATCGGCCCAAATAAAAATCAAAACGAAATTGAAAAGCAAAGACACATCTTTTTGAATTTTTAGTTTATCAACAACTAAACAAAATTACAACTAAACTTAAAAACTAAATTTAAATAACTTACTACACAATAATATTTTTTTATATTTTTAAGTGTTAATCACATATATACTTTACTTCTAACATTAATAAATAAATTAAACAAAACTATATTTTGAAATGAAGAAATTAAAGTCAATCTAATAACTTCAACTAATAAGGAATTTTTTAAATAATTTAAATAGATAAAAAACTAAAATATAAAAAAAATGATGAATGATACTTACAAACTTCAAAGCTAGCAAAGGTTGAGCTTGTTGTGTAGAAGAAAGTGGATGTGTTTTGATGGAGGTTGTTGTTGTGGTGAAGATGATGAATGTTTGTGGGTATTGTGTAAGTAAAAAAAAAAGAATTTTGACTTTGAAAAATATGTAATGAATGTGCTAGATTTTGAGAATTTAAGGGTGATCTTTGTTAGTCCCAAATGAGAGAAAGAGATATCTTATTTATAGTGTGAATGATGTAGGAGTGTTGATGTGGCAATCCATGTGACTTTATAAGAATGATATTTGGTCATTGATAAGTCCAAGTTGGCAATCTATGTGAAGTGTGAGAATAATTCTTGGCCATTGATAATTCCAAGTTGGCAATCCATGTGAAGTGTGAGAATAATTCTTGGTCATTAATAATTCCAAGTTGACAATCCATGTGAAGTGTTTGTACTACATTGTAGTGGACCCCACTTGCCATTTTTCCTTTTTGAATATGAAGAAAAACAAAAGAAAAGTAGTAATAATAATAATAAATAATAAAACTAATAATAATAAAAGAAAAAAATGAAAATGATTATCAAAAAATAAATTATATTGAATTAAATAAATTGAAGTTAAACTAAATAAATTGAAATTGAAATTAAACTAAAAATCTAAATTAACTTAAATAAAAAAATTCTAAATTAGAATTGAACCAAAATAAAATTTAAATAAAAACTAATTCTAAAATATCTAATATAATTTAAACTCCTATTCTTAAAGAGAAATAAGTAATTCTAAAAAAAAATCAAGAACAAAATATGACATTAAAAGTAAAATAAATAGAACTGCATGATTAATGATTAATGGATTAAAATGCAAAAATGACTCACTATCAAATAAATCGATAAAAATGTGTTAGATGAATGAATTTTTTTAGAAAAAGTTCGGTCAAAATTTAGGGTGTGACAGTAAGGACAATCCTATCTCTAAGGAAATAGGAGAATAACATAAATGACCTTGAGTAGGTAGGATCCCTTAACTGCTTGCTCACAATTTTAAAACAAACACTCTTTACACCTCACATTTTCAAAACAACTTTCAAAAAAACACTTTGTATACATTCTTACGAGAATCATTACAAATTTGGGCCTTAATTTTTCCCAAAACACACCACCACTATTTTCAAACAAAAAACAAAGTGAGTTAAGCAGTTAAGAGCCCATGGATAACCATGGATACAAAGGATGCTAATACCTTCCCTTTGTATAACCTACCCCCCGAATTCAAAATCTAAACCAATGTTTTTCCTGTTATTTTCCACCTTTCCTATTTAGATAAAAGAAAAGTCGTTGGCGACTCTTGCTATCTGCAACATTATTTTTGTGAAAACAAAAACGACAAAGTCAGTTCTTCCACCGTATTACAGAATTAGCGAGGAGTTATATTTAAAGAGGAGTTACCTTAGAGTATTAGTTCACTTTATAAATTGTTTGACTTGTATGCTTTACTTTTTAAGGGTCTTTGTCTTGGGGTTACTGTGAGAAAGATCTTACACCCGGATCTGGTGATACCATAGGTAAGTGGCAATAGATCATGGAAACTGCTTGGCATGTATCAAACCGGTTGAAATGATGGTCATAATATTTAGAACCCTAGCAAACTCATATTTGGCCATTAGAACGTAACGAAATGACCGGATTTGGATTTAGACCGAAGACTGGTTGATACTCGAAGCTACACTCATTGAGATATGACTTTAAGGATGTTTTTGTCGACCACTTGAGTGTCGCACCAAAATAAAGCCTTAGAGAAAGATCAGTGATATTGAGATCCCTAGAACCCGATTACTAATCTAGGACAAGCTGAACCAACTAAACCTCAGTAGGGAAGGGTAGTTACCTTTGGACTTCATGCAAGCCTTAAACATAAGACTCTTGTGTGACTTGTTTGTGTTTGCCACTTACTTGCTTTAAATATGATCTCTTGTGTGACTTGTTTGTGTTTTCCACTTACTTACCAAAATAAAGCCTTAGAGAAAGATCAGTGATATTGAGATCCCACTAACCATTTCAAGGACCTAAGGGATTTATCTTTGTTTTTTGTTGTAGGTCATGGAAACCAGAGATTTCATCGGAATCAACTTTGTGAAGATTCCTTCCCAGCTCAAAGAATTGGTCTCAATGATTCCTGAGAATTATGAATTCACCAAAAGGCATGGTTATGTACCCAAATTGGTTACCACAAGTTTTGAAGAAGATATGATGAGAGTCTTGTTCCAGTTCTTTGATCTTAAGCATCACGATTTCACTTTCCCAGATTATCAGTTGGTACCTACATTGGAGTAACTTTCTAAGATACTTGATCTACCTGTCCTTGATGAGCTGCCCTTCACAGGTTTAGAAAATGCACCAAAACCTGAAGTTATTGCAGCAGCCTTACATATGAAGAAGTCAGATATTGTGTCTAATTGGGTAACAAAGAGTGGAGTCAAAGGTTTTCTTGCTAAGTTCTTGATTGAGAAAGCTCGTTTGTTCTTTGGTGTTATGAGTTACTATGCTTTTGAGAATGTCTTGGCTCTACTGATATATGGATTGTTGTTATTCCCTAACCCAAGTCAATTCGTAGATGTGCATGCAATCAAGATATTTCTGTCTCGCAAACCAGTGCCTACTTTGTTGGGAGATATTATGCATTCACTCCACACTTGTACTACTAAAAGACAAGGAACTCTCATGTGTTGCATACCTCTACTATCCAAGTGGTTCAATACTCATATTCCCAGATCAGTGTTGAAGAATAAGAAAAGGATGCCTTGGTCTCGAAGGATAATGTCACTCTCTCATGCATATATCTATTGGTGGGCCCGATCTCAGGATGACCTCACTATTATTAACCATTGTGGGGAATTCCCTAATGTGCCGCTCATTGGCATTATGGGAGGCATCACATACAATCCTTCATTAGCTTTGCACCAGTTTGGTTTTTCTCGAGTGAAAGGTCCTCGTGATATGATCATTCAGGGTATTGTGTTCAACTACCAAGATGACATTCCTCTTCCACATATTGATGTTCTGGTAGACAACACTACTCAACACAAGGTATTCTCCTTCATGGATGGTTTCTCATGTTATAATCAGATCAAGATGACACATTGTCGCTCCCTGGATTTCCATCCTGGTTCAAACGCGAAAGTGGCGCGGAGAAGATAAAGTCGCCAGCCAGGCATTTTTATCCCAAAGAAATGGGAAAGGTAATGTTGCACAAACCGAAGAAAATAAAAGGAAGGACATAGGTCATGTGAACCAAAGCAAACTGGGTTCGAGAGTCGGTTACGACCGGGGAAGGTATTAGCACCCCAGATCGTCTGCTGTACCCGACGGGATCCACACTTGCTAGAAAAAATTCAAAGGGTAAAGAAACGAAGATGCTGCAAAAGAAAGACTGAAAGTGGATAAAAGAAGAAAAGAAAGGGGGAAATGTAGGGAAAATAAAAGAGTGTTTGAACAGACCCTACCCCGCTGCCTACATACCTCATCTAGACATGAGGATCAGAGTCGCCGTAGTTCCCCTAACTAGGGAGGAAAATGGCTTGTGTTTTAAAATCTTGAACTGCTTATGTCAATGCTCAGGTTTTGCAGGCTCTTCTAGAATGAGTGCGTTACCGTCTTGCTAAATGATAACTAGGAGCAAGTTCTTACGTAATGAGTGAAGATGATGAGAAAAGAAGTCCCGAAGGAGAGACGATTATTCTTTGTTTGTGGCTTTTAAAGAAGTGTTTTTGTTTGTGAAATAGTCTCATGATTAGACTTGTACTTCATGATAGATAAGCTTATACCACCACCAATATGGGGTGAATATGAATGCTCCATGGAATAAGTCCCTACACACAAGACTATTTCGCTTATCATTAAGTGTTTTTTAGATTTTTGTTTGAAGATGAGAAAGAGAAAGAACCAAAGGATCTTAAAGGTAAAAGAACTAAGGGGGACTAAAAATATCCTAATGTTATCATGCATAGAAGTACTAGGTTAGTGTGATTTGAATTCTATCCTAATGAAGAAGAAGGAAAGAAGAGAAAGAAAAAGAAAAGAAGAAGAAATGAGGTAGAAAGCAACTTACTTCTCTTAAAGAAGTTAAGTTGTTTCTAAGAGGGATAAAAAGAAGTTGAAAAAATGATGGCCTATGCTCATCTCAAGCACAAGTAGAAAGCATAAAATAAAATAGGAGAAAGAAGTTTGAGATGTAGAAATCTCATTCACGCCCCTTACTTACCATATCCCCTGAAAGTGTTAGAAACGTTCACAAATGGCAAGATGAGATCAAATAGGTTCAAATAATGAAATAACACACATATAATAACTACTAAACAACAAAGTCAGAACCTAATGATCATACAAGAATACTAATGTTAGTAATACAAACTCACATCAAAAGGAATGAAAGAAGACTCACACACCACAAGCAAAGCATCCATGAAGAAGTGAAATAAGAACATGTGATTAAGAGAAACAAACAATTAAAAAATCACTAAGTATCAATAAAGTCAAAACTTAAACATGTTAAGTAAGTTCCTAAGAACATGATTCAATCATTTATCAAGACATACAAACACAAACTAGGTCAACTAGGAGAGACATGAGAAGTGTGAAATGAAATGAAGCATGCTTGTGAAAGTGTACCTTAGTGCAAAAGTTATCATCAAACAAGCAAAGGTAAAATTCTCATACTAAAACTAGGGACCACATGACATATTATCAATCCACAAATAAGATCCTAAGAGATGGCACAAGTGCCTTTCTACTCAACCAATCAAACATGGATCAAAAACACTTCAAATTAAGCATTTAAAGAACAAATCTCAAACAATTAGTGAAAATGTCTTAAAAATTATACCAATAAGCAAAAATACACTTCAAGTATGCACAAACATCACATCAAAGTCACATGACCAAAATCAGAAGCAAACACAATCAAATAAATGGTCAAAACACAATTAGGGTTTCACTTCCTTACACAATAAGAAATAAGCTAAAAGACAGCCAATCATAGCCTAAAAATTATGAGAAAAATTACCAAGGTACTTCATCGTGTTAACAAAGCATATCAAAAACAACCAGCATCATATCACTTATAGAATTCAAATTGAAAATCATACAAGTCAGGATATGCAAAGAAGAAAGTCAAATTAAAAGAAATTAAATGAACAATTAATTCATGATACAAAAAAATGAAAAATAAAATTTGGACAAATTTTATAATACTCAAAATATTGTTCATGATTTGTTTTGTAATTTTTGAAAGTATTTTACTATTTAAAAAAAAAGAAATAAAATGAAACTGAAAAAAGAAAATAAAATAAAATGAAAATAAAGCCAAGGAGGTTCAGATAGCAATCCAAATATGTTCAAACCACAAGCAGGCCAAAAGGGAGGGGCATGAAAAGCAATTAAAAGCCCAATATAAAGTCAGTGAAGTCAACATATTACTATGGTCCTCGGTCAAAGTCAGCATCAACCTAAACCCTAGGATCAATCCAATGCACACAGGAGAAGTCAATAGATCAACAAAGTCCACACAATCAAGGGATCATAAGGCACGTTCATGGTAGTAAACATGGACTAACAAACACAATGCATTAATATGAAAACAAAAGTCACATGAAATTCACGCTTATGTTAATGCGATGTCAAAACAATAGCCCTTAGATCATAAGATCCAACGATGGAAAACTCATCTTCAACCTTGGATGCCCTCTTCACCTGAAACACAGTCCGGTGATGGAGCCCTAGCTCCGGTCACCGGAAAACGAATGCACAAGAACAAACATCTCCAAAAATTCAAACCAAGCTCTAGATCAAAAGTATTTCTCATGTTGATCACGAATTCGAACTCAAAAACATCAAACAAGCAATATATTTCACGGATCGAAGAAAAAAAGTTTTGACATCAAACTTTCAAATCAATAATGCAAGCTCAATACACACTTAAATCACAAACAAAAATACATCAATCAACTCAGTGAAGCACATAGATCACAATGCATACATAAAAAACAAGATCTAGAGTGATGAATTTGGAAGCTAACCTGAGATGAAGCTAGGTCAGATACTCAAAGAAAACCTTCAGGAACATGCAGATCCATTTTGTAGCACCTCTATTTGCAAAATAAATGCAAATAGAGCTTCAAATCCCCCTGAATCTTGAGTTTTGAATCAAGTTTCTTCTGAATTGCACTATGGATAATCCTTGCTCTAAGCTCAAATCAATGGTGTATTTGCACTCCTTAGACCTCACTGATCATGAGTATAGAAAGAGAAGGAGCAATGTGTGTGTGAAATATGAGTTTCGAAGGAAATTGTAAGAAGAGAAAAAAGTTTGAAATTGATAAATGGGAGAGAATGAGGCTGGGAAATTTGTGTGCTTCACTTATATATGAAGGGTTTAAGAGGCTGATTAGGGTTTTGCAAGCAATGGGAGCATGGAATGTGTGATAGGGATAAAAATGCAAATTTGCATGAAACTTGTGATGAGGTCATTCCCTCGTGCATTCCTTTCCTCATGTGCACAATCTGACTTGATTTGGTTCACTTAGCCCCCTTGGATTGATCTTGGGGCTTAAGATGCTTTGATTTTTGAATTATGGATGAATATGCAAAATGGCAAGTTGTGAAATATCTCATGTGCAAGCCACGAATTCTCTTGATTTCTTGGGCAAAAGTGATTGTTGTGAGATGTACTTGAATTTGATAACCATAATTGATGTATTAGAGGTCTTGAAAACTCACCATGAGCCTTTTTGCATTTGGTGTAAACTTTGAAAATATGGAAAACCCTAAAAATATGCCAAGTTCAAATGACCATAACTTTCAAACCACAAATGATATGGAGGAATTCTAGGAATTTTTGGAAAGGGGAGAATAAACCCTACAACTTTAATGTTTGAGGAAAATTCATTTGGAGTCATCTTAATCATTAAAGAATTGAATGAAGTTAGGGCAAAAATTGCCAAAAATAGAAAGTTTAATTATAGGTCACTTTCCATATTTAGCAACTTTCTTCCAAACCCTTGATTCTTGATTCCTGAGATCACCCAAGCTATTCTTTGCCCTCATGAAGGTCCATAGGCTTGAAAATGATGATTGGAACCTTTGAAATCCAATGGTTAACTTTTCTTCTGCATAGTTGACCTTTTTCTTCTTTTACAAGTAACTGAACCAATGTCTGACTTCCTCAATGAATTTTTTAATCAAACTTCATCCCTAGGCCTTATATGTCATATAGAAGCCTTTGACCACAATAATTGGTTAAAGCTATGAGGACATGATGATTTAAGGCAAAACCCTAATTAGTGTTTCCTTGTATAGATGCAAATTTGCACTACTGAGCTTCTGATGAATCCCACCCCTCTTTAGGCTTTGAGGATGAATTTGAACTTGTATAAGATATGAGGATCCTTCGTAGGCTTCTTGCAAGACCACTTGGCTCTCCCCTTGACTTTGAAGAATCATAACTTGCTAGATGACTGATCACATGCCTTATGCTTGTAACTATGGATGTCATGCCTCATTTTTCTATGTCAAATGCTAAGACATGTATGCTTTATGATATGCTATATGATATGAAAAAAAGAGGTTAAATTTGGGGTGTTACACACCTGAAGACATGGAGAAAACTACATTCGTTACACACTAGGGCACGTATTGTTACAAAGTAATGTCGTTTGGGTTGAAGAACGCATGGGAAACCTACCAACGTGCTATGGTGACTCTATTCCATGACATGATTCATCACGAGATTAAGGTTTACGTTGACAACATGATAGCCAGGTCTCAGACTGAAGAAGAACATATTAACCATCTACACAAGCTATTTGAAAGACTGAAAAAGTACAAGTTGAGATTGAATCCGAGCAAGTGCACCTTTGGAGTTAGATCTGGTAAACTCTTGGGTTTTGTTGTCAGTGGTAAAGGTATTGAAGTTGACCCCGCAGAGGTTTCTTGGGACGTCTGAATTACATCGCCAGGTTTATTTCCCATCTAACCGCTACTTGTGAGCCAATCTTCAAGTTACTGAAGAAAGATCAAGTGGTGAAATGGAACGAAGAATGCTAGACAACTTTTGATAAGATCAAGAAATATCTCCAAGAACCTCTGATACTGATGCCACCAGTTGTGGGAAGGCCCTTGAGTATGTACCTTGTTAGACAATTCGATGGGGTGTGCGTTGGGGCAACATGACGAGTCTGGTCGAAAAGAACAAGCAATATACTACCTTAGCAAAAACTTTACCGAATGTGAAACAAGATACTCACTACTCGAGAAAACTTGTTGCGCTTTGGTATGGGTTGCTCGCTGACTAAGACAGTATATGTTGACTCATACCACTTTATTGATTTCAAAGATGGATCATATCAAATACATATTTGAGAAACCTGCTTTCTCCGAACGAATAGCAAGATGGCAAATGATTTTGACAGAATATGACATTTAGTACACTACTCAGAAAGAAATTAAAGGAAGTGTAGTAGCTAATCATTTGGCTTATCAAGCTGTGGATGACTATCAATCTATGAGTTTTGATTTCCCAGATGAGGACGTTATGCTTGTTACTGATTATGAAGAACCCGGACCGGATGAAGGACCTGAACCAGGATCCCAATGGACTATGGTTTTTGTTGGAGCCTCCAACGCCCTTGGCAATGGTATTGGTAATGTAATTATTTCTCCTAAAGGTGGACATACACCATTCACCGCTAGGTTATGCTTTGACTGTACCAACAATATGGCTGATTATGAAGCATGCATTATGGGTCTCAAGGCTGCCATAGACTTGAGAATCAAACTCCTGGACGTATATGGAGATTCAGCCCTAGTGATCAATCAAATTAAAGGAGAATGGGACACAAAACATTCAAATTTCATTCCATATCGAGATCTTGTGTTGACCTTGATAACGTACTTTGAAGAGATCACTTTCGAACATATTCCACGAGAAGAGAATCAGTTAGCAGACGCATTGGCTACCATGTCATCCATTTTCAAAGTCAATTGGGACAATGAGGCTCATATGATTACTATTGACAGACTAGACGAACCAGCATACTGTTATGAGATTAACATTGATGAGGTAACAGAGAAACCTTGGTTCCACGAAGTAAAAAGATACCTCGAAACTCAGGAATACCCTGAAGGGGCATCTATAAATGACAAGAAGTTTCTGAGGAGGTTCTCTGCCAAATTCCTTCTGAGTAATGGAATTTTATACAAACGCAACCATGACTCAACTTTGCTTCGTTGTGTAGACAAGAATGAAGCAGAAAAGATTATGGAAGATATGCATGATGGAATCTTCGGTACTCACTCCAGTGGACATACAATGGATAAAAAGATTTTTAAAGCAGGTTACTATTGGTCTACCATGGAAACTGATTGCCATCATCATTCTAGAACTTGTCACAAGTGCCAGATCTATGCTGACAAAGTACATGTACCTCTAACTCCCTTAAATGTTCTGACTGCTCCTTGGGCTTTTGTAATATGGGGCATTGATATGATCGGAGAAATTAAACCTACCGCTTCCAACGGACATTAGTTCATTCTTGTTGCTATTGATTATTTTACAAAGTGGGTAGAGGCAAGCTCTTTCGCTTCTGTTACTAAGAATGTCGTATCTCGTTTCATCAAGCAGAATCTTATATGTCGGTATGGTATTCCTGAAAGGATTATTACAGATAATGGTACTAATCTGAACAATACTATGATTAATGCGTTCTGCATGCAGTTCAAGATTAAGCATCACAATTCTTCTCAGTATCGACCAAAGATTAATGGCGCAGTGGAAGCCGCCAACAAGAATATTAAGAAGATCTTACAAAAGATGACGGTGACATACAAAGATTGGCACGAGATGATACCATTTGCTCTTCATGGTTATCATACCTCAGACCGTACCTTAATAGGGGCAACCCCTTTCTCCTTAGTCTATGGTATGGAGGCAGTTTTACCCATTGAAGTTCAGATCCCTTCCCTAAGGATCATGAAAGATGCAGACGAAGATGAATGGGTTCAGACTTGACTTGACCAAATAAACTTGATTGATGAGAAGAGGCTCGCGGTTGTTTGTAACAGACAAATGTATCAGAAATGTATGATCAAAGCCTTTAATAAGAAAGTCAAGCACCAAGTGTATCAGGTCGGTGATTTGGTAATAAAACGTATCATCCTACCGCAAGGTGATCCATGGGGAAAATGGACTCCCACATATGAAGGACCATTTGTAATAAAAAAGATATTCTCTGGTGGGGCTATGATACTAACTACCATGGATGGCGAAGATTTCCCACACACTGTGAACGCGGACATAGTCAAAAAATACTACGCATGAATAAGACCCGCTAGGATGACATGCCTAGGCAAAAATAAGGGCATCCCGATGAACCGAAGAGGTTCGGGCAAAAATTAAGGATATATAAAAAATTGTACACCCGGTAAGTCGAAAACCTGAAAAGACGGCTTGGGCAAAAAAGGGTATCGCGGTGGACTGAACACCTGAAAAGGCGGTCCAGGCAAAAGTTATGGATTAAAGTGTATAACTATGTTTCGTTGGATCACTCCTTTACTACCACTTTGTCTTATTACCAACACCAAGTTCAAAAAAAAACACTGAGTAGACCAGTCACCTCCTTCTGACAGCAAAAGATGAGATACTTGAAGATAATTGCAATAGTAGAGTTAAAACTTGATGAGATCATTTACATATAGCTGTTTTCCTTGTTTTTCTGTACCTTTTTAATTTTCTACGACAAATTCCTCTTACTAGGATTTTGTTTCTTTGTTCAAAATTGCTTGTTTATAGGTCACTTTCAAGATCAATACAATTCTATTTCAAACTCAGCTTTACTTTTCTCATTTTTTACTTACGCGTAAACGTCCATTGATTACTTTGAATGAATATATGCTTTTGAATATGATTTATGTTTACCAAAATGCATAAAATTACAATAATAGCATTTACTAAGGACTCTTGGAGATTGGAATCCCCAACAAGGCTTAGGTCTAACAGATTTCCATAGATCCATCCCCACAGAGTAATCTCTATAGGTTTGTTCCAGCAAAGTATTCCAAGTAGCCTCTTCCCTGAAAGAGCTTGTACTTCCAACCCTACAAAGTCCCAAGCAGGACTCTCTCAAGCCTGATATCCCCAGCAGAGTTAACACTTGGTCAAATAAGTCTCTCAGAGGAATGTCCGTCCCTTTTATCCCCAGTCAGAGTATTTAGAAACTTAATCCTTTAATAAAAAGCACGACGAACGATCAATTCACCTTGAATGCCTTCATTTACAAACAGAAGTCGAAGATCACAAGTACAATATTCTAAAAGCAGACTGAAACGATGTTTTCATCTTCCTCAGCAGTGAACAAGGATTTATTTTCGCCAGCTAAAAGTTGTTACATGAAGCTACTAATATGCTCCTAATATATAATTCATCCATACATCATCTACCGCATAACATAACATACACATACAAAACACATATAACATTCTCATTTACATTAAGAACGTCATGCAATGCATTACATACATCATGATAATGCATAGAATTAACCTTGTTTTTCTTCAGGTTCATTCCCCAGCAGACGAACATCATTAACTTATTATCCTTCAGATTAATATCTCGGGCTGCTATAAACCCCCAGGATCACATCTCCATCTTGGGCTACTATAAACCCCTAGGATTACATTTACCAATATCTTGGGCTTCTAGAAACCCCTAAGATTACATCTACCAATATCTTGGGCTGCTAGAAACCCCCAGGATTACATCTACCAATATCTTGGGCTGCTAGAAATCCCCAGGATTACATCTACCAATATCTTGGGCTGCTAGAAACCCCTAGGATTACATCTACCAATATCTTGGGCTGCTAGAAACCCCCGGGATTACATCTACCAATATCTTGGACTGCTAGAAACCCCCAGGATAACATCTACCAATATCTTGGGCTGCTAGAAACCCCCAGGATTACATCTATCAACGTTTTGGGCTGCTATAAACCCCTAAGATTATATCTACCTCTATCTTGGGCTGCTATAAACCCCCTGGATATCCATTACTATGGATGGCATCTTTAAGCCCATCTTCGACAACTACTTTGTCAACTTACTGGATGGCATATTTAAGCCCATCTCCGACAACCTTTAGTCAGCTCATCAGATGGTATCTTTAAGCCCATACAGTGACCAACGGTTCACTCTGTGCACTCGGGAGTACAAATTTCTGGGAACTTATATGTTCAATCATCTTCCACCTTCAGATCGCGATTGGCACGGATACCAACCTAACTCCTCAGGTCTAAGAAGATTGAACAGGGGCAGCTATTGTACCCCAAAATTTGCCCTCACATCTTTGAGACAAATTAATTCAAAGGTCCCCTCACACTCATAGGAGCCTCAAAAGTTCAAGACAACTCAAGGAATGATCATACATACACTCCTCCTAAACAAGGGACCTCTAATTAGGGTTTTGCTTTCTTCAAGGGAAATGAAACTTCCAAGGCCTCAAGTGGACTTCATGTTGTTTCATTGTCACACCCCAATTTTTCCCAAGCATTTTACCTTCATGTGTTCCTTGTGCAAATTTATTTCAAAAAAAAAGTGACATGGCACAATTGGCAAGAAAATATGTTCAAAGGCTTATGAATGCAAAAGGTCATGAGTTTGAATCCCACCTTCCTCACTATTATGGTTTTTTCTCTTTTATTTGTTTAAAAAATCGCAACAAAAAAAAAAGAATTTTGGTAAATAAGGAAGGATGGGGGTGCATAAAGGCCTTCTAGAAGGATTCCAAAATCATTCTTGGAAAGAATCATATTATTCATACAAAATATCAAAAGATTATAGATCAAAATTTCAAATCAGGAGAGTTTTGAACACCACTTGAATACAAGATCAAATCTCTTGATCCAAGTCCATTTTATTGACCTAATTTCTTTTCTTATATATTCTTATCATGTGCATATCAAAGACACAAATTCTTGCCTCAGAAAGCAAAAAAAAATTATACTTTCAAAAATTGTCAGAAAACTAAGTTTTGCAGCCAAGAATCCTAACATAACTTGAAAAAACTGTGAACTTCAAGCAATCTGCAAACCATTTCCAGCTTGTTTCAATCCATTCTAAACATTGCAATCGGTTCCCGTGATTCTTCTGAAGTTATCCAGACCATTGTCGTCCATCGAAATACGTAGAAACACAATACGATTTGCCTCAAAAAAGTTTCGAATTTTTTATATATATACATGCATGTTTAATTTGTATTGATTATATATTCGTATTTATAATCATGTTTCAATGTTTTCTGGATAGATCGATTGCAGTTTAAGAATAGGTACAAGGATTCACCATGGATAGAGTTCAAAGCTCCAAATCAAGGTTTTTTTTGTTTTAGCCATAATCGGATGAAACCCATACCACCATCATATTCCGGAGGCGGTTTCCAATCGATTCATGTATTCATAGGAAATTTATTTTCGTTATTTGTTGAGTTTGATTCTTGCAGGTACAACCTATTGCTACGAAATGAAAATCGTAGCCAAAAGCCTGGTTGCACATGCGAAGAAGATGAAGTCATGGGGCGCTGTTTTTTTTTTTTAAATTAAAGTCAAACGCTCGTTTTTTTATTATCATCTAATTAAAAAAATTATTAATTTAATTAGGTTTAATTATTAGTTAATCACCATTAGCTTAATAATTAAGATAATTAGATAATTATTTTTCTCAATAATTTTATTTCACTTAATTTTCAACTAATTAATTAATTAAGTTTTTTAATTTAAGTTAATTTAATTTTAATTCTAAAATCAATTAAGTTAGTTAATTTAGTATTCACCGATTCACCCGACTTTTGACAATTAAATTAAGGTTAATTAATTTATCCTGACCTTTTTTTTTCTATTGCCCGATTTTTCTTTATTTCGTGCTCATTATTATGTAATTGTTTCCGAGGTTGTAACTTTAATTTTTCGCGCGCTCTCTTACATTCTTTTTCCTATTATTGTAACTGCTTCCGAGGATGTAATAGTTTAATTAGGACCTTTATTTTCCGCATCGATTATTATGTAATTGTCCCAAAGCCATGTAATAGCGTAGGATTTTATTTTTCTACTCTTTACTTTCCGCACTACCTTGCATGTTATTATATTAACTGTTGCTAGTAATTAGGATTTGTATGGCAAGACTAATCAATAAACCTTAGATCACCTAACCTCCAGATAAAACATTTGAATTCAATCACATGCACACTTGCACCTCTAGGATAACCTCTCTTTGTTGCCTTTTGATATAATGGTCATGTCCCTCGAACGTAGGGGTATCTTAGCAAAAGACACTTACGAACAAATCATCATAGTTTACTATGAAAAAAGAACATAGTCCCTCGATGACCCTTCGAGTTGCCTGTGAAAAGATGATCTTGTCCCTCGATGACCCTACAAAAAAATCATAGTCCCTCGATGATCCTTCGAGTTGCCTACGAAAAGATGATCTCGTCCCTCGATGACCCTACGGAAAAATGATGATAGTCCCTTCAAATTGCTAAGGTATCCTTACATATTGTCTTCTATGACCATTCGATGACTCTACGCCCGTCCCTTACATCGAAAGATAAGACTACTTACTAACTAATAGTAAGGACAGTCCTATCTCTAAGGAAAGAGGAGAATAACATGAATGACCTTGAGTAGGTAGGATCCCTTAACTGCTTGCTCACAATTTTAAAACAACACTTTTTACACCTCACACTTTCAAAACATCTTTCAAAAAAACACTTTGTATACATTCATACGAGAATCATTACAAAGGTGAGCCTTAATTTTTCCCAAAACATACCACCACTATTTTCAAACAAAAAACAAAGTGAGCTAAGCAGTTAAGAGCCCATGGATAATTATGGATACAAAGGGTGCTAACATTTTCCCTTTGTATAACCTACCCCCCGAACTCAAAATATAAACCAAGGTTTTTCCTGTTCTTTTCCACCATTCATATTTGGATAAAAGAAAATTCAGTGGCGACACTTGCTATCTGCAACATTGTTTTTGTAAAAACAAAAACGACAAAGTCAGTTCTCCCACCGTATTACAGTCTGTCACTTTTGAAAGATCAAGTTGAGATGCCTAAGGCTATTGTTACTGACTGTGTACCGCATTGATGAACGTGGTTGCAAAGTTATTTCATTCTTCTTATGCATTACTTTGTAGGTATCACATAACAAAGAATGTGAGAAGTCGGGGTTAAACCCATAGTAGGGACTGGACAAGTGGAGACCGAAGATGGAAAATTGGTGAAGTCGGTGTGATTGTTGAAAAAATTATGAATGCATGGAATTGTATTATAAATTCATCCATAAAAGAATTATATGTTGATTTCGTCATTCATTTCCGGAAAGTGTGTGAAAAGTATCCGACTTTATTGAAATATGTTGAAAGCATCATTCTTGATCAGGTGAAGGAGAAAATAGTTTGTGTGTAGACTGATAATGTCTGACACCTTGGAAACACAACTACCAATAGAGTTAATTCGGCACATGCTTCTTTGAAAAATTGGTTGGGCAATAGCAAGGGGAATTTGTGTCAAGATTGGGACTCGGTGAATCTTATGATTAAAAACCAAAATAATGAGATACAAACAACTTTTGGTTGGAGCATAACGGTATTGAAACATCGATTTAAAGACAACATGCTTTATTCCCAATTGGTAGGCAACATTTCTCGGTCGTGGTTGAACTATATCTTTCACGAGGCCAAGAGAACTTAAGATTTAGGCTCAGATAGCGGAAAGTGTGGTTGTACTATTGTGAAAAACATATTGTCTTTCATGTGCTTATGTTATTGCAAAAACAAATTGAAATTAAGTGAGCCAATAAGAATGGATGAAGTTTTCCCTCTTTGGAAAAGACTTATGTTTGATGATGATGGTTGCATGGAAGGAGGTAAATCAAATACCTTCATTTTGACCGAATGGGAAGCGATACAAGAGAGATTTTCAAAGGACGATGACAACATGAAACTCCACATCAGAGAACAATTGAGGAAGATTGCCTTTCCCGAAATAACCACATGAAACCGCCTTCTCAACCGGTAAAGACAAAGGGTGCTCCGAAGAAAATGAAGTTTACACCGAATGAAAACTCGACTACACGGTCTCCTTCATATTGTGAGCACGTAGACAAAAAAAATTCTTACTCATCGACTCCTAAATCTAAAAAAAAGTGTCATGAAAGGAACGCAAACCACCTCCAACACTAATTCCATCAAAAATTTCATTCATTGACGAGATGTCGGTTTTTATGCACAAATACATCGACTGTATCATCAATGTTGAAGGGGACGACAATTGCGGTTACCGAGTTGTTTCGCCTTTGCTTGGTAGAGGAGAGGATAGTCATGTGTTTGTTTGTCATCAACTAATCCAAGATTTGAATATACATAAAGAATCATACATGCGGTTGTACGAAAAGAAAGAAAAATTCGATGTGGTCTATGAATCTCTTGTTCCTTGCTTGAGTGGTCTGGGATCGGTGTCGAAATGGATGGCCTTCCCTAAAATTGGTTATCTAATTGCATGCCTATATGATAGGGTGTGCATTGACCTGACACACTACGGGTTTTCGAAAACCTTTTTTCCACTCCGCACCACACCACCCAAATATCCAAATGAGCGCATCATGTGCATTGGATGGCTTTCTAAATCAAATCATTTTGTTCAAGTGTACTTGAAACCGGGATGCCCCATACCACTTACATCACCGAAATAGACGAGTCATTCAACCGCAAATGCGGAGACATGGTCGGATCATTTTATGGAAAGAATGCAAGAATTTCAGAGATTGAACAACATTGAAAAGGAATCGAATGCAGAAAATTCCAAAGAGGTGCCACCAATAGATTTAGCCGACGAGACTTGTTTTGATTCCTTTTGAATTCTTGTATAATCAGACGACTAATTGTAAATTTTTGAAGTGCAAAATAATCGTACTTATGCCTCTTATTTATCTCTATTTATATGCTTATCTATTATGTTCTTGTTTGAAAATGTAGCAAAAAATGTTTCATATATATATATATATATATATATATATATATATATATATATATATATATATATATATATATATATATATATATATATATATATATATATATATATATATATATATATATATATATAAAGTTTCTAACGCTTCAGTAAAAATTTCAGAGATATATTTACGGAAGCAAAAGATATGGGGTTCTGTAATACGGTGGGAGAACTGACTTTAAGTTATGTTGCGGATAGCAAGAGTCGCCACCGACTTTTATTTTATCCAAAAGGAAAGGTTATAAAAGAATAGGAAAGACCTTAAGAGAATGTTTTGGGTCAGGGGGGGTAGGTTATGAAAAGGGAAGGTGTTAGCACCCTTTTCATCCATGGTTATCCATGGGCTCTTAGGTACTTAAGCTCACTTTAAATTGTTTTTGAAAATGTAGTGTGTGAATAGAAAAAATCTTCAGAATAGTTTAGTAATAACCCATGTATGGATGTGTAAAAAACTTGTTTGAAAATTTATTTGAAATTTGTTTAAGTGTGAAAAAGTTTTGAAGTGAGCAAGCACCTAGGAGTAACCTACCCTAATGTTTAAGGTCTTTCTTATTCTTTATCCTTTCCTTGGTAAGACTATCCCTACTATTAAGGAGTAGGTAGTCCTTACTTTGGATGTTAAGGGACATGTGAGGGACATTCTGATTATGAAGGCAACCGTGGGGTGTAATAAGCACATATAAGGGACTATCATCATTTTTCGAAAGGGACTCGATCCGTAAAGGCAACCATAAGGGACTTTGATGATTTTCTATTTGAAGGGACTTGCTTTATACACCCCACTTGACCATTATTCGTAGGCAACTTGAGGGATAACCTTAGGAAGTGAGACGGCGATTAAAATCGACTTACGTGTGTGACGTGTTTAATTTAATTATCTTATATTAAAAATTATCTAAATTTATTTTTAAATAACAAACATGTTTTGTCACTCCCTAATTACTAACCATAACAAAAATAATATTTACAAAATTACATCCGGAAACAGTTACATAATTATAACAATAAGCAAAATAAATAATAAGCAAAATAATTAAAAAAATAAATAAGATATAAATAAGCAATAGAAAATAAATAATAAAGGGTTAGTGATAAATAATAATAATATAAGAGAGGTTAGTGAATAATAAAAATTAATAATAATATAAAATTAATAAAGCAAAATAATATGGTTAGTAAAATAATAATAAGAATAATTAGAATAAACAAAATGAGAATGTAATAATATAATAATTTAGTTAGTAACAATAAACAAAATTCTTTCAAAATTATAAGAAATTAATAAATTTTCCATATGAACAATTATATTAAAAAGAAAAAGAAATATTATCAAACAATTATTTTTATTTGCAAAATTAAATTTCTAATAGTATGAAATATATTTATATTTGATATGAGAAAAATAATTTATAATTATATTTACAATATGAAAATAAATTTACATTATAATTATATTAACAATTAGAGAATAAAAAATATTTAGAAAAAATAGAATTAAGTTTTATTTTTGAAAATAGTTTTAGGATTGAGAAATTAGGGTTTACTCATGTACAAAAATTTATTTTTTAATTAATTATATAGAATTATCTTAACTAATATATATATATTATAAAATTTACATTGAAAAATCATGAATTTTATATTTTTTAGAAAAAAATAATTTTAGGAGTTTGAATACATAATATATACATATTTTATAATATAAATAATAATATGTTAATTATTTAAACCAATTGAATTAAACTAGAAAATAAAAGAAAATAAAAGAAAGGAAAAGAAAAGGAACCTGGTGGGATTCGATCCCAGGACTTCACCCTTGCAAGCAGCAACAACATCCACTGGGCCAGCCAGGCGCAGGTGAGAAAGAATGAAGCATGGTTGCTTTTGTGCCTTGCTCTTGAAAATCCAGAAAATAAATAAATAAACAAAAAGGCCTGGGGTGGTTTTGAACCCAGGACCCTTCAGTTAAACATGCGCACGCTTTACCACCTGGCTGGGAGAGCCTTCCTGCTTACCAAACAGACACTAATAATAATATATTAAACAAGCATATTGAATGAAAAAAAAGACCAAAACATTGGTAGAGGCAGGATTCGATCCCATCCCTCTCTTGTCAAACGCGCCTATGCTTTACCACTGGACCAACCATCAGTTGGTGATATATAAACAGAGAGAATAGATAATATTTTAAAACAAAATTTGAATTCTAAAACTGGCGCGCAGGGTCTTCTTCTTCAACCTCCAAACCTTCAAAATTTGCTGCGAAATCCTCCATGATATTTCCTGCGAAAAAAGAAACCCCAGCAAAACCTGCAAAACTCAACAAGCAGCAAAACTGTACGATTTTGCAAAATTGAAACCAGCATCATGATCCAAACATTCACACGATCAATTCTATGTCTTTAAAATCAATTTATATTCATTTAATCGAAGATCCCCAAACCTAGGTCAAAACCCTAAAAATGGCATCTCACGAATTAAGCACTGGTTCTTGAATTTTCCTGCCCAGAATCAATCCACACAACATCATGAACATCATTAGACAATCAAAATTCATTTAAATGCAGTGAATTATGGTAATCGAAAAAAAAGTTTCAAGCATGAACAATGCTTCGGGTTCATCGTATGTGCATGAATGGGATGCATTTGAGGGTTGCTTTCGACTCAATGATGACCAAGGAAGATAGCCATGTCCTTGTTTTACCTTGTAGAGCCTTGGATAAGAGAATCCGAATTACACTTTTCTTATGAATTTTTGAATTATGAACTCACCTTTGGCTGCTGGGAATTCGTGAATGAGGACTAGGGTTATGCTTAGTATATATGTGGGAGTGATTTAGGTCAGAAACATGGATGGGTTATGTGAAAATTTGATCCAAAAAATATTCAAAAAGATCATAGTGTAAAATTCAAATATTTGATCATGAGTGCTTGCTATTTTGGGATAATTCACATGATTTCCTTCTCTTTTGAATTCAATCAATAATTATGAATTTCTAGAAACAATATCTTCACCCAAAAATAGATTTTCATATTTTATATTTATTTAAAATGATTTTTATGAATTAAATCAATAATAAATAAATAAAAAATAATAAAAATGCTGAATTTTGGTCAATTGGGTCGTGCACAATATTATGAGATGGATTGGGTCATAAATTAGGCAGCCCATTTGGAAAGAAATACTTCTAGGCCTCCATTTTCAACATAAACCATCACAAAATTGCCCAACTTTGCAAGGGCACATCTCCCTCAATTTTAAAGGTATGAGGGTGTTCTTGGACTTTTTGGAAAGCTTGAAGAGTCTTTTAAACAACCCCATTGGTTTCAGGTCCATATCATTTACCAATCTCAAGTTATGCCCTTTTGAAGTTGTTGACTTTTTGTTGACTTTTGAAATGACCTATAATGTCTTAGATCATATCTTTCAAATGAAGCATTTTTGGGCTTAACCTTCAACATCAAAGTTGTATAGAATTCAATTTCCTTCAAAATGAGCTTTGGATGGAGACTTGGTGATGAAGTATGTGAAAGTTATGGCTGGTCAAAGTTCAGTTGACTTTTACTGAGAAAACCCTAATTTAGAAACTCCTGATTATTGATGATCTGGAATCTCCTTGATGAATCATGATCAACCCTTGATCAAATGATGAATTTTACTTCATATACTTGATGTTGGCAAAAAATCATGAAGTTTGACTTTGGTTTGACCACAGTTGACCTCAGTTTGACTTTTTAACTGCATTGACTGATTTTGACTTATCTGATCATCTGACTGAGCAAACTTTTGAGAAAAGTCTTGAAACTTGTCATAGGGGTTCTTACACACATATAAGATGTTATGAAACTCACTTGAGGTATTGGAAGTCCATTTAGCCTGATTAAAGTCAAAACCCTAGTTTTGGATGCACTGCTTAGGAGGTGCATTGTCTGAGGGAATTGTCAACTTCTTTGACCAATTGTGAACTTTGTGAACCTTGTGAATCTTCATAAAGTAACTTGTAGACTTTCTGAACCTCATGGGAGGTTATATAATCATTGAGAAACTTGTGAACCTTGTGAACCTTCAAGAAGCAACCTATGGACTTCATGAACCTCATGAAAGGTCTTGTAGATGTTGAGAAGCTTGTGAACCTTGTGAACCTTCAAGAAGTGACTTGTAGACTTCATGAACCTCATGAAAGGTTATATAAGCATTGAGAAACTTGTGAACCTTGTGAACCTTCAAGAAGCAACCTATGGACTTCATGAACCTCATGAAAGGTCTTGTAGATGTTGAGAAGCTTGTGAACCTTGTGAACCTTCAAGAAGTGACTTGTAGACTTCATGAACCTCATGAAAGGTTATATAAGCATTGAGAAACTTGTGAACCTTGTGAACCTTCATAAAGTAACTTGTAGACTTCATGAACCTCATGAAAGGTTATGCAAGTGTTGGAGAACTTGTGAACCTTGTGAACCTTCTTAGAACACAAAGTCTTGTATTGTGAGGGCAAATTTTTGGGTGCAACAGGTTGTTCTGTGGATATATCTCCAGAAGTAGTTGACCAGACAATAGTTTGTCCATATTCATCTAGGTTTTCAATAAATTTGGGGTTTCATGTGTTATCTTTCACACAAACACAAAAATGTCTCAGGGGTATGAAATCAAGATTCGTTGGTATGTCGCAAGTGTCTCATACACCGACGACAATACCCGAACGAACGTTCAAACTCACCGATCTCACTCCGCTCGACGATATCATTGACAAAATTCATTATCTTCTACCCTACTGAAGAAATATGCGGAAGCTCGAATATTGTTCGCCTTCGGTTGACAGAACGTCGTGTTCAGCAAATTTCAGCTCAAGAACGAAGACAATGTTAGGGCGATATGGCGAACGTATTTTGGTTTCGAAGAGAAAATTTCGCTCGAATTGGATGCGATTGCAGGAAGAACGGCCGATGACATCTTGAAGATGTGCAAGCGTCCACCGGGTTATTGAAATGTAATTTTTAATTTTCTATCGAAAATCATCAATGCAATGTCGATTTTATTTTATGAATATTGATTTTATGATTGTTATGTTCATTTGTTGGGATACTGTCTCTAGTTTACTTCCGCAAGTATAAATACGAAAAACTTTCGTAGATACATCTACGAAATTAATCAAAAACAACATAATAAAATGTGTGTCCAAATATAAGTTGCTCACTATCCAATCCTAAACTTGTCATTTTTTTTATAAATAAAATAAAATAAAAAATCTCATAATATTTATTATATAAAGTATATTACTTTAAATATAATACATTTTTATGTACTATATTATTTTTTAAAAATAAACTAACATTCTTTTAAATATAATACAAGTTTAAAATTGTGGGGGGGAAAAAGTGATCCAGAGTTCCTCTTTATGAAGGTATTATTATAAAGTGTCTCTCAACATTGGCTCTCAGGTGTTGACTGTTGAGTTCAGTTGAATCAAGATAAAACCAACATTTAGCCTTTTTTTGGAAAGTGTGGATAATGGCTAATCCTTAACATGACTCTTCATAATGTGTGAACCAGTTTTGTGCTGAAGTGCATAGATCATGGATTTATAATTCAATAATAAAATTGAAGACACCCTTTGCAGCACAACAATTCAGGATTGAGAACAAAATTCAGGATTCCCTATATATTGCATACACTTGTGCATATATCACAAAATTCAGGATTCTCTATGTATTGCAGACACCCTTTTTTGGGATGGAATGAATTTTGCAAAGGTTCTGCACAACAAATCATTGATATAGTAATGGCTTTGACCTGAGAACAAAATGTATTTATACTAATACAACAAATGCACTGGATGAACCTGTAAAGTGATTAATTGATCCAAATAAGCCCTTTGCAGCCCCAAAATGACTTATTCTGTACACACCAGGAGTCACGCCCTGCGGTATCCTCCATTCCATGGTTGCTTTACTCATAGGACTGAGTTTAAAACTCCTTGACCACTTAAAACGCAGACAGAAATCATCATCGTCATAAGCAGGAACCCAAGTGTCTTTTCCTTGGAGAATTTCCACCAGGGCAAAGGTGCCTTCCGTCAAAAGGTCATTTCGAGGGCACGCAGACCAAAACGAAACTGTCACAATGTCACCGCTCGTAAAGGTGGAGTTCTGAGGTACGTCAGAGGAAACATCGCCAAAAGTTACTCCAAAAGGGGTTCCGTCTACCACAACTGGTGGCAGCAAGCTTACTTGCTTATCCAGAAGATCAGGAGGCAGTGGACCAGTTTCTACTGGTTCGCCGCTGATAAGAGCCTTTGCAAGCTTCTTAAACTCTTGAATATATGCATTCAGCGTGTGTGGGCCGTATAGCGTAGAAGCACCCTGACAGCAAGAAAATTGACGTCAGAAAGAGAGTTACACAGTAGAAATATTTGCTCCAAGGTATATGTCTCGTGCAACTGACCTCGTATCTTTGCACCTGGTATTCTTCATATGTAGTGGCATATTGCGAATAAGCATTGCTCAAAGATGCTATAACAATATGAAGATTTTTAAAATCCTTGTGACTACTTAGTACCGTCTTCACTGCTTCGCGTAGTCTCCTTCCCGCCATTGTTGAGATTTCTGTCAGAATTAGAAATGTTATGAACAAGTTGAGATTGTGAAGGATAGAGATCCTAAAAACAAGATATTACTGCAAATAAGGGTGTAGGAGACGATTTGGTACCTCCTGGTATAGACAGAATAACAAACTGCCCAACTCGGAGGATCTGAATCGGAAGTATTGAAGGCTGCAAAATTAACATGAGTGAAGAAACCTTTAGAAAAGTGAAAGATGCATTTATATATATGCATGACTGAAAACAGATGTGGTAAAACTGCTACATGGAACTTCTGTTGGCACAGAACATGATTAGGTGGAAAGTTATAACACATGATATCAATAGTATAATTGATGTAATTCAATACTACTAGATCAAAATATAGAGAAGAAAACTCTGGTGAACATATGGGCGGAAAACTCGTAACTTTCAGATAAGGAGTAACTTACTGCCCAATCATATGGTATATTCATTTCACCGGTATCAAGCAAAATGGGCTTTGGGTGCTGACAATCAATTTGTTTCTTGCTTATTGTCTTAACTAGGTTGCGGACTAGCTTCCAGAAATGACTTCCCTGGTGTACAATCAGAAAAATAATAAGTATAAACCATAACATATTGTTTGGATAAACAGCTTAATTAGCCGCCTATAACATAAGTGTTTATCATATAAGTGCTTATGCTTAAGTTATTTCCATAAAATAAAATAAAATTGTTTCAATATAAGCTATACGTTGTTTTCATAACCTATCCTGAAGAGATTTTGGAAATAAGTTGAAAACGGCTTAAGAACATGTTCTAAGTTGTTTTCATAAGCTCTCTCAATCAGTCTTACAAAGTTACAAGTGTTTATATTACTAGATAAGCTCAGATAAGTCAATTCAAACAGACCGTAAAACTACAAGTAATAAAAATTAATAGGCAAGCATGAGGTATAAAACATCAATTACCTTATCGTCACCTTGCTTAAAATCAAAAGATCCAGGTCCATCGGTTGTTCCAGCAGCAAATGCAAAACCCATTGCGGCAGGGCATGTCTTAACAACCTTGTCAACTCCTTGATCAGAAATAGTCACCTCAAGTTTGGAGAAATCTATATAAGCATGTCGAAAATCAACTTCCCCTTCAATCTCTTCAGCTGCTGCATTGAAGAGATCTGCTGCTTTTCTAAATTGTCTTTCCCCTATAATGCGGGTACTTTCAAATTCATCTGGATAACTGTCACATAAGTTATTTAATGCAAATTAGTGGTTTCATAGATTTTTTAGCATTGCGTAAACCGAACATGATAACATTTACCTAGGTCCTTGGCCATAGCAGAATTCATTCCTTCCTCCGCACGTACTATGATTGAAGTCACAAGGTAGTCCAGTGTCTAAACAAAAAGCTCCAAGAACATTTGGACTGACATCTCCAGAATTCGATTGGCAGAATCCAGCTACAAATCGAGGCTTGTCAACATTCCTAGGAGCACCTCTCACCCGTCTGGTAACACTCGAACTTTTGGTAACTGGTCTACCCGGAGGAGACGGGAAAGAGAAAGCAATTTCCAGTAATTCATTATCTACATCAACGTATTTTTAATGAGAATATAAACATGATCTACATTAATTAATACAAAGTAAGGTAGCACTCATTTATGTTTCATCAGGCTGCTCGGTCGGTCGTAGCAAACATATTAGGAGCTTGCTTGGATTGACTTAATTGAACTTACCTACTGATATAAACACTTGTGAGAATGTTTAGGAGAACTTACGAAAACAACTTATGACATTCCATAAGTTGTTTTCAGCTTATTTTCATTAGTGCAGTTAGCAAACACGTCTACCTAGTACTTAGAACTACAAATTTTGATGCATTCATGTAAGATATTATTTTGTTTATGAAATCAGTAATGGAAAAGAAGCTAATAATTTCATCAATGTTTGCATTATACCTAAAAGCAAAATGTAAGTAACATACGATTATCACGGAGTCCAGGAATTATATTTGAGATTCTTTGAGGTAAGCCATCATTTCCAACTACATCAGAATCCATTCTTCCAAAATCCTTTTCCTCAAACCAATCTTCCATAAACCGTGCAGCTGCACCTTTATTATCCCCGCTGATTAACGAGTTTCTACGACCCATTGAAGTCGGGTGTGTAGCAAACCAGCTGAAACTTCCAACAGGTCCCCTTTCGTCATCAACAAACTTTAAAAGAGTCATTTCTTTATCAACATCATACTTATATTTGCTTCTCTCTGAAGCCGGATTATTGAGATAAGCACTCGGACTGCGGTTCACACCAGCATCTAAAAGCTCTCCTTCATCAACAAATACTGATCCGGGACGAAGATTTTCATGAGCCTGAATAATGCTTTTCTCAATACCATCAACAATGACATCAAACGACTGACGCACAAATCCATAAGATGTTATAATATACAAAAAATATTGAAGATAACCCCCAGGTCCCGCATGAGTGTGAGTTCCGCTAATAGCTACATTCTTTTCCGTATACATCTCACCATATCTATCAAACAAAACAAAATTATGAAATCAACAACGCGATTATTTCAGATCAAAACAAAACATCAGTTACCAACTAATAACACTAACTCTACCTTGCTTTCAGCCTCTCGATTACTTTAGTTGTCACAATTTGCGAACCCATACAAGCATCAAGGTTCACAAACACAACCCTATTACCCTTCGACGCTGCTACAATGAAAGCACGAGCGCGAAGCCTTAAGTGAATACCAGATGCAACTTGTTCTATTTTAGCATACCCCATCAAATTAACATCAGCAGCAGGACCAGTAATGTCATAGCTTCCAAGACCAACCAAGTAACCCGAACCGCAATACACAACAATAACATCACTCTTCAATAACAGAAGCAGTAACAAAACAGTCAAAATTCTCATTTTTTTACATACCCTCCAAATATTCAAATGACAAATAGTATGAAACTCCATCACAATCACAAACCCTTCAATCTCAGCAAGTTCTTCTCATTCTGCTTCACTAAACACACCATAAAAAAAAAAAAAAAAAACATAAAAAACACAACAACAATAACAAATAAACAAAAATTCAGTTGTTATTATAAAAATAAATAAAAAAACAAATATCAGAACTATATGAAACAAAAATTGAGAATAAAAAGATGAATCTTTAACGATACCCAGATAAGAAAAGTTACGAAATTTACATGAAAATAAAGATGGGGAGGTCTTGAAGAGTGATTAACGGATTGCAGAAAGAGTGACCCAAAAGAGAATATGAGAGAGAGGTTTCAATCTGAAAATGGGGTGTGAAAGGTGAAAAACTGAGTTGGTGGAGAAGTTGGAGCGATGTAGAGTGACGAGGAGCATGAGATTTGGATGTTTCGCAATTTGTCATTGTTCTTGTTCTTGTTTCATGTCAACTCAAACCAAGAGGAGAATTTAATAATATTATCTTATTTGATTTAATAATTTAATTTTCATTTTGCAATCAATTTAATAATTTACTACTAGTAAACAAATAAAAAATAGATTCCTCTATTGCTAATATTATAATTATAATGTGTACTTTAAATCTATCTGTCTATGATTTGAAGAGTATGGTAAATGTTAATGAAAGAGAGATTGTACATAGTAAAAGATAGATAAATAAAGGGTTATTAAAAAAAAAATTAAATTAATAAATAAACTTTTAAAAACACTTATTATTTAAGGTTGTTAAAGAATATTATGGGATATATGTTAGCATTTCCAATAATTAAATGTTGATGTAAAATTGAATTTGAATCAATAATTTAGTTTCATTTAACACAATTTTAATTGGAAATATGATATTATTTATTTGTTATGTATGAAAATGATAGAAGATAAAAATAGAAATAAATTTATTATAGCATGATATTTTAAAGTTTAAATAATATAAAGATTATTAGTGTATTCTTTTTAAATTTGGTATCTATTATAAATAAAACTAATAATTTAATATGATTTAAAAATGTTAATTAATTTTTAATTTTATGTAAAATTAAAATAAAATTTATTATAATTTAAAAGTTAATGATTATTTTAATCATTAATAGTGACTAAAATTTAAAATTATTTTTATTTTTATTTATAATCATTAAGAGTTTCAAATTTTACTCTTCCATATGTTTTTCTATTCAAAAGCCATTAAATCAAGGATGATTGTTACGTATGTATTATTACAACATTGTTGCTAAGAATATTTTTTTTGGTTGATATAGAAGTATTATTTTGTTCCTTGAGGGCACGTTATATAGATGAGTTTGAAGTTTGACTTTAAAGAAAATTTATGATCACACTTAATGTAGGTTGTCAAGTTTTGGCATCGTATTATTCTATGTCCTAAATGCAAGATGAGTCGTGAGTTTAAAAAATAATTAAGACTTTAGAGTGGTAGATCTTTCAAAAAGAAAAGAAGAAGAAGAAAACAAAGGGAGGTAGATCCACTTGAAGTTTCCACTTTAAAAGAGTTTAAAGTCAAGGGGTTTGGTAAATATATCGGGTCAACTGCGACTTAGAAGGCACGGATAGTAGATGGATTAGCTTTGATTACAGTTTCTTCCGGATAATGTGACAATCCAGATCAATGTGCTTACTACGCTCATGAAGAGTTGGATTATGAGCAAGGTAAATGGCGGATTTGTTATCACAATAAACGGAAGCTGGTTGAGAGAAGGAAATATGAAGATCTTGAAACAAATATTGAAGTCATTGTAATTCACATGTTAAAGATGTCAAAGCACGATATTCTACTTCAGTAGATGATCGAGAAAATGTATTTTGTTCTTAGATTTCCAAGAAATCAATGAAGTGCCAAATAAAACACAATACCCAACTATGGACCTTCTAGTGTTGGGACAACAAGCTCAGTCTGAGTCTGCAAAACCATGAAGTTGCAATGGACTTTGACTAGAAAAGAAACTCATTTAGCTGGACATGATTTCAAGTAACGTAAAATGCGAGTAGCAGCTTGATAATGAGGTACTAAGGGCTTAGAAACATACTAACTAAGATGTTGGATAGCAAAGGAAATGTTTGGTCGTGTATGAGTCAGGTAAATGAGCCTACCAATGAGTCGTCTATAACCAGATGAATCATCAAAGATGGCACCATCAGTAGCCGTTAATTTTGTGTGAGGGTCAAGTGGTATAATGGCAGGCTTGGCACTAAGAAACCCAATGTCTTTAAGGAGTTCAAGAGCATTCTTTCATTGGTTTAGAAAATTAGCAGAAGAAGATCGGGAAATTTCCAAGCCAAGAAAGAACCTGAGTTGGCCAACATCTTAGATCTTGAATTGTTGATCAAGAGATTGTTTGACAAATTTAATTTCTTCAAGATATATACCTACCAAAACGATGTCATCAACATAAGGAAGATCCATGAGACTTTACATAGAGTGAATGGTCAGCCTGAGAAGGTTTGTAACCCATAGAAACTAGGGCAGTAGAGAGTTTGAAATATCATTGACGACTGGCTTGTTTCAAGCCATATAATGACTTGTTCAATTTACAAACCTTTGAAGAATTGTTATCATAACCAGGAGGTAGTGACAAATAAACATCCTCATGTAAGTCACCATGCAAAAAAAGCATTGTTGACGTCCAATTGCTAAATATGCCAACCTTTAATAGCAGCAATTGAGGTATTGTTGGCTTGAGAGGAAGAATTCTTAGGCTTATATGTCTTATATCCAAGAGGATAACCAATCTTCTCAAAACGTTATCAACAATGTGATTGGTTTTACCGTAATTGGTGCATGTTCGATTTCCCCCTCTTGAAAAACCTTGTCCATTTCCTTTGTAGTAACCCCCTTTGTTATTCGAATTGCTCTAATTATAGCTAACTTGCATAGCTATGCTAGATTCAGGTGCAACTTCAGGAGTATAATTTTGATTTGAGCTTATCATTTCTCGCTCTTGTTGCAAACCCAGTGAGAAAGCATGTTCAATATCAGAGAGAGGGTTCATCGTCATGATTTTGGGATTTGGAATGAAAGAAATGTTCATTCAAGCCTTTAAGAAAACGGATAACAAAATATTGTTCACGATAAGCCCTACAGATTCAATTGCGATATAAGAGCAAGGAATTAAGCACTTACAATGAGGGAGAGGATGATAATTCTCCAATTCATCCCAGTAAACCTTCAATTGAGTAAAGTAATTATAAACATCAAGTGTTCCTTGACGAAAACGATACAGATCCTCTTGCAGATCGGAAATGTGTGTCGCTCCCCGGATTTCCATCCTGGTACAAACCCGAAAGTGGCGCGGAAAAGAATAGAGTCGCCAGCCAGGCATTTTTATCCCGAAGGAACGGGAATGGTAATGCTGCACAAACCAGAAGAAAAGAAAAGGAAGGACACGGGTCCTGCGAACCAAAGAGACTGAGTTCGGGAGTCGGTTACAACCTGGGAAGGTATTAGCACCCCTGATCGTCTGTCGTACCCGACGGGATCCACGCTTGCAAAGAAATTGCTTCAAAGGGTGAGGGAATGAAAGCTGCTGCAAAGAAAATGAACTGAACTGGATAAAAGAAACGAAAAGGGAACTGAAAAAAGAAATGAAAAGGAAAAATGTAGGGAAAATAAAGATTGTGCTCGAACGGGACCTACCCCGCTGCCTACGTACCTCATCAGGACAATGAGGATTAGAGACGCCGTAGTTCCCCTAACTAGGGGTAGAAAAGAAATTGCTTGTGAATTAAGGCTTGAACTGCCTATGCCAATGCTCAGGTGTTGCAGACTCGGACGACGAGTGCGTAACCGTCTCGCAAAATGACAAGTAGGAGCAAGTTTGCGGACGGAGCGAAGGAGATGAGAAAAGAATTCCCGAAGGAAAGACGCTTATTGTTGGTTTGTGTTTTTTATGAGTTTTCTGCTTTGAAGTTTGCATAGGTAAGTGTACCTAAGTCCTACTCACTGGGATATGTACGTCTCACATCATCCCGAAATGGAATGCGCAAGAGGCACACCTATCTATGGAGGAAATCCCCAAATCCAGTCCCACAAGTGAAGGCTCAGACACACTGACCTATTAACATTTATTAAGTGTTTTTGTGATTTTATGTTAAGAACTGTTTTTTATGCTTTTCTTTGTGAAGTAATCTCATGCTAAGACCTATCCACCACGAGGGATAACTTACACCTCGCCCCGAAACGGAACGCGTGCAAGTATCTCATAGCAAAGTCTCATGTCACATGAGAAGACTCAACCTTTATTAGAATGGATTAAAATTGAGTTTGAAGATGAGAAGAGAAAGCACCAAAAGGATCATAAAAGGCAAAAAATCTAATGGGAGACTAAATAATCCTAAGTGTTGTCATGCATAGAGATCCTAAGGTTAGTGTGGTTAACTATCCTAAAGAAAAAAGAAAGAAGAAGAGAAGAAGAAGAAAGAAGAAGAGGGGAGTAAGGCCTAAGCCCAACAATCAAAAGTTAGCACAAGTAATAATAAGAAGAGAAGAGATGAGATTTGGAGATGTGGGAATCACTTCCACACCTCTCACTTACCATAGCCCCTAAAAAGGTTAGCAACACAAGTATACAAGTAACAAAATGAATATAATGACATGCCAACATCATACAAACAGAAGTGAAGTCATACATACAAAAGCTCAATGCAAATGCAAGTAATAAGAATGAGAAAAGAAGCATACAAGTCAATTATGAAGCAACATGAAACACATGGCAAAACAAAGTGAACTTAAGAAGATGCAAAGCAAAAATGCACAAGACATGAACTCAAGGCACAAGACCAGAACCAAATCAAGTTAAAGAAGTGCTTAAGAAGCAAGAAAGATGAGGAGAAGAGAAGCACAAGGCCAAACAAACAACTTATGGGAAAAGAAAAAGCAAAGAAGTGAGGTGGATGCTCATAAGAAAGAAAGAACTTAAAAGGTAAGCAAATCAAAAAATTTCCAAGACACAAACCCTAACCCAAGATCAGAAAGGTATCAATACCCTAAAGAGACCCCAAATGAGATGAATAAGTTGGCACAAGTGCCCTTCTAGTCTAATGAGAGATCTTATGATCAAAAAGAAGCAAAATGGGACAAGTTATGAACCAAAATTCAAATCAAATCAACAGTGCACCCAAAAATTCCACAACTTTGAACAAGAGACCTTCAATCATGATATAACAAGATGCCAAAAGGATAGGAAGAAACTCAGAAACTAGACAAGTCAAAAGAGAGCTCAAACATGAACTAGGGTTAAGAAACTTCCTTCACAAGGCAAGGACCAAAACCAAATGAACAAATTTCTAAAAATCAGGACAAAAATCACACATGAACTACATTTTCTTATGAATCCAGAGCAAAAAGAACCAACAAGAAATTCAAAATGATGATCACTATGGAAATTGGACAAGGCAGCATGCTTGGAAAAGAATCAAAATGAATTAAATAAATGGAAGAATTTATTTACACGTGGCCATTAAAAATAAATGGAAAAGAAAAATATGGAAAATTAAAGGAAACTCCAATGAACAACCATGAATTATTTCAGAATTTTTGGACACTTAGAAGTATTTTTAAAAATTGAAAAGCAAAATGAAATAAAGAAATAAAAGGAAAAAGAAATAAAAATGAAGAAATAAGCTGGGGGTGTGAAGAGCAAGGGAAATCATTTAAAATGAATTGGGCCAAAGGCAAGGGGGTGCGGATAGTGTTGATAAGCCCACTGGGTTTACGCAGGATCACCAAAATAATGGTGGAAATTCAGAGGAAAAATGTGGAAAAACATAAGCCAGAAGATCAAATGGACACATCCTGGAAGACCTTCATTAATTGACATGGCATCTTCATTGGACCAAAGCTGAGGGAATACAACAACTATCATGTGGTGAGAAACATAATGAATAATCAGAAACAAAATTAGAATGAAATGGCACGTGAGAGAGAGCAAGTGTCATTAAATGAGGTGGCATAATCCTGAGCGTTGAGATGGAAGATCCAAGGGTGTATGAGTTATCTTCAACCTTCTGAAACCCTAATTCCCACACCCAGAATCCGGTGACCGGAGCTAGGGCTCCGGCACCGGAAATAGCAAAACATGAACAAACAACAATAAAAATGAACAAGCAGCTCCAGATTGGATAATTAAAGTGCCCTGAGTTCAAAAATAACAATGAAAATCTCAATGGATCAAAGGATTTACGGGATCGAACACAAACAGTTTCTACCATGAAATTTCAAATTCACACACCAAGCTCAATAAGGCACCAAATTCAAATCTAAAGTTAGCAGAATGATCAGCATCAACCAAGGATTACAATGCACACATCCATTTTCATTTTTAGATCTGAAGATTTTGAACTCACCTGAACTTGCAGTTCTTGAAAAAGCTTGTTAGAAGCCAAGATAATGAAGCCAATCCACTCCAAATGCACTCTAGTTGCAAAATAAATGCAACTAGAGTCATGAATCTTGCTGGATCTGAGAGTTTGAAGCCAACTTCCCTGAAATGGCAAGGTGATGATTCTTGAGAAATAGCTTGCACAATGGAAAGATTTGTGATCCTGAGCTCTCAAGGATGAAGGATCTGTGGTTTGTTTGTGAAGAAAGCAAGTGTGGAGCCAGATTCGAATGAAAATGCAAATTGAGCAAAAACTTGGAAGCTAAAAAATGAGAGAGAACTGGATCCTTCTAAAACCCTAATTTGTTTATATATGATGTCATGAGGAAATGCTGAGAGAATGAGAGGATTTGCACGTGAGAAGAGAGAGTGTGAGTGATTTTGCAAATTTGGCAAGTTTTGTGTGATCTCATGAAAACCTCATGAATTGCCTTTCCTCTTGCCCATGTGCACTCCACATCTGACCCTTAATCTCAAACCAAAAGGATCCTGGTCATTGGATGAAGATGTCACACAATTTTCATGAACATGCACTTTTTGCACTTAAGGAAGGAAATTCTCATTGTGCACGAATTTGATGTATTTCTTTGAGCAAAGTGAGCCATTTGCATTTCATTTTAATATTGGAACCTCATTTGGTATGTACCAATACTCAAAATTAAGATTCAAGACTTTTGGCTTTGGTGCATAAGTGAAAAACCAACTTTTGCCCTAATTTTCACCAAATTTTCGAGGGCTCTAACTTTGTAACCATGAAGGCTATGAAAAAGTACTTGTACTTTTTGAAAATGGGAGGCCTTAATCTCCAACTTTCATGTTTGACTTTGGTCCATTTGAAGAATTTTTCACCAAGTTATGATCACTTGAATTTTAGGGCAAAAACTTGCCAAAAATGGCATTTTCCATAACCAACTTTGCACCAATTTTGCAAAACACCTCAAAACCTCATGATTCTTGATCTTTGAACTTGACAAACCTCTTTTAACATTATAAGAACATCCCTTGACTATAAAAATGGGATTGGACCCCTTAAAATCTCACAGTTGACTTTTTTAAGGCACAGTTGACCAGTTTCTTCACTTGCAAGCAACTGAAAAAATACTTGACTTCCACAAGGAATTTTCTCACCAAATTTCATCCCTAGGACCCTCTTAACATGTGAAAGACTTTGCCCAAATGAAATGGCCAAATTCTTGAGGTTTTCATGCTTGAAACTCAAACCCTAATTTGGGACCATTGTGTAGGAGCTTTGCCTTAGCCTGGATTCCCTGATGATCTTCCAACCTTCTGAGATTTTGTAAATGAACTTGAACTTGTAAATGCAATGTAGACCCCTAATAGGACTTGCACAAAACCATTGGGTCCCTTGTCATGGCTTGTGATGCTTCAAGAACCTCCACAGATGATCATATGCCTAATGCTAGGTCATGAGAAATGTTATGCCTCATCTTTCCATGCTAGGATGCTAAGAATATGATATGTTCATGATGAATATGATGTGATATGATGCTTAAAATGAAGAGGTCAAATTTGGGGTGTTACAATGTGGAAGATATCGCTCTGAGAAAACCGAACGCGTATATTCTTCCAAACGTCGGCAGAAATGCTAATCCAAAGTACCGATCAAACAATGGATTCGGAAAGAGAACGATGAATCCATGCAAATACCATTGTGTTACAACAAATCCATGGTGCGTACATCAGATCGAAAATTGGAGGTTTTGGAAGAGAGTCATCGATGAACTTATCTTTGTTCTTCGAAATCAGTGCGATATGTATCGAACAAGACCAAGTATGGTAGTTCTTAGCAGTTAACGGAGGCGAAACAAGAACCAAAGCTGGAATTTCATTCGGATGCAGGTAGTAAGGGTTTGCAGAGTTGGTGGAAAAACCTATGTGGTTCTAGAATGCCATTGATGAACCTTCAACAAACAGAAAAGGTGAATCAAGAAGAAGAAAAGAAAGTAAGATTCAACCAGAAAACGGTTATAAAAGGAGGTGTAATGATGGATACCAGAACTCAAATGAACTTTGATACCATGTTGACAAAAGGATTAAAGTTGTGAAAAGAAATTATACTTTACATTGATCGAAGAATGAATAATAATTGTTACATTTACATTGACGTAAGTTCCTCGTATACACATTTGGTTTACCACAATAAATAACAAATTACCATTATATAATCAACTAGACAAAACTAATTATGGTAAAGTTAATATTTTATAATTAAAAAATAAAGGCTAAATATCATTGTTAATTCACTTTATGGTTTTGAGATTTATTATCTCGGAATTTTGAAAAAATAATTATTTAAGTCTTTCAAAAGTTAAAATATAACATTTATCTCTTCCGTCTAATTTATTAGTCAAAGTCAATGAAACAGTTATATGGCACTGTAGCTCGATTTTCGTGGTCTTTAATCACAATCACATTTTTTCTACTTTCTTATTTCTTATTTTTTTCCTGATGAAGCTGGTTATGGAAGGGTAAAGATATCTTAAACTCACCCCGCTTTGCTTACTATTAATTGACAAATTCCCACATGGTTTTTGATCCCCTTACATATTATTTCTCCTAAGTATAGGGCAAAATTTATTCTTTTTTATATTGGTGGGGTTTCTTTGATTTGGGTTTGGGAATGAAATGAGTGTTGGTAAATAGGATGATGTTGTGTTTTTGTGTTTTCATAATTGTTTGATGTTTTTGATAGGTCTGGGAACCTATTATTGTTTTTTGTTTGGTGTGCTTGCAAATATCTTGCGATCTTTTGCCTACGTACCCTCAAAAATAGAATTGAGGGATCAAAGCATTGTAGTTCCTCCTAAAAGGCTAGAGCTAGGAGGAAAGGTTGATTTGTATCCTGGTTAAAGCACAGGATGTTGATGCTCAAATTGTTTGTATTTGTGTCTTGATCAAAGCCTAAGATTGAAGCTGAAAAGTTTGTTTGTGTCTTGATCAAAGCCAAGGATTGAAGCTGGAGTGGTTTGTTATAATTGATAGGGATGCTTGAACTGCATAGCTCAAGGCATAAGTTGAATGGTATCTTGATTTGCATAGCTCTGTTATCCCTAAATTTTGACGCTAGCAATTAATGAGCTTATCTTGGCTTAGTAAAAGACTTTTCTGGTGATAAGCCAAAAGTAAGGTTTTCGACTTAACCAATTAAAGAATGAGATTCGAAGCGACCTACCTATAAGTTTCATACTTAGTGAAATTCTAAGTTTGTAACATTTTCTAAGTGTTGAGGGGGTTCGACCAAGCATATGTTCGATGAAGGTGGAAGTTACCAAGGGTCTTACACGTTCAATCTTGGAGGGAAAATGTGGAGTTTTCAATTCAAAGACAAGGACAAGTGGTGCAAGATGAAGCTTCTTCAGCATGTAATGGGACAAATGTCATGATAACTCGAATTCATATCGATTATTTAATGCAATTTCCAATGATTTAATATGTTTATTTATCTGTTTTGGATGATATTATGCGTGAATTGTGTTTGTTTTACAGACATTTGATCGGACATGTCATTTGGAGGCAAGAATGAAAAAGGAAGCTTTTGAGACAAGAAACCAGGGCAAAACAGAAGGAAAACAACAGAAACAATGCATTTCTGCATTTTTACTGTCAAACGACCGTCTCCATCACCAGACGATCGTCTCATTGCTTAGACGCCCAACTTGGAGTTGAGTTGGTCGTCTCATTATTAAGTCACCCATCTCAAATACTAGACGTTCGTTTCAAATTAATTATGCAGCATCCTAAAGTCCATAACAGACGAAACATAAGTCAAAAGTGAAAGATATTCTTTCGTTCAAGTGGAGAAATTTCCTCACCCTAGTTCACTCAGTCTATGCAACCCAGTCTCAAGCCCAATCGGAGTCCAAGCCTATTATTTCTCAACAAACCTTACCTCAATGCTTATAAATAGAACTCTCTGCCATTGCAACGGGAGATCTTCGTTTTGACGTCCAATTTATGTCGTTTTTATTCTTCGAAGTTCGCCTTTATTTTTCAGTATTACATTTGTTTTTATTTCCTTTACCGAACCTTAGTGATAGTTTCCGCCACTAGGAAACTATCACCACTTTTATTGTTTCTAGCCACTACATTATTGTTTTCGTTTCAATTTTCGAAGTTTGGTTGATCAAGAATATTGCAACCAGGTTTCCGATTTTAATGCTTATTTATTTATTTATTATCGCATTTATTTATATTATGTATTCCTTCTCCTTCTACCTTTCTTTATTTAATATGTCAGCTTAAACCGTTAATCGGTATGTAATTGTATAAACCGGAACGAATTCGATAGAATTAGGCTAAAACCTTAAATTAAGTTATGATTTGGTTTCGATTTCTTGTTTTAATTAACTTTCGTTATGAGAGTAAGAGAGTGTAAAAGATTAGGATTAAGACCACGGGAGTGTGAGATCATAATTAGATAGTTGAAATCAGGCATTAGTTTTAAACACAGCGAAAGCGCTTTAAAACCAATTAGAACCTTTAGGTTTCCAAAAAGTATTTCTAACTTGAATTAACACAGCGAGAGCGCTCAATTGAACTTAGGAGTATAATATTAGGCAAGACCACGAGAGTGTGAGTCGAAGACTTTTAAACCGAGAGTTTCTACGGAGAGATAACTTAATAAACCTTAATAAGCCAACCCTCTATTGAATTCGCGAAGGCGAAATTAATTACGTACCATTAATTTATATCATTAATTTAATTTAGTTAATTCTTAACCCTTTAAAACCCAAAACATCGTTCGCCTTAGCTAAACATACCAACACCCGGCAACACTAGGTTGATTATCGAGTCTCTGTGGGATCGATATCTTTTATTACTATGCGAGAGACTGTGCACTTGCAGTTAGTAACCGTTAGACTCAGAAAGTCGCGACCAAGGTTTTGGCGCCGTTGCCGGGGACTTAGATTTAGTCAATAATGCATTAAGTTGTTGCGCCGTCTAGGCTAAGGCAACAAATTTACCTATCCTTTTGTCGATTGTATGCCCAATACTCGCTCCCGAGGCGAAGACTTAGAACCCCTGATTGACAGAAGTAGAACGTTTCTTAAGTTCGAGACGCCGAACTGAACCCAACGAAACCCTTATTACTGAAATTATTATACCAGAGCCAATTAAAGAACCAATCTTGGCCGAAGAAAATGGAGGACCACCTCGTTCACTTAAGTCATATGCGACTCCAAGCTAGCAAGAACCACACAACAATATTGTCGCACCAGCCATAACCCGAAACGATTTTGAAATCAAACCTTCATTGCTGCAAGCTGTACAATAGAACTAGTTTTCTGGAAATCCGATGGATGATCTGAATGAACACCTGACGAAGTCCGTACAATACGCAGATGCTATGAAAGCAAATGGTGTAACCCAATACATAATTAGACTAAGACTATTTCCGTTCTCTTTAAGAGATAGAGCATGGGCCTGGTTACAATCGTTACCAGCCAACTCTGTCACAACATGGGAAGAATTGAAGAAAGTTTTCTTATCTCGTTATTTTCTGCCAAGAAAAATAGTTATGATGAGAGCTCAAATTAACGGATTTCGACAGAAAGATGCTAAATCACTTTATGGAGTGTGGGAAAGATACAAGGACCTGTTAAGATTATGTCCACACCATGGGTTTGAAAATTGGGTAACCATCATAACCTTCTATAATGGACTTCTATACAATACCAGGATGACGATAGACGCTTCTGCGGGTGGCGCTCTTATGGATAAACATTACGAAGAAGCCTATAACCTCATTGAAAACATAACTCATAACCATTGCCAATGGGGAGGAGAAAGAACACATGTAGAGAAGAACCATATTAAAGGAGGAATGTATGAAGTGAACATTTTCGATCACGTAAATGCAAAGATGGATGCCATAGTTCAGAAAATCGATAACTTGACCATAACACCACCAGCCACCGTGGCTACCGTAACTCCAAATTGCGAGATTTGTGGAATTCCAAGACACTCATCGCTTGAATGTCAATTGCTTGCCGGATTAGCCACATATCAAGTGAGTTATGCTCAAGGAAACCCTTATTCTAACACTTACAATCCAGGATGGAAGAATCACCCCAATTTCTCTTACAAGAATAACAACGCCTTGTATGCGCCGAATCAAGCACCAAATGCACCACCAGGATATCAGAAAGTTATTGCACCCAATCTGAATGTTCCTATAAAGTCAAACCTCGAACTGATGATGGAAAAATTCATTGCTACTCAAGCTCAAACAAACAAGGATTTCTTAAATCAGAACATTCATACTAGTGAATAGATAAAGCAATTGATAACCAAGGTAGATGATTTAGCTACCCATAATAAGATGCTAGAAACCCAAATTTCTCAAGTAGCTCAACAACAGGCATCCACTGCAGCTCCAGCTAGAACTTTTCCTGGACAAACACAACCAAATCCTAAGGGTCATGCAAATGCAGTTATACTAAGAATTGGAAAAGAGTTGGACGAACCTGCTGATCCTAGAACCGAAAACCCAACCATGTATCAACAACCTCAACCTGAGAAATCAAATGAGACAAACGATAGACCAAAGGAAAAGGAAACCAATGAACAAGAGGCTGGGGAAAAAGAAAAACCTTATGTACCTCCGCCGCCATATAAACCACCAATTTCGTAGCTCCAACGGTTAACAAATTCAAAAACAATGGGACAATTCAAGAAATTCGTAGAGCTTCTAAAACAATTAAGCATTACCATACCCTTTACAGAAGTTATTACTCAGATGCCTTCGTATGCTAAATTTCTGAAGGAGATCTTATCTAATAAGAATAAAATCGAAGAAAACGAAACAGTTACACTTACTGCTGAGTGTAGTGCTATTATTCAAAATAATATGCTACCTAAACTGAAGGATCCATGAAGTTTCTATATTCCTTGTGTAATAGGAAAGTTCGTCATAGACAAAGCTCTATGCAACCTAGGAGCCAGTATAAGCGTTATGCCATTATCAATTTGTAAGAAATTTGATATGGGACAACTTAGACCTACCAAGATGTCAGTTCATCTAGTCGATCGCTCAATCAAATTCCCGGTTGGTATTTTAGAAAACGTTCATGTACGAATAGGCCAGTTCACATCCCAACTGATTTCATAATCATGGACATCAAATAAGATGATACGACCCCTATCATACTAGGAAGACCGTTCTTAGCCACAACCGAAGCAATTATAGATGTAAAGAAAGGCAGACTGACATTCGAAGTAGGAGAAGAAAAAGTCGAATTTATTCTAACCCAATTTCTCTAAGCTCTAGCCATAGACGACACCTGTTATTTCATTGACGAATGCAGACGAGAAATGGAAAAAGAAGAGATTACCTATTCTAACATAATGAAGATCCCATTTCCTTTAATATTCAAAGACGGTAATTGGAAAGAACCTTATCAAGACGAAAGCCTAAATGAATGCTTAGCTCTTACACCTAACCATATTCCATGCCTAAAGAAACCCGATCTTGAACTCAAAACATTGCCTAACAATCTTAGATATGAATTTCTCGATTCGGAACTTAAAAGACCAGTTATAGTAAACGCAGACTTAGGACAACTCGAAACAGAAAAACTTTTAGACGTCCTAAGAAAGTACCCAACCGCGTTAGGTTATAACATATCTAATTTAAAAGGAATAAGCCTTTCGATATTTATGCACCGCATTATGCTAGAGGAAGATTGTAAAACCTCTAAAGAGCCCCAGAGAAGGATTAATCTGATTCTAAGTACTGTAGTCAAGGATGAAGTAAAAAAGTTGTTAAACTCCGGGATTATATATCCAATATCCGACAGTCAGTGGGTCAGCTCAATGCATGTCGTACCAAAGAATGGAGGCATTATAGTCACTAAGAATGCCAAAGGCGAGTCTATAAGATAAAGAGTAGTAACCGGAATTAGAATGTGTATAGATTACCGAAAACTAAACAAAGCTACCCGGAAAGATCATTTTCCTTTGCCCTTCATCGATCAAATGTTAGAAAGATTAGCCAAACATTCTTATTTTTGCTACATGGATGGTTACTCGGGATTTTTCCAAATACTTATTCACCTTGATTACCAAGAAAAGACAATATTCACCTGTCCCTACGACACATTTGCTTATCGATGTATGTCGTTTAGTTTATGTAACGCCCCAACGACATTTCAAAGATGCATGATGGTGATCTTTGAAGATTTCATAGATGACATCATAGAAGTGTTTATGGATGATTTCTCTGTATGTGGACAAATTTTTGAAGGATGTTTATCTAACCTAGAAATGGTACTCGAGAGGTGCGCAAAAGTAAACCTTGTACTAAATTGGGAAAAGTGCCACGTTATGGTCAGACAAGGAATTGTTGTAGGACATGTGATATCCAACAAAGGCATCGAGGTAGATAAAGTAAAGATAGAAATGATAAAACATCTTCAACCACCTAAAACCGTGAAATATATAAGAAGTTTCCTAGGACACACTGGTTTTTACAGACGATTCATTAAGGACTTCTCTAAAATCACTAAGTCGTTGACAAGTTTATTAATGAAAGACACTGAGTTTATCTTTGACAAAGAATATTTAAAAGCTTTTGAAACACTCAAAATAGCTCTTATTACTGCACCCATCATGCAACCACTAGATTGGACACTACCGTTCGAGATTATGTGTGATGCAAGTGATTACGTTGTAGGTGCAGTCTTAGGCCAAAGAAAATAAGAAACTTCACGCAATATATTACGCAAGTAGAACATTAGACCCTGCACATATGAATTACGCCACAACGAAAAAAAGAACTCTTAGTCGCAGTATTCGCGCTTGATAAATTTCTTCTTTACCTAGTAGGAACCAAAATCGTCATTTATACCGATCACGCGGCCATCAGATACCTTCTAAGTAAAAAGGATGCAAGCCCTAGATTACTAAGATGGATCCTATTACTACAAAAGTTTGACTTAGAAATCAAGGATAAGAAAGGAACTGACAATGTAGTAGCAGACCAATTATCACGTATGGAAGGAATTAAACCTGACCCAATACCAATAAATGATGATTTCCCAAATGAATGTCTTATAGCCAAACTAGAACAAGTGATATCTTCTCTAGACGAACAGAACAAAGAAGAAACAATGGAAGAAGTTTATGCGCAAACCACTTTGTCATGGTATGCTGACATAGTCAACTATTTAGCTGCCAGAGTACTTCCGCCAGATCTTACTTATTAACAAAAGAAAAAATTCTTTCATGATTTAAAACAGTATTACTGGAATGAACCTTTGCTTTTCAAGCGAGGATCCGATAGTATTTATCGTCGATGCGTCCCTGATGAAGAAATAGAAAACATAATTTCTCATTGTCACTCTGCTCCTTACGTTGGACATGCAAGTACTTATAAGACTTGTGCGAAGATCCTTCAATCAGACCTATTTTGGCCCACTCTTTGGAAAGATGTTCACCTTGCCATTCTGAATTATGACTGATGCCAACACACTGGTAACATCTCGAGGCGCGATGAGATGCCCCAAAAATGCATTCTTGAAGTAGAAGTTTTGATGTTTGGGGAATTGATTTTATGAGACCATTCCCATCTTCTTTTGGGAATAAATTCATACTTGTAGCTGTCGATTATGTTTCAAAATGGATAGAAGCCATAACTTCCCCAACAAATGACACTTGAGTAGTCATAAAGCTTTTTAAGAACATTATCTTCCCTAGATTAGGTGTACCAAGACTCGTCATAAGTGACGGAGGTTCTCATTTCATATCTAGAATATTTTATAAACTCTTATTGAAATATGGAGTAAGATACCGAATAGTTACACCTTACCATCCACAAACTAGTGGACAAATAGAAGTTTCAAATAGAGAAATAAAACAAATTCTAGAAAAAATTGTAACTACATCGAGGAAAGATTGGTCTATTAAATTACCTGAAGCTGTATGGGCCTATAGAACAACTTTTAAGACACCTATCAGAACCACACCATTCAAATTAGTCTATGGAAAATCTTGCCACTTGCCGGTAGAATTAGAGCATAAAGCCTATTGGAAGATTAAAACCCTTAACTTTAACTACATTAACGCATGTGAGAAACGCATTTTAGTATTACTTGAATTAGAGGAACTAAGACTAGACGCTTACGAGAATGCCGCATCTATAAGGAGAGAACCAAGAAATGGCATGACAAGCAAATTTCTAGGAAAGAATTCAGTGTGGGAGATGTTGTTCTATTATTCAATTCTAGACTTAGGTTGTTCCCAGGAAAATTACAATCTAGATGGTCCAGACCTTTCGAAATAACTAAAGTTTTAAGTAGTGGTGCTATTGAAATTAAGGGTAGGTCTAGTGCACCGTTTATAGTAAATGGGAAACGCCTTAAACATTACAATTGCGTAGAGGATAAAGAACATTCAATAGGTCTAAAATGGGCAGAATTGCCATCGGAAACCTTAGATTAGTTTCCCTTAAGCTGTGTCGAACCCCGACCTTAAATGAAGCGCTTAGTGGGAGGCAACCCGCGTTTTAATTTTTAAATTTTTACTTTAAAATTTTCATTTTATTTAGTTTTTCAAAATTTTGATTTTTCGATGTTTTGAATTCACTGATGTTTGTGTGATTTGTTTTACTGTGTGATTCCATGATTTTAAAGTTTTCTACCTTCTACTCATCTTTCTCTGTTTTTCACTGACTCTGATCATGACTTCCAAACTGATTGTGGAATTTAGAGATGGCGTCCAGAGGCGCCATTATGAAGCTTTAGCCCTACGACCTATGGCCTTGACCAAATTTTCCCATGGACCTACAATGAAAGCTTTAGGCATATGTGCTAGCATTTATTACCTATTTAGCCAGTTAGGATGGCACGGATTTGCACTTAGGAAACATAAAACCAACTATGAGCTAACTTTAGAACTCCTGAGTTCATTGGTTTACCACCCTAACTGTGGAAAAGGCTTGACCAGAGGGAAGATAAAATTTAGACTATTTAAATACCCCTGTGAGTTTAACATCCATGAGATGGCTAACCTTTTAGGCTTCCCAAATGTCCCTACTGTTTTCTCAGAAGCACAGGAAAATTTGTTTGCATATGGTGAGTTAGATAGTTTTTGGATTAATATCTCAGGTCGACCTGATCATGACCAATACCCTAGGTTGTCCACTGAAATACATAACCCAGATATTAGGTATTTTCATATGATCCTAGCTTACACACTGTTCAGAAAAGCTAAAAGTGATAACACCATTTCAAGAGATGAATTGTTTATCATGTATTGTGCTTTCACTTCCAGGGAGGTTAATGCAGTAACCTTTATGTTTGCCAACTTTTGCAAAATTATTCAGAGTGATCACCATCAAATTATGATAGGTGGATTAGTTACTAAGATTGTCGAAGCAATGGGATTTAGACCCCGTCTTTCTAAGATTACCCCACTTTGAGAGTTTAGGCCTATGACTATCACCTTTTGTTTTGAGAGAGAAATGTTATATGACCGCGGACCTGACCATTTCACGCTCCTAATCAATGGAAAAGTTATGCCACATTTAGTATTACCTGACCATGAGCGCACTAGTGTGCATAAGAGGGAAAACTGGCTATTTGATTTGGATGAACCGATTTATGAACCAGGTGATGCTTGGTCTGAAGCTGATATAGATCCTAAGACTCCATCAAATTATTATGATTCGGAGGATATGATTGAAGAAGTAGTGAAACCTAAATTGGAAGAAGAACTTAAACCTAAGACACCTACACCAATTCCAACAAAGCCCAGACTTACTCTAGAAACTCTACAAACTGAGATTCGAACCATGCAATACGACATCTGCGACTTGCGCGTCGATATTATCACTTTAAGAGATATGGAAATGGATCAGTTTGAGTATTTGAGGGATGAAATTGATTCAATCCGTAAAATTCGTGGTTGATTTTCATCAACACTTTAATCAGAATTTTTCTTGCAATTTTACAATTTTAAGTTTAGTCAATTTTTGATTTTAAGTCAATTCTAATTTTCATCTTATTTTGAATTATTACTCTTGTGTTTTGCTAAGTTTTAATAAAGTACTTTGGTTTTATTCTTGATCTGTTAGTGCTTTAAATTTTGATTGTTATTGAAGTTGAGAAATATTCTAAACTTAGTATTAAAAAGGTTCATGTCTTGTGTGTTTTGTTATAACAATTGGATGAATTTTGATACATTGCTAATTTGATACAATACTGAACCATATTATTTACCTACTGCTAGAAGGGAAAAAAATCATTTTCAGTACTGATATAAAAAGCATGTCTGTCATTTGATTTATTATGTTACCTGCAACATATACTAGTTGCATAAAATAAGTTACAGATGCATTGCGCATGATTCAGTACAAAATAGAGGAGTAGGAATGCTTTTATTAAAAATATTGGAATTTTTAAGCAAGACGATCATCTCAAGCTTGTGACAATCGTCACAAGGGCCAGATGACCGTCTCATTGTCCAACCTTCACAATGTTCTGATTGCAACGGTCATCAGGACCATTGGAACCCCACTCCCAACGGCTATGATTTCCCCTATATATATGGCTTTTTCCCACTCATTCTCACACAAACCATTTTCCTGCAACAAAATTCTCAGTCATTCCCAATCTATTTCTTCATTTTGTTAGCAGTAGCATTTTTTTATTTTCTTTCAACATCAACCACACCGTTCACATAATTCTATCAAGCTTAGCTTACCATTCTTCATCTTCATTTTTCTACACCTTTCTAAAAATGGCTGAGCCAAGAGCAACAACCCTCCTTTCAAGAGAAGGAGATGCCAAAATTATCCAACGGGCATGCTTTCAGGAGTTCCGTGAGAGAAAAGTCAGCGTCACTTGTTACGACGATGAGGAGTGCCTAACTCGTTTAGGTCTCCTTGACAGCGTTAACTACATGATGAAAAAGACTAATCTCATGACGCTTTGCCAAAGCAACCGGCCTACCTACGTCCCACTTGTGCTGGAGTTCCTAAGCTCTTTCGAGTACCACACGCCTAGAGGAGAAACAAAATTCCTGACAGGGAACATTACCTTCTGTATGTTCACAAGGGAATTCTTTGTCACTCAAGATCAATTTAGCGAGTGGTTTGGGTTCCTACAAGGTGAAGGCTTTCACATAACCATTCCGAAGGGATGAGACTGGCATATCAGCGCTTTTGATCTGTGGGAGGAATTTTCAGGAGAGAGAGGATGGATGGGAGGAGTTGTACGCAACTCACATTCAAAACCCCTCAATCTGATACTTTCAGAGGGTTATGTCCAGTGTCATCTTCGGGAGAGCGAACAACCATAAAGTAAATCAAAGGAGCTATTCTTGATTTACTGTGCATTCTTCAATATGCGGGTAAACCATGTCGTCTTCATCTTCGACAACATCAAGTATATCTGTAACAGAGGGAAATCACCCTTCTGCTTTGGAGGTATGATTACCGATATGGCGCTTAAGCTGGGTTTAGAGGAAAACCTGAACCAACTGTATGGAGCACCTGCCATATACCTTGACATGGAGTTTTGTAAGTTCAGTCACCTGATCATGGCAAGAAAGGATGGCAGGCACAACCTGGTCGTAAACGGGAAGATCATCTGAAGCATTATCCTGCCCTGTCATACCAGGACAAATGTGAGAGTCTGAGCCAACTGGAACTTCGACCTCTGAGCTTCTTCACTAGGTGTTGCTGCACAGAAAGCTCAAGAAGACGCTGAAGTCGATGAAGTCCAGCAGGTTTTGGATGATGAGGAGAGAGTTGATCAGAGAGCCACTAATTTCAACAACACCAGCATATCCACTAGACGCTGGAGAAGGAATCGACAACATGTGTCTATGGATGACATTATGGCGGCCATAATGCAGAACCAGGAGGTGCAACAGAAGCAATACGAGGATTTGTCACAAAGGATGACGAGGATGGAGTTGACTCAGACAAAGCACGAAAAGCTGATAGCTGCCAACACCGAGGCTTTGGGAGGGCTAACAAGTCAAGTTCAGGCATTGCATGAATATATTCACCTTGACCTTAAGGGTATACCAGATTATGTAGCGATTCACAGATAAAGAGCCATGAGAGGCAGAGCCAGAGGCAGAGGCCAAAGACCACCACCACCGCAGGAGTAGTTTCTTTTTAGTTATTAGTTTTATTAGTTTTTAGTTTTTGTTATGTTTTTATTGTAATTTTTAGAAGTGTACCTATATCTCACAACATTGAGGACAATGTCCGAGATAGTGTGGGAGAAGGTATTAGATTTTCCATTTCATTGTACGAAACCTAATTAAATTAATCCAAGTATTCAGTTTCAAAATTCTCTCCAGTATTTTTAGCATTACCAAAAAAAAATTATTCCTTTACAATGTTTTCATTTAACATACCCTTCAAGTATATAGGTTAATAGGCACTGTTAGAGAAACTGAGAAAGACTTAACAAAATTTATACAGTATTGACACCTTGAACCCTTAGAAGCAATATCGATTTGGATACCTATTATACCAAATTCTAAGCTTTAAGTCTAAATTAGCCCCGAAGTAGTTTATATTAGCAGTCAGCACCGCCTGAAGTACAAGCTACGTGGAAAGTCGATGCAAATAAGTGATTGATCATAAAAATGCCAAAAAATAAAATAAAATAATAACGAGATTATGCAAGCCATTGGTAAAACATTCAAGCTGCACAAAAGGTAAAGCAAAAAGACTGATGTCATCCGGTTCTGAACTCGGTATGGCGAATTAATGTTCGATCCCCTATAACTTACACTCGGTTTGATAAAGGTTTACCGCTCTTGTGTACCAGACCCCATTTGAAAAGGAGGATCAAATTCACTAACAGACTATTTCATTATGCGTGTGCAAAGGTAAAAGGCTTAATGTGATTGCGTTAGAATGAAACCAGGTGAAATAGATATAAGAGCAGCGGGCTGAGTTATAACAACATGATTCAGATTGGTTTGTAAAGGGGGTTTAAGAACGTTATTCGTTTTTAGTGTCATTAGTGTATTTTTAGTGTTCGAGTTATAATCGGTTATTTTAACAGAAATTTGCACGACCACATATGGATAGGTGTTATGTTTCGTGTCTGCATGTAGAGGTGTTCTATTTAAAACCATGTTTGATTGTTTGCTTGAGGACAAGCAAAAATTCAAGTATGGGGAAATTTGATAACTCGAATTCATATCGATTATTTAATGCGATTTCCGATTATTTAATATGTCTATTTATCTGTTTTGGACGATATTACGCGTGAATTGTGTTTGTTTTACAGACATTTGATTGGACATGTCATTTGGAAGCAAGAATGCAAAAGGAAGCTTTTAAGACAAGAAACCAGGGCAAAATAGAAGGAAAACAACAGAAAAAATGCATTTATGCATTTTTACTGTCAAACGACCGTCTTCATCACCAGACGATCATCTCATTGCTCAGACGCCCAACTTGGAGTTGAGTTGGTCGTCTCATTGTTAAGTTACCCGTCTCAAATACTAGACGTTCGTTTCAAATTAATTATGCAACATCCTAAAATCCGTAACAGACGAAACGGAAGTCAAAAGTGAAAGAGATTCCTTCGTTCAAGCGGAGAAATTTCCTCACCCTAGTTCACTCAGTCTATGCAACTCAGTCTCAAGCCCAATCAGAGCCTGAGCCTATTATTTCTCAACAAACCCTACCTTAATGCTTATAAATAGTGCTCTCTGCCATTGCAACGGGAGAGCATTGTTTTGACGTCCAATTTCTGCCATCTTTATTCTTCGAAGTTCGCATTTATTTTTCAGTATTAAATTTGTTTTTATTTCCTTTACCGAACCTTAGTGATTGTTTTTGTTCATGTTTCGAAGTTTGGTTGATCAAGAATATTGCAACCAGGTTTCCGATTTTAATGCTTATTTATTTATTTATTTATCTATTATCACATTTATTTATATTATGTATTCATTCTCCTTCTACCTTTCTTTATTTAATATGTCAACTTAAACCATTAATCAGTATGTAATTGTATAAACCAGAACAAATTCGATAGAATTAGGCTAAAACCTTAAATTAAGTTATGATCTAATTTTGATTTCTTGTTTTAATTAACTTTCATTACAAGAGTAAGAGAGTGTAAAAGATTAGGATTAAGACCACGAGAGTGTGAGATCATAATCAGATATCTGAAATCGGGCATTAGTTTTAAACACAGCGAAAGTGCTTTAAAACCAATTAGAACCTTTATGTTTCCAACAAGTATTTCTAACTTGAATTGACACAGCGAGAGAGATCAATTGAACTTAGGAGTATAATATTAGGCAAGACCTCAAGAGTTTGAGTCGAAGACTTTTAAACCGAGAGTTTCTACGGAGAGATAACTTAATAAACCTTAACAAGCCGACCTTCTATTGAATTCGCGAAGGCGAAATCAATTACGTACCGTTAATTTATATCACTAATTTAATTTAGTTAATTCTTATCCCTTTAAAACACAAAACATCGCTCGCCTTAGCTAAACATAGCAACACCCGACAACACTAGGTTGATTATCGAGTCTCTATGGGATCGATATCTTTTATTACTACGTGATAGACCGTGCACTTGCAGTTAGTAACCGTTAGACTCAGAAAGTCGCGACCATGTCACCATCTTAAGATAGTTGTATTAGAAATCGTTGAGAGCGGTTACTTTGTAATGTATATAAATATCTTAGTCTAGTGTTAGAATAAGTGTGTGGAAATCATATGTACTAGTAACTCCGTATACTCAAAGTACCCACGTGTAGAGAAACAAGTGCAGTGAGAATGTACGTGATTGAAACACCACCACCAATTTATCTTTAATGTTAAATTTATCTTCAAGTTATTTACTTTTCAAGCAATTTATCTTTACAAAGCCTTTATTTTAAAGCAATTTACATTTTAAAGTCATTTATCTTTTCAGCAATTTACTGCGTTTTCTTTTACAATTCTAGCCTCTTTACATTTCGAGCAATTTAACATTCCTCGCCTTGCCTTTAAATTTCATTTAAATTTCAAGCCTTGCCTTTATTTTCCTTTAAAATTCCAAGCCTTGTCTTTACTTTGAATTATTTTAAAAGCCTTTGTCTTTTTCTTTATTTTCTTTTAAAACCAAATCTGAGTCTCGTTGAGAGATTCAAGACCATTTTTTCCAAAAACGTGATATATCAAAATCACAATCCTTTTTAACTTAGCACATGTACTAGGATCAATCTGGTCGATCCTGCGAGTAACTGAGGGAATTTTTGGTATCTTGAGAGGACCAGCGGTTGTTTACTAATTTTGGGGGTAAACAAGCTCAAGAAAGGCTGAATGGGTACCCTGAATTGCAGAGCTCAAGGAGGACTGAATGGTTGACCTGAATTGCATAGCTAAGGAAAGCTGAATTAGGTGGAAAAATGATTGATGGGAATGTGATTTTAGCTATAGTCCAAGTGTATGACTGAAAGAGATTAACTTAATTAAAGTCCAAGACTATGACTATTGGGAATTAACTTAGTTAAAGTCTAAGACTCTGATTGTATTGTTGTTGTTGGCTTAGTTAAAGTCCAAAATTATGAATGTTGTTTGATTGACTGTAAAGTGTTTGACTTTTTGTGCCTTGATTGAAGCCCAAGGTTGAAGCTAAACAAAGAAAACTGACTCTGTAGGGAAAGTTTATATGTGTCCAGATTTGGAATCCCAGGTGTGAAGCTTATTTGTGAGAGACTGGATCTTGATTATTTGTATCTTATATGAAGTCTAAGATGGGAGGTTGGAAATTTGTTGGGAGACTGACTCTGTATAAAGAGTGTTTTGTCTTTTTTGTTTGATAAAAGGTTTGAGGTCATCAGACATTCCTTTGTCTGGGGAGGTTCCATTTTACAAAGCCCAAAAGGACGCTATCTAGGTCATCCATCGGGGAGAGGGAGACTATTGTATGTGTTTGATTCTAAAGTATTTTTTCCTATGATTTTAGGAATCCTTTGAGTGTCCTTGTGTTTAAGCCCAAGAGGAGGTAGGTTACCTATAAGAGGCCCATGGGTCCTTGAACAAATCCCAAGAGGAGGTTGGGGGATGTTGAATAACTTCTAAGCCTGAGAGAATGTACCTTTAAGAGGCCTTAGGGACCTTGAATTAAGCCCAAGAAGAGGCTATGTTTTGCCCTAATAGGATTCTAAGTTATTCAAAGGTTGGTCTGGTGACAAAACCCGGATACTTAGTAATTCTAACATAGATGCAAATATATACAGTAAGATGCATGCAAACAAATAAATGTGTCAGTGAATGTGTTTGAATATTTTTTAATATTTGTCATTGTTATGGTTTGAGTATTCTTAAGTGATTTTAAGAATAATTTTGGGAGTTACACTGGGAAACAAAGGCCCAAAATCCCGAGGGAGAAAGATTACATATGTTTTTTACATTGTATTCTCTTTGTTATTAAGAAGTATTTTATTATCTTTGCTTTAGTATGAGGTAGAGAAAGATAGTTTTAGCAAACAACCCTAATCTAACAAGCAACAACAATTTAAGAAAACAACGAGAAGTTAGAGGGAGAAGAGATGGCTCAAAAGCCAACACTAGGGCTTATACATAAGGTTATGGAATTTGTTTTGGTATTTTAATTATCTTGATGATTTCATACACAGGGTAGGGCTTTTAAGGAAAAGCTTATTTACCACCTAGAAAGTAACTCCACCTGATGTGAAGCTTTTTCTACTACAGATTTATTAGATCTTTAATTTGAAAGAGATGGTACTTGTAAACAAGTGACCCAATATCTTTCTTTTGGAAATTGAAAACAGTTTAAGAAAACTGTTGGAGGATTTAGGGCTTAAACGGAATCCTGGTGGGGTTTTGAAATAGAACAAAGAAAGTTTAAAACAGAAAAATGGGTCTTACAAAAAGGATGGGTCTTACACTCTAATAGAGGCCCAAATGTTTGATAAAAAACAAGTTTAGGGTGATTAAATCAAAACCCTAATTTTGAATATTTTAAATATTAAAAAATTTAAAATCTTTGATTAATTTCAAAATAAGTGAAAAATATGTTGAAACCTTGGATCAATATTTAAAATTTATATTTTATCCATGAGATTACTTGAATATCATTTATGTTTGGAAAATGAAGTGAAAGAAATGATTTTTAAATGTTAAAAAACAAATAAAACTAATTCTTTATAAAAATATAAAATATATTAAAAAATATATTTTTTGGTGATCTTTTTATAGATTAAAATATTTAAACATTTTTTAGAATTAATGAAAAAAGAATCATTTAAAAACTCAAAAGAATCAGAAAGTTATTAATTTTTGAATCAATTAAATAAAATTATAAAAATCAAAATTTTGAATATTTGAAAAAGGCGCCAAGAACATATGCATGAACACGCGCGAAGGCTCAGTTTGCCCATTTTTGCAAATTCAATCGTATCTCGTGGAATATGCATCCATTTGAGATGAAATAAACATCAAAGTTGTGTGTTTTGCTCCCACGAACACAATGAAACACATTAATTTCATTTATTTTAAGTGTAGAGTGAAATATCATTGATGAACATAGAAGAACTCTAATTTGACCTAAGCCTCCTAAAGTTAGACATGGTGACGATATTATGAAATTGATTTAGGGGAATTACTTAGAATATGATTATGCTCACATGGTAAAATGATAGTGCGAGGAAATATGCATGGATTGAGAGATGACCAAGTTGGAGGCTTACCTGAACTTGAAGTTGCAACAGCTGAGATGATTATAATCTGGAGGTGTTACAGAAGACTTGTGATGATCTGAACAACTTCCTTGCATGGTATGGAGTGTGTTCGAACCCTTGGACTTGATTGCAAGTGGTTGGATCAAGTTATGATATTCAACTTGCAGAAAGTAGGCCTTTTGAGGATTTGAAGAGTGATTTTAGGTTGGAGGTGTTTCTGGGTTGGTTCAAGTGTTTGAACCCCTCAGATACATCATATATGATATGTTTGAGAAATTGTTTTGAGCTTGTTGTGGATCAAACTCAAAAATCGATGGTGTTTGCTCAAAATATCAAGTTTTGAGTCTTTAGGGTGAAAGAGAGAAAGCTTAGAAATCAGAGGCTTTGGTGTAATTTTTATGATCAAACGAGGTCTCTATTTATAGGAAAACATGTTGAGATTGCTTAGCTCTTAAGTCTTGAAGAGATAAGTTCATCATTGTTGATCATTGCTTTCCATAAAATCTCTTAAATGTTGAAATGATGAGATTCCCAAATGGCTCAGCTATGTAGCAGGCTAATTCACATTCCTTAGTAGTTTTGAACTTGGATTATGGTCACCTATTGCTTGTTGATCAAAAAATCCAAGAATATGCCATTTTTGAGCATGGTGACCATTGGATCAAAAGGCATATGTGTTGAAATTCATAAATGTCATTTATGGGAATTCATTAGAGCAATCATGAATTTACATGTTTGATAAGGTTTTTAATGATTGTTAAGATGCTTAAGACCACTTGATCTTATCCTTTGACTCACAAAATCAGAATTCCAAGTTTTGGGAAAATCTATTTTTGGAAAAACAGTTTGTCAAGGTCACTTTGATCCATGATTTATTCATGCACAAGCAAGAACTTTTCATTCCAATTAGTTCTTTGAATTGTTGGCAACATTTGCAACAACATTGGTGTTTTCACAAGGACCTGAATCAACTTGGAACTATGTGAAAAATGCCTCCAAGTTTTGATGTTTGGACTGATTTTGTACTTAGGTAGATTTTGTCGAAGTGTTGAAATTCAGTTTTTCTTGATTTTGATCAATCTTCAACTTAAAATCCATAATGAATTAGAGTTTTATGTTGTTTAATCATTTGTAGATTGTGGCAAGATTTTTCATTTGAGCTTTGGTTCACCAAAATCTGATGCTTGGATCACAAGTTATGATGCTTGGTAGTATGGTACTTGAACACTTTTTCTTATAACTTGGAAAATTTTATGTTTCAAAGGTTGTCCCCTTTACAAGTTATCTTCAAATTTCTGAGTTTTTGTGATCAAATGCATTCATGGACCGTATATTTTTGTAATATAGGTCATGAGGATCATTTTTTGTTAATTCTATTATTTTATGATTGGCATTATGTTTGGTAAAACTAATATGGCTGGAAAATGTTGAATAAGAAGTTCCATATGTTAAATTAACATGGTATAGATTCTGGAAGAAGATGTCAAAGAAGATGTTGAAACATCTGCAAATGTCATGACAGAATTACTGTCATATGTTACAGACAGATGTCAAAGAAGATGTTGAAACATCTGCAAATGTCATGACAGAATTACTGTCATATGTTACAGACAGATGTCAAAGAAAATGTTGAAACATCTGCAACTGTCATGACAACATTACTGTCATATGTTACAGACAGATGTCAAAGAAAATGTTGAAACATCTGCAACTGTCATGACAACATTACTGTCATGTGTTACAGATATATATCAAACAAGAAGTGTTGAACTTAGTTCAGGATGTCACACCAGATGTTGTGACACTGTCAAACAGAGTAACAGTTAATGAACTTAAGTCAAGATATCAGGATGTCACACCAAATGTTGTGACATTGTCAAACAGAGTAACAGTTAAGGAACTTAAGTCAAGACATCAGGATGTCACACCAGATGTTGGGACATCGTAAACCTGCTACCAGACTTAAATGATGCGTGTAAACACCCCAAATTTGCCCTCACCCATTCACACCATGGCTTGTGATCATCTCATATGCATAAACATAATCATAACATCTCATACCACAATTTTGATTCACTGCATAGGTTCTAAGTCATCTGCATCTAGGGTTTGTGATCTGAGCAATCCAAGAGCTTCTTGAGCCACTCCAAAGGTCATCAATCACTTAAAAGGGGTCTATGTGTGTTCAAGCATCATATTACATCCTCTCAAAGTCAAGAATGCCAAAGAATCACAAGAACTGGGTTTGGTATGGAAGCAGAGCCAGGCTTGACTGCACAGATGACCTAAAATTAGGGTTTTGGTTTCAGAGGCCATAACTTCAATTTTTTTGGTCATTCTTGTTTCTATTGGTCTCTATATGGTATAGGGAGTATGCATATCAATTTTCATGAAGAAATTCCATGGGGAAGTCATCTGATCAAGGGTTGACTTTTCAGACAAGTCAGTGCAAAATCAGGGCATCTGAGGCCCCCAATGACCCAACCAAGGGGTGATCTTCATCATTTTGAGTGTATATGATCTTTATTTGATCATGGAAGAAGGTTGAAGTTCATAAAATTCAAGAATTACAAGTTTTTGCAAGGTTGACTTTTTTGGGCATGGTTGACTTTTAAGGAAATGTCATTTTATGCAACTTTTTCAACCCTTACTTTTTGATCCAAAAATGCTTCAAATGGAAAAACTTTGGTCATGAAAGTTGTAGATTAGATCTTTCCCTTTTCAAAAAGTACAAGAACATGACCTAATTCATTTTTGATTAAAAGTTATGGTATGTCAAAGTTGGCAAAAATCATTAAATTTCAAGTTATGCACTAATTGGAAAACTTGCAAATTCATGTACCAAGCATTCTAGTAACTTCAAAATGGCTTCAAAACTTCATCACATGATCACACATGACCTAAAATTCAGATTGGCCCAAGGGATTTCTCATTTTTGTGCCTTGATCTTCAAAGTTCTACAAGTCATTTTTCATAAGGGTGCAAAGAGGGATTTGTGACAAAATCATTCTCTAAAGAGTTATGTGATTACTAGCTACTTTCTATGCATTGCCATGATCAAATGAAACATCATGTGACAAAATTCAGCAAGAAGAATCACATGTGCATAAGCAAAAATCATGAGAAAACACAAGTGGACAACTTGCAAAATCACTCTTAATCCATGATCCACATGTTGCAGTCATTCATGAGCAATCCAATGGTCATCCTTGACTCAAGCTGAAGCAAGACATGCCCTAACACAGCTGCTGCCATAGCCCATGCTGCAAGTACCAATCACATTGACTTTTTGGCAAAAACTCCCATACTCTTGGCACAGTAAACAGCCACCCATACTAACCTGCCCCACAGGCTATCCACACAACTTGGAGATGTTATAGCAAGGCATTGGGCATTGAAGCAAGCCAGAACACAACATACAAAAAAACTGTCAAAGAGCTTCTTCTCTTCGATTCTCATTTTCCAGCCACAAAACATCAAAACTCTCTTCACCAACAAATCAAACACATAAAAAGGAACCAGAATCAGCCATCAATAGAGCTTGAAACCACTCACACACAGAACTCATTTTCTGATATAGCAGATTCGAATCTCTCAAAATAGCTTGTTTAAGCTCATTCCAAGCCTACCATTAGCATCAGGAGGACCATTGGGGTGAGTATGCATCAAGGAGAAGCCCAGAAAGCCCAGAAACAGGATCTTCCATCTCAGGTATGGCCATGAAATTTTTCTCTCAGAGCTTGCATTTTAAGTTATAAATGGATTGTGTATGTCTTGCTGATCATGGGGATGAGTTTAGATTTAGAAATGAGTGAGAAATGAGGATTTACCAGGGCTCTGAAACTTTGCCCGTGAATCTTCATGGCTTCGATTCTCTCCATTTGAGCATGAGAAATTTAGTTTGAGAGTTGATTTGAGTGAGGTTTGAATAGAGGAACATTTTCCTGCCTTTAATTTGAAGAATGGTAGCCTGAATCAGAATCTAGGGTTTTGTTGTTGCCGGAGAAGATGACCAGAGCTTCCCTCCGGTCACCTGAATTTGTTTAACCCTAATCCTGTAATTAAATGAGGTTTAAATCTTGAGCGTTGGATTAGTTGACTGCCTTGACTTCGCGCGTGGATGAATGGCCCAGATTCACTCATTTTGCCCTAATCCCCTTTAATTAGTTTAATTAATCATAATTAAATTAATTTAATCAGGACAAACCTCAGCCCTTGGATGACGCGCCAGTCAACCATTTCCATTCCAGTTTAAATTCCAGCCATCAGATCTGCTTACCTTTCATTTATTTTATTTTCTTTTCAATTTTTCTCATTTGTTTTATACAATTTATTTAAAATAGCAAAAATCATTTAAAAATTATGAAACTTTTTGTCAAGAGTTTCATTAATTTTTAAAACACAAAAATATTTTTATTTTCATTTTTAGCATTAAAAAAAGTATTTTTAAATATTTAAAAGTTTATTTTTAATTGATTAATGAAAATTAATTTATTAAAAATACTTTTAGGTATTTAAAAATCACCAAAAAATTCATGAAATGTTTTAAGACATTTAGAAACATTGTCCAACCTTCAAACCAAATTTATTTTTTGATCTTGATGCAATTTGAGAATTTTTCATTGAATTAAAATCATTTTTATGCATTATTTTGATCCAAACTTCTAAAAATCATTTCTGCCTAACCCTAAAGAGTTGGACCTTGATTCTTTTTGCATTGCATTGTGTTTAGCATGTAGTTTGTGAGATTAAATGTCCATGATTTGATCTTTCATTTTCCTTTTGTTTGGTAATTTTCTTGTTAAGGAACCCTAAAACCCTAGAAATCTTAAGAAAATCATAACTTGAAATTGGTTAAGAGTTGAGACCTCTCCTTTGGGCAGTGAGTTAGTATAGGTTTAGGGATCCTTTGAGTGCATTTTCAATTTTTTATAATGTTGTTTGCTTCTGATTTTGGTTTGTGTTTGATGTATTGTTCATAAACCCTAATTTGGGCTTCCATATGCATCCATCTTGCATTTTCTTGCATAACATGACTTGCCATGACATTCCATGCTCCCATTTGATTCATTGAACATCATAAGACATATTGAAAGCATGTTTGATCATTGCACCTTGCATTTGTCATGTTGTTGCCATATGCATCTCATAACTTTTCATGTATGTTCTTGGTTCTTAACTTGCTTCATTTGCATTCATAAGCTTGTATGATCATCCATATGTTTTGTTTCTGGTTTGTAGCATCTCATAACATCATTAACATCACATATATGCTTCTGGTTTTGGTTTGCATCATGTCATTCCATCCCATTTTGCATTGCATTGCATTTCTTTTCTAACCTTTCAGGTGGTAGGTGATTTTTGAGAAGTGAATTTGCCTTCACTTCTCATAACTTTTCTCTTCATCTCTCTTGCATCCATGCTGCATTTTATCTTGTGTTTGAGATTGAGCTTGCTCATTCTTCTTCTTCCCACTTTCTTTCTTCAAGTGACTTGACTTCTTGAATGAAGCAAGTTGCTTTGCTTCTCTTGATCCTTTCATCTGCTTCCTGGTGGTTCCATTGAAGACTTCTCTTGAAAACCTCACAAACCTTAGGAACAACCAAGCATGACAATGATTAGGGTTTTGATTAGTCTCCCCTCTTAGTTTTACCTTTGTGTCTCTTTTGAGTCTTCTCTTCTCATCTCATAATCAGGGACTAAACCCTAAAGGCTTTAAGGCTTTGTGGTTAAGCTTATGCCTGCATCCTTCTCTTAGGATGGAGTGTATAACTTTAATCCTAAGTGTTAAACCATTAATGTGTTTAACTCCTTTAATCAATCCATCTAATAATCATCAAGACACCACACTTGTAACTTGGGCCTTGCATTAGGGTTCTAATTCTTCCTTAATTGGTTAAGAAGGACTAACCCTAGTGTTAATGGACAAGTCCCCCTCAAGTTGTCTTATAAACCCTAAAAAACACTTCATCATCATATCATTAAATAAAATCCACTTAATCAAAGGCTTGTTTTTTCATGAGTTTAATCCCTAATCATGGATTAAGTTGAGGAGCTTTCCTCAGCTTAAGCATTCTCATCTATTATCCTTCTATTAGGATAGTGTAATGAGTCTGTTTAATCCCTGATTATGGCTTAACCTCATTACTTAACACTAAACAAAAACATCAAAAACATATAAATAATCACAAGTAGGTTAATGATCTTAATCCTACACCAAAGGTGATTAAGTGTGAGAATCTGACTTCGCACTTAAAGTACTCTCATTACCCCGAATCAGAGGGAAGATGTGATGAGTTTACTAAATCCATTGGTTTAGACTTAAGCTCATTAGCTTATGACAAAATCCAAAAACAATAAAAGACTGAAAACTCAAAAACAAACAATAATCGTCTCCTTCGGGATTCTTTTCTCATCTCATTCACTCACAAACGAGAACTTGCTTCTTCCGTCTAATGCAAGACAGTTTGCACCTGAGCCAGACATGTCATACACTTGAGCATAGACAAGCAAGCAGTTCACAAGTCAATTCATTTTTCAGTCTCTTTGGGTCGAACTACGGTGTTCTGACTTCCTCATTTCACGAGAGGATACGTAGGCATAACTTAACGGTTATCGAACAAAAGTCTCTGTATATTCCCCCTCTTTCTAGCCTCATTATTTTAGCCTCATGATCTTGAGCATTTCATTCCTTTCTCACACTGACACTGTATATATCACACTTTACACTTCTTTCACACTGACACCTGTACATTTTCTCCCAGCCCCTTTTATACACAGATTGCACTGACACTACCCCTTTAAAACACAAATCTTTTAAGCGTGGATCCCGTCGAGTACGGCGGACAATCTGGGTGCTAATACCTTCCCAGGTTGTAACCAACCCCCTTTCTCAGTCTCTCTGGTTCGCAACCGTCTTATCCATCTCTTTTTAGGTCTATGCAGCATTGCCTTTCCTCCGGGATAAAAATGCCTAGCTGGCGACTCTATTCATCTCCAGTGAGTTCACGGCTGTGTGTTCTCATTGTTCCTCTCGCCGACCGTTCGCGTCTGTACCTTTATCTGGGCCTGGTCCCACTTATCGGGAGCGACAGCTTGGCGACTCTGCTGGGGACCCTTATATTGCAACCAGGGCTTCTGGTTCTTTTTGTGGGTTCCTCCTAGCGCTTGTTTGATTTGTGTTTACCGGGGTGTTATGTGTTTATTTGTGTTTGTATACTTGTATTTATTTTTGCTTTAGGTACAGTTGTTTATTTGTTTTATTTATAGCTTTACATATATCATACTGTCATGCTGTCTGGCTGGATTTGGTTTTGCTTTGGTGGGTGGGGTTCTATTGAGAGTTAAGGTCCTATACCTGGGACCTGAGTGACACCTAGGCTAGAGTGGTTCATATTCTTTCCCTTTCCATCTCGGTCTGGTGCGGGAATATGAAACACGGTTCAGATATGGGTTTCTTCTTGAGAACTCTGTGTTGCAGATTTCCTGCAATGCTAGGGCTATCTGGGAAGCCTGCTAAGTCTGGATGACCTTTTAGTATTAACCTTCAGAAACTGAGGTGAATTAGAGGAGGAACTTTTATGGTTATTGTAAACACTGTACCTCCGGGTTAGAAGTGTTTACACTTCTCATAACTGATCCAAGTCTGAGGATCCTTGTTTTAGAACACCACCTGTGAGGGGGTTGGGCTGTTTACAGGTTTGCAGGTACCCTTGGCCTCAGCATACCCTGTTACTTTGATTTGATTAAGAATACTCCATGTTGGAACAGTTCTTGTGATTCTAAAACCCTGGACATGTGGCTCTTTATTTGAGCCCCCCACCTTGGTTATTGGATTTACAGACCTCCATCTGGAATTCTTGAACATACTTGGACCTATATCAGGGCACTTGATCAGATCCAGCTCAGTCACAAACCCTTGCATATCATTTGCATACATAACCATTGCATCATATTGACATTTGCTTATTTATGTTTCAGGGTATCCATTTTCATTTTGGCTAGTTTTGACCCCATCATCAGTATTGACCTATCTTCATCAGCATCTGCTTCAGCTACCAGCTATCAGCTATCTACTCCAGTCACCTGCACCAGCCAATCAGTGGCCCATTCTTCAGTATCATCATCAGCACTTGTCTCTACTCAGTCTCAACATCATGGCACCTAAAAAGAGTAACATCACCTATCACTTCTTCCAGCCAGAGCTAGCTGACATCAGGAGGATTCAGACCTTGATCACTCCAGACCATATACCACTGTTCAGGGAACACTATAGAGATATACTTGATGTGGTTATGGATCTGGACCCTTCACAGAGGAGCCTGATTCACACCTGCCTTCAGTTTTATGATCCCCCACTGAGGTGTTTCACTTTTCAGGACTTTCAGCTGGGCCCTTTATTGGAAGAATACTCATCATTGGTTGGTATACCTATCAGGGGTGGAATCCCTTTCAACCCTGAGATGGTCTTTCCCGGTAATGAAGAGATAACAAAGGCTTTACATCTGGAATCAGTTCTGATTGGGCAGAATTTGACATCTAAGGCTGGAATCCCTGGCCTGCATCTGGATTTCTTGATCTCTCAAGCTACCCTGAAAGCTTCTTTAGGAGAGTGGAAAGCAATCTGTGCTTTGCTGGCCCTGAGCATATATGGGATCATATTATTTGCAGATGAGCCTCGATTCATTAGCAAGAATGCAATCCATCTTTTCATCGTGAAGAACCCAGTGCCAACCTTGTTGGGAGATCTCTACTATTCAGTGCACCAGAGGAATGAAAAGCAGAGGGGAAGATTAGTGAGGTGTTGTGCTCCATTGTTCCATACTTGGCTTCTCAGGCATCTACCCAGGACAGATGCATTTTTGAACCCTCATCAGCAGAAAAACTGGGCTAGAAGACTCACTGCTCTAACTTCAGCCGATATCAGGTGGTGCACTCAAAGCACCAAGGGCAGGGATATCATCACCAGCTGTGGGCATTTTCCCAATGTGCCCCTGATAGGAGTTAAGGGTAGTATTAATTACAATCCTCTGCTGTTCAGAAGGCAACTGGGTTATGCACTGGTCCATACTCCTAAGGCACAGGACTTGGTTGAGACTCTTTATTGTGAGAACAAGCCTAATCTGGCTATTGTTAGGCAGGCAGCCTGGGCCTGGGACAATGTTCAAACCAAGGGAGTAACCATTCTAGGGAAATGCAACAATGTGGCATCAGCACAATATTATGAGTGGTCCCATGCCAGGGCTCAATTCTCTGGAATGCCCTTTACCATGGAGGATATGCCTGGATCATCCTCAGCACCACCCCCTGCCACTGTCAGTTTGGAGGAGTTTGAAGGTTTGAAAGAGAGAAATGAGAAGTTAACTCAGGCTTTGCAGAAGACCCTCCGGGAGAGGAGTGATGGTAGGATGGATATTGAGAAGCTAGAGAAGCTGAAAGTAGAGCATCTGGCTAAGATTGAGAAGTCTGAGGACTATATCAAGAAGTCTAGGGCAGGAGAACAAATTCTGAAGAATGCTTGCAAGGAAGCCCAGTTCCAGAAGGCCAGGACAGACTTGTATCTGAAGGAGAGTCAAGCTAGGTGGGTCAGGATCACCGAGGCTCGTACTCTAGAGGATAAGAGGGTCCAAGACAAGATAGAGCAGCTGGAAGCTAGTGCAAAAGAGCAGCAGGAAGCCCTGGCAGCAGCCCAGAGGGAGATATCAGAGCTGAAGATCAAAGCTGGAGTAAAGAGGTCAAAAGACCAAAGTTAGCACAAGAAGCTAACTGCAGCTGTTACTACCCGGAACCTCCTTATCAGGAATCTCACGGAGCGTCCAGCTGATCCTGTGACCGAAGCACTTCTCAAGGAAGTTCGGGAGGATGAGTTTGGTCTTGGTGTTTGACCATTTGCTTGTTGTTGCTTTCATTCCATGTACTTTTATTTTCTTGTAATGTATTTTGACCCCTCAGAGGGCTTGTATTTGTAAACAAACTATGTACCATTTGCCTTTTGTATATGTATTAGTTTGTTCCATCCGAGTTTACTTCGAAAGCAACATCAACAGCATCTTCAAGGGTCTGGAAGGGTCAAAACTGAATGCCAAGCCGGATACCTTGAAAACAAATAAGCATATTGCATTGCATGCTAACCCTTTGTTTGTTTTGTAGGTTTTTGTTTTATTGTTGCTAACTCTGTTGTGATGTTCAGGAACTATTGCTCGACGCCGAGTATTTCCCCTCAACCGTCCGCACCGTTATCCAACCCGTAACAACCTTCCGGGCATACAAATGGATCAGGTACAACAGGACCTTGCAGAGGTTAGAAATCAAATGGCAAACGAAAGATTGGAAATGAGAACGCAGATGACGCAGTTTATGGAAGTGATGAACAACATGGCTCAGAGCCAAGAAAGATTGAGAGCCATGGTGGAAAGGCAAAATCAAGAGGATCCACATGTAGGGACTGCTGGCACCAGTAACAATGAGAGGGTCCAACCTCATGTCAACCCCCCTGTATTTGGACCCCATCTTCATCCGGAGATCAATATTCCTGCAAATGTTCAAGGGACTGCCACTGCAGGCAGGGTACTGCAAGAAGACCCCCAGGAGGATCAGTTTACAGTAATGGGTGCTGGGGAGGAAGCTTATGACAGAAGGTTGGATGAGATAGCTGAGAAGTTAAGATCCTTGGAGTCTCAAAACTCTTTGGGTTTCGACGTCATGGACATGGGCTTGGTAGACGGGGTCAGGATTCCCCATAAGTTTAAGCCTCCTTGTTTCGAAAAATACAACGGGACTTCATGCCCCCGGACTCATTTGCAATCATTTCTGGGGAGGTTGAAGGCCTATACCATGGACGAGAAGCTCTGGATGTTTTATTTCGAGGATAACTTAACTGGAGCATCAAGGGAATGGTACTCTCATCTGACGAGAGCAACTATCAGGTGTTGGAAGGACCTGGAAGAGGCCTTTATCAGACAGTATCAGTACAATTTAGACATGGCACCCAACAGGACCCTCCTAATGGGAATGTCTCAGTCGTCAAGAGAAAGTTTCCGAGAATACGCCCAGAGATGGAGGCAATTGGCTGCTGCTGTTCAGCCACCTATGTCAGAGAGGGAAATGGCAGATATGTTTATGAACACCCTCCAAGGAACATATATTGACAGGTTGGCTGCTTTCTCCTCCACCAGCTTTGCAGATGTTGTCATAGCTGGGGAAAGAATTGAGATCTTGTTGAAAATGGGCAAGATTTCTGACAATGGTGCCAGCTCGTCCAACAGTACAAGGAAGCCTTTTGCAGGCCCAAGAAGAACTGGCGAGACCAATGCCATCCACACCAACAGGGGCAGGCCCCAGTATGTTCATAGGTCTGTGGCAGCAGTCACCATTCCCGCTCCAGCTCATCCGCAGCCGGCTTATCAACCTCCGCAGCAAAACTATCAGGAACAACCTCAGTACCATCAACAAGCTTAGTATCCTCCGAGAAATTACAACAACACCAACAACAACAATCAGCAAAGGCCATTTCAGCAGAGGCCATCTCAAGCCAATAGGGTAATCGATCCGATCCCTATGCCATATGCAACATTGCTGCCACAACTCCTGAAACTCAACCTAGTTGAGCTAAGGACGTTGGCACCTCCAGATCCTAACAGTCTACCCAGGAATTATGACTCCAACGCCAGATGTGCTTTTCATTCAAATGCACCTGGCCACAGTACAGAAAAGTGCAGAGCCTTGCACATGAAGGTACAAGACCTGGTGGACTCTAAGGCCCTGAATTTCGCACCACCACCCAATGTTAATAAGAACCCTATGCCTAACCACGGTGGTCCCAGAATCAATGCTAATGAAGAAGACAAGCCGTCTTATTTAATAACCAGTGTGGGTCAGATCCGGACACCGTTGGTAGAGATCAAGGCTCAACTCCTCGAATGTCAAATGTTCCCGGGGTGTGAGTTAGGGTGTGCTTACTGCAATATTTCAGTAAATGGGTGTGATAACCTGAGGAATGGCATAGATGGTCTCATTCAGAGTGGCCAACTTCAAATCACCACATCATTTCCTACAAATCCAACAATCTCATCAGCAATAATTCCAGTATCTCCTACAACTGCAATAACCATTGTTCCCGACAATTCTTCAGCTTTATCAACAAGTATTTCATCTGTCATTTCAACTGACCAGATATCAACAAATGTTCCTTCTACAACTCCAGCACCACTTCATCTTGAAACTCCTACAACAACAACGCCCATCCTTCCAACAATGTCTCCTACAACACCAGCAACAAACAATGAAGATGTCTCAACCGTTACGATTTATTACGATCCAGAAAATAACTCTGCTTACAACTCACAAAGTGCTGCTCCCATCAGAGCACCAGTCACGATATATTACGATCCACAGACTATCACAATTCCTTCCGCAGCTGCAATCAGTCCAGTCACTATCACGGTGCCTGGACCAGTACCTTATGAAAGCAGTAATGCCATCCCGTGGCATTACGGCTCTGACCTGTACTGCGAAGGACAAAAAATCACTTTTGAATCATCAACCCCTGCACCACAAATAGACAATGTGGGAGGAGGCGGAGGCTTCACTCGAAGCGGACGTCTCTTTGCTCCACAAACTCAAAGACCCACTGCCGAAGCAGAAGCTGCTGCCAAGGCAAAAGGAAAAAGCTTGGTGCAGGAAGAGCAGATTGTTAAAGAAGCTTTGAAAACACCCTTTGATCAAGAGGTTGATGAGTTCATGCGAATCATCAAGAAGAGTGATTATAAAATAGTGGATCAGCTTCATCAGACGCCTTCCAAGATCTTAATCCTATCATTGCTCATGTGCTCCGAAGCCCATCGGAACGCACTACTAAAAGTCTTGCACGCAGCTTATGTGCCTGAAGAGATCACCGTTAATCAGTTGGAAGCTGTGGTTGGAAACGTTAATGCTAGTCATGGACTAGGGTTCACCAACACTGATTTGACGACGGAAGGCCGCAACCATAACAAGGCTTTGCACATAACCATGGAATGTAAAGGTGCAGTCCTTTCCCATGTGCTGGTAGACACGGGGTCATCCCTCAATGTCTTACCTAAAAAAGCCCTGGTGAAGCTAGAGTATGACGGATTGGAATTGCGACCCAGCAACCTGGTGGTGAGAGCCTTTGATGGTTCAAAGAGATCGGTTCTGGGAGAGATTGAGTTGCCCATAACGATTGGCCCGCAAACTTTCAAAACGACCTTCTACGTGATGGATATACAGCCTGCCTACAGTTGTCTATTGGGTAGGCCATGGATTCACGCCGCTGGCGCCGTGACCTCAACCCTTCACCAGAAGTTAAAATTCGAGTGGGAGGGTCAAGTCGTTACAATCTGTGGAGAGGAGGATATTTTTGTCAGCCACCTGGCTACCTATAAATACATTGAGATGGATGGGGAGATCCATGAAACAATGAGCCAAGGTTTCGAAGCCTTGAACATAAATGAAACATCTGCTGTGCCTGGAACTTCAATGGCGTCATATCAACAAGCCCGGAAGGTTGTTAAAGAAGGAAATGCCCAAGGCTGGGGCAAACTGTTACCGGTGGAGAAGAAAGAGGATAGATTTGGGTTGGGTTACAAACCAACTCAACAAGATCAAGCAGAGGCTGCAAAAGAGCCCAACTTTGTTAGTGGGGGGATGCTCACCCCTGATGCTGTCAACAATTTGGAAGACGAGCTGGAAGAAGAATGCAACCTGGAAAGCTGGATTCGTCCAAAGATCCCGGGGAGCAGTATCTCAAACTGGTCTTCCCAGGAAATTATAAGAGTTACTCATGCAGAGTAATTATTATTTCCTGTATTTTTATAGCATGCATCAAAGTCTTGCATCTTGCCCAAGATGACAAGACTCATTTTGTAATCGGGCCATCTGTACTTTTTGTGCAACAAGATTAATCAATGAAATATCAGACATCTTTTTGCAAACGAGTCTTTTTTTCTTTTTCGTTCACTGTTTTTCCATTTTTCTTTTTGTACAAAAAAATAAATGGCAATGTTTTCAAAATGACAACTTTATTTCACTTTTCTAAAACAAGATTAAAATCAAATCACTAAAATGAACAAACTGAACCCTTGCAGAGTATGCCTTCCAGACAGCACCGACAACAGCACGGCTATGACTTCGTATGACTTTGACAATCCAATCAATCAAGCTGATGAAGGGGTTGAAGAAGAATATGAGCTTCCTGAAGAGCTAGCCAGATTGTTGAGACAAGAGGAAAAGGTTATCACCCCTCACCAGGAGGAGGTTGAAGTGATCAATCTTGGTACAGATGAAGATGTGAAAGAAGTTAAAATCGGGGCCTGCCTACAAGACTCAGTGAAGAGACAACTGATTGACCTGCTTCGAGAGTATGTGGATGTGTTTGCTTGGTCTTATCAAGACATGCCAGGGTTGGACACCGACATTGTTGTGCACAAGCTGCCTTTGAGAGAAGAATGCCCGCCGGTTAAACAGAAACTGCGCCGTACCCGCCCGGACATGGCAATGAAAATCAAGGAAGAGGTACAAAAGCAATGGGACGCCGGGTTCCTTGCTGTGACTAGCTATCCACCGTGGGTTGCTAACATAGTACCTGTGCCTAAGAAAGACGGCAAAGTAAGGATGTGTGTTGACTACCGGGACCTGAACAGAGCCAGCCCGAAAGATGACTTCCCTTTACCTCACATTGATGTACTAGTGGATAACACGGCTCAGTTCTCGGTATTCTCCTTCATGGATGGATTTTCAGGATACAATCAGATCAAAATGTCACCTGAAGACATGGAGAAGACAACCTTCATCACACCCTGGGGCACGTTCTGCTACAAGTGTAATGCCATTTGGGCTCAAGAATGCCGGTGCGACATATCAACGGGCTATGGTGACATTATTCCACGATATGATCCATAAGGAAATTGAATGTTATGTGGATGACATGATTGCCAAGTCCCTTACCGAAGAGGACCATCTGGTAAATCTGCTCAAGTTGTTCAAACGTCTGAGGAAGTACCAACTGAAATTGAACCCCAACAAGTGCACATTCGGGGTGAGATCTGGTAAGCTGCTGGGTTTTATTGTAAGCGAGAAAGGGATTGAAGTTGACCTTGATAAAGTCAAAGCTATTCAAGTGATGCCTGCACCGAAAACAGAGAAGGAAGTTCGAGGGTTCTTAGGTCGATTGAACTACATTTCACGGTTCATATCTCACCTCACAGCAACCTGTGAACCCTTGTTCAAGCTGTTGAGAAAAGAACAGACGGTCAGGTGGAACGAAGACTGTCAGAAGGCATTTGACAGGATCAAAGAATACTTACAAGAACCTCCAATCCTTATGCCTCCAGTTGAAGGAAGACCTCTGATAATGTACTTGACAGTATTAGAAGAGTCGATGGGGTGTGTGCTGGGCCAACATGACGAGTCTGGTCGAAAAGAGTATGCAATATACTACCTAAGCAAAAAGTTTACCGACTGTGAACAACGTTATTCACTGCTCGAGAAAACTTGCTGTGCTTTAGCGTGGGCTGCTCGCCGACTGAGGCAGTATATGTTGACCCACACTACTTTGTTGATCTCAAAGATGGACCCAGTTAAGTACATATTTGAGAAGCCAGCTCTTACCGGACGGGTTGCAAGATGGCAAATGATTCTTACAGAATATGACATCCAATACACATCTCAGAAAGCCATCAAGGACAGTGTGTTGTCTGAATATCTTGCTGAGCAACCTATTGATGATTACCAGCCTATGAGATTTGACTTCCCTGATGAAGACATCATGTTCATAAAAGCAAAAGATCATGAAGAGCCTGTTCACACTGAAGGGCCCAACCCGGAAGAAGAATGGACTATGATGTTTGATAGGGCTGTTAACATGAATGGTCGGGGTGTTGGTGCAGTACTCATTACACCCAAAGGAGTTCACATGCCTTTCTCGGCAAAACTCACTTTCGACTGCACTAACAACGAAGCTGAATACGAAGCTTGCATTATGGGTCTTGAGGAAGCCATTGACCTCAGGATCAAGACATTGACCGTATTCGGAGATTCAGCTCTGGTAATCAATCAAACCAACGGCAAATGGTACACACACCAGGATCATCTGATACCTTACAGGGATTATACAAGAAGGTTGTTGACTTTCTTTACAACAGTCAAGCTTGAGTATATCCCTCGGGACGAGAATCAGTTTGCAGATGCTCTGGCTACCATTTCGTCCATGATCAAAGTTCAAGCTGCCAACTTTGTACCTCAAATTTCAGTGTCCAGACTGGACAGACCAGCATATGTGTTCGCAGCAGATGTTGTCAAAGATGATAAGCCTTGGTTCCATGACATTAAGTGCTTCTTGGAGGACCAAACATACCCATCTGGGGCATCTTCCAATGATAAGAAGACCTTGAGAAGGCTGGCTGGTAATTTCTTTCTGAACACTGATGGGTCTTTATACAAAAGGAACTTTGATATGGTACTCCTCAGATGCGTCGACAAGACAGAGGCAGATTTGTTAATGCATGAAGTGCACGAAGGATCTTTTGGTACCCATGCTGGAGGGCATGCCATGGCCAAGAAGTTGCTGAGATCAGGCTATTACTGGATCACAATGGATGCAGACTGTTGTGCCTACGTCAGGAAATGCCATAAATGCCAGATTTATGCAGATAAGGTGCATGTGCCTCCCAACCCTTTGAGTATAATGTCTTCACCCTGGCCCTTTGCCATGTGGGGCATTGATATGATCGGCAAGATTGAACCGACTGCTTCAAATGACCACAGATTCATCCTGGTCGCCATTGATTATTTCACCAAGTGGGTCGAAGCAGCCTCCTATGCCAATGTTACAAGACAAGTGGTAGCCAGATTTCTGAAAAGAGATATCATCTGTCGATATGGAGTTCCCGGGCGAATCATTACTGATAATGGTTCCAATTTAAACAACAAAATGATGGCAGAGCTATGCCGGGACTTCAAAATTCAACATCACAATTCTTCTCCTTACAGGCCAAAGATGAATGGCGCTGTTGAGGCAGCAAATAAGAATATCAAGAAGATTGTGCAGAAGATGGTGGTCACTTACAAAGACTGGCATGAGATGCTACCGTTTGCCCTACATGGGTACCGCACGTCAATCAGAACATCCACTGGGGCAACACCGTATCAACTTGTGTATGGTATGGAAGCAGTCCTACCTGTTGAAGTTGAATTACCCTCTCTGCGGGTACTAATGGATGTTAAGCTGAACGAAGCAGAATGGGTTCGGGCCCGATACGAACAACTGAGTCTGATTGAAGAGAAAAGATTGGCTGCAATCTGTCATGGGCAGTTATATCAGAAAAGAATGAAGAAATCCTTCGATCAGAAAGTCAGGCACCGAGAGTACCAAGTGGGAGGTCTTGTGCTGAAGAGAATCCTCCCTCCTCATACAGACCACAGGGGCAAATGGACTCCAAATTATGAAGGACCATTTGTGGTAAAGAAAGTTTTCTCTGGTGGAGCACTGATGCTCAGCACCATGGATGGTGAAGATTTCCCGTCCCCTGTGAATTCAGATACAGTTAAAAAATACTTCGCATAAAATGACCCGCTGGACACAAAAACAGAATGTAAGTCCAGGCAAAAATAGGGCATCCCGGCGAGTCAAAAATAGAATAAAAGACTCGGGCAAAAATAAGGGAAAATAAACAAAAACGTACACCCGCTGAGTTGAAAAGCCGCATTGGACAACTCAGGCAAGAATGGGTATCCCGATGGATTGAAAACCCGAAAGGGCGATCCATGCAAAATAAGGGAATAAGCGAACAACTGCATTCTGAATTCGTCTGTATCGCCTACAACTTGGTAAGCTTCGAAAGGATCAAGCCTCAGTCAGAATCAGCCTTCTTCAGAAAGCAAGATGAGAAGAACGTCAAAAGTCATACGAGTCATAGCAAGAGAGGGAGCTCCTTAAAGCGTCACCAACATTGCCAGTATTTTGTTTCTCAATTTGTAACAATCTCCTCATTTCAGGGGATTTGTTTCTTTGACTGTATCTCGCCAATTCAGGGCATATGAATTAATAAGATCAGATTTTCAGTCATGTCTCGTCTTGTACATTTTCATTTATTTGCAAAAAATGTCTGATGTCTTAAAAAAAAAAAAAAACTGATTGCATAGAATACAGATGTTTATCTTCAAAAAAATAAAAAACACGTGCTTGCAGGAAATATACTTACTCTCAGAAGTGCCTAACTCCTATGACGGAATCCGATAAGGGATACCTCGGGATCATTTGTGCGTTTCTATACCTTTGCAGGATTGCAGGTATCCAGAGTGCAACTTGGGGCATGAAAGCTTAACTCCAGCAAGCTGACAAATCAACACTCAGTTTTAACACTCAAAGTGTTTTCTCCCCAGCTGAGTTGCCACTTATTACTTATCCCCATCAGAGTTGCCAGGCATCACAGAAGGCACCCATATCCCCGGCTGAGTCGAGGATCCACCTCAACATAATTTCTAGGGAGGCCTTTCAGTGATTCCTCTCTTTCTCCCCAGCCGAGTTGCCATCTCGCCCTCAGCCGAGTACAAAAGTCAAGGAGCTATCTCCCCACAGAGCTCCAGCCTCTATCCAGAAGAGCAGCGCATAGAAGATCACAACAGAGTGAAGAAAGCTTCTACAAACCCCAGCTGGGTCTCTCATTTATAAGGATAGGTCTATCAAGGACCCATACCTCCAAGCAGATATCATATTATCAGATCTACCAATGATCTCATCCCCAGCTGGGATGTCCATTTCAACAGATCGATCAAAGATCTTCGTGGCAGCGGGATCCGGATCCCGGTTTGGTATCTTTGCATAATCATAGCATTCGCATCATATTCACCCACAAAGCGTAGCATTCCGTTTGATACGGAGCATTACGGCAAAAACCAAACATATAGCATATTCATAAGCCATGTTTTGAACCCACACTTGTGAATAATGACAATCCGTCAATATACAGAATACTTCCCCCATCTCCCCAGCGGAAGTTCCCCCAGCAAAAGCAGTTGCCTCACATTCACAAACACCAGTATATATACTCTCTTTGGCACCCGTCCGTGTCGATACTCCCCAATAAAGTCACCCGAACACCCTGTGCAAACAATGACACTCATATTACCGATACTTTTTGACACCCATTTGTGTCATAACTCCAGCAGAAAGCCAAAGACGTCCTCTTTGCACTCACATATACTTACATATGACAATCCTTTGACACTCGTCCGTGTCATATCCCCAACGCAGTCACCTATACTTTGTATATCAGATACTTGTTTATATTACACTTTTCTCCTTTTGACACTCGTCCGTGTCATATTCCCCAGCAGTTAAACGCTCATCTATACACCACTCATACTTATACAGATACTCGTCCGTATCTTGCATACACCACTCAAATCCCCTCAGAGTCAACACTCGTCTGTGTTCTCTGTTAACCCGTTGGTACTCGTCCGTACCATCATCTCAGAACATATGTCTAGATTTTGTTTCTACCTGATACTCGTCCGCATCGTAGTCTTAGGGATGCTCGTCCGCATCTTTAATCTATACACAATGCCAAACACTTATACCTTTTGTTCTTGGATGTAAACACTCGTCCATGTTTACTATTCCCCAGTAGATCGCCAACAGAGCAAATTTTCTTTTTATCTGACACTCGTCCTGTGTTATGATAAACCCTGAGAGCATCCGTACCCTGCTAGGTGGTCGTCCTCCACCTCTTGATGGTCGTCCTCCATCATGCTCATCCGATGGCCGTCCCCATCGTTGATTTTTAGCAGCCGTCCCCTGCTAGGTGGTCGTCCTCCACCTTTTGATGATCGTCCTTCATCAATTTTATCCAATGGCCGTCCCCATTGTTGATTTTGGTTATCTGACATTCGTCCTATGTCAAGACAAACCTCGAGAGCAGCCGTCCCCTGCTAGGTGGTCGTCCTCCACCTCTTGATGGTCGTCCTCCATCATGCTCATCCGATGGCCGTCCCCATCGTTGACCTTTTATCCGGCATTCGTCCTACGTCGTGATACTTTCGGCAGCCGTACCCTGCCAGGTGGTCGTCCTCCACCTTAGATGACCGTCCCTCATCTTATCCCCAACAGAGCAGCCGTCCCCTGCTAGGTGATCGTACTTCACCTTTGATGGCCGTACCTCATCATCTGTTTATTTCATTTATTCTTTAACCCGATGGCCGTCCCCGTCGTGGTCCCTTTTTCTTTTTCCTGATGATCGTCCTTCATCAGTTTAGCCCGATGGCCGTCCCCATCGTTGGTTACTTTACTTTATGAACTTGATGGCCGTCCCCGTCATGTTTCATTAATCCCCTGGAAATTTTACAGCTTTATCTTGATGGCCGTACCCATCATAATTCTTTTATCCCCAGCATGTCGGCCGTCCCCGTCATTGCTTTATTTTCCGCACTTTTCCCAGCATGTCGGCCGTCCCCGTCATTGCTCTTTACCCAGCAGTCGTCCTCTGCTTGACGGTCGTCCTCCGTCGCCCACACTTTACAATATACTTTATTTTCCTTTACAATCTATATCCCTTTTCTTCTTCATTCTGTGAGTGCAAATTTTGGACTGTCTTTGGTATTCAACCACAAGTTATCTTGTTTGCCTGTTAAGCCGTAGCTTACATACTGCACAGCTAACTCATGTTTGAATAGGGGCAGCTGTAAACACCCCAAATTTGCCCTCACCCATTCACACCATGGCTTGTGATCATCTCATATGCATAAACACAATCATAACATCTCATACCACAATTTTGATTCACTGCATAGGTTCTAAGTCATCTGCATCTAGGGTTTGTGATCTGAGCAATCCAAGAGCTTCTTGAGCCACTCCAAAGGTCATCAATCACTTCAAAGGGGTCTATGTGTGTTCAAGCATCATATTACATCCTCTCAAAGTCAAGAATGCCAAAGAATCACAAGAACTGGGTTTGGTATGGAAGCAGAGCCAGGCTTGACTGCACAGATGACCTAAAATTAGGGTTTTGGTTTCAGAGGCCATAACTTCAATTTTTTTGGTCATTATTGTTTCTATTGGACTCTATATGTTATAGGGAGTATTCATATCAATTTTCATGAAGAAATTCCATGGGGAAGTCATCTGATCAAGGGTTGACTTTTCAGACAAGTCAGTGCAAAATCAGGGCATCTGAGGCCCCCAATGACCCAACCAAGGGGTGATCTTCATCATTTTGAGTGTATATGATCTTTATTTGATCATGGAAGAAGGTTGAAGTTCATAAAATTCAAGAATTACAAGTTTTTGCAAGGTTGACTTTTTTGGGCATGGTTGACTTTTAAGGAAATGTCATTTTATGCAACTTTTTCAACCCTTACTTTTTGATCCAAAAATGCTTCAAATGGAAAAACTTTGGTCATGAAAGTTGTAGATTAGATCTTTCCCTTTTCAAAAAGTACAAGAACATGACCTAATTCATTTTTGATCAAAAGTTATGGTATGTCAAAGTTGGCAAAAATCATTAAATTTCAAGTTATGCACTAATTGGAAAACTTGCAAATTCATGTACCAAGCATTCTAGTAACTTCAAAATGGCTTTAAAACTTCATCACATGATCACACATGACCTAAAATTCAGATTGGCCCAAGGGATTTCTCATTTTTGTGCCTTGATCTTCAAAGTTCTACAAGTCATTTTTCATAAGGGTGCAAAGAGGGATTTGTGACAAAATCATTCTCTAAAGAGTTATGTGATTACTAGATACTTTCTATGCATTGCCATGATCAAATGAAACATCATGTGACAAAATTCAGCAAGAAGAATCACATGTGCATAAGCAAAAATCATGAGAAAACACAAGTGGACAACTTGCAAAATCACTCTCAATCCATGATCCACATGTTGCAGTCATTCATGAGCAATCCAATGGTCATCCTTGACTCAAGCTGAAGCAAGACATGCCCTAACACAGCTGCTGCCATAGCCCATGCTGCAAGTACCAATCACATTGACTTTTTGGCAAAAACTCCCATACTCTTGGCACAGTAAACAGCCACCCCTACTAACCTGCCCCACAGGCTATCCACACAACTTGGAGATGTTATAGCAAGGCATTGGGCATTGAAGCAAGCCAGAACACAGCATACAAAAAAACTGTCAAAGAGCTTCTTCTCTTCGATTCTCATTTTCCAGCCACAAAACATCAAAACTCTCTTCACCAACAAATCAAACACATAAAAAGGAACCAGAATCAGCCATCAATAGATCTTGAAACCACTCACACACATAACTCATTTTCTGATATAGCAGATTCAAATCTCTCAAAATAGCTTGTTTAAGCTCATTCCAAGCCTACCATTAGCATCAGGAGGACCATTGGGGTGAGTCTGCATCAAGGAGAAGCCCAGAAAGCCCAGAAACAGGATCTTCCATCTCAGGTATGGCCATGAAATTTTTCTCTCAGAGCTTGCATTTTAAGTTATAAATGGATTGTGTATGTCTTGCTGATCATGGGGATGAGTTTAGATTTAGAAATGAGTGAGAAATGAGGATTTACCAGGGCTCTGAAACTTTGCCCGTGAATCTTCATGGCTTCGATTCTCTCCATTTGAGCATGAGAAATTTAGTTTGAGAGTTGATTTGAGTGAGGTTTGAATAGAGGAACATTTTCCTGCCTTTAATTTGAAGAATGGTAGCCTGAATCAGAATCTAGGGTTTTGTTGTTGCCGGAGAAGATGACCGGAGCTTCCCTCCGGTCACCTGAATTTGTTTAACCCTAATCCTGTAATTAAATGAGGTTTAAATCTTGAGCGTTGGATTAGTTGACTGCCTTGACTTCGCGCGTGGATGAATGGCCCAGATTCACTCATTTTGCCCTAATCCCCTTTAATTAGTTTAATTAATCATAATTAAATTAATTTAATCAGGACAAACCTCAGCCCTTGGATGACGCGCCAGTCAACCATTTCCATTCCAGTTTAAATTCCAGCCATCAGATCTGCTTACCTTTCATTTATTTTATTTTCTTTTCAATTTTTCTCATTTGTTTTATACAATTTATTTAAAATAGCAAAAATCATTTAAAAATTATGAAACTTTTTGTCAAGAGTTTCATTAATTTTTAAAACACAAAAATATTTTTATTTTCATTTTTAGCATTAAAAAAAGTATTTTTAAATATTTAAAAGTTTATTTTTAATTGATTAATGAAAATTAATTTATTAAAAATACTTTTAGGTATTTAAAAATCACCAAAAAATTCATGAAATGTTTTAAGACATTTAGAAACATTGTCCAACCTTCAAACCAAATTTATTTTTTGATCTTGATGCAATTTGAGAATTTTTCATTGAATTAAAATCATTTTTATGCATTATTTTGATCCAAACTTCTAAAAATCATTTCTGCCTAACCCTAAAGAGTTGGACCTTGATTCTTTTTGCATTGCATTGTGTTTAGCATGTAGTTTGTGAGATTAAATGGCCATGATTTGATCTTTCATTTTCCTTTTGTTTGGTAATTTTCTTGTTAAGGAACCCTAAAACCCTAGAAATCTTAAGAAAATCATAACTTGAAATTGGTTAAGAGTTGAGACCTCTCCTTTGGGCAGTGAGTTAGTATAGGTTTAGGGATCCTTTGAGTGCATTTTCAATTTTTTATAATGTTGTTTGCTTCTGATTTTGGTTTGTGTTTGATGTATTGTTCATAAACCCTAATTTGGGCTTCCATATGCATCCATCTTGCATTTTCTTGCATAACATGACTTGCCATGACATTCCATGCTCCCATTTGATTCATTGAACATCATAAGACATATTGAAAGCATGTTTGATCATTGCACCTTGCATTTGTCATGTTGTTGCCATATGCATCTCATAACTTTTCATGTATGTTCTTGGTTCTTAACTTGCTTCATTTGCATTCATAAGCTTGTATGATCATCCATATGTTTTGTTTCTGGTTTGTAGCATCTCATAACATCATTAACATCACATATATGCTTCTGGTTTTGGTTTGCATCATGTCATTCCATCCCATTTTGCATTGCATTGCATTTCTTTTCTAACCTTTCAGGTGGTAGGTGATTTTTGAGAAGTGAATTTGCCTTCACTTCTCATAACTTTTCTCTTCATCTCTCTTGCATCCATGCTGCATTTTATCTTGTGTTTGAGATTGAGCTTGCTCATTCTTCTTCTTCCCACTTTCTTTCTTCAAGTGACTTGACTTCTTGAATGAAGCAAGTTGCTTTGCTTCTCTTGATCCTTTCATCTGCTTCCTGGTGGTTCCATTGAAGACTTCTCTTGAAAACCTCACAAACCTTAGGAACAACCAAGCATGACAATGATTAGGGTTTTGATTAGTCTCCCCTCTTAGTTTTACCTTTGTGTCTCTTTTGAGTCTTCTCTTCTCATCTCATAATCAGGGACTAAACCCTAAAGGCTTTAAGGCTTTGTGGTTAAGCTTATGCCTGCATCCTTCTCTTAGGATGGAGTGTATAACTTTAATCCTAAGTGTTAAACCATTAATGTGTTTAACTCCTTTAATCAATCCATCTAATAATCATCAAGACACCACACTTGTAAATTGGGCCTTGCATTAGGGTTCTAATTCTTCCTTAATTGGTTAAGAAGGACTAACCCTAGTGTTAATGGACAAGTCCCCCTCAAGTTGTCTTATAAACCCTAAAAAACACTTCATCATCATATCATTAAATAAAATCCACTTAATCAAAGGCTTGTTTTTTCATGAGTTTAATCCCTAATCATGGATTAAGTTGAGGAGCTTTCCTCAGCTTAAGCATTCTCATCTATTATCCTTCTATTAGGATAGTGTAATGAGTCTGTTTAATCCCTGATTATGGCTTAACCTCATTACTTAACACTAAACAAAAACATCAAAAACATATAAATAATCACAAGTAGGTTAATGATCTTAATCCTACACCAAAGGTGATTAAGTGTGAGAATCTGACTTCGCACTTAAAGTACTCTCATTACCCCGAATCAGAGGGAAGATGTGATGAGTTTACTAAATCCATTGGTTTAGACTTAAGCTCATTAGCTTATGACAAAATCCAAAAACAATAAAAGACTGAAAACTCAAAAACAAACAATAATCGTCTCCTTCGGGATTCTTTTCTCATCTCATTCACTCACAAACGAGAACTTGCTTCTTCCGTCTAATGCAAGACAGTTTGCACCTGAGCCAGACAGGTCATACACTTGAGCATAGACAAGCAAGCAGTTCACAAGTCAATTCATTTTTCAGTCTCTTTGGGTCGAACTACGGTGTTCTGACTTCCTCATTGCACGAGAGGATACGTAGGCATAACTTAACGGTTATCGAACAAAAGTCTCTGTATATTCCCCCTCTTTCTAGCCTCATTCTTTTAGCCTCATGATCTTGAGCATTTCATTCCTTTCTCACACTGACACTGTATATATCACACTTTACACTTCTTTCACACTGACACCTATACATTTTCTCCCAGCCCCTTTTATACACAGATTGCACTGACACTACCCCTTTAAAACACAAATCTTTTAAGCGTGGATCCCGTCGAGTACGGCGGACAATCTGGGTGCTAATACCTTCCCAGGTTGTAACCAACCCCCTTTCTCAGTCTCTCTGGTTCGCAACCGTCTTATCCATCTCTTTTTAGGTCTATGCAGCATTGCCTTTCCTCCGGGATAAAAATGCCTAGCTGGCGACTCTATTCATCTCCAGTGAGTTCACGGCTGTGTGTTCTCATTGTTCCTCTCGCCGACCGTTCGCGTCTGTACCTTTATCTGGGCCTGGTCCCACTTATCGGGAGCGACAGCTTGGCGACTCTGCTGGGGACCCTTATATTGCAACCAGGGCTTCTGGTTCTTTTTGTGGGTTCCTCCTAGCGCTTGTTTGATTTGTGTTTACCGGGGTGTTATGTGTTTATTTGTGTTTGTATACTTGTATTTATTTTTGCTTTAGGTACAGTTGTTTATTTGTTTTATTTATAGCTTTACATATATCATACTGTCATGCTGTCTGGCTGGATTTGGTTTTGCTTTGGTGGGTGGGGTTCTATTGAGAGTTAAGGTCCTATACCTGGGACCTGAGTGACACCTAGGCTAGAGTGGTTCATATTCTTTCCCATTCCATCTCGGTCTGGTGCGGGAATATGAAACACGGTTCAAATATGGGTTTCTTCTTGAGAACTCTGTGTTGCAGATTTCCTGCAATGCTAGGGCTATCTGGGAAGCCTGCTAAGTCTGGATGACCTTTTAGTATTAACCTTCAGAAACTGAGGTGAATTAGAGGAGGAACTTTTATGGTTATTGTAAACACTGTACCTCCGGGTTAGAAGTGTTTACACTTCTCATAACTGATCCAAGTCTGAGGATCCTTGTTTTAGAACACCACCTGTGAGGGGGTTGGGCTGTTTACAGGTTTGCAGGTACCCTTGGCCTCAGCATACCCTGTTACTTTGATTTGATTAAGAATACTCCATGTTGGAACAGTTCTTGTGATTCTAAAACCCTGGACATGTGGCTCTTTATTTGAGCCTCCCACCTTGGTTATTGGATTTACAGACCTCCATCTGGAATTCTTGAACATACTTGGACCTATATCAGGGAACTTGATCAGATCCAGCTCAGTCACAAACCCTTGCATATCATTTGCATACATAACCATTGCATCATATTGACATTTGCTTATTTATGTTTCAGGGTATCCATTTTCATTTTGGCTAGTTTTGACCCCATCATCAGTATTGACCTATCTTCATCAGCATCTGCTTCAGCTACCAGCTATCAGCTATCTACTCCAGTCACCTGCACCAGCCAATCAGTGGCCCATTCTTCAGTATCATCATCAGCACTTGTCTCTACTCAGTCTCAACATCATGGCACCTAAAAAGAGTAACATCACCTATCACTTCTTCCAGCCAGAGCTAGCTGACATCAGGAGGATTCATACCTTGATCACTCCAGACCATATACCACTGTTCAGGGAACACTATGGAGATATACTTGATGTGGTTATGGATCTGGACCCTTCACAGAGGAGCCTGATTCACACCTGCCTTCAGTTTTATGATCCCCCACTGAGGTGTTTCACTTTTCAGGACTTTCAGCTGGGCCCTTTATTGGAAGAATACTCATCATTGGTTGGTATACCTATCAGGGGTGGAATCCCTTTCAACCCTGAGATGGTCTTTCCCGGTAATGAAGAGATAACAAAGGCTTTACATCTGGAATCAGTTCTGATTGGGCAGAATTTGACATCTAAGGCTGGAATCCCTGGCCTGCATCTGGATTTCTTGATCTCTCAAGCTACCCTGAAAGCTTCTTTAGGAGAGTGGAAAGCAGTCTGTGCTTTGCTGGCCCTGAGCATATATGGGATCATATTATTTGCAGATGAGCCTCGATTCATTAGCAAGAATGCAATCCATCTTTTCATCGTGAAGAACCCAGTGCCAACCTTGTTGGGAGATCTCTACTATTCAGTGCACCAGAGGAATGAAAAGTAGAGGGGAAGATTAGTGAGGTGTTGTGCTCCATTGTTCCATACTTGGCTTCTCAGGCATCTACCCAGGACAGATGCATTTTTGAACCCTCATCAGCAGAAAAACTGGGCTAGAAGACTCACTACTCTAACTTCAGCCGATATCAGGTGGTGCACTCAAAGCACCAAGGGCAGGGATATCATCACCAGCTGTGGGCATTTTCCCAATGTGCCCCTGATAGGAGTTAAGGGTAGTATTAATTACAATCCTCTGCTGTTCAGAAGGTAACTGGGTTATGCACTGGTCCACACTCCTAAGGCACAGGACTTGGTTGAGACTCTTTATTGTGAGAACAAGCCTAATCTGGCTATTGTTAGGCAGGCAGCCTGGGCCTGGGACAATGTTCAAACCAAGGGAGTAACCATTCTAGGGAAATGCAACAATGTGGCATCAGCACAATATTATGAGTGGTCCCATGCCAGGGCTCAATTCTCTGGAATGCCCTTTACCATGGAGGATATGCCTGGATCATCCTCAGCACCACCCCTGCCACTGTCAGTTTGGAGGAGTTTGAAGGTTTGAAAGAGAGAAATGAGAAGTTAACTCAGGCTTTGCAGAAGACCCTCCGGGAGAGGAGTGATGGTAGGATGGATATTGAGAAGCTAGAGAAGCTGAAAGTAGAGCATCTGACTAAGATTGAGAAGTCTGAGGACTATATCAAGAAGTCTAGGGCAGGAGAACAAATTCTGAAGAATGCTTGCAAGGAAGCCCAGTTCCAGAAGGCCAGGACAGACTTGTATCTGAAGGAGAGTCAAGCTAGGTGGGTCAGGATCACCGAGGCTCGTACTTTAGAGGATAAGAGGGTCCAAGACAAGATAGAGCAGCTGGAAGCTAGTGCAAAAGAGCAGCAGGAAGCCCTGGCAGCACCCCAGAGGGAGATATCAGAGCTGAAGATCAAAGCTGGAGTAAAGAGGTCAAAAGACCAAAGTCAGCACAAGAAGCTAACTGCAGCTGTTACTACCCGGAACCTCCTTATCAGGAATCTCACGGAGCGTCCAGCTGATCCTGTGACCGAAGCACTTCTCAAGGAAGTTCGGGAGGATGAGTTTGGTCTTGGTGTTTGACCATTTGCTTGTTGTTGCTTTCATTCCATGTACTTTTATTTTCTTGTAATGTATTTTGACCCCTCAGAGGGCTTGTATTTGTAAACAAACTATGTACCATTTGCCTTTTGTATATGTATTAGTTTGTTCCATCCGAGTTTACTTCGAAAGCAACATCAACAGCATCTTCATGGGTCTGGAAGGGTCAAAACTGAATGCCAAGCCGGATACCTTGAAAACAAATAAGCATATTGCATTGCATGCTAACCCTTTGTTTGTTTTGTAGGTTTTTGTTTTATTGTTGCTAACTCTGTTGTGATGTTCAGGAACTATTGCTCGACGCCGAGTATTTCCCCTCAACCGTCCGCACCGTTATCCAACCCGTAACAACCTTCCGGGCATACAAATGGATCAGGTACAACAGGACCTTGCAGAGGTTAGAAATCAAATGGCAAACGAAAGATTGGAAATGAGAACGCAGATGACGCAGTTTATGGAAGTGATGAACAACATGGCTCAGAGCCAAGAAAGATTGAGAGCCATGGTGGAAAGGCAAAATCAAGAGGATCCACATGTAGGGACTGCTGGCACCAGTAACAATGAGAGGGTCCAACCTCATGTCAACCCCCCTGTATTTGGACCCCATCTTCATCCGGAGATCAATATTCCTGCAAATGTTCAAGGGACTGCCACTGCAGGCAGGGTACTGCAAGAAGACCCCCAGGAGGATCAGTTTACAGTAATGGGTGCTGGGGAGGAAGCTTATGACATAAGGTTGGATGAGATAGCTGAGAAGTTAAGATCCTTGGAGTCTCAAAACTCTTTGGGTTTCGACGTCATGGACATGGGCTTGGTAGACGGGGTCAGGATTCCCCATAAGTTTAAGCCTCCTTGTTTCGAAAAATACAACGGGACTTCATGCCCCCGGACTCATTTGCAATCATTTCTGGGGAGGTTGAAGGCCTATACCATGGACGAGAAGCTCTGGATGTTTTATTTCGAGGATAACTTAACTGGAGCATCAAGGGAATGGTACTCTCATCTGACGAGAGCAACTATCAGGTGTTGGAAGGACCTGGAAGAGGCCTTTATTAGACAGTATCAGTACAATTTAGACATGGCACCCAACAGGACCCTCCTAATGGGAATGTCTCAGTCGTCAAGAGAAAGTTTCCGAGAATACGCCCAGAGATGGAGGCAATTGGCTGCTGCTGTTCAGCCACCTATGTCAGAGAGGGAAATGGCAGATATGTTTATGAACACCCTCCAAGGAACATATATTGACAGGTTGGCTGCTTTCTCCTCCACCAGCTTTGCAGATGTTGTCATAGCTGGGGAAAGAATTGAGATCTTGTTGAAAATGGGCAAGATTTCTGACAATGGTGCCAGCTCGTCCAACAGTACAAGGAAGCCTTTTGCAGGCCCAAGAAGAACTGGCGAGACCAATGCCATCCACACCAACAGGGGCAGGCCCCAGTATGTTCATAGGTCTGTGGCAGCAGTCACCATTCCCGCTCCAGCTCATCCGCAGTCGGCTTATCAACCTCCGCAGCAAAACTATCAGCAACAACCTCAGTACCATCAACAAGCTCAGTATCCTCCGAGAAATTACAACAACACCAACAACAACAATCATCAAAGGCCATTTCAGCAGAGGCCATCTCAAGCCAATAGGGTAATCGATCCGATCCCTATGCCATATGCAACATTGCTGCCACAACTCCTGAAACTCAACCTAGTTGAGCTAAGGACGTTGGCACCTCCAGATCCTAACAGTCTACCCAGGAATTATGACTCCAACGCCAGATGTGCTTTTCATTCAAATGCACCTGGCCACAGTACAGAAAAGTGCAGAGCCTTGCACATGAAGGTACAAGACCTGGTGGACTCTAAGGCCCTGAATTTCGCACCACCACCCAATGTTAATAAGAACCCTATGCCTAACCACGGTGGTCCCAGAATCAATGCTAATGAAGAAGACAAGCCGTCTTATTTAATAACCAGTGTGGGTCAGATCCGGACACCGTTGGTAGAGATCAAGGCTCAACTCCTCGAATGTCAAATGTTCCCGGGGTGTGAGTTAGGGTGTGCTTACTGCAATATTTCAGTAAATGGGTGTGATAACCTGAGGAATGGCATAGATGGTCTCATTCAGAGTGGCCAACTTCAAATCACCACATCATTTCCTACAAATCCAACAATCTCATCAGCAATAATTCCAGTATCTCCTACAACTGCAACAACCATTGTTCCCGACAATTCTTCAGCTTTATCAACAAGTATTTCATCTGTCATTTCAACTGACCAGATATCAACAAATGTTCCTTCTACAACTCCAGCACCACTTCATCTTGAAACTCCTACAACAACAACGCCCATCCTTCCAACAATGTCTCCTACAACACCAGCAACAAACAATGAAGATGTCTCAACCGTTACGATTTATTACGATCCAGAAAATAACTCTGCTTACAACTCACAAAGTGCTGCTCCCATCAGAGCACCAGTCACGATATATTACGATCCACAGACTATCACAATTCCTTCCGCAGCTGCAATCAGTCCAGTCACTATCACGGTGCCTGGACCAGTACCTTATGAAAGCAGTAATGCCATCCCGTGGCATTACGGCTCTGACCTGTACTGCGAAGGACAAAAAATCACTTTTGAATCATCAACCCCTGCACCACAAATAGACAATGTGGGAGGAGGCGGAGGCTTCACTCGAAGCGGACGTCTCTTTGCTCCACAAACTCAAAGACCCACTGCCGAAGCAGAAGCTGCTGCCAAGGCAAAAGGAAAAAGCTTGGTGCAGGAAGAGCAGATTGTTAAAGAAGCTTTGAAAACACCCTTTGATCAAGAGGTTGATGAGTTCATGCGAATCATCAAGAAGAGTGATTATAAAATAGTGGATCAGCTTCATCAGACGCCTTCCAAGATCTCAATCCTATCATTGCTCATGTGCTCCGAAGCCCATCGGAACGCACTACTAAAAGTCTTGCACGCAGCTTATGTGCCTGAAGAGATCACCGTTAATCAGTTGGAAGCTGTGGTTGGAAACGTTAATGCTAGTCATGGACTAGGGTTCACCAACACTGATTTGACGACGGAAGGCCGCAACCATAACAAGGCTTTGCACATAACCATGGAATGTAAAGGTGCAGTCCTTTCCCATGTGCTGGTAGACACGGGGTCATCCCTCAATGTCTTACCTAAAAAAGCCCTGGTGAAGCTAGAGTATGACGGATTGGCATTGCGACCCAGCAACCTGGTGGTGAGAGCCTTTGATGGTTCAAAGAGATCGGTTCTGGGAGAGATTGAGTTGCCCATAACGATTGGCCCGCAAACTTTCAAAACGACCTTCTACGTGATGGATATACAGCCTGCCTACAGCTGTCTATTGGGTAGGCCATGGATTCACGCCGCTGGCGCCGTGACCTCAACCCTTCACCAGAAGTTAAAATTCGAGTGGGAGGGTCAAGTCGTTACAATCTGTGGAGAGGAGGATATTTTTGTCAGCCACCTGGCTACCTATAAATACATTGAGATGGATGGGGAGATCCATGAAACAATGAGCCAAGGTTTCGAAGCCTTGAACATAAATGAAACATCTGCTGTGCCTGGAACTTCAATGGCGTCATATCAACAAGCCCGGAAGGTTGTTGAAGAAGGAAATGCCCAAGGCTGGGGCAAACTGTTACCGGTGGAGAAGAAAGAGGATAGATTTGGGTTGGGTTACAAACCAACTCAACAAGATCAAGCAGAGGCTGCAAAAGAGCCCAACTTTGTTAGTGGGGGGATGCTCACCCCTGATGCTGTCAACAATTTGGAAGACGAGCTAGAAGAAGAATGCAACCTGGAAAGCTGGATTCGTCCAAAGATCCCGGGGAGCAGTATCTCAAACTGGTCTTCCCAGGAAATTATAAGAGTTACTCATGCAGAGTAATTATTATTTCCTGTATTTTTATAGCATGCATCAAAGTCTTGCATCTTGCCCAAGATGACAAGACTCATTTTGTAATCGGGCCATCTGTACTTTTTGTGCAACAAGATTAATCAATGAAATATCAGACATCTTTTTGCAAACGAGTCTTTTTTTCTTTTTCGTTCACTGTTTTTCCATTTTTCTTTTTGTACAAAAAAATAAATGGCAATGTTTTCAAAATGACAACTTTATTTCACTTTTCTAAAACAAGATTAAAATCAAATCACTAAAATGAACAAACTGAACCCTTGCAGAGTGTGCCTTCCAGACAACACCGACAACAGCACGGCTATGACTTCGTATGACTTTGACAATCCAATCAATCAAGCTGATGAAGGGGTTGAAGAAGAATATGAGCTTCCTGAAGAGCTAGCCAGATTGTTGAGACAAGAGGAAAAGGTTATCACCCCTCACCAGGAGGAGGTTGAAGTGATCAATCTTGGTACAGATGAAGATGTGAAAGAAGTTAAAATCGGGGCCTGCCTACAAGACTCAGTGAAGAGACAACTGATTGACCTGCTTCGAGAGTATGTGGATGTGTTTGCTTGGTCTTATCAAGACATGCCAGGGTTGGACACCGACATTGTTGTGCACAAGCTGCCTTTGAGAGAAGAATGCCCGCCGGTTAAACAGAAACTGCGCCGTACCCGCCCGGACATGGCAATGAAAATCAAGGAAGAGGTACAAAAGCAATGGGACGCCGGGTTCCTTGCTGTGACTAGCTATCCACCGTGGGTTGCTAACATAGTACCTGTGCCTAAGAAAGACGGCAAAGTAAGGATGTGTGTTGACTACCGGGACCTGAACAGAGCCAGCCCGAAAGATGACTTCCCTTTACCTCACATTGATGTACTGGTGGATAACACGGCTCAGTTCTCGGTATTCTCCTTCATGGATGGATTTTCAGGATACAATCAGATCAAAATGTCACCTGAAGACATGGAGAAGACAACCTTCATCACACCCTGGGGCACGTTCTGCTACAAGGTAATGCCATTTGGGCTCAAGAATGCCGGTGCGACATATCAACGGGCTATGGTGACATTATTCCACGATATGATCCATAAGGAAATTGAATGTTATGTGGATGACATGATTGCCAAGTCCCTTACCGAAGAGGACCATCTGGTAAATCTGCTCAAGTTGTTCAAACGTCTGAGGAAGTACCAACTGAAATTGAACCCCAACAAGTGCACATTCGGGGTGAGATCTGGTAAGCTGCTGGGTTTTATTGTAAGCGAGAAAGGGATTGAAGTTGACCCTGATAAAGTCAAAGCTATTCAAGTGATGCCTGCACCGAAAACAGAGAAGGAAGTTCGAGGGTTCTTAGGTCGATTGAACTACATTTCACGGTTCATATCTCACCTCACAGCAACCTGTGAACCCTTGTTCAAGCTGTTGAGAAAAGAACAGACGGTCAGGTGGAACGAAGACTGTCAGAAGGCATTTGACAGGATCAAAGAATACTTACAAGAACCTCCAATCCTTATGCCTCCAGTTGAAGGAAGACCTCTGATAATGTACTTGACAGTATTAGAAGAGTCGATGGGGTGTGTGCTGGGCCAACATGACGAGTCTGGTCGAAAAGAGTATGCAATATACTACCTAAGCAAAAAGTTTACCGACTGTGAACAACGTTATTCACTGCTCGAGAAAACTTGTTGTGCTTTAGCGTGGGCTGCTCGCCGACTGAGGCAGTATATGTTGACCCACACTACTTTGTTGATCTCAAAGATGGACCCAGTTAAGTACATATTTGAGAAGCCAGCTCTTACCGGACGGGTTGCAAGATGGCAAATGATTCTTACAGAATATGACATCCAATACACATCTCAGAAAGCCATCAAGGGCAGTGTGTTGTCTGAATATCTTGCTGAGCAACCTATTGATGATTACCAGCCTATGAGATTTGACTTCCCTGATGAAGACATCATGTTCATAAAAGCAAAAGATCATGAAGAGCCTGTTCACACTGAAGGGCCCAACCCGGAAGAAGAATGGACTATGATGTTTGATGGGGCTGTTAACATGAATGGTCGGGGTGTTGGTGCAGTACTCATTACACCCAAAGGAGTTCACATGCCTTTCTCGGCAAAACTCACTTTCGACTGCACTAACAACGAAGCTGAATACGAAGCTTGCATTATGGGTCTTGAGGAAGCCATTGACCTCAGGATCAAGACATTGACCGTATTCGGAGATTCAGCTCTGGTAATCAATCAAACCAACGGCAAATGGTACACACACCAGGATCATCTGATACCTTACAGGGATTATACAAGAAGGTTGTTGACTTTCTTTACAACAGTCAAGCTTGAGTATATCCCTCGGGACGAGAATCAGTTTGCAGATGATCTGGCTACCATTTCGTCCATGATCAAAGTTCAAGCTGCCAACTTTGTACCTCAAATTTCAGTGTCCAGACTGGACAGACCAGCATATGTGTTCGCAGCAGATGTTGTGAAAGATGATAAGCCTTGGTTCCATGACATTAAGTGCTTCTTGGAGGACCAAACATACCCATCTGGGGCATCTTCCAATGATAAGAAGACCTTGAGAAGGCTGGCTGGTAATTTCTTTCTGAACACTGATGGGTCTTTATACAAAAGGAACTTTGATATGGTACTTCTCAGATGCGTCGACAAGACAGAGGCAGATTTGTTAATGCATGAAGTGCACGAAGGATCTTTTGGTACCCATGCTGGAGGGCATGCCATGGCCAAGAAGTTGCTGAGATCAGGCTATTACTGGATCACAATGGATGCAGACTGTTGTGCCTACGCCAGGAAATGCCATAAATGCCAGATTTATGCAGATAAGGTGCATGTGCCTCCCAACCCTTTGAGTATAATGTCTTCACCCTGGCCCTTTGCCATGTGGGGCATTGATATGATCGGCAAGATTGAACCGACTGCTTCAAATGACCACAGATTCATCCTGGTCGCCATTGATTATTTCACCAAGTGGGTCGAAGCAGCCTCCTATGCCAATGTTACAAGACAAGTGGTAGCCAGATTTCTGAAAAGAGATATCATCTGTCGATATGGAGTTCCCGGGCGAATCATTACTGATAATGGTTCCAATTTAAACAACAAAATGATGGCAGAGCTATGCCGGGACTTCAAAATTCAACATCACAATTCTTCTCCTTACAGGCCAAAGATGAATGGCGCTGTTGAGGCAGCAAATAAGAATATCAAGAAGATTGTGCAGAAGATGGTGGTCACTTACAAAGACTGGCATGAGATGCTACCGTTTGCCCTACATGGGTACCGCACGTCAATCAGAACATCCACTGGGGCAACACCGTATCAACTTGTGTATGGTATGGAAGCAGTCCTACCTGTTGAAGTTGAATTACCCTCTCTGCGGGTACTAATGGATGTTAAGCTGAACGAAGCAGAATGGGTTCGGGCCCGATACGAACAACTGAGTCTGATTGAAGAGAAAAGATTGGCTGCAATCTGTCATGGGCAGTTATATCAGAAAAGAATGAAGAAATCCTTCGATCAGAAAGTCAGGCACCGAGAGTACCAAGTGGGAGGTCTTGTGCTGAAGAGAATCCTCCCTCCTCATACAGACCACAGGGGCAAATGGACTCCAAATTATGAAGGACCATTTGTGGTAAAGAAAGTTTTCTCTGGTGGAGCACTGATGCTCAGCACCATGGATGGTGAAGATTTCCCGTCCCCTGTGAATTCAGATACAGTTAAAAAATACTTCGCATAAAATGACCCGCTGGACACAAAAACAGAATGTAAGTCCAGGCAAAAATAGGGCATCCCGGCGAGTCAAAAATAGAATAAAAGACTCGGGCAAAAATAAGGGAAAATAAACAAAAACGTACACCCGCTGAGTTGAAAAGCCGCATTGGACAACTCAGGCAAGAATGGGTATCCCGATGGATTGAAAACCCGAAAGGGCGATCCATGCAAAATAAGGGAATAAGCGAACAACTGCATTCTGAATTCGTCTGTATCGCCTACAACTTGGTAAGCTTCGAAAGGATCAAGCCTCAGTCAGAATCAGCCTTCTTCAGAAAGCAAGATGAGAAGAACGTCAAAAGTCATACGAGTCATAGCAAGAGAGGGAGCTCCTTAAAGCGTCACCAACATTGCCAGTATTTTGTTTCTCAATTTGTAACAATCTCCTCATTTCAGGGGATTTGTTTCTTTGACTGTATCTCGCCAATTCAGGGCATATGAATTAATAAGATCAGATTTTCAGTCATGTCTCGTCTTGTACATTTTCATTTATTTGCAAAAAATGTCTGATGTCTTAAAAAAAAAAAAAAATGATTGCATAGAATACAGATGTTTATCTTCAAAAAAATAAAAAACACGTGCTTGCAGGAAATATACTTACTCTCAGAAGTGCCTAACTCCTATGACGGAATCCGATAAGGGATACCTCGGGATCATTTGTGCGTTTCTATACCTTTGCAGGATTGCAGGTATCCAGAGTGCAACTTGGGGCATGAAAGCTTAACTCCAGCAAGCTGACAAATCAACACTCAGTTTTAACACTCAAAGTGTTTTCTCCCCAGCTGAGTTGCCACTTATTACTTATCCCCATCAGAGTTGCCAGGCATCACAGAAGGCACCCATATCCCCGGCTGAGTCGAGGATCCACCTCAACATAATTTCTAGGGAGGCCTTTCAGTGATTCCTCTCTTTCTCCCCAGCCGAGTTGCCATCTCGCCCTCAGCCGAGTACAAAAGTCAAGGAGCTATCTCCCCACAGAGCTCCAGCCTCTATCCAGAAGAGCAGCGCATAGAAGATCACAACAGAGTGAAGAAAGCTTCTACAAACCCCAGCTGGGTCTCTCATTTATAAGGATAGGTCTATCAAGGACCCATACCTCCAAGCAGATATCATATTATCAGATCTACCAATGATCTCATCCCCAGCTGGGATGTCCATTTCAATAGATCGATCAAAGATCTTCATGGCAGCGGGATCCGGATCCCGGTTTGGTATCTTTGCATAATCATAGCATTCGCATCATATTCACCCACAAAGCGTAGCATTCCGTTTGATACGGAGCATTACGGCAAAAACCAAACATATAGCATATTCATAAGCCATGTTTTGAACCCACACTTGTGAATAATGACAATCCGTCAATATACAGAATACTTCCCCCATCTCCCCAGCGGAAGTTCCCCCAGCAAAAGCAGTTGCCTCACATTCACAAACACCAGTATATATACTCTCTTTGGCACCCGTCCGTGTCGATACTCCCCAATAAAGTCACCCGAACACCCTGTGCAAACAATGACACTCATATTACAGATACTTTTTGACACCCATTTGTGTCATAACTCCAGCAGAAAGCCAAAGACGTCCTCTTTGCACTCACATATACTTACATATGACAATCCTTTGACACTCGTCCGTGTCATATCCCCAACGCAGTCACCTATACTTTGTATATCAGATACTTGTTTATATTACACTTTTCTCCTTTTGACACTCGTCCGTGTCATATTCCCCAGCAGTTAAACGCTCATCTATACACCACTCATACTTATACAGATACTTGTCCGTATCTTGCATACACCACTCAAATCCCCTCAGAGTCAACACTCGTCCGTGTTCTCTGTTAACCCGTTGGTACTCGTCCGTACCATCATCTCAGAACATATGTCTAGATTTTGTTTCTACCTGATACTCGTCCGCATCGTAGTCTTAGGGATGCTCGTCCGCATCTTTAATCTATACACAATGCCAAACACTTATACCTTTTGTTCTTGGATGTAAACACTCGTCCATGTTTACTATTCCCCAGTAGATCGCCAACAGAGCAAATTTTCTTTTTATCTGACACTCGTCCTGTGTTATGATAAACCCTGAGAGCATCCGTACCCTGCTAGGTGGTCGTCCTCCACCTCTTGATGGTCGTCCTCCATCATGCTCATCCGATGGCCGTCCCCATCGTTGATTTTTAGCAGCCGTCCCCTGCTAGGTGGTCGTCCTCCACCTTTTGATGATCGTCCTTCATCAATTTTATCCAATGGCCGTCCCCATTGTTGATTTTGGTTATCTGACATTCGTCCTATGTCAAGACAAACCTCGAGAGCAGCCGTCCCCTGCTAGGTGGTCGTCCTCCACCTCTTGATGGTCGTCCTCCATCATGCTCATCCGATGGCCGTCCCCATCGTTGACCTTTTATCCGGCATTCGTCCTACGTCGTGATACTTTCGGCAGCCGTACCCTGCCAGGTGGTCGTCCTCCACCTTAGATGACCGTCCCTCATCTTATCCCCAACAGAGCAGCCGTCCCCTGCTAGGTGATCGTCCTTCACCTTTGATGACCGTACCTCATCATCTGTTTATTTCATTTATTCTTTAACCCGATGGCCGTCCCCGTCGTGGTCCCTTTTTCTTTTTCCTGATGATCGTCCTTCATCAGTTTAGCCCGATGGCCGTCCCCATCGTTGGTTACTTTACTTTATGAACTTGATGGCCGTCCCCGTCATGTTTCATTAATCCCCTGGAAATTTTACAGCTTTATCTTGATGGCCGTACCCATCATAATTCTTTTATCCCCAGCATGTCGGCCGTCCCCGTCATTGCTTTATTTTCCGCACTTTTCCCAGCATGTCGGCCGTCCCCGTCATTGCTCTTTACCCAGCAGTCGTCCTCTGCTTGACGGTCGTCCTCCGTCTCCCACACTTTACAATATACTTTATTTTCCTTTACAATCTATATCCCTTTTCTTCTTCATTCTGTGAGTGCAAATTTTGGACTGTCTTTGGTATTCAACCACAAGTTATCTTGTTTGCCTGTTAAGCCGTAGCTTACATACTGCACAGCTAACTCATGTTTGAATAGGGGCAGCTGTAAACACCCCAAATTTTCCCTCATCCATTCACACCATGGCTTGTGATCATCTCATATGCATAAACACAATCATAACATCTCATACCACAATTTTGATTCACTGCATAGGTTCTAAGTCATCTGCATCTAGGGTTTGTGATCTGAGCAATCCAAGAGCTTCTTGAGCCACTCCAAAGGTCATCAATCACTTCAAAGGGGTCTATGTGTGTTCAAGCATCATATTACATCCTCTCAAAGTCAAGAATGCCAAAGAATCACAAGAACTGGGTTTGGTATGGAAGCAGAGCCAGGCTTGACTGCACAGATGACCTAAAATTAGGGTTTTGGTTTCAGAGGCCATAACTTCATTTTTTTGGTCATTCTTGTTTCTATTGGTCTCTATATGGTATAGGGAGTATGCATATCAATTTTCATGAAGAAATTCCATGGGGAAGTCATCTGATCAAGGGTTGACTTTTCAGACAAGTCAGTGCAAAATCAGGGCATCTGAGGCCCCCAATGACCCAACCAAGGGGTGATCTTCATCATTTTGAGTGTATATGATCTTTATTTGATCATGGAAGAAGGTTGAAGTTCATAAAATTCAAGAATTACAAGTTTTTGCAAGGTTGACTTTTTTGGGCATGGTTGACTTTTAAGGAAATGTCATTTTATGCAACTTTTTCAACCCTTACTTTTTGATCCAAAAATGCTTCAAATGGAAAAACTTTGGTCATGAAAGTTGTAGATTAGATCTTTCCCTTTTCAAAAAGTACAAGAACATGACCTAATTCATTTTTGATCAAAAGTTATGGTATGTCAAAGTTGGCAAAAATCATTAAATTTCAAGTTATGCACTAATTGGAAAACTTGCAAATTCATGTACCAAGCATTCTAGTAACTTCAAAATGGCTTTAAAACTTCATCACATGATCACACATGACCTAAAATTCAGATTGGCCCAAGGGATTTCTCATTTTTGTGCCTTGATCTTCAAAGTTCTACAAGTCATTTTTCATAAGGGTGCAAAGAGGGATTTGTGACAAAATCATTCTCTAAAGAGTTATGTGATTACTAGCTACTTTCTATGCATTGCCATGATCAAATGAAACATCATGTGACAAAATTCAGCAAGAAGAATCACATGTGCATAAGCAAAAATCATGAGAAAACACAAGTGGACAACTTGCAAAATCACTCTCAATCCATGATCCACATGTTGCAGTCATTCATGAGCAATCCAATGGTCATCCTTGACTCAAGCTGAAGCAAGACATGCCCTAACACAGCTGCTGCCATAGCCCATGCTGCAAGTACCAATCACATTGACTTTTTGGCAAAAACTCCCATACTCTTGGCACAGTAAACAGCCACCCCTACTAACCTGCCCCACAGGCTATCCACACAACTTGGAGATGTTATAGCAAGGCATTGGGCATTGAAGCAAGCCAGAACACAGCATACAAAAAAACTGTCAAAGAGCTTCTTCTCTTCGATTCTCATTTTCCAGCCACAAAACATCAAAACTCTCTTCACCAACAAATCAAACACATAAAAAGGAACCAGAATCAGCCATCAATAGAGCTTGAAACCACTCACACACAAAACTCATTTTCTGATATAGCAGATTCAAATCTCTCAAAATAGCTTGTTTAAGCTCATTCCAAGCCTACCATTAGCATCAGGAGGACCATTGGGGTGAGTCTGCATCAAGGAGAAGCCCAGAAAGCCCAGAAACAGGATCTTCCATCTCAGGTATGGCCATGAAATTTTTCTCTCAGAGCTTGCATTTTAAGTTATAAATGGATTGTGTATGTCTTGCTGATCATGGGGATGAGTTTAGATTTAGAAATGAGTGAGAAATGAGGATTTACCAGGGCTCTGAAACTTTGCCCGTGAATCTTCATGGCTTCGATTCTCTCCATTTGAGCATGAGAAATTTAGTTTGAGAGTTGATTTGAGTGAGGTTTGAATAGAGGAACATTTTCCTGCCTTTAATTTGAAGAATGGTAGCCTGAATCAGAATCTAGGGTTTTGTTGTTGCCGGAGAAGATGACCGGAGCTTCCCTCCGGTCACCTGAATTTGTTTAACCCTAATCCTGTAATTAAATGAGGTTTAAATCTTGAGCGTTGGATTAGTTGACTGCCTTGACTTCGCGCGTGGATGAATGGCCCAGATTCACTCATTTTGCCCTAATCCCCTTTAATTAGTTTAATTAATCATAATTAAATTAATTTAATCAGGACAAACCTCAGCCCTTGGATGACGCGCCAGTCAACCATTTCCATTCCAGTTTAAATTCCAGCCATCAGATCTGCTTACCTTTCATTTATTTTATTTTATTTTCAATTTTTCTCATTTGTTTTATACAATTTATTTAAAATAGCAAAAATCATTTAAAAATTATGAAACTTTTTGTCAAGAGTTTCATTAATTTTTAAAACACAAAAATATTTTTATTTTCATTTTTAGCATTAAAAAAGTATTTTTAAATATTTAAAAGTTTATTTTTAATTGATTAATGAAAATTAATTTATTAAAAATACTTTTAGGTATTTAAAAATCACCAAAAAATTCATGAAATGTTTTAAGACATTTAGAAACATTGTCCAACCTTCAAACCAAATTTAGTTTTTGATCTTGATGCAATTTGAGAATTTTTCATTGAATTAAAATCATTTTTATGCATTATTTTGATCCAAACTTCTAAAAATCATTTCTGCCTAACCCTAAAGAGTTGGACCTTGATTCTTTTTGCATTGCATTGTGTTTAGCATGTAGTTTGTGAGATTAAATGGCCATGATTTGATCTTTCATTTTCCTTTTGTTTGGTAATTTTCTTGTTAAGGAACCCTAAAACCCTAGAAATCTTAAGAAAATCATAACTTGAAATTGGTTAAGAGTTGAGACCTCTCCTTTGGGCAGTGAGTTAGTATAGGTTTAGGGATCCTTTGAGTGCATTTTCAATTTTTTATAATGTTGTTTGCTTCTGATTTTGGTTTGTGTTTGATGTATTGTTCATAAACCCTAATTTGGGCTTCCATATGCATCCATCTTGCATTTTCTTGCATAACATGACTTGCCATGACATTCCATGCTCCCATTTGATTCATTGAACATCATAAGACATATTGAAAGCATGTTTGATCATTGCACCTTGCATTTGTCATGTTGTTGCCATATGCATCTCATAACTTTTCATGTATGTTCTTGGTTCTTAACTTGCTTCATTTGCATTCATAAGCTTGTATGATCATCCATATGTTTTGTTTCTGGTTTGTAGCATCTCATAACATCATTAACATCACATATATGCTTCTGGTTTTGGTTTGCATCATGTCATTCCATCCCATTTTGCATTGCATTGCATTTCTTTTCTAACCTTTCAGGTGGTAGGTGATTTTTGAGAAGTGAATTTGCCTTCACTTCTCATAACTTTTCTCTTCATCTCTCTTGCATCCATGCTGCATTTTATCTTGTGTTTGAGATTGAGCTTGCTCATTCTTCTTCTTCCCACTTTCTTTCTTCAAGTGACTTGACTTCTTGAATGAAGCAAGTTGCTTTGCTTCTCTTGATCCTTTCATCTGCTTCCTGGTGGTTCCATTGAAGACTTCTCTTGAAAACCTCACAAACCTTAGGAACAACCAAGCATGACAATGATTAGGGTTTTGATTAGTCTCCCCTCTTAGTTTTACCTTTGTGTCTCTTTTGAGTCTTCTCTTCTCATCTCATAATCAGGGACTAAACCCTAAAGGCTTTAAGGCTTTGTGGTTAAGCTTATGCTTGCATCCTTCTCTTAGGATGGAGTGTATAACTTTAATCCTAAGTGTTAAACCCTTAATGTGTTTAACTCCTTTAATCAATCCATCTAATAATCATCAAGACACCACACTTGTAACTTGGGCCTTGCATTAGGGTTCTAATTCTTCCTTAATTGGTTAAGAAGGACTAACCCTAGTGTTAATGGACAAGTCCCCCTCAAGTTGTCTTATAAACCCTAAAAAACACTTCATCATCATATCATTAAATAAAATCCACTTAATCAAAGGCTTGTTTTGTCATGAGTTTAATCCCTAGTCATGGATTAAGTTGAGGAGCTTTCCTCAGCTTAAGCATTCTCATCTATTATCCTTCTATTAGGATAGTGTAATGAGTCTGTTTAATCCCTGATTATGGCTTAACCTCATTACTTAACACTAAACAAAAACATCAAAAACATATAAATAATCACAAGTAGGTTAATGATCTTAATCCTACACCAAAGGTGATTAAGTGTGAGAATCTGACTTCGCACTTAAAGTACTCTTATTACCCCGAATCAGAGGGAAGATGTGACGAGTTTACTAAATCCATTGGTTTAGACTTAAGCTCATTAGCTTATGACAAAATCCAAAAACAATAAAAGACTGAAAACTCAAAAACAAACAATAATCGTCTCCTTCGGGATTCATTTCTCATCTCATTCACTCACAAACGAGAACTTGCTTCTTCCGTCTAATGCAAGACAGTTTGCACCTGAGCCAGACAGGTCATACACTTGAGCATAGACAAGCAAGCAGTTCACAAGTCAATTCATTTTTCAGTCTCTTTGGGTCGAACTACGGTGTTCTGACTTCCTCATTGCACGAGAGGATACGTAGGCATAACTTAACGGTTATCGAACAAAAGTCTCTGTATATTCCCCCTCTTTCTAGCCTCATTCTTTTAGCCTCATGATCTTGAGCATTTCATTCCTTTCTCACACTGACACTGTATATATCACACTTTACACTTCTTTCACACTGACACCTGTACATTTTCTCCCAGCCCCTTTTATACACAGATTGCACTGACACTACCCCTTTAAAACACAAATCTTTTAAGCGTGGATCCCGTCGAGTACGGCGGACAATCTGGGTGCTAATACCTTCCCAGGTTGTAACCAACCCCCTTTCTCAGTCTCTCTGGTTCGCAACCGTCTTATCCATCTCTTTTTAGGTCTATGCAGCATTGCCTTTCCTCCGGGATAAAAATGCCTAGCTGGCGACTCTATTCATCTCCAGTGAGTTCACGACTGTGTGTTCTCATTGTTCCTCTCGCCGACCGTTCGCGTCTGTACCTTTATCTGGGCCTGGTCCCACTTATCGGGAGCGACAATGCGTAACAGAACTGAGTAAATTCAGGGGAATCTATCTAGAATTAATTGGAAAGAGATAAGCAATACAAGGCGCATCTTTAGGGAGATTAGTTATCTGATTTCAGTATAACAGAATAACTAATTCACCTTGAATCAAGGAGGTAACAAACTAACTAACCCTAATTCAAGGTGATGACAGTGGGAATTATCAGATCTGAATTATGCAGAATATTCTGGAGATATTATGCAATCATATGTGGCGCTGATTTAAAGGGTGCTGATTTAGAAGATCTTAAAGACTCAATTTAAATTGAAGACAAATATTGAAAAATATAGAGTTTTTATATTTAGAGATATTTTAGGAGTTTTTAGATTTGAAGATTTTTTGGTTTATTTGTAGCAGATTTTTTCTGCATATTTGTAGCAGCTATTGTTGTGATTGTTTAGGCCCAAAATCTAGTTGGGAATAGGTTATAAAAGAAACCCTGTAACCTAGTTTAGAATCAACCCAATCAACCGAAAATGTAAACATCATTAGGGTTGTGTTCTTGTGGCAGCCGTGCGTAACAAGGAACCCTATTGTGGCTGTTTCACCTGTGATTCTCGAAGCTTGTAAGCAAGAGAAGTATTATACTTAATTGAAGCTGCTAAGCAAGGTTAAGTTGTTGTCATGGAAGCATGGATTCTATTTGTGAATTGTTGTATAGGTATGAAGTCGTCAATATCAGCAACTGAGAGTTGAGAACTATGAAACATCACTGAGGTGATTGGAAGTGAGGATGAGTTTCTCATATTTAGGAGTTCCTAAGTAGAAGTTGCATTGGTAGTGATTAAGTGAGAAGACTGTAAACTATAGGTGTTTGCTGAGAAGCCTTTGAATTGATACTACATAGTGGATTTCCTTCCTGGCTTGGTAGCCCCCAGAGTAGATTGATTTGATCGAATTGGGTTAACAATTCTGTTGTGTTCTTTATATCTTTTTTGTTTTATGTTTTATGCAGTACCTGAACTGAATGTCCTATCAGATGTCACAACATCCTGAAGTATGTTTGACTTTGATATATCAGAATTATTTAAGTACTGATATGTATGCCTTACCATGTTTATAAGTAACAGATAAGATGTATCAACATCATATTCGACATCTGAGTCTGTTATACCAGAATTTCAATTGGTATCAGAGCAGGCATCATGGTCTGTTTCTGGATGAGATCTAAGGGGGATACTTTCTGGTTCATGGTAAAGGAAGAAGGATGATATAATGAAAAGCTGTTGGAACTTGAGAGGTTCATATTGGTGTTTGAATGGTCCCTAGAAGTGGAGGATGGACTATTCATCATATGGTGTATATTGGACCAGTCTGGTGTTATCAGGGCTGGAAATTTGCTGGTGAATCGCTGTGTAGCTATGATGTCAGACAGAATGTCCTGACATCTTGTTTCAGAGAATTCTATATTTGAAGGAGGCTTGTATTTTGTTTTCTGTGAGGTTTGGGTTCAACTTCTATACTGCTGCATGTGCCTCTGATATATTCTGAAGTTATACCAAGTTTGTGTGTTACTTGGATTAGATGCACTGTGGTTGGGAAATGTTCTGATTGTTCTTGTATGGGGAGTTATATCTGTATCTGAATTGATGATCATACAATTTATAAGGAATATGGTATAATGGTGTTTTATTCACATAGGGTTGCTGATGTCAGATAAGATATCTTGACATCGTGTTTCAATATTTTTTTGAGGATCTTACTGTGGAGGAGTTTATTTATCTCCAAGGAATTGCTCTATTATTTATGATGTGTTATGTTTGATAGTGGTTCCCCAGTACTTCCTACAAAGGCTGTTGTAAAACTTCAGTTCATAATGTCAAGTTTGATGTTCTATCATGTGATTACAGAACTGGAGAACACTTAGTTCAGAATGTTGTGGTTCTTGATGAAAGAAGAGGTTGGAGCCAAAACAAAAGAGTATAATTATCAAATCTTTCATGCGGGAGTGAAGATCTTGATAAGTTATCTCTTAAGCTTATTTATGGTGACCTAATGAGGATATTCTTCCTGGTTATGGTGTCCAATGTTGTTTAGGTATAGCTGAAGAAAATCTCTCTTGTGAAGATACATGTTTATGATTGTCTAAATCATGAACTGAAGGAAGTTTCATCAAGACAGAAGCTGAGTTGATATGTCAATCCTAATGTCTTGACACCATGCTGAGTCAAAGACCTAAAAGATTGTGTTTTTGTAAGGATCTCTGAAGCTATGAAGTTGAATACTCTTTGAGATGCTACTGACGATTGTATTTGTGCAAAGTATCTTTCATAATGTTATAGCACTTCAGTTGGAGCTGATTGAAGAAAAGGTAGTAATCTTGAAAGCAGTAATGTTTCAGAACCAAGCATAGTTTTGTGTTCCAGAAGAAGGAAACTGGTGTGATATCCTGCTAACATGATGGATGCTTTGGGTGCTAGACTAATGTGTGATGATCACATATGTTTGGAACCTACTCCTAACCTGGAAGAGGAGGCATCTATGCTATGTGTTGAAGTCTCAAGTTTAAGAAAGTGGGAGTGTGCTGATAATAACCATAGTTATTGGTGTATGATCAAGGGAATTCTTCATCAAGCTTAGGCCCAATTATGTGATATGTAGACATGTTAATGGTATGTATCATGCAAGTCACTGCATGTATTTGGGTCTGATAGAAAAGGATGATTAACTTCTGGTGAACTCTCGTACCCTCTGCAAAGAGTTGTACATGGATTACTACTGTTGTTCCCCCAAAACCATAGTAAGTGTCAAATCAAATTGTTTGAGATTGTTGTCAGATCTGATGTTGGAACATCATCTCAAAAATGTTGAGTCTTCAACCAAGGAAGTTAGTTGTGCTCATGGTGGAATATCAGGTCAAGCCACTTACCTTATTTGAAGTGACAGGTGGTGTGGATTAATAAAATAGGGATTAGCAAGTGCCACAGGTGTGCAGGAAATGAATGTCAAACCAAATCTTCTACCTTGTGTGAGAAGGTTACCTTATAACATATGATAAAAACCTTGACAGGAGTTGAGCATTTGCTGTCTTTGAAAGAAGTTGTGCTTTCAACCAATGAGAAAATACATTAATGGAGGACTATGTATATGTCTGATGTAAAAGTGCAGAACTACAGTCTAAACATCATAATTAAAGAAGTGTTGAGAAATTACTTTTCTCTTTGTGGCTGTATATTTCTCTTCATGGTGTTCTAGTCTGTGATGACCTGAATTAGCTACTGAAGGTGTGATCCTTAGAGATTGTCCTTGGAGCTCTGTGTTGAAGTTCTAAATGATATTGAAACAATCATGTCTATTGGTAGATAAAAGAAGCTTCTGAATGTATCTACAAATGTGTGTGATAAATGCATGACTTTGGTCATGATTAAACCTAGCAATGTGACCAACAATTGCTAAGAGCAAGGGAAGAATGTCAGATTGGGAGGTCTGATCAGAATGGTTGTTGAACTGGTAGTTTCTTCTACTACTAGTCATGGATAGTAGGAGTATTTCTTATCCATGACATGAGGAGATCTTGCTAATCTTATCTGGAGCTAACCTTAAAATCCTTCAAAATTAAAAGATTAGACTGTGTAGAACTATCTGATAGGGTATTATACAAGGATTTAAGATCAATTGTTGTTTGTGGAGTTCACAAATATTTAATTGATTATCCTTGTGATTCAAGATTGATGATGTTCAAAAAGATGTTGGAACATCTTATCATCAGAGTTTGTGTAGAATCATGGAAGAGGTATTGCATAAGCTGTAGCATCTGTTATTTCTTGAGAGTTAGCTTGAGAATTGGCTTCAGTCTTGTGTGACAGGAGTTGTGTATTTCTGGAAAGTTTCTTGGCAAGAACTGGTCTGGATATTGTTAATTCTGAAGATGGAGATGAAAGACCATGAACATATCATAATCTTGATGACTACTTGGATTGGTTTATTTCTGATCTAGGTGTAGTCCAGAATGCTCATCATGGAGTTAAGATAGGTGGCAATATCATAAATTTGTTAAGATTGCCTTACTCAAGGAAAGGTGGCATCCTTGGTATAGTTATGAGGTATAGTTCTTAACTATTCCTTCTGAATAATCAGACAGTGGCAGGTTTGAAGACTTTGGAGAAACATTGGAAGTTTCTCATCAATATGTGTTATCGGTAGGAATTTCTGCAAAACCAATATAATGGAGGTTGTTTACTCAAACTTGATGGATAAATCAAGTCTATGAGAGCATGGAACTCTTGTTCTATAAAGGAAGGAGGTTTTTTCAAGTGGCAGAAGAAGGACCTGAATTTAACAGATGGATGTGGGCTAATAATGTTTAAACATCTAGTTCAACATCAGAGTCTAATTGGTGAAGTGACACATAAATTAAGATAGAATGATCTATAGGGATTGAATGCTTCATAAGGCCTATTATCTTGACAGCTTGGTGAAGATCAACTTTATTGATCAAGATATCTTTGGAAGATTTATTATAAACGTGAAGAAGACAAATGTGGCAATTGGCTTTTTCATATGAGGATTCATAAAGGAGGTGATCAAAATGTGGTAATTAGTTGATCTTTAAAGTGGATTCAAAGAATCAAGATAATCAGAGTGTGGCATCTGATTGTTCTTGAGGATTGTCTTGGAACAAATTGCTCTTGGGCAGAGGAGTGATGAGTTGAAGACTCAAGGGGATTTATTCTTCTTGAAGGTGGATGAGAGTTTATCACTCTTTCTGGATTTCTGATTCTAACTGGTGGCACAGTGTAGTTGAAGATTTTCAGTTCTTGGATTACTATGCTATAGTAAGTCCAGTTGGTGGAGCACATCTAGGATCATGGTGATAAGGTCCTGGTGTATGAAAAATGTTCTAACTAAGTGTTAGTACATTATCTGGGGTGTTTATCTACATGGTTTCTATTATTAGACTACCTAATCATATGGGAGAATGATGAAGTAGATGATCTATATTGGAAGAAACATGTAGAAAAGACTGAAGTATATCAGGTATTGATTGCTTGGAAGTTTGTTTGTGGACATTCATTCTAATGTCATAATTAGTTTGGATGTGTTTTATCTGGATTGTATGGCCTGTGGTGTGTAAAGGCTTAGTGTCAAGAACCTGTGTGCTAGAAGATGTTCATCTTGTGTAATCTGTGGTAACTACAAACCAAGAAAGGAATCAGGTATGCTTTGGTACAAGAAGTGAATGTGTTCAATTGGGAATTGAACAGAGGGTGAGCTCTTGAAGACATGAAGATGCGTCTTATGTTTTCCTTTCATCAATGTACAGAGAAGCATGGAGTATCCTAGACAGGGGGAGTGTGTTACAAGTATGTGCAACTGATTTTGTGGAGTTAAGGGGGAGTAATACCTTAACCAGATAAGGAGTATCCTAGGAGTCTAGAAGGCTATATTGTATAAAGCTGCTCTCTGCAGTTTATGTTTGATTCTTGAGGAATTGTGAACCATACCGTTGCACTTCTAGCAGATAGTCTATGGTTATTATCGTGCCTTTGTCTTTTTATGGCTAAAAAGGGGGAGAATTAATAGTGTGTACTATTGAGGTCTGATATGAAGATGAGATGTTAAGGAACTTCTACATAAGGTACTGCTACACCTGTATGTAAATTAGTTTTAGCCAAAATAAGCCAAAGGGGGAGATTGTTAATTCTATTATTTTATGATTGGAATTATGTTTGGTAAAACTAATATGGCTGGAAAATGTTGAATAAGAAGTTCCATATGTTAAATTAACATGGTATAGATTCTGGAAGAAGATGTCAAAGAAGATGTTGAAACATCTGCAAATGTCATGACAGAATTACTGTCATATGTTACAGACAGATGTCAAAGAAGATGTTGAAACATCTGCAAATGTCATGACAGAATTACTGTCATATGTTACAGACAGATGTCAAAGAAAATGTTGAAACATCTGCAACTGTCATGACAACATTACTGTCATATGTTACAGACAGATGTCAAAGAAAATGTTGAAACATCTGCAACTGTCATGACAACATTACTGTCATGTGTTACAGATAGATATCAAACAAGAAGTGTTGAACTTAGTTCAGGATGTCACACCAGATGTTGTGACACTGTCAAACAGAGTAACAGTTAATGAACTTAAGTCAAGATATCAGGATGTCACACCAGATGTTGTGACATTGTCAAATAGAGTAACAGTTAAGGAACTTAAGTCAAGACATCAGGATGTCACACCAGATGTTGGGACATCGTAAACCTGCTACCAAATTTAAATGATGCGTAACAGAACTGAGTAAATTCAGGGGAATCTATCTGGAATTAATTGGAAAGAGATAAGAAATACAAGGCGCATCTTTAGGGAGATTAGTTATCTGATTTCAGTATAACAGAATAACTAATTCACCTTGAATCAAGGAGGTAACAAACTAACTAACCCTAATTCAAGGTGATGACAGTGGGATTTATCAGATCTGAATTATGCAGAATATTCTGGAGATATTATGCAATCATATGTGGCGCTGATTTAAAGGGTGCTGATTTAGAAGATCTTAAAGACTCAATTTAAATTGAAGACAAATATTGAAAAATATAGAGTTTTTATATTTAGAGATATTTTAGGAGTTTTTAGATTTGAAGATTTTTTGGTTTATTTGTAGCAGATTTTTTCTGCATATTTGTAGCAGCTATTGCTGTGATTGTTTAGGCCCAAAATCTAGTTGGGAATAGGTTATAAAAGAAACCCTGTAACCTAGTTTAGAATCAACCCAATCAACCGAAAATGTAAACATCATTAGGGTTGTGTTCTTGTGGCAGCCGTGCGTAACAAGGAACTCTATTGTGGCTATTTCACCTGTGATTCTCGAAGCTTGTAAGCAAGAGAAGTATTGTACTTAATTGAAGCTGCTAAGCAAGGTTAAGTTGTTGTCATGGAAGCATGGATTCTATTTGTGAATTGTTGTATAGGTATGAAGTCGTCAATATCAGCAACTTAGAGTTGAGAACTGTGAGACATCACTGAGGTGATTGGAAGTGAGGATGAGTTTCTCATATTTAGGAGTTCCTAAGTAGAAGTTGCATTGATAGTGATTAAGTGAGAAGACTGTAAACTATAGGTGTTTGCTGAGAAGTCTTTGAATTGATACTACATAGTGGATTTCCTTCCTGGCTTGGTAGCCCCCAGAGTAGATTGATTTGATCGAACTGGGTTAACAATTCTGCTGTTTTCTTTATATCTTTTCTGTTTTATGTTTTATGCAGTACCTGAACTGAGTATCCTATCAGATGTCACAACATCCTGAAGTATGTTTGACTTTGATATATCAGAATTATTTAAGTACTGATATGTATGCCTTACCATGTTTATAAGTAACAGATAAGATGTCTCAACATCATATTCGACATCTGAGTCTGTTATACCAGAATTTCATTTTTGGTTTAAAAAGTCAAACTTTAACTTTTTGGTCCAGATGAAAATTACACTAGATACCCCTGGTTTTCTGATTTTTTATTGGACATCCTATGAGGTATTTTGACCTTATGAATGGACTTACATGATATATATGAGCTATTTAAACAATTCCTTATGGTATTGGCTCTTGTACAGATGAATATTTTGACTATGGGTTCCCCGATTAGTCAGAAACCCTAATTTGGACACTGTGAAACCCTAATCTTGAAATCCTTGATCTCTGCATCTCCAGAACTTGTAGATGGCTTGTCAAAGTCATGCCAACCTTTCTTTATGACATATGGAGGCTTTGTCTCCTTTTCCCATGAAAAATTTCATCTGGAGGGCTCAGTTGACTGAAACCCTAATTGGTGATTCTCCACTGAAACTTTTGTACAATCTTTGAATGATTCTCCATCATTTGAGATTCCTTGACCCTTTGAGAATGCTTGAAAGGTTGAAAATATTATGTATTAATGATTGATCATTTTCTTGAATCCTCTGAGGGACTCAGGAATCTTAATTCATTGCGGAGATATTGTCAAGACCAGTCTAACACAGTCTTTTGGTCATGGGATTTCTTTTGATGAAGTATATATCTTAGGGTTAAAATTTTAGGGTATGACAGATGTCCCTATTTAATATTTTTGGACCCGAAGATTTGAATGGTGAAAGCATTGGGAGATTTGAGGTACAAAAGGATTAAATACCTTAGAATACCCGAAATTTTGATCCTAAGATGTCAGGTCGTTCATCTTGTCGGCGATTTTGAGGCTACAAAGGCTTAGTTACAGCGCTGCTATAAAGGTTCAAGTTATCAAATCTTGAAAACTGACATTCTATCCAGGAAAGAACTGGAGATAAGACTCTTTATCATGTGGGATAAATGCAAGTATGATTATGAAAAATGTAAATGCAAACAAAATTATGAATGTATGAATGAATGTGTATGCTGACAAAATAGACACGACACGCAAGTTGATAAGACAAGACAGAGAATAATGGGTCGATCCGGAGATGGAATATCATTGTGGCTTGGATGGATTTATTATTGTAGAGGGGAGATCCCGATGTTGTCGATTTCTGGAGACATGGCTCTACGCGGAGACATAAATTCATCCTCGTGGGATATTCCAGAAGTTGGTTGCTTTTGGAGCAACTGGATGATATCCTTTTACGTTCATAGACCAAGGAATATTGCAAATTTTACTTTGAAAAAGTGAAGTAAATTCATTTTAATTTTAAGAAAAAGACAAATCAGTTTTTAAAATGTCATTTCATAAAGCAGATAAAATAAGAGTTGCAAACAAATGGGCAAAGGCTCAAATTTTCATACATAGGGTGGTAATTAGCCGAAGGCGTGATTCCACAGAGTATTTACGAAGTAGAAAATGGTAATTTATAGGGAAAAGGGCTACATTGAAACATAATGTTCCTTATCCTTCTACCAATTCTGAGTTCAGAGTCATCAGAGCTTCTATTGATGATAACTTGATGAATGACTTTCTTTTGATGATCCAATTTGGTTGGATGTAGTAAATTGCCATGAATCCCTAACATTTTGCCTATATTTCTCTAGTGGATATATTTTTTGAATGTCTCTAATTTTTTTCCTGGATCTCCCTTTCGGGTTTTCAATCCACCAAGATTGTTTTTTTTGTTTTACTTTTAGGAAAACTTTTTCTTGATTGCATCAACATTTGTAGGATAAGTGAATTCCTTATCGTCAAGTGTTGCGAGTATCAGGGCACCGCCTGAGAAGGCTTTCTTGACCATATAGGGGTCGTCATAATTCAGAGTCTGTTTGCGGAATTCTCCATGTTGTTGTGATGGAGAGATGGACTGAATATGGGCTATTTATTGATAAAGGGCCTACGCGTTGATTGGACAGACAAAAGGCAACCAGAAAGCATGTAAAGTCTTTCTTGGGAAACAACATCATAAAAAGGTGTTCAGGCTTTAATCTGAAGTTGGGAATTTGTGCCACATAAGTATGAGGCATTGAAAGCTGAAATATCGTCGTCATAATTAAGGTTGGAGCAGTAATGCTTTGACCCAAGGTTAAGTTAGAGTTTCTCTAACTAACTTAAAAGTTATGTTAAACGGCCAAATAAAATACAAACACATTATATTTGTGGAGAAAGGAGATATGAGTCGAAAGTGAAAAAGAAATGCATAATTTAACTGGGGCAACGAGACCCTAAAATTTTCATTACATAAGGGCCACAACAGGGCCAAAAAACAGGATTACATAAGAAAGAAAAAAAACACAAAGTCCTGGTACATGACAAAGGCCGTCGAAGATTAGAAGGGTATCTTTGATTACAACTAAAGAAAATTGTGATGATTGGTTAGAAGGCGGTTCTCACATAAAGCCTTGTCAATTTTGGCGGTAGCAAGCTCCTTTTTAAGCATCTCATCATTATCAATGAGGTCGAGGGTGCGCTTCAACTCAGCATTCAGTGCAGCCTCGTCGAACTGACTAAGTTCCAAGTTGCTATGCTTAGCCTCAGGCAATCTTCTTCTGAAGTTCTTAAAGCTCTTTTTTCCAGACCTCAAAGGATGAGTTGTTGGCAGCTATTTGTCTATCCCTCTTAGCCTTGATACCCTCCAGCCTTTCAACCTCATTCTCATCCTCTCTAGCTAGATCCCACGCATTACCACTCCTAACCCCTGTTTTCTGAATGATGTCTTCGACCTTTGGAACCAGATTAAGATCATCAAACATTTGGTTCACCAAAGTACTTAGCTCCATGAGGGCCTAAGTGGTCTTGGGATCAAGCGTCGAAAGGTCCAACTATTGCAGGGCATCTTTCAGGAAAAGGTGAGCAATAGGTTCTGCGCCCAGAGTATTGCGGATGTCCCTCTTGAAAAATTTATCTTTTATCTTCTTGAGGATTGGACCAGCAGAATCACCAGATGTTGTCGAGGAGCTGCTTTCAGAAAAGCCAAGACTTTTCCTAAGCTTTAGCCTAGCATACTCCCCGGGGTTCGACTGTTTCAATGCTGACATTGGATCCTCAACTGCAGGAGTTGGAAGTTGGATGACATGAGTTTGCTGAGAATCTCCTTCAGGCAAGGTGGATTTAGTCTTTGCAGGCCCTGTTTCTTGTTCAGCCTCATCCTTGTCCTGACCATCATTCTTTTCCTCCTCCTCTTCATCTTCTGGCTCAGGATGATTCAGGACATCACCTTGAGCAGCAACTTAGGGATCATCCGCAGTCTCTGGCTCTTTTCCTTTGGGGCTTGAAAGGGCAGGCTCTTTAGTATCTTTGTCTTGTTCTTCTTCATCAACAATGAAGGTTGCATCCATATCCTTATAAAATCTGCTGGTTTGGCCAGCAAAGTCCTTGTCAGTCACATTTTCATACTCACGCTCTAAGTCATCAGTGTGAGACTGCTGAGTAGTTGTCTTAGCAGGAGAATATAGTGCAGTTTCTACAGTTAGGAGAGGAATAGCTTCCATGTTTATGGGTTAGTTAATTTCATCCAAATAGCTATAATCAGAGCTAAAATCAGAAGTTGGGTGATAATTAGGCTCACCTTGGTTGTTTAGAAGAACTGTAGGCGAAGTAGGAGCAGTCGAAGGTTGCAAGGCAACACCTACACTAGCCTGTCGACAAGAGAAGAAGTTAAGTCGAGGCTATAAAAAGAGATTAAGAAGGATCAAATATTAAGTTAAATACTTGATTCTCTTTGCCTCCGGGACTTGAGTTGGCACTCTCAAGAGCGCCAACAACAGGCTTCGCCACAGGAGTGGGAAGTCTAGCCTCGACAACACCCTTAGTGGGTGCCTTATTCAAAATTTTGGCCACCTTAGATGAAGGTTGGCCAGCAGTATTGGGAGTCTATACAGTCTTCCTCTTCCTTTTGAGGGGTACATCCTGGGGAGATTCGTCATCATCTACAGCGATGACAACGTTGGAAGTCTTTTTCCCCTTTCTTGGAGACACAGAAGGGTTTTTGGTTGTCTAGCAGAAATACCAGACATTAGAATACAGACACATGAGAGGTTATTTAAATTAAGGATTATAAGATACCTTGGTGCCTTATTTGTTCTCCGTCTGTATTGCCACACCTTTATTGGAAGTGGTTCATCTAGTGATTGCTGGAAGTGCCAAAAAAATTTGTCATGAGTTAATAATTGATTATTCAGTAAGGGGAAATAAAGACCTCAAACCTTCATATATTTCGAATTCGAAGCTAACGTCTTCAAGCCTTATATGAAGGTGCCTTTTGAAACTATTCAATGTGTGCTTAGTCGCAACCACTCTCTGAGCTTTCGACTGAGACTGCTTTCGAAGGATCTTAATTGAATCCCCACAGAAGAACCAGTATAGAAATGGAGGAGCCATCTCTACTCCAAAATCAACAGTAGGAAGTCGAGGGAATTTCGGAGGAAAGAGTCAAAAAGCCTCCTCATACTGCCTCTCACGAGGAATGTTTAGGGGGATTTTCAACTTATCCATCTTTTGTAAAAATTTCTCCTTTAAAGTTATAGTAGCCTCACAAACGGTTCGACTAAGATCATCTGGTCGATAGATAGTTTCAAAGTATTTTTAGAAAGCTTGTATCTCTTGGATGTGAGCATACTTACTTTTCTTGACCTTCTTCTGCACATCAATAAAAGCAAGGTCAAGTTGAATATAAAATTCAGCAGCTGTGAGAAAATTCTCACCGTAATACTTGCGCCACCAATCATTGAAAAGATGGGTGCGCTGGGTTGAAGGTCAAAAGAAGACGGGAGACAAAACCTCCTTATAGGATTCCCATCTGGAGAAGATGTCAGCAACATCATCCTCGTCGAAAACATTATTGTAAAAAATGACTTGGCTTTTTCGATCATAAATACATTTGGGAAAACTGACTTAACCCAAATTGCCTAGAAACCAAATTGGGTTGGTAAGCAATAAGGCTTGTATCAGGCCTCCCTCCATTTAGCCTATAAACAAAGAATCTGGGAATAAAAAAGGCTTCCCAAATTCCAACAGATTCCAAATGAAGCTTCCTTGTAGGAGAGTTAGGGAAGAACCTAGTGAACCACCTGGGACCATACTTCCTACCAGCAAAGGGAGCCATATATGGTGCAAAATCATATTGATGTGCAAACATCATCACAAAACTAGAGAAAGCCCCTTTCAGGGTTTCTCCTTCATCATTGGGAGTAAGTTGGGCTAGTCGATGATAACGAGAAAACGTATCGATTATATTGCTAGGTTTCATTAATGTTTTATCGAATAATCGTCGTTTTAACACTCGATTTCTCGAGTTTTTCTTACCGTTTTGCAGGTACATCACTATATCAAGCTAAATCATGAACTAAGACAAAAAGGAACAAAATCGATCATAAAAAGAGGAAGAAATGAAGCTTCCTGCAAAACTGCATATTTTGCAGCAGTCACGACCGTCACAAGGGTGTCACGGCCGTGACACCCCAAAATGAAGCCTCATGACCGTGAGAGAAGTGTCACGACCGTGACAACGTATATTCTAGGTTTTTGACCAAGGCAACGTGAAGGCAGTACGTGAAGAAGTGGTTTCCTAAATTTTTGCCACTACCTACATTTTCTCCACAAAAATAGCAAGGCCCATTCCAATTGAAGTCCAAAAATCCAGCCCAATTGAAGTTCTATAAATAGCATCAAGTTCATGAAGAATACACAGAGCATTTTTCTATTCAAATTCCTGCGGAAGCTCTGCCGAACTGATTTACGACCCGTTCTTATTTTCTGCATTATTTTTCTGTTTTATTGTATCCAAACCCGCCATATAACAATTTCCAACATCAGGAAATTGTTATACGTTTATATTTTTTCTAAGCCTTCAGCATTCGTTTATTTTTGATTTCACCAACTCCGAGCTTTCCGGTTTGTGGAAGAAGGAGTCTCTCTGATATTGTTAACCAGGTTTTATTTATATTGCAATTTAATTATTTATAATGTTTATTTATTTTTCTGCCTTGAGTACTTTATTGTTTAATTTTCTGTCTCTGTCTGGTTCAACATCGATGAGTAGCTAAATACCTTAGGGCGGTATGTAGTTAGAACAAACTTAACCGGTAAAATATAACCATAGGCTAAAAATAATCAATCACTTAACATTCTGGCTGACACTTTTTAAGTAAAAAGACCTTTTCGTTACGAGAGTAAGAAAAGAGTATTAGGTTAGGTCAAGACCACGAGAGTGTGAGATTCTAACCAGATAGCTAAAGTTAGGCATTTAAATTAAACACAGCGAGAGCGCTTTAAGATAAATTAGAATTACTTAGTTTCCAAAAATTACCTCTAAACACTTATGGGCTAGCGAGAGCAGGCATAGGGCTTTAGGGATAAGATCTGATATAAGACCACGAGAGTGTGAGTTGAGGGTATTTAAACTAGTAATCTCTACCGAATAGATTAAGTGAACATCTTAAATAAGCCTAGGTTAGATTGAACCACCTAAGTTAGTATAATTACATACCGACCGCCTTAGTATCATTTCATTAAACTTAAATTTAATTTAGCCTTTAAATATTCTAAAATCAACAAAAAATCGTGACAACCATTCGCCTTAGCTAAACTAGAAAGTTCATCTAGCACTAAGTAACCATAGAATCCCTGTGGATCGATAATCTTAAATATTACTTCGATAGGCTGTGCACTTGCAGTAAGATACCGCTAGACGCATAAGTAGACACGTCTTTAGCCCATCAAGTTTTTGGCGCCGTTGCCGGGGATTCCTTAATTTAGTTACTAGTTGTTGCACCCCAAAATTTGCCCTCACAATACAAGACTTTGTGTTCTAAGAAGGTTCACAAGGTTCACAAGTTCTCCAACACTTGCATAACCTTTCATGAGGTTCATGAAGTCTACAAGTTACTTTATGAAAGTTCACAAGGTTCACAAGTTCCACAATGCTTTCAACACCTTTCATGAGGTTCATGAAGTCTACAAGTCACTTCTTGAAGGTTCACAAGGTTCACAAGTTTCTCTACATTTACAAGACCTTTCTTGAGGTTCATGAAGTCTACAAGTCACTTCTTGAAGGTTCACAAGGTTCACAAGTTTCTCTACATTTACAAGACCTTTCTTGAGGTTCATGAAGTCCACAAGTTACTTCTTGAAGGTTCACAAAGTTCACAAATTCCATAATGATTACAAAGCTTTCCTGAGGTTCATGAGGTCTACAAAGCCACTTCATGAGGTTCACAAGGTTCACAAGCTTCACAATACCTCCCATGAGTATCACAAGACATCTTATGAAGATTCACAAGGTTCACAAAGTTCACAATGGGTCAAAGAAGTTGACAATGCCCTCAAACAATGCACCTCCTAAGCAGGGCATCCAAAACTAGGGTTTTGACTTTAATCAGGCTAAATGGACTTCCAATACCTCAAGTGAGTTTCATAACATCTTATATGGGTATAAGAACCCCCATGACAAGTTTCAAGACTTTTCTCAAAAGTTTGCTCAGTCAGATGATCAGATAAGTCAAAATCAGTCAATACAGTTAAAAAGTCAAACTGAGGTCAACTGTGGTCAAACCAAAGTCAAACTTCATGATTTTTTGCCAACATCAAGTATATGAAGTAAAATTCATCATTTGATAAAGGGTTGATCATGATTCATCAAGGAGATTCCAGATCATCAATAATCAGGAGTTTCTAAATTAGGGTTTCCTCAGTAAAAGTCAACTGAACTTTGACCAGGCATAACTTTCACATACTTCATCACCAAGTCTCCATCCAAAGCTCATTTTGAAGGAAATTTAATTCCCTACAACTTTGATGTTGAAGGTTAAGCCCAAAAATGCTTCATTTGAAAGATATGATCTAAGACATTATAGGTCATTTCAAAAGTCAACAAAAAGTCAACAACTTCAAAAGAGCATAACTTGAGATTGGTAAATGGTATGGACCTGAAACCAATGGGGTTGTTTAGAGGACTCTTCAAGCTTTCCAGAAAGTCCAAGAACACCCTCATACCCTTAAAATTGAGGGAAATATGTCCTTGCAAAGTTGGACAATTTTGTGATGATTTATATTGAAAAAGGGGGCTTAAAAGCAATTTTCTCCAAATGGGCTGGCCAAATTGTGACCCAACCCATACAATAATAACATGCACGAAATTTCCATGATATTTTCATATTTTTTATTTTATTTAATTAATTTATTATGATTTTTTATTCTTAAAATCATTTTAAATTTAAATAAAATATTAAAGTTGAAGATTTAATTGGTTTGTTGATTCTAGAAAGTCATAAAGTCAATATAGAGCAAATTGATACAAGAATTATATGAATTGGCTCAAAATAGAAAGCTTTGGTATAAAAATATTGGACTTTCATGGCATGATCTTTCTCAATCTCAAAATATCAAAACTTCCACATAATCAATCAATTTTTTTAACCTAATTGACTCACCTATATATGCTGATCATAAACCTATCATTCATTCACGAGTTGCCTGCCTCTAGAGTAAGTTCCAAATTCTCAAATTCACCAACAAAACTCACATTCGGTTTTGCAGTTACAAGACATTAGAAGGTAAACTAAGAACATGGAGATGTTCTTTGAGCATCCATGAAGCAAAACCAATGCCCATACGCATCCATAGCATGCATATATGAACAATCCGAAACTTTGTTACTCTTGCAAATTTATTTTTCGATTTCCATTATTTGATCATTGTTAAAGAAATTTGTGTGTTGATTTGATGTTAGTTGAAGCTTTGGAATGATTCTGGACAAGTTAATTGTATTTTCGTGACCATATACAGGTTCGGCCATTGTTAGGGTTTCAAGCACCATTTAGGGTTTTGGTGTTTAGCAAATATAAATCAATTCCAAGAACACAGGATGATTGCACATGATATAAGGAACTCAATGATACTCTCAATTTCACGAAATTTCACTGTTTTGTCCATGATTGAATTTTGTAGGTTTTGTTACAATTTTGTTTTCGCAGGAAAAACCCTAGGAGATTTCGCAGCAAAATGCGCATGTCACAAGGTTGAAGACGAAGCCTGGTTGGCGCGAAGTTCATATTCAAATTTACGATTTAAAATATTATCTTATGTTTCTGTTTGTTATCACAACCATGTGGTTGTCCCAGTGGTTATAGGCTTGGTCCTGGGCGTGCGAAACCAAAGGGCAGGGGTTCGATCCCTGGCTTTTGATCATATTATTTCTTTTTTTTCCAGGGATTAAATGAATATTATATATTATGTATTATTCTCATTCAATTAACAGTTGGGCTCTTCCAGCCGGGCGGTAAGTATTGCGTATGAATTGTTAAAGGTCCTGGGATCGAATCCCTCCCCAGGCCTTTTGGCGTATTTTATTTTTTTCCCAGGATATTTTGTGAGTCAAGAACAAAACCAACATGGCCTGTGTTATCATCACCAACGTATGGTTGGTCCAGTGGAATGTTTTGGTATTGTTAAACCTAGAAACCTGGGTTCAAACCCAGCCAAGGTAAGTTCTCATTTTTTTGGTCATTTGTTTTTTTTTTTTAATAGTCCATTTATTTTATATTCTTAATAGAAAATATGTATATATATTCTAAATTCAAAATAGTTTCATATCCTCTAAAAAATTTTCTAAAGTTTCCTTTTATTCAAAAATTTTTTATCTTATTTATATAATTATAATATGTACATATATTAATTAGTTTTGTATATTATAAAACCCTAATTTTCTTTTTTAACCCTAAAACTATTTTCAAAAAAATAAAACCTAATCTTATTTTTCTTTTATTTTTATTTTCTAATTGTTAATATAATTATAATATAAATTTATTTATTCTCATATTGTAAAGATAATTATAAATTATTTTTCTCATATAAATATATTACCTATTATTAGAAGTTTAATCTTGTAAATGAAAATAATGGTTTGTTTATATTTCTTCTTTAAATACAATTGTTCATATGAAAATTTATTAATTTTTTATAATGTTGTGAATTAATTTTATTATTATCATTACTACTAATCAAATTATTTATTTTGCCTTATTAACTTATTATTTCACTAATTATTATTATTCACTAACTTCTTTTATTTTTGTTATTACTAATTCTTTTTGCTTATTATTTTCACTAACTTTATATTTTTACTAATCTCATTTTTTTTCTTATTATTATTATTTACTAACCCCTTTATTTGTTATTGCTTATTTATATTTGGTTTATTTTTATTTAATTATTTTGCTTATTATTTCTATTATAATTTTGTAATTGTTCCCGGTTGTAATGTTGTAAATTATTTTAATTATTATTGCCATGGTTAGTAATTAGGGAGTGTAAATAACATGTATGTAATATTAAAATAAATTTAGATCACTTTTAAACAAAGATAATTAAATAAACACTCACACACACGTAAGTCGATTTTAATCGCCGTCTCACTTTCTAAGGTTATCCCTCAAGTTGCCTACGAATAATGGTTAAGTGGGGTGTATAAAGCAAGTCCCTCGAAAGAAAATCATCAAAGTCCCTCATGGTTGCCTATACAAATCGAGTCCCTTCGAAATAAATGATGATAGTCCCTTCCTTATGCTTATTACACCCCACAATTGCCTTCAAAATCAGAATGTCCCTCATATGTCCCTTAAACATCCAAGGTAATGACTACCTATTCCTTAATAGTAGGGATAGTCTTACCAATGAAAGGATAAAGAATAAGAAAGACTTTAAATTCTAGGGTAGGTTCCTCTTATGTACTTGCTCACTTCAAAAATTTTTCAAACTTAAACAAATTTCAAACAAATTTTCAAACAAGTTTTTTACACATCCATACACGGATTATTATTAAACTATTCTGAAATTTTTGCTATTCACACACTACACTTTCAAAATAATTCAAAAGTGAGCTTAAGTACCTAAGAGCCCATGGATAACCATGGATGAAAAGGGTGCTAACACCTTCCCTTTTCATAACCTACCCCCCGGACCCAAAATATTCTCTAAGGTCTTTCCTGTTCTTTTATAACCTTTCCTTATGGATAAAATAAAAGTCGGTGGCGACTCTTGCTATCCGCAACATTGTTTAAAGTCAGTTCATCGGGTTACAGAACTGGCGACTCTGCTGGGGATCTATTTAAGAGGGGTACCCTTAGGAAATAAGATCACTTTAAATTGTTTGCCTTGTTTGTTTTATATTACTTGTTGGGGTGCTCTTATGTGTGAAAGGTCCTAACCCGGATCTAGTGTACCTTAGGTAAATGGCAATAGACCAAGGAAACTGTACGACGTATATCGATACGGTTGATCTGGTGGCCATAGTTAGTGCGACTTCTTGGTTGGTGCTTATATTCCTTAAGTCAAGTTGAGGATAATATTGAGGCTGCCATATGTTGTCAATGCACTAACTAACTTTTAGAACCCTAGTTAACTCATCTTGGCCTTTAGAAAGTAGTGAGGTAACCGGCTTTGGTGCAGACTGAAGTTGGTTGACACTCGATGCTACGCTCATTGAGATCTTAAACTTGGAGGGTTTTGGTTGGCAAGTAAGTTGCCTTCTGATCAACCACCCTTGTGAAGGATCAATGATATTGAGATCCCTTAGAACCTGGTTACTTTTGTAGGACAGGATGAACCATCTAACTTCAGGGGAGGGTACTTACCTTTAAACCTCATGCAAGCCTTTAAACCTAGGGCCATGGTGTGACTTGTTTGTGTGTGCCACATGTTTGTGATTGAGCATAACATCATGACATCATCATGCATCATATGCATAGCATTTTCCCTAACCATTTCAAGGACCAAGGGATTTATCTTTGTTCTTTGTCGCAGGTCATGGCTTCTGCTCGTAGAAACACCATCAGGATCAACTTTGTGGGCATACCTGCCAAGCTTAAAGAGTTGGTTTCTCAAGTGTCTGATCATTCCCAGTTCATCAAGAGACATGGTCACCTATTGGATCTAGTCACTTCAGGGTTCAATGAAGACATGATGAGTGTTCTGTTTCAGTTCTTTGATCCTAAACATCACTGTTTCACATTCCCTGACTACCAGCTGGTCCCTACCATGGAGGAGTTCTCTAAGCTTCTGGGTATACCTGTTCTTGATCAAAGACCCTTCACAGGCTTGGAGAAGGAACCCAAACCAGAGGTTATTGCTGCAGCTCTACATCTGAGGAAATCTGATATTGTTCTAGAGACGAGAAGCGGAGTCAAGGGTATCCTTGCCAAGGTATTAGTGGATAAAGCTCAAATGTTCTTGGAGGCCATGAGTCATGATGCTTTTGAGGAGATCTTAGCCTTGCTGATATACGGCTTAGTATTGTTCCCCAATCCAGATCAGCTCATAGATGTTCATGCCATCAACATTTTCCTGAGTCACAATCCAGTGCCTACATTGCTGGGAGACATCCTTCATTCTCTTCATACCCGCACTACAAGGGCAAGAGGAACTTTGATGTGCTGCATACCTTTACTTTCTAGGTGGTTTATTTCTCACCTTCCTCGCTCAGTAATGAAGAATGAGCAAGGATTCAGATGGTCCAAGAGGATCATGTCACTTTCTCACTCAGACATCCATTGGTACTCCAGATCTATGGAGAATGTCACCATCATTGACCGTTGTGGGGAGTTTCCTAATGTGCCACTTCTAGGCATAAAAGGAGGCATCACCTACAACCCTTCACTAGCTTTACGACAGTTTGGTTACGCTCGGAGTGATGGTCCACATGACATGTTAATCCAGGGCATTGTGTTTGACTACGACAACGATCTTCAAGGTTACCGTCAGAAATTCATATGAGCCTGGGGAAAAGTAAACGGGGTTGACAGCAAGACACTGGAGCCTAAGTACACTATTCCTATGGAGGCTTATCTCAGATGGGTACGATCTCGTGCTCAGAAGCTCATGATGCCATATCCTGCCGTCCTACCAGTTACCATGGAACCTGTTGCTGAAGGAGACACTGCTTATACCATCCTTCACCCAGACATGCCTACTGATAAGGAAGACTTGCAGATATCATGGATCCAACTGAAGGAGCAAAGGGATATTTTCGAGGCTCATTACAAAGCAAGCCAAGCAAGAATTCTAGAGCTCACAAAGCAACTTCACGAGGAACGAAACCTCAACTCATACCTCAACACAAAGAGGAAACGTCCATGGGAGACTTAAAACCCCATCTTTTGTACTTATTTCACTTTCATTTTTTGTAAGCCTAAAAGGCAAAACAAGTTATTACTAATAAAAAGTTACTTTCTTGTTTGTTTAAGCAAATTTAAATTCTGCGGCCCTTGAAAACATTGCATATGCATTCCCATATCATTTCATTGCATCACAGGTTTATAATTGTGCACAGGTTTCTCATCTTCTCGCTGTTTATTTCAGCAATGGCTCTTGAACAATCAGTTAAGGATCTTCAGGCACAGAATGCACAGTTCCAAGAGCTGATCCTGAACCTATCCAAGGGGCAGGATGAATTGAAGACACTGCTGGCTAAGAAGAAAAATCCTGAGGACAACAAGGATGATCAGCTGAAACAACTACAAGCTGAGATGACAGGAATGAGGATCCAGATGAATGGCCAGGGGGCTCTTATTCAAAGTTTAGCTCAGGGGCAAAAAGAGCTAAGAATCTTTGTCCACAAACTTCAAGGTGATAGAGTCAGGGATCTAATTGTCAGTCAACCTCCGTTAAAACAAGCTGATTTGGTTGAAAGGAGGATGAGGATAAAAGAGGGTAAGAGACAGGTTGCCATTGACTATTCTTCAATTGAAGAAGAAAGACCTGATAAGGTTAATCCACCTCAACACCAGAAAGGTAGAAGGCAGTTTATCAAGTTCAGCACTCCAATGTCACAAGTTCTGCAATGCCTGTTGGAGATGAAGTTGGTTTCCTTGGAAAAGTCTCCTAAAAATCCTAAAATTTCCTCTCCTCGCTATAATCCCAGGGCAAGGTGTGAGTACCACTCCAACAGCCCTGGACATGATACTAATAGTTGTTGGGCATTGAAGGAAAAGATCCAAGACCTGATTGACGAAGGAATCCTAGAAGTTACCCCAGAGGGTCAAGTTGAGTTCTACTATCATCCATCAAACATTGAAGCTGCAAGACAAGTTGCCCAAGTTTGCAAGAAAGAAAGCCTACCTGTCCCTGTTGAAATATGGGGCACCTTGGGACATCCAAGTGGTAAACTTGATTTCATGGTGAAGTATACTGCTCCTCCAAGTTCACAGATTGCAATTGAGGACATTCAGCCAACTGGATGGGACAGCATTTGAATTTTCATTTGTAATTTCTTTTATTTGTTTGAACATTTACTATTATGTTAAAACTTTTGTTTTCATTAATGCATTGCGTATGTTTGTCTTGAATTAATCCATTCGTTTCACTATATTTTAAAAAAAAAAAATTTTGTTTCTTATTTCTATCTTGTGATATTTAACTCCTGATAAAGCTATAAGCCTGTAGAGGGAGGATGACGAAAACAATACCATAATCTTATGCAGTATGCTTTTGAACAGACTATGCTGACGATGTACAGGCATTGTTTCAATTCCTAAAACAGTGGAGATATAAGGAAGTTAATCCCTAGTCAACCCTTTTGAGCCTATGAAGTAGGAGTTTTTATTCTCGCACAAATTAAAACCCTTATTCATAACCTGGGGCAGGGTAGTTACTCAGTTAACTCAAAATATGCCAAATGTATGTGTTGTACACAACTAATGATGGTTCTCTGTAATCATGAAACCTGACAGTCAATATCCAGCAAAGGAACAATTCACTAGGTCAAAACCTATGAAGGAGACTTAGTAAAACATTAAGACATCCCACTGACTGTAATCTTGAAATAAGCAGTTCAGGCAAAAAGAAGGGATAATAAAGTCAAAAAGAAGAAAAAGAGGTCACTATAAATCCTCAACAAAGAAAGATGACTGAAGGTTCAAATAAACTTTTGGTTGCCAAACCATCACAAAATATCAATATTACAACACCACACTTCTGTGGAATCTCAATGCATAAGTTAACTGAGTATAGGACTGAAGAACATCATGTAGATTGGGTTGGGTACAAATAAAATTTGAGCCTTTATCCTTTGTTTTTTTAAACCATGAACCAGGCCACGTTATAACCCTTTAAAAGTCCTAACTGAAGCATGGTTAGTTCGAAAGCGTACTGCTACAAAAAGGTATCCTGACTCCTTTAGGGCTTGTTATAAAACTGGAGTTAATATCGCAGTTTTCAAGAAAAAAATAAATAAAAAATAAACAGTTTTTCAAGACAGACATAAGCATTGCATTTTTGAATATATTTGTTTGCATATACCTGAGTGTTTGACAAATGGAGAAGTTTACAGGATGAATGTTCAATGAACCCGAGTCCTTCCAATAAGCAAAATTGCTTCCTGGATCAAAGTCCATGTATACAAAGGGGCATAGGCATTATCTCCCAATCAAGGGGGCAGACCATGATACTGCCTATCTCATATGGGGCAATCAAGACAGGATTCAGTTCTGTTTAAGTATCCAGGGGCAGATCTCCACATCTGTCTAAATTACTGAGGATAACATCGTAAAGTTCGTAATGTCAGGGGCATATGCTTATGGGGCATTCTACTTGTTTCTTTTGAGATGGCTCACTACAGATACTTCCATTATGGGACAATTCATCCTCAACCAGGGGGCAATACTTTCTTTTCAAATATAGTATCCGGAGAGCACATGGTCCATTACAACTTGAAGACACAGTCCTCTACCCTGATTTGGGATTCTCAGCAGAAGCCATGGTGGAAATTAATAGTCTACACCAGTAGTATCAGATGGTGTCAGTATCATGTCTTCAGATCCAGTTATGAAGATTTCTGGGAAGGTATTCAGGAAAGTTACGAATTTCAGGAGCTCTAAATCCAATTAGTGATACACTCTCGAAGTTGAAACAATTCTGTTTTCAAGTTCAGCTTTACTTTTCCCTCTGAATCCAGATTTACTTTTACCTTATTTACATAAGCGAAACGTCCATTGGTTGTGTCTGAATGCATCATGCTTTTGAATATGATTAATGTTTACCAGAAATGCATGAAAATGCAGTAATAATATTTACTAAGGACGAACGAGGGAAGGATTTCAACGAAGCTTCGCCGGTTCACCCTTACAAAACAATCACAAATCCCTCAGTAGGGCAAATCCATCTTCATAAGGTCTCATCTCCCCTGGAATTTATATCCATCTCTTTTATCCTCATACGGATATTCGGGAAATTACTTTCCAATAAAGGTACGACGAACGAAGACGGGATGTTATCCTATTATCAAACGAAGACGAAGGTTATATATACCTTACTATCCCCAGCATACGGGAGGTTATCTATACCCTGTTATCCCCAGCAGACGGAGAGTTATATATTCCTCAGCAACGAATCGGGATTTGTTTTCCCTGGCCAGCAGTTATTATACGAAGATATCCAGACGCTTCCGGCAGTATCATATCATACATACATCATTTACATCATACCATAGCATATATATCCATAGACATATAGTACATTACCTAAGTGCATCATATCATACATGCATACATAAAGCATAAACTAATGTTATTATACAAAAGCTACCTTGTTTCAGGTTAATTACTCAACAAACAAACTTATGATCTTCAGGACTGCTTTATCGTCACCTCAGGGTTACTTTATCCTCCTGATGACTTCTCATTACTTCAAGACTGCTTTAGAGTTATCATTATTGATGGCTCTATCCTCCTGAAGCCATTACTTCAAGACTGCTTTAGAGTTATCATTATTGATTGCTCTATCCTCCTGAAGCCATTACTTCAAGACTGCTTTAGAGTTATCATTATTGATTGCTCTATCCTCCTGAAGCCATTATTTCAAGACTGCTTTGGAGTTGTCATTATTGATGGCTCTATCCTCCTGAAATCATTATTTCAAGACTGCGTTGGAGTTGTCATTATTGATAGCTCTATCCTCCTGAAATCATTACTTCAAGACTGCTTTAGAGTTATCATTATTGATTGCTCTATCCTCCTGAAGCCATTACTTCAAGACTGCTTTAGAGTTATCATTATTGATTGCTCTATCCTCCTGAAGCCATTATTTCAAGACTGCTTTGGAGTTGTCATTATTGATGGCTCTATCCTCCTGAAATCATTATTTCAAGACTGCTTTGGAGTTGTCATTATTGATGGCTCTATCCTCCTGAAATCATTATTTCAAGACTGCTTTGGAGTTGTCATTATTGATAGCTCTATCCTCCTGAAATCATTACTTCAAGACTGCTTTAGAGTTATCATTATTGATTGCTCTATCCTCCTGAAGCCATTACTTCAAGACTGCTTTAGAGTTATCATTATTGATTGCTCTATCCTCCTGAAGCCATTATTTCAAGACTGCTTTGGAGTTGTCATTATTGATGGCTCTATCCTCCTGAAATCATTATTTCAAGACTGCTTTGGAGTTGTCATTATTGATGGCTCTATCCTCCTGAAATCATTATTTCAAGACTGCTTTGGAGTTGTCATTATTGATAGCTCTATCCTCCTGAAATCATTACTTCAAGACTGCTTTGGAGTTATCATTATTGATTGCTCTATCCTCCTGAAGACATATCATATTATTATTTCAAGACTGCTTTGGAGTTGTCATTATTGATGGCTCTATCCTCCTGAAATCATTATTTCAAGACTGCTTTGGAGTTGTCATTATTGATGGCTCTATCCTCCTGAAATCATTACTTCAGAACTGCTTTAGAGTCATCATTATTGATTGCTCTATCCTCCTGAAATCATATTATTATTTCAAGACTGCTTTAGAGCTATCCATTGCTCTATCCTCCTGAAATCATTACTTCAAGACTGCTTTGGAGTTATCATTATTGATTGCTCTATCCTCCTGAAGACATATCACATTATTACTTCAAGACTGCTTTAGAGCTATTCATTGCTCTATCCTCCTAAAGCCATCCTATTATTTCAAGACTGCTTTAGAGCTATTCATTGCTCTATCCTCCTGAAATCATTACTTCAAGACTGCTTTAGAGCTATTGATTGCTCTATCCTCCTGAAGACATATCGCATTATTATTTCAAGACTGCTTTAGAGCTATTCATTGCTCTATCCTCCTGAAATCATTACTTCAAGACTGCTTTAGAGCTATTGATTGCTCTATCCTCCTGAAGACATATCGCATTATTATTTCAAGACTGCTTTAGAGTTATCATTGCTCTATCCTCCTGAAAATCATATTACTTCTTCAAGACTGCTTTAGGGTTATCATTATTGATTGCTCTATCCTCATGAAGACATGTTGTTACATCAGTATTACTCCAGACTCCTGACAGCTCTCATTATACTACTGAAGAACTTTCCCCTAGTGGCATCTTTAAGCCCACTCAATCATATTCAACCAATCATCAATATCACTCTATGCACTGGTGAGTGCAAATTTTTGGGCTTTTGTGTTCAATCCCCTTCAACCTTCCAGGTTACGACTGGCAAATATACCAATCTAACCCCTCAGGTTTCAGAAAATTGAACAGGGGCAGCTGTTGCACCCCAAAATTTGCCCTCACAATACAAGACTTTGTGTTCTAAGAAGGTTCACAAGGTTCACAAGTTCTCCAACACTTGCATAACCTTTCATGAGGTTCATGAAGTCTACAAGTTACTTTATGAAAGTTCACAAGGTTCACAAGTTCCACAATGCTTTCAACACCTTTCATGAGGTTCATGAAGTCTACAAGTCACTTCTTGAAGGTTCACAAGGTTCACAAGTTTCTCTACATTTACAAGACCTTTCTTGAGGTTCATGAAGTCTACAAGTCACTTCTTGAAGGTTCACAAGGTTCACAAGTTTCTCTACATTTACAAGACCTTTCTTGAGGTTCATGAAGTCCACAAGTTACTTCTTGAAGGTTCACAAAGTTCACAAATTCCATAATGATTACAAAGCTTTCCTGAGGTTCATGAGGTCTACAAAGCCACTTCATGAGGTTCACAAGGTTCACAAGCTTCACAATACCTCCCATGAGTATCACAAGACATCTTATGAAGATTCACAAGGTTCACAAAGTTCACAATGGGTCAAAGAAGTTGACAATGCCCTCAAACAATGCACCTCCTAAGCAGGGCATCCAAAACTAGGGTTTTGACTTTAATCAGGCTAAATGGACTTCCAATACCTCAAGTGAGTTTCATAACATCTTATATGGGTATAAGAACCCCCATGACAAGTTTCAAGACTTTTCTCAAAAGTTTGCTCAGTCAGATGATCAGATAAGTCAAAATCAGTCAATACAGTTAAAAAGTCAAACTGAGGTCAACTGTGGTCAAACCAAAGTCAAACTTCATGATTTTTTGCCAACATCAAGTATATGAAGTAAAATTCATCATTTGATAAAGGGTTGATCATGATTCATCAAGGAGATTCCAGATCATCAATAATCAGGAGTTTCTAAATTAGGGTTTCCTCAGTAAAAGTCAACTGAACTTTGACCAGGCATAACTTTCACATACTTCATCACCAAGTCTCCATCCAAAGCTCATTTTGAAGGAAATTTAATTCCCTACAACTTTGATGTTGAAGGTTAAGCCCAAAAATGCTTCATTTGAAAGATATGATCTAAGACATTATAGGTCATTTCAAAAGTCAACAAAAAGTCAACAACTTCAAAAGAGCATAACTTGAGATTGGTAAATGGTATGGACCTGAAACCAATGGGGTTGTTTAGAGGACTCTTCAAGCTTTCCAGAAAGTCCAAGAACACCCTCATACCCTTAAAATTGAGGGAAATATGTCCTTGCAAAGTTGGACAATTTTGTGATGATTTATATTGAAAAAGGGGGCTTAAAAGCAATTTTCTCCAAATGGGCTGGCCAAATTGTGACCCAACCCATACAATAATAACATGCACGAAATTTCCATGATATTTTCATATTTTTTATTTTATTTAATTAATTTATTATGATTTTTTATTCTTAAAATCATTTTAAATTTAAATAAAATATTAAAGTTGAAGATTTAATTGGTTTGTTGATTCTAGAAAGTCATAAAGTCAATATAGAGCAAATTGATACAAGAATTATATGAATTGGCTCAAAATAGAAAGCTTTGGTATAAAAATATTGGACTTTCATGGCATGATCTTTCTCAATCTCAAAATATCAAAACTTCCACATAATCAATCAATTTTTTTAACCTAATTGACTCACCTATATATGCTGATCATAAACCTATCATTCATTCACGAGTTGCCTGCCTCTAGAGTAAGTTCCAAATTCTCAAATTCACCAACAAAACTCACATTCGGTTTTGCAGTTACAAGACATTAGAAGGTAAACTAAGAACATGGAGATGTTCTTTGAGCATCCATGAAGCAAAACCAATGCCCATACGCATCCATAGCATGCATATATGAACAATCCGAAACTTTGTTACTCTTGCAAATTTATTTTTCGATTTCCATTATTTGATCATTGTTAAAGAAATTTGTGTGTTGATTTGATGTTAGTTGAAGCTTTGGAATGATTCTGGACAAGTTAATTGTATTTTCGTGACCATATACAGGTTCGGCCATTGTTAGGGTTTCAAGCACCATTTAGGGTTTTGGTGTTTAGCAAATATAAATCAATTCCAAGAACACAGGATGATTGCACATGATATAAGGAACTCAATGATACTCTCAATTTCACGAAATTTCACTGTTTTGTCCATGATTGAATTTTGTAGGTTTTGTTACAATTTTGTTTTCGCAGGAAAAACCCTAGGAGATTTCGCAGCAAAATGCGCATGTCACAAGGTTGAAGACGAAGCCTGGTTGGCGCGAAGTTCATATTCAAATTTACGATTTAAAATATTATCTTATGTTTCTGTTTGTTATCACAACCATGTGGTTGTCCCAGTGGTTATAGGCTTGGTCCTGGGCGTGCGAAACCAAAGGGCAGGGGTTCGATCCCTGGCTTTTGATCATATTATTTCTTTTTTTTCCAGGGATTAAATGAATATTATATATTATGTATTATTCTCATTCAATTAACAGTTGGGCTCTTCCAGCCGGGCGGTAAGTATTGCGTATGAATTGTTAAAGGTCCTGGGATCGAATCCCTCCCCAGGCCTTTTGGCGTATTTTATTTTTTTCCCAGGATATTTTGTGAGTCAAGAACAAAACCAACATGGCCTGTGTTATCATCACCAACGTATGGTTGGTCCAGTGGAATGTTTTGGTATTGTTAAACCTAGAAACCTGGGTTCAAACCCAGCCAAGGTAAGTTCTCATTTTTTTGGTCATTTGTTTTTTTTTTTTAATAGTCCATTTATTTTATATTCTTAATAGAAAATATGTATATATATTCTAAATTCAAAATAGTTTCATATCCTCTAAAAAATTTTCTAAAGTTTCCTTTTATTCAAAAAATTTTTATCTTATTTATATAATTATAATATGTACATATATTAATTAGTTTTGTATATTATAAAACCCTAATTTTCTTTTTTAACCCTAAAACTATTTTCAAAAAAATAAAACCTAATCTTATTTTTCTTTTATTTTTATTTTCTAATTGTTAATATAATTATAATATAAATTTATTTATTCTCATATTGTAAAGATAATTATAAATTATTTTTCTCATATAAATATATTACCTATTATTAGAAGTTTAATCTTGTAAATGAAAATAATGGTTTGTTTATATTTCTTCTTTAAATACAATTGTTCATATGAAAATTTATTAATTTTTTATAATGTTGTGAATTAATTTTATTATTATCATTACTACTAATCAAATTATTTATTTTGCCTTATTAACTTATTATTTCACTAATTATTATTATTCACTAACTTCTTTTATTTTTGTTATTACTAATTCTTTTTGCTTATTATTTTCACTAACTTTATATTTTTACTAATCTCATTTTTTTTCTTATTATTATTATTTACTAACCCCTTTATTTGTTATTGCTTATTTATATTTGGTTTATTTTTATTTAATTATTTTGCTTATTATTTCTATTATAATTTTGTAATTGTTCCCGGTTGTAATGTTGTAAATTATTTTAATTATTATTGCCATGGTTAGTAATTAGGGAGTGTAAATAACATGTATGTAATATTAAAATAAATTTAGATCACTTTTAAACAAAGATAATTAAATAAACACTCACACACACGTAAGTCGATTTTAATCGCCGTCTCACTTTCTAAGGTTATCCCTCAAGTTGCCTACGAATAATGGTTAAGTGGGGTGTATAAAGCAAGTCCCTCGAAAGAAAATCATCAAAGTCCCTCATGGTTGCCTATACAAATCGAGTCCCTTCGAAATAAATGATGATAGTCCCTTCCTTATGCTTATTACACCCCACAATTGCCTTCAAAATCAGAATGTCCCTCATATGTCCCTTAAACATCCAAGGTAATGACTACCTATTCCTTAATAGTAGGGATAGTCTTACCAATGAAAGGATAAAGAATAAGAAAGACTTTAAATTCTAGGGTAGGTTCCTCTTATGTACTTGCTCACTTCAAAAATTTTTCAAACTTAAACAAATTTCAAACAAATTTTCAAACAAGTTTTTTACACATCCATACACGGATTATTATTAAACTATTCTGAAATTTTTGCTATTCACACACTACACTTTCAAAATAATTCAAAAGTGAGCTTAAGTACCTAAGAGCCCATGGATAACCATGGATGAAAAGGGTGCTAACACCTTCCCTTTTCATAACCTACCCCCCGGACCCAAAATATTCTCTAAGGTCTTTCCTGTTCTTTTATAACCTTTCCTTATGGATAAAATAAAAGTCGGTGGCGACTCTTGCTATCCGCAACATTGTTTAAAGTCAGTTCATCGGGTTACACTAGTGCACTTAGGTAGCATTGTCTAGACTAAGGTATCAACTATTTAATTCAATTTAATTTCCGAGTGTATGCCAAGTACTCGCTCTAAAAGCGAAGACTTGCAACCTCTAATCCCTGAATCGGAACGCTTCTTACACGTAAGAAGACGTATATTCGATTACGAAAATAATTACAATATTCCAGATCTTCAATCAGATCCGCCTAAACCAGTCGTAACATCAAAGGACGCAGAGATGGCTGAAGAACAAACTCATCCACTCAAGTATTACGCCAGTCCTTCGCAAGCTGAACCGCATTCAAGCATTGCAGCGCCGCCTATCAACCGAAACGATTTCGAACTAAAACCTTCATTGATATCAGCCGTGCAACAAAATCAATTCGCCGGAAATCCTACCGAGGATCCGAATCTTCATCTTTCGATCTTTGTGCAATATGCCGATACCGTAAAAGCCAATGGAGTTACCCAAGAAGCTATTAGATTACGTTTATTCCCTTTTTCGCTTCGAGACAGAGCAAGAGCTTGGCTTCAATCTCTGCCTTAGAACTCAGTAACTACGTGGGAAGAACTAAAGAGAGTTTTCTTGAACAGATATTTTCCACCTAGCAAGACAGCTATGCTGAGAGCTCAGATCAACGGATTTAAGCAAAGAGAAAGTGAATCATTATTCAAAGCTTGGGAACGCTATAAAGATCTATTGAGACTTTGTCCACATCATGGATTGATAGAATGGATGGTCATCCATACCTTCTATAATGGACTCTTGTATAATACAAGAATGACAATTGACGCTGCCGCGGGCGGTGCATTGATGGATAAAGAATATAATGATGCCTATGCACTTATCGAAAGTATGGCTCAAAATCATTACCTTTGGGGAAGCGAGAGAGTCGCAACTGAGAAACCAACAAAGGGAGGTATGTATGAAGTAAGTAGTATGGACCAAGTCAATGCAAAGTTTGACCAACTAAGCCAAAAGATCGACAACTTGGCCATAACACCAACAGCCAACGTGGCTGCAGTAACACCTAACTGTGAGTTATGTGGAGTTTCAGGACACGAAGTTTCTGATTGTCAACTATTGACAGGAACTCCCACGGATCAAGTGAATTATGCTCAGGGAAACCCTTACTCAAATACATATAACCCAGGTTGGAAGAATCATCCGAACTTCTCCTATAAGAATAACAATGCTTTATACGCACCAGGTCAAGCACCAGCTACATCACCAGGATATCAAAAGACTGCTCCTAATATCCCTAGAAAATCGAACCTTGAGTTGATGATGGAGAACTTTATAGCTAACCAATCTCAAACGAACAAGGACTTTTTAAACCAAAACATTCACACTAATGAGCAGATTAAACAATTAGTGAGCAAAGTAGATGCATTAGCTACACATAACAAAATGCTAGAAACTCAGATTTCACAAGTAGCTCAACAACAAGCACCTACTGCTGCACCAGCTGGAGTTTTCCCTGGACAACCTCAACCTAATCCGAAAGGACATGCTAACGCTGTGATATTAAGAAGTGGCAAGGAACTTGACGGACCTACCGATCCAAGACTTGACAATCCAGTCATGTACCAAAAACCGGATAAACCGACTGAAGTGGTGAATGATCCAGAAGAAAAGGAAGATGATAATCAAGAGGTAGTGGGGAAAGAACAACCTTATGTGCCTCCACCACCCTATAAACCACCAATTCCGTACCCTCAAAGATTAATAAATTCCAAGACGACGGGTCAATTTAAGAAATTTGTCGAACTTCTGAAACAGTTGAATATTACTATTCCGTTTACAGAAGCAATCACTCAAATACCCTCGTATGCTAAGTTTTTAAAAGAAATCTTATCCAATAAGAAAAAGATAGAGGATAACGGAACAGTTACACTTACTGCCGAGTGTAGCGCAATAATTCAGAATAAAATGCCTCCTAAGCTAAAAGATCCAGGAAGTTTCTCTATACCCTGTGTAATAGGAAAATTCGTCATTGACAAAGCTCTATGCGATTTAGGAGCCAGTATCAGTGTTATGCCCTTAACGATTTGCAAAAGGCTAGACATGGGAGACCTGAGACCAACTAAAATGTCTGTTCAACTAGCCGATCGCTCTGTTAAATATCCTGTAGGCATACTAGAAAACGTCCCAGTACGTATAGGACAATTCTATATCCCTACTGATTTTATAATCATGGACATCTCTGAGGACTCCACTACACCTATCATACTAGGAAGACCATTCTTAGCTACCGCCGGAGCTATAATAGACGTAAAAAGAGGAAATCTAACCTTTGAAGTGGGTGAAGAGAAAGTTGAATTTATTTTAACACAATTCTTACAATCACCAGCTATAGAGGATACATGCTATCTATTGGACGTAATTGACGAATGTGTAAGAGAAATGGAACTAAAAGAGACCACTTATTTTGAAATAATGAAAATTCAAATCCCTCCGATTTTCGAAGATGATAATTGGCGTAAACCATATCAGGACGATAGTCTAAGCGAAAGTTTAGCACTTACACTGGATCCTATGCCAAGTAAAGAAAAACCTACATTAGGATTAAAAACTTTACCTCATAACCTAAGGTACGAATTCTTAGACGTTGAATGTAAAAGACCAGTTATAGTGAATTCCAGTTTAGGAACTATAGAAACAAAGAAACTTTTAGATGTTTTGAAGAAATATCCGACTGCATTAGGATATAACATATCTGATCTCAAAGGAATATGTCCTTCAGTTTGTATGCATCGTATTCTGCTAGAAGAAGATTGCAGAACCTCCAGAGAATCTCAAAGAAGAATTAACCCAACCCTTAGCACTGTAGTAAAAGAAGAAGTTAAGAAATTATTAGATGCCGGAATAATATATCCAATCTCTGATAGCGAATGGGTTAGTCCAATACATGTAGTGCCAAAGAAAGGAGGTATCACTGTTGTGAAAAACGCTCAAGGCGAATCGATATCGCAAAGAGTAGTGACGGGTTATAGAGTGTGCATAGATTATCGTAAACTAAACAAAGCCACTCGAAAAGATCATTTCCCACTACCTTTTATAGATCAAATGTTAGAACGATTAGCCAAGCATTCTTACTTCTGTTATCTTGACGGTTACTCAGGATTTTTCCAAATCCCTATCCATCCGGATGATCAAGAGAAAACTACATTCACATGCCCTTATGGAACGTTCGCTTATAGACGAATGCCCTTTGGATTATGCAACGCTCCTGCAACCTTTCAAAGATGTATGATGTCAATCTTCGCAGATTTTATAGACAACATCATGGAAGTGTTCATGGACGACTTCTCTGTATGCGGGCAAAGTTTTGAAGGATGTTTATCAAACTTAGAAATGGTATTAGAAAGATGTGTAAAAGTAAACCTCGTGCTTAACTGGGAGAAATGTCATTTTATGGTCAACGAAGGAATCGTATTAGGTCATGTAATATCTGACAAGGGAATTGAAGTTGATAAAGCTAAGATTGAAGTCATAAAAGATCTTCAACCCCCTAAAACCGTTCGAGAAATACGAAGCTTTTTAGGACACGCCGGTTTTTACCGACGATTTATCAAAGATTTCTCGAAAATCACTAAACCTCTTACTGGTTTATTAATGAAAGACGCTGAGTTCATATTCAACGAAGATTGTCTTAAAGCATTCGAAACTCTAAAAACAGCCCTCATCACCGCACCAATCATGCAACCCCCTGACTGGAGATTACCTTTTGAAATCATGTGCGATGCAAGTGACTATGTTGTAGGCGCAGTTCTAGGCCAGAGAAAGGAAAAGAAACTTCATGCGATTTACTATGCCAGTAGAACCTTAGATTCTGCCCAGATGAACTACGCCACTACAGAAAAAGAATTATTAGCAGTTGTCTTTGCGCTTGACAAATTCCGTTCTTACCTAGTTGGAGCGAAAATAATCATTTACACAGACCATGCTGCTATCCGATATCTATTAACTAAAAAAGATGCTAAACCAAGACTCTTAAGATGGATTTTACTTTTACAAGAGTTTGATCTAGAAATAAAAGATAAGAAAGGTACTGAGAACGTCGTAGCGGACCATTTATCTAGAATAGAAGGTATTAAACCTGAACAAGTGCCGATTAACGATGATTTTCCGTATGAACAGCTGATAGCACAATTAGGAAGCGACCTAGCTCAGTTAGATATAAATGAACCAAAATCCGTGGAAACAATCCAGACAACTGTAGGACTGCCATGGTACGCTGACATTGTCAACTACCTAGCTGCAGGAGCTCTTCCACCCAACCTAACCTATCAGCAGAAAAAGAAATTCTTTCATAATCTGAAACATTACTATTGGGATGAACCATTATTGTTCAAAAGAGGACCAGATGGAATCTTTCGCCGATGTATTCCTGAAGAAGAAATAGAAGATGTCATTGCTCAATGCCATTCATCTCCTTATGGTGGACATGCAAGCACTTCCAAAACTTGTGCAAAAATCTTGCAAGCCGGCTTATTCTGGCCAAATCTATGGAAGGATGTCCACATCGCTGTTATAAATTGCGATCGGTGTCAACGCACTGGCAATATTTCAAGAAGAGATGAAATGCCTCAAAAAGGAATATTAGAAGTAGAAATCTTTGACGTTTGGGGAATAGATTTCATGGGACCATTCCCATCATCTTTCGGTAATAATTACATACTCGTAGCTGTTGATTATGTTTCGAAATGGATTGAAGCCATAACTTCTCCTACAAACGATACACGAGTAGTAATAAAGCTTTTCAAAAATATAATCTTTCCCAGATTTTGTGTGCCTAGACTCGTCATAAGTGACGGTGGCTCGCACTTCATCTCAAAAATATTTGACAAATTACTATCTAAGTATGGAGTAAGACACCGTGTGGCTACACCATATCATCCACAAACAAGTGGACAAGTCGAAGTCTCAAATAGAGAAATTAAACAAATCTTAGAAAAGACTGTCGCCATATCTCGGAAAGATTGGTCATCTAAACTTAATGAAGCTTTATGGGCTTATAGGACCGCTTACAAGACACCCATAGGTACTACACCTTTCAAACTCGTTTATGGAAAATCTTGTCACCTACCAGTAGAACTAGAACACAAAGCTTATTGGGCAATTAGAACTCTCAATATAAACTATAATGCTGCAGGAGAAAAGCGAATCCTAGACATTAACGAATTAGAAGAATTAAGGTTAGATGCTTATGAGAATGCTAAGATTTATAAAGAAAGAACTAAGCGATGGCATGATAAACGCCTATCTAGGAAAGAATTTAGTGTGGGAGGCGTTGTACTCCTCTTTAATTAAAGACTTAGGCTCTTTCCTGGAAAGTTAAAATCTAGATGGTCAGGACCCTTTGAAATAATTAAAGTATTCCCGAGTGGAGCAATAGAAATTAAGGGTAGGAATAGTGAACCATTCATAGTAAACGGACAACGTTTAAAACATTATCATAAAGTTGAAAATAGAGATTATGCGAATAATCTAAAGCTTTTAGAGTTGTCCACTAATTCCCCTGATTAATCTAAACCTAAGCATCACGTCAGGCTTTTGACGATAAAAACAGCGCTTAGTGGGAGGCAACCCATTTACTTATCAATTTATTTAAATTATTCTCTTTATCATTTTTATTATTTATTGTTTTACTATTTGTTTTGTCATTTTATAGTTTATTTTATATTACTATTATTGCCATTACATTATGCATTTCATTTTCTTATATTTATTTTAAAATCACTTTTTACAGATTTTCTAAAAGTCTTTTCCGCTTTCCTTCTTCTCCTGATTTGTTTCCTCCATATTTGCACTGACTATGGCTAACCAACCAATTAACCATATGGAAACCAAATTTAGGGGTAGAAACCAAAGAATGAAGTTTGAAGAGTTATCACAGAGGCAAATGGATTTGACCCTGTACCCGGATGATCGAACTATGGAAACCTTAGGAATACATGATAGCATTATGTACTTGCTTAACCGACTCGGATGGGAGAATTCACTGATCCAACATAAGTTTGTGACCTACCGCGAGCTCACCCTTGAGTTCCTTAGCTCCTTAATTTACTTACCTGAGCGCGGTTTTGGATTTAGGAAAGGATTTATTAGTTTCCGCCTGTTTGGAATAGAATATGATTTTAACCATAAAGAACTAGCTGACTTGTTAGGATTCCCTAGTGGACCATTTGCTTTTACTACCACACAGGTAGAACTGATGGATATTGAGCTAGATTTCTTCTGGGGAACTTTAACCGGAAACTACCACCCTGAACCAAATGGCATGAATAATGATGAGATCCATAATCCTGCTCTCCGTTACTTCCATAAATTCCTTGCCCACACATTCTTTGGAAAAGAAGAAAACATTACCGGAGTTTCTAAAGATGAAATATTTATTATGTCATGTTTTACTAATGGACAGCCTGTTAATGGTGTGCCTTTCATGATGCAAACCTTCACCCGTATCCAAGAAGAACCTGAATTACCTATCTTAGTAGGAGGTCTTGTAACCATGATTGCAGATGCTTTAGGACTTAGGTACCAATTGCATAGGTGCAACCGTTTAGGTAACATCCGTCCTATGGATCTTAACTTCTGCTTCAATAGACATATCATAAGGAATTTAGGACATCCACCTTTTGAGTACCTAATCCGGAACGAAGTAGTAACCCTGTTCACATTACCTAACCATGCTAAAGTAAGTGTTCATAATAAGGATAACTGGCTTTATGAGTTAAACCCACCTGATTATCCACCCACTCCTGAAACACCTCAGTCTTACAAGATAAAAGATGATACAATGACCGATGTCGAAACTGACCCTGAGACGCCTCCTGGTTACCATGACATTGACCACACTGAAGAAGTTTATGAAACCCCTGAAGTGAATCACGGAGATTATGCTAACAACTTACAAAACATCATGAACACTCTCAATGCTTACCAAACTGACATTAACTTATTTAAAGAAGACATTAAGAGCATGCGATTGGATATTATAGGATTGACTGACATAACCCGCGAACAGTTCTATCACTTGAATTCCGCCATCGAAGACTTGAAGAAACGCTTTTGATAATGTCATAAGTGATTTAGTTTATTTTTCCCATTGTTTTCGTTTCTAGTTAGATTTATTTTTCACAACAAATTCTAATTGTTTTTCCATTTATGTAATTTCATTTTCAAGTACTTTATGCAATGCACCTTTAATTCCAACTCTCTCCAATTTTAGCAATTTATATATTTTTCATTTTATGTACTGTTATGCTTGCATTTATTCATTATATATACAAATCTCTCATGCCTTGCAAGTTATTGAATTACTGTGTTGAACTTATGCACTATGTGGTATCTATAAATTAATATGAGAGTTAGTGAAGAAAATACATTGATATAAATTATGTAAAACAAGTGAGAAAGTGTTTTTCTGGAAATTATTTAACGTAGCAAGCCTCACGGTCGTCACTGCCCCATAACGATCGTGACACGCTCATTTTGAGTGTCACGACCGTCGTACCCCTGTCACGACCGTGACGACCCCTATACCAGAAATCGTGAGAAACAGAACTGTTTCTCTTCGTGCCCCTTCTTCTTCTCCTCCATAACTCCCTAAAACAACTTCCCATCTTCTTCTTAACCTCCGTAACCCCCCATTACTAGCTTTAATCTCATTAACCCCCCCATTATCACAACCTACCACATTCTCATTCTCCATTATTTATCCCGAATCAATATTCCTCTCATTTTACCATTTTTTCACAAAAACTTCAAAAATCTCCATTCTTCACTCTAACCTCTTGCATGCAATGGATTCTATCACTTTTAGAGAAGGTGATGCTGGAGAAACTCAGAGAGAACGATTTCTCCGATTCCAAAGTCGCGGTGTGCAACCTACACGTTACATTGACACTGTGTGTTTGAGGGAACTCGGAATGCTAGCCAGTGTTACGAACCTGCTCCAAAAAGTCGGGCTCTGGGACCTTTGCAGTCAACCTCAGCCAACCTTCGAACTTCTGACACTGGAGTTCTTAAGTTCATTCAGTTACATCACCGGCACCGGTTCTCTGAGTCAGCTCACCGGTTTTGCGAAATTTAGATTGCATGGCCAAGAATTCAACCTCTCGCAAGACAGGATCGCCGAGTTGTTAGGCTTCCATCACGGAACTGAAGCTCACCGTCGCGTGCCCGATAATTTCAGTGAACAAGCTTTCACTCTTTGGCACGACTTAACAAACACCCGTGCATCAGCCTTCCAAAGCCTCAACGCCACGCACATCCACAATCCGGCCATCCGCTATTTCCACAGAGTCATCTGCAACACCATCTTCGCTCGAGAGAGCAACCATAAGCTCAACTCTAAGGAGCTTCTATTCTTGCATTGTGCTCTTAATGACGAGCCGATCAATGCTGCCCCTTTCATGCTTTACCACATCCAGGCCATTGCACACAGAGGCTCCACCCCGTTCTTCATAGGCGGCATCGTCACCACCCTCGCCATTCAGTTGGGGCTTGGTGACGCGATTGCTAATCAGCCTCATCTAGCCGCAGAATACCTCACCAAGAGTTATTGCAGGTCCGCTCACCTGATTGCGCAGCGAGAGGATGGCAGGTATAGCCCTGTTGTCCATGGCACCATATTTCATCATATCACTCTGCCGTCCCGCGACCGCATCGACCCATCCAGCCGAGCCAACTGGCTCTTTGTTCTACCTGATGCTGCTGACCACGCTCCTATCCATGATCAGGCAGATCTCCCTGCGGATGAGATGCAGGACGCTATGGATGCAGGTGAGCCTGTCCAAGATATACCAGAGACATCTACCCGACAGCCTCCTGCACAGGACATCACACTTGAGGACGTCCTCCGTGCGATTCATCAGCAGAACCAGATGAATGCCGCACTGGAGCGTAGGTATAAGGAGCAGTACGATGCTTTGCTCGGCACTATTGCAGCAAACCAGGCAGCTACCAATGAGAGGTTTGACGCGATTTTTGGCGAGTTAGAAGCCTTGCGTATCGACATCACTGGGACCACCAGCACTGGTTCTGATCCTGAAGCGACTCCTTCCAGACGCCGCTCCCGTACCAGAAGCCGACCCCGCGGTCCTCAGCAGCCATAGTTTTAGTTTTTCTTCTGTTTGTTTTTAGTTTTTGTCGTTTGTACTGTACTTTAACCGCATTTATATCACAACATTGAGGACAATGTCTGATATAGTGTGGGAGAGGTACCTTTCATTTCCGTATTTTTCCCTTTTCGCATTTTTCTTCCATTTCGTTGTATTTTCAATTCCATTGTATTTTCCCTTTAGCAAGTTAATGAAGCGTGCAAAAATCTTTATGACATTTCTTTAGTTTCAAACTTTCCCGTTTATTTAGCCATAACCGAAAAATTTTAATTATTCGCATTACCCGACTTACCTACGAAATCGTAAATAGGAAGCCGAGAACGATTAAACAAGACCAATACAATCTTGACAACTTTGACTTCCTACTTAAGCGATTCCATCTCCGATTACCATTACGAGTACACTTCTAGTTTCAGTTCAAAATTAACCCCGAGTAGTTTATACTAGCAGTCAGCACCGTCTGAACACAAACCACGTGGGGAGCCGATGAATATAAGCGTTTGATGCCTAATCAATAACGATCCTTCATATCTCGATGCAAAATGAAAAGAAATTGCACCAAAGTACACGGTCGCATACAAGAAACGAGAAATATGAGAAGGAGTCCATTGCGGGTTGGTTCAGAGGTACTGGTTCTGAACTCGGTAGGGCGTGCTACGGCTCGATCCCCCACAACCTCCAAATCGGATACAAAATGTAGGGTTACCACACTCGTGTACCAGACCCCGTGCTTAAAAAGGATCAAAGTCGCTAACCGGCTACTCCACTACGTGCGTGCTAAGGCAAAGGGCTTAATGTGATTGCGCTAGAATGAAACCGGGCGAAATAAGAACGAAAAACTATAGGTGAAATCGTAAAGTAATTGTCGATTGGCTCATTTAACGGGAAGTCAACGACATAGCTTGTTGCTTGTGTCATTAGTGTATCGGTAATGTTCTATCAAAGTATCAGATCATCCGACAAAAACGATCCCTCGTTTGATTTGTTAGGAGTATGCGTGAATAACATCTTGTCCGCCGATTTTCAACCGACTATTTGCTTGAGGACAAGCAAAGGTTTAAGTTTGGGGAAGTTTGATAATGAGAAAACGTATCGATTATATTGCTAGGTTTCATTAACGTTTTATCGAATAATCGTCGTTTTAACACTCGATTTCTCGAGTTTTTCTTACCGTTTTGCAGGTACATCACTATATCAAGCTAAATCATGAACTAAGACAAAAAGGAACAAAATCGATCATAAAAAGAGGAAGAAATGAAGCTTCCTGCAAAACTGCATATTTTGCAGCAGTCACGACCGTCACAAGGGTGTCACGGCCGTGACACCCCAAAATGAAGCCTCACGACCGTGAGAGAAGTGTCACGACCGTGACAACGTATATTCTAGGTTTTTGACCAAGGCAACGTGAAGGCAGTACGTGAAGAAGTGGTTTCCTAAATTTTTGCCACTACCTACATTTTCTCCACAAAAATAGCAAGGCCCATTCCAATTGAAGTCCAAAAATCCAGCCCAATTGAAGTTCTATAAATAGCATCAAGTTCATGAAGAATACACAGAGCATTTTTCTATTCAAATTCCTGCGGAAGCTCTGCCGAACTGATTTACGACCTGTTCTTATTTTCTGCATTATTTTTCTGTTTTATTGTATCCAAACCCGCCATATAACAATTTCCAACATCAGGAAATTGTTATACGTTTATATTTTTTCTAAGCCTTCAGCATTCGTTTATTTTTGATTTCGCCAACTCCGAGCTTTCCGGTTTGTGGAAGAAGGAGTCTCTCTGATATTGTTAACCAGGTTTTATTTATATTGCAATTTAATTATTTATAATGTTTATTTATTTTTCTGCCTTGAGTACTTTATTGTTTAATTTTCTGTCTCTGTCTGGTTCAACATCGATGAGTAGCTAAATACCTTAGGGCGGTATGTAGTTAGAACAAACTTAACCGGTAAAATATAACCATAGGCTAAAAATAATCAATCACTTAACATTCTGGCTGACACTTTTTAAGTAAAAAGACCTTTTCGTTACGAGAGTAAGAAAAGAGTATTAGGTTAGGTCAAGACCACGAGAGTGTGAGATTCTAACCAGATAGCTAAAGTTAGGCATTTAAATTAAACACAGCGAGAGCGCTTTAAGATAAATTAGAATTACTTAGTTTCCAAAAATTACCTCTAAACACTTATGGGCTAGCGAGAGCAGGCATAGGGCTTTAGGGATAAGATCTGATATAAGACCACGAGAGTGTGAGTTGAGGGTATTTAAACTAGTAATCTCTACCGAATAGATTAAGTGAACATCTTAAATAAGCCTAGGTTAGATTGAACCACCTAAGTTAGTATAATTACATACCGACCGCCTTAGTATCATTTCATTAAACTTAAATTTAATTTAGCCTTTAAATATTCTAAAATCAACAAAAAATCGTGACAACCATTCGCCTTAGCTAAACTAGAAAGTTCATCTAGCACTAAGTAACCATAGAATCCCTGTGGATCGATAATCTTAAATATTACTTCGATAGGCTGTGCACTTGCAGTAAGATACCGCTAGACGCATAAGTAGACACATCTTTAGCCCATCAGTCGAACACTCTCAGTACTCCTTTGTCTGATCTCCTCTGACTCCTCATCAACTTTCCCTTTCCTGGGAAGTACAGGCTCTAAAGTGGCATTCAACCAAAGCTGAAGGAGCCAGAGAGGACCATTGAGACTCATAGAACCAGAGTTGTGGTCTGGGTCCCTCAATCGAGTCACTCCCTCACTGAGGGACTCATAAAGATTGGCCAGGATGAGCTCACTTAAGCAAACATTCATGTTATTGTGAAACTGGTTTGCTAAGGGTAGACACTTCTTCGCCACCTGAAGAGACTTGGTGCAGAAGACATACCTAGACAGCCAGAATGTGAGGAAAGAAATATGTTCCTCATCAGAAACTATTTCTTCCTTTGGTTTGGAATGATGATTGAGGAAGAGAGTGTATGTAAGCTTGGATGTGTTGAAGCTGATAGCATCTTCGGCATTAATGGTGGGGTCATAAGCAAGACCATCAGGTCGAAGCCCTGTGATAGCGGATATGTCAAAAAGAGTGGGGATAATCATCCCATAAGGAAGATGAAAGGTATAATGGGTACAGTCCCAGAAATACAAGGAGGCAGCCATGAGGTTTAAGTAGTAGGGTATATGCGTCCTTGTCAGCATTAAAAGATCATATATCCCAATGCTTTTCCCGTGGTCAGCCTTAGTCTTCTCTAACTTAGCCCACCATAGATCAAGCTCAGCAAACTGGCTGATAGCTCTGACCAGCCTAGTACCATCATATAGGTACTTCACATCCAACTTAGTAAGAGGAAGGGGGTCAGAAGAAGAATCGTCAGATTTAGGGAGGTGTTTGTGCCCTAAAGGTTGAGTTTTTCGGTAGCAGGGGAATAACTTGTTCAGTCTTTCATTTGTGCTATGTACAGTAGCCAATGGACCAGAAACAACAAAAGGAAAGTCATTTATAAGGAATGGAATCATTATCTGAGATTGGTATATGCTCCTTGTCTCGTTGTTCAAAGGTTCAGGTGCGAACTGAGGATTTTTTATGGTTTTCGGTTCAGAAATGTTGTTGAATGGTGAAAGAGTTTGTTCAAAATGAAGAGTCTTTTATTTTTGACCTTTCTTTTGAGAAATGTTGGTCTTGGAGGACGCCATTGTTGATAAGGAAAATGGAAGTTTTTATGGGGTTCTTGAAAGAAAGGAGGAAACTTTAGCAAGAAAGTGATGAATTCGCAAAGAGTTTGGAAAGTTTTCTTTGTTTGCTGAAGAGGGTATTTATAGGCGTAGGCAATGAGAAGTTGCAAAGTCTAGCCACTTGATGAAGACATAAAATAGTAGGGCACGTGGCACTTGGGATCTGATGCATTGAGGAAGCAGTTAACGAAAAAGACTATAGCGCATTATTTCAAGGAAAAATTCATGATCAGAAAGTCGTAGAAACAACTGATGGGACTTTTAGGATTTTTTCCATTATTACATGACATCATGCGTGTGGGCGAAGAATCACAACAATTTTAGAACGTGGGATAGGTGGTTTCAACCATGCTTTTGTCTGACCTATGCTGGCGTCGAAAGGATGAATATCAAAAAATGATATTTTCATCAAGATGGTCGAAAAGAACATTTTTGGGGGGCAATTTATTATCCCTAAATTTCGACGCTAGCAATTAATGAGGTTATCTTGGCTTAGTAAAAGACTTTTCTGGTGATGATCCAAAAGTAAGGTTTTCTACTTAACCAATTAAAGAATGAGAGTCGAAGCGACCCACCTACAAGTTTCATACTAAGTGAAATTCTAAGTTTGGAACATTTTCTAAGTGTTGAGGGGGTTTGACCAAGCATATGCTCGACAAAGGTGGCAGTTACCAAGGGTCTTACACGTTCAATCTCGGAGGGAAAATGTGGAGTTTTCAATTCAAAGACAAGGACAAGTGGCGCAAGATGAAGCTTCTTCAGCATGTAATGGGACAAGTGTCACCATCTTAGGATAGTTGTATGAGAAACCGTCGAGAGAGGTTACTTTGTAATGTATATAAATAGCTTAGTCTAGTGTCAGAATAAGTGTGTGGAAATCATATGTACTAGTAACTTCGTATACTCAAAGTATCCGCGTGTAGAGAAACGAGTGCAGTGAGAATGTACGTGATTGAAACACCACCACCAATTTATCTTTAATGTCAAATTTATCTTCAAGTTATTTACTTTTGAAGCCATTTATATTTACAAAGCCTTTATTTTAAAGCAATTTACATTTTAAAGCCATTTATCTTTTAACCAATTTACTGTGTTTTGTTTTACAATTCTAGCCTCTTTACATTTCCAACAATTTAACATTCCCCGCCTTGCCTTTAAATTTCAAGCCTTGCCTTTATTTTCCTTTAAAATTCCAACCTTGTCTTTACTTTGATTTATTTTAAAAGCCTTTGTCTTTTTCTTTATTTTCTCTTTAAAACCAAATCTGAGTCTCGTTGAGAGATTAAAGACCCTTTTTTTCTCCCAAAAATGTGATATATCTGTCGTACCTCGAAAAATACGATCCTAAAACAAACAACAGAGTCGCCACCTAATTCTATTTATTCTATTTAAAGAAAAGGGAGATATAGATACAACCTAATAAAGGATAAGAAATGGTTTACGAAACCAAATTCTAAGTTCGGGAGTCGGTTACGCAAGGGGAAGGTATTAGCACCCCCCACGTCCGTTGTACTCAACGGGAACCTCTTAGCTTAACTATGCGATTAAATGTTTGATCTTAAGTTTTTGTCTTCTAAATGATTGTTAATATGTTTGTTAAAGGAAATTAAAGTTTATTTATTATTTGTTATTATGACGGAGAAAAGATTAAATGTTTATTAGGGTGACAGAAAAAGATTGATTTTTTTTAATAGGGTGCCAGAGAGATAGTTAATTTTTTATTATTGTGCTCGTGAAGGATTAAAATCCCCGTGCCTACGTATTCCCTTGTGCAATGGGAAAGTCAGAGCTTCGTAGTTCGTGCTACTACAATTTGTGGTTTTTATTGAACAATTGTTTAAAACGCATTCAACTGCTAAGTGTTGGCTTATACTTGCGGTGGAGGCTGAAGCGCTAGCTTGTTCGAGAGATAGAATGATTTAAACAATGTTCGTTTTAGAGAAAAGTGTTTGACTTTTGTTAAGATGTTTTAAACGAAAGGGCGAATGAACCACGTCGCGTGGGGCTAGCCCAGGAGCGTTTCATTCCAAAACGTGCGGAGTGCTAGACTCCGGAGTTCCGTCTTCCGCTGATTAATTATGAAAATGATTTAAATTGGTTGGTGAGTTTGAATTGTTTAAAGATATGAAAGATGCGAATGGACCACGTTGCGTGGGGCTAGCCCCGCTGCAATCCATTTTAGAACGTGCGGAGTGCTAGACTCCAGAGTTCAGTTTCCGTAATTTAATTTAAAAAAATGATTTGAATATTTTGATATACGAATGGTGATTGAACACATCGCGTGGGGCTAGCCCAGTAGCGGTCCAATCCAGAACATGCGGAATGCTAGACTCCGGAGTTCTGTTTTCGTACGTTAATTTATGCGATTAGATATTTTGAAAATCGGAAAGCGAATGGACCACGTTGCGTGGGGCTAGCCCAGCTGCAGTCCATTTTAGAACGTGCGGACTGCTGGACTCCGGAGTTCTGTTTCCGTTTTTTAATTAAATAAATTGAATAATTGTTTTTAGACATTTTTAGGGTTAATGTAATTAATAACAAAGGGAGTGAACGAAACGATACGCGTGGGGCTAGCCCAGTAGTAGTTCGTTCTAGAACATGCGGAGTGCTAGACTCCGAAATTCTATTCCTTGTTAAATTAATTAAGATACGCGAAAACGTGCAGACGGCGATCACATAGGTGACCGACTTACGTGTGTAAAAATGCAGGCGCGATGAATTACTTACTTGACGTTGGATCAAGATTTTAAACTAATTTGAAACGATTGTTCTTAAAATAACCATGTTTATTATTATTATTATTATTATATTATTATTTACAAAAATAAAGTCGAAAAGTGATAAACGAAATCATACAAGTCTTCGCAAGACTAATACAATCACATAACTAAATAATGAGCCAAGACATAATCATACTCCATAAATAAACAAAAAAATGACCACAAAATAACAAACTAACTAAATTAAATAGAGTTATCTAATAAAAAAATAATAATTAACAATTTATTTAATCAATTATCTAAATAACTAATTAGTACAAAATATTTTGTTTTATTTTTCTTTAAGAAATAGAGAAATAAAATAAGAAAAGACTAAAAGGTATAAACTATATATGTAAAAAATAAAAAAAAACAGGTATGATAAACCAAAGAAAAGAGTGATGTATTGAGGAATGGGTCAGACCTACAGGGAAGAGGCCCATGCTGTGGAAGGTGGGAGTGGGTCGGGTCCAACCCGCGACCCAGTTCATGTTGACAGCAGACATAAAAAGCAAAAAAAACCCTAAAGAAAGGGAAACGACGCTGATTTCTTTCAAAAACAGAAACAAATGCAAGCTTCTCCAACTTCAATCTCCATCGCACCACCTCTCTCTCCGCTCAAAGTCTCTCTCAAATTGCGAGAAAACCTAAAGAAAACGGCCGAAGAAGACAATGGCCAATGGCGGCCTCCGCCACCCTTTTCGGCGAGACACAAACAACCCCCTAAAACTCTACCTAGACTATAACCGATTCGTACACTCTATACGAAGTAAAGGCGAAAATAGCTCAAAACCTTCTCAACCAAACAGATCAAAAACTTTCAGACCGAAACCCTAAACTTATCACCACCAAAACCCGCCCCCCAATTTCAACAAGGAAAATACAGATAAACAAATATAGCACAATCAAAGATGAATAGCAAACCAAATGGAGCAATATAAAAAGATGAGATGAAAACTTCGTCGGAAAATGCAATTTCCGGCAATAGTACCTCCGGCGATTCGACCTCAACAAGGTAAACTTATGACCCTCTTCTCTTTTCTTCTTTGTACACTTTTCGTCCATGTGTTGCTCTATTAATCGAGTGTTGTTATTTGATGCGAGGCGATGGTTACGTTTTTGTGGTTGGTTCGAAGTGGCTTCTTCACAGGTTTGTGTTCGGCGATTGCGATCGATGTTGATGGTGGTGGAGGGTGTTGTCCTGAGCTGAAGGAGCGAGCTTTGAAGATGAAGGGAGGAAAAGGTGATTGAGGCGTTTGAAGGTTCGTTTTTTTCTCTTTTTTTTTTCCAACTGATATTCCCCTTTTTATATCCAAAGGAATTAGGGTTTCGGTTTTCAATTCAAACTTGTTGACTGAGATCTTATTGAAGCTGATGTTTGATCACCCTTTTTGCAGGCCCTGCTGTGGGGAGTTTTCGATCCCTTGTATAAACAAGGGAATAAGCCCTTTGATCGAAGAAAACACAGGTCTGATGTTACTTTTCAACCTTAAAACCTTTTATGCCAAATTCGTGAAACTCTTGGCCCTATAATCCTGTGATACTTCAGTCTGTTTTTGTCTGTTTTATGCATTTGCACTTCATCTTGCTGACTCAATTTCTAGTTCGAAACAAACCAAATGAAGCAAGACTTGGACCCAACTAAGTTCTTCTTAGTTCCTTTGTTTATCTGTTTGCATATTACCTTAGTTTATTATTTTTTCTTTTTACCGCAGTGAAACGAACATTGTTGCTGCATAACTTTATTATAACCTTATTTTTACTAGTACACTAAAAACAACCCTATTATTTGTTCTGACTCTTGTTTTTTTTCTTGTTATTTTTCATGGCAATGACTTGAGGGAATGGCACCAAAAGACTTGGACTGGAGCTTTGAAGCCTTGAATCAAGCCTTGCCGCAATCCACAACGTTTGTTCCTGATTTCTGGCCAGGAATAACTTTGATGACCAATGCTTCAGTCTTAGTTCTAAGACTTGAAAAAAATGGTTCACAAAGTCTTGACATTTCCTTGTTCTTGTTATGCGAATAGGTAATACTGAAAACTACTTGACTCTTGCTTGCCATTTCAATTTCCTTAATTAATAATCACTCACATCATCTTCTCCAACCCTTTCTCAGGTGCAAAAAAAAAGAGTAGATATCACCAGAGTACTATGTATATGATTATATCTGTTTGTAGAAAAGAACATAGGCCAGATCATGCAGAACCTTATTTGCTCCAATGGCAAAGGCAGATGCATCATCAAATCGTAGCCACCGACCATTGGTGTATTAAGCATCAGCTGTGTAATGTCCTTTTGAAGGCTCCCTTCCATGATGAGTAATTGTAGCAATAAGTTCATATTTTCGACCCTCGGTAGATGGTGAAACAAGTAGGTCACGACCCAATACCAACTCAAGAGGAAAGTACACAGGCTTAAACAACTTGGTGCTTCCCTGGCTTCCATAACCGAATCACATTAGATGCAATATCATTACTTTAGGAAGTGTCTGTATTTGTATAGACCTTTTTTGCAGTCCTTGCCTTGATTAAAACTTGTGCCCTTGTTGCTGACATTACTTGAATTGCTTCCTTTTGTTTGATGTTTCGCAGGTTTAGAACTTTGTATTTCGAGTGCTGAAGTTGAATCCCAAAGCTGCTAGCAACAATCCAACCTCTTCGGGAGTCATTGGGCAACGACCCTGACTCCTCAACTCTTCATTAGTGAATTGGGAATTAAGAACCCTTCCTTGCCAAATAACCTGTCTATACTTTGCAAGGGCTAATTTTTTCAGCTTTACCACCACCAAAATCACAGGCTGAATAGGCTGCCATATCCTTATCAAATCGGAGGTGCAGAACAACAAATTTCCTTGCATTTTTATTATCATCTGCATCTGTGACTTCTTGAAGGTAGTTGGAGCCCATTTCTTCAGTAGAGTGCTGAGGATTGTGAAGACGACTGATAAGGGCATCTCCAAGTGTTCTGATATGCTACTGCTATCATCCCTATCTGATACTATGAGACCAAATTTAGGAAGTTGATTGTGTACAGATCCAGTTCCAGTCTCTGCCAGAAATGTATCCTTTAAATTTTCCAAAGAATGAGTGTCCTTGCTTCGCGGGAAGAACTTTGCTCTTGTGATGGATTCTTTTTGATGCAGCTTCTATGTGCGACCTCGCAGCTTCGCAAGATCAGGTATTTCTATATCATGTAAAGTAGCACAAAGATGAGTAGCTTTGCCAATTTCTTCTCTTTTTTCTATCCACTGATTACTCCCCATCATTGTAGGTTATGCAAACTGGTGTGGCTGTTGGGATGTTTGTAGAGAAAATGACGGCACTAACGGCCGTTTCTTCAGGTTCATCATGAAGACCCCCTTATGAACCACCCACTCGGATTCCATTATGGATTTCAAGCCTTCATCTCTTTACATGCCGGTGTTTAATTTGAGAGGCTGAGTTTTGCGATGTCTTGCTGTCTTTGTAATCTGTTTGGCGTGTCTTGCTTTGTGACTTAGGATTTAGATCAATTTCTTTCTTGCAATATACTGTTAGGACAGATTATTCATATGTGTATAGAACATAACATTGTAATCTTTGCCATTTTGATATTTGGATATTACCCCTTCAGCTCCCAATTTTGATGAACCTCTTGTAAATTACAACCAGGATGCCTATAGACTTCAATTGAAACTGTTCCCTTAAGGACTATCTTGATGACATACAAGCACAAGACTCAGGCTGTTGATACTGCTGGAAAAGTTATATCTAATGCTGATGTGGATTTCTATATTGATGATGACACAGTTCATGTTGTGGAGTCTAAGCCTGCCAAACGATATGGAGATACTTCTTGCATCAAGTGGTTAAGCTTGAGGGAGTTATCAATGAGATGGACAGTATAAAGCTGGAGTGAGTTGATATAATATACACCCTTGTTGGTTCCTCTTTCTAATATGCCTTGTGGCGGAATTTTGTTCATTTTGTTGAAGAGGAAGGATGTAGTTAGCTTCCTACATGTGATACTAAATAAAAAAAATTAGTTTATTTTATTTAGAGAACCAATTTATGTTTTTAAATGAGGCAAAGATTCAATGTTTATTTTCTTTTTGTTGGAGAAATCCTATGTTTCTCTAATATATTTCTATATAAGACAAAGGGACCAAACTTCCGAAAATTGTTGCAGAACCAAAATACTCTGAAATGCACCAAGTATGTAAATAATGAGATGAATGCATAACGCGAAAAGTTAGGGGTAAAATTTTGGGGTGTGACAGTTGCCCCTATTTAAATAACTTTATCCGATATAATGAGTGACGTAAATCCTCATAAGATCGGAGTGGAAGGTATTTAAATATAGAAATAACCGAAAATTTTACCCCTAAATGCAATGATATGCTATAAACTTAAGAGGGACTCCCGCTTAGGGATATGATATGCGAGATGCAATGAAATCTAACATGCTGATTTTTTTTAATGATAAATATGCTAAATATGGTATGATGCAGACAAATGCAACGGTGATCCATGGGGATCCTAATACAAGAACTCGGCAATTGAGGAAAAGTTGAAATGACATTGACTCGGTGGTCGGGAAATAATAAACATTGACACGGCGATCGTAATAAAAACAGACGTCGACGCGGTGGTCGTGAAAAAAAATAAAATAACAGACATTGACGCGGTGGTCTGGAAATAACAAACATTGACACGGTGGTCGGGAAATAAAAGACAGACATCAACACGGTGGCCGGAAAATAAAAGACAGACATTGACACGGTGGCCGAAAAATAAAAGACAGGCGTCGACACGGTGGTCAGGAATAAAATAACAGGAAACGACACTGTGGTCGAGAAATAAAAGGCAGGCAACGACACAGTGGTCAGGAAATAAAATAACAGGCAACAACACGGTGGTCAGGAAATAAAATAACAGGCAACGACACGGTGGTCTGGAAATAAAATGACAGGCATAGACGCGGTGGTCTGGAAATAAAATAACAGGCATTGACACGGTGGTCTGGAAATAAAATGACAGGCATTGACGCAGTGGTCTGGAAATAAAATGATAGGCATTGACGCAGTGGTCTGGAAATAAAATGACAGGCATTGACGCGGTGGTCTGGAAATAAAATAACAGGCATAGACGCGGTGGTCTAGAAATAAAATAACAGGCATTGACGCGGTGGTCAGGAAATAAAATAACAGGCATTGACGCGGTGGTCAGAAATAAAATAACAGACAACGACACGGTGGTCAGGAAATAAAACTCAACACGGCGGTTGGAGAAATAAATAACTGTCATAAATCCAAAATAGTAAATCAACAGGTTCAAGTGTAACTGTTGAAACCAAGAATTGGAAAATGAAAATAGTATTCAGGCAGTGGCTTTGTGCATACACACTGACACTGGGAGTAGCATGCGAAGCGTTTAAAGATAAATCAAATGGCTCTAAGCGACCAAGCTGAAAAATAAGAATAAATGTTGGGGTTTTCAGCGAGATAAACGACCAACCTCAGGAAATTCTTAAAACGAAGAACTTTTAGGAACTATCAGGGAAACCCAGATGCATTTGAATTAGACAGTTCTAAGTCTTAAGAAAACAGCTTAAAGGATTCATGCCAATGATAATTGGGCTTAAAAGAAGTATTGGTTGTATTAAGGTACATCAAGAAGGGTCTCTGCAGGGGATACCGGTGTTTCTGGGAAAAACCTAGGTTAACCAATACTGCGGGGTACCAACAACAAAGGATTTAAAATAACAAAAGACAGTAAATGGGACCTGGAGTTAAACAGGTGACAACTGGGGAGAGACAAAATGATTATGTTGAATGCGTATGATTGAACATGATGCGAATGATCATGATATGCAAATGCGGACTCTAGGGAGACAGAGAATTTGATAAAATGGGGGGAGTAGGATCTCAGCGCAAATACTCAGACGAGCAAAAAGATGCTGGGGGATGTCTTCAAACTTGGAAATCAAAGTTTGGTCCAAGGATCCATCCAAGAGTGCTACCAGCTTTTAATTCTCTGTGGGGGACTTCTGTAATAATTGCATGGGAGTGTTGTTGCAAGCCAGAGGGTTTTTTAGAAGACAGAAAATCTTTTAATTTTTCTAAAGTCAAAGAAATTTGAATGTTTTCCAGTATGTTTTCAAAAACTGTTGAAATTTTTTTTTTGTCAATTTCAGAGTTGAGTTGTAATTCAGTAAAGACATTTTGCATAACAAAGAAGATAAGAAACTGAAAGACAAAGTTTAAAGGCAAAGGTTGTATTTCATTCAAGAATGGTAGCTTGCCAATAGCAAACTCCATGGAAAAATTACAATTTGAAAATGGCAATGGGGAAAGGTCTACATTGAATCCAACGACCACTATAATCACTAATAACTAAAACCGCCCAACACCTCGCTTCTGACAAGAACGACTGGATTGGTCTTCCAGTAATGATCTTCAATAATGATAAACACCATCTAATATAGTCAAATGCCTTTGTCCCTAATTTTTGCCTGGACCTCCCTTTCGTGTTTTCAATCCACCGGGACGCTCTTTTTTGCCTAAGCCGCCCTTTCGGGTTTTCAACTTAGCGAGCTCTTATTTTTTTGTTTTTATCCCTAACTTTAGCCTGGATCTCCTTCATAGGTTATGATCCACCGGGATACCCATTTTTGCATAGGTTGCCATTTCTGGTTTTCGACCTATCGGGCTTTATTTAGGCATAATATTTTTTGACTGTATCAGAATTCACCGGGTGTTTCAGTTGTTCACCATCCATGGTTGTGAGGATTAGGGAACCTCTGGAGAATGCCACTTTCACAACATATGGACCTTCGTAGTTAGGGCTCCATTTTCCACGCATGTCTTTGTGGACTGGCAAGATTTTCTTGAGTACAAGATCTCCTTCTTTGAATTCTCGGAGATGGACTTTCTTGTCAAAAGCTCTTTTGATGCGCTTCTGGTATAATTGGCCATGGCACATGGCAGTCATTCTCTTCTCATCAATGAGATTCAGTTGGTCATATCTGCTCTGGACCCACTCATCTTCCTCCAGTTTGGTTTCCATCAAGATCCTCAAAGATGGTATCTCTACTTCGATAGGGAGAACTGCATCTATCCCATACACTAAAGAGAAAGGGGTTGCCCCTGTTGAAGTGCGAACTGATGTTCTATATCCATGTAAGGCATACGGAAACATCTCGTGCCAGTCTTTATAAGTCTTCACCATCTTCTGCAAGATCTTTTTGATGTTCTTGTTCGCAGCTTCAACAGCTCCGTTCATCTTCGGACGGTAAGGAGAAGAGTTATGATGTTCAATCTTGAATGTATCACACAACTCCTTCATTGTCTTGTTGTTCAAATTGGTCCCATTATCTGTGATAATTCGGCTTGGGATTCCATAACGGCAGATAATTTGGTTCTTGAGGAAACGGGCGACCACTTGCTTTGTCACATTGGCGTAGGAAGCTGCTTCTACCCACTTGGTAAAGTAATCGATTGCAACCAAGATAAACCGGTGACCATTGGAAGCTTTAGGCTCAATTGCCCCTATCATGTCAATGCCCCACATTGAGAAAGGCCAGATGACAACACATTCAAAAGGGTTGGAGGTACGTGCACCTTGTCGGCATAAATCTGGCATTTATGACACTTCCTGGCGTATTTGAAACAATCTGATTCCATGGTCAACCAGAAATATCCAGCTCTTAAAATCTTCCTGGACATGGCATGTCCATTGGCATGTGTTCCAAATGATCCTTCATGGATTTCCCTAATCAATAAGTCTGCTTCACGCTTGTCCACACATCTGAGCAGAACCATATCGTGATTTCTCTTGTAAAGCACATTGTTGCTGAGGAAAAACTTGGACGCCAATCTTCTCAGAGTCTTCTTGTCCAGAGTTGTTGCATCATCTGGGTACTCCTGGTTTTGTAAGTAGTTCTTGATGTCATAGAACCACGGTTTCTCATCAGTTTTCTCTTCGACCAGTAGACAGTAGGCTGGTGTAGTTTTTCGCTCGATTGTAATGAGTGGAGCTTCATTAAGAAATCTGACTTGAAACATAGAGGCCAACATTGCCAAAGCGTCTGCAATTTGATTCTCTGCTCTCGGAACATGATGGAAAGGGACTTTATCAAAATATTTAATTAATTCCACAATGTGGGCACGGTAAGGGATCAATTTCTCATCACGGGTCTCCCATTCGCCTTTGACTTGGTAGATTACTAAAGCTGAGTCTCCATATACTTCAAGGACCTTGATTCTGGTATCAATTGCAGCTTCGATACCCAAAACACATGCTTCATACTCAGCGATGTTGTTTGTACATTCAAAACATAATCTGGCCGTGAAGGGAGTATAACCACCATTAGGATTCATCAAAATAGCTCCCACACTATGCCCCATGTAATTAGAGGAACCATCAAACATCATCTTCCAACGAGAACCTGGCTCGGGACCTTCATCTGGACATGGAACTTCACAGTCCTTTATCAACATAATGTCCTCGTCCGGGAAATCGAATTTCAAAGGTTCATAATCTTCGACAGGATGATCAGCCAGGTATTCGGGGTTACGTACTGGATATCATATTCGGATAACAACATGTGCCAACGGGCAAGTCTTCCAGTCAAGGCAGGCTTCTCAAAAATGTACTTTATTGGATCCATTTTCGAGATCAACAAAGTAGTGTGACAAATCATGTACTGCCTGAGGCGTCTAGCCGCCCATGCCAAAGCACATCAAGTCTTCTCTAAAAGTGAATATCTGCTTTCACAATCCGTGAACTTCTTGCTTAAGTAATAAATGGCATGCTCCTTGCGACCGGTTTCATCCTGTTGGCCTAATACACAACCCATAGATCCCTCAAGTATGGTTAGATACATGAAGAGAGGCTTCCCTGGAGTAGGTGGGATTAAGATAGGAGGTTCCTACAGGTAAACCTTAATCTTCTTAAAAGCCAGTTGACAATCAGGATTCCACTCAACTACTTGATTCTTCCGGAGCAATTTGAATAAAGGCTCACACGTAGTAGTCATGTTGGAGATAAATCTGGAGATGTAGTTCAGTCTTCCAAGAAAGCTTCTGACTTGCTTTTCTGTTTTTGGAGCTGGCATCTCTTGAATTGCTCTGACCTTGTCCGGATCTACTTCAATTCCTTGCTGACTAACAATAAAACCAAGTAACTTTCCTGATCGGACACCAAAGGTACACTTAGCTGGATTCAGACGCAGTTGGAACTTTCTGAGACGCTCAAATAACTTCAGGAGATGATTCAAATGATCCTCCTCACTCTGTGATTTGGCAATCATGTCATCCACGTAAACTTCTATTTCCTTATGCATCATATCATGGAAGAGGGTGACCATTGCCCTTTGATAAGTGGCTCCTGCATTTCTAAGACCGAATGGCATAACTTTGTAACAATAAGTTCCCCATGGTGTGATAAAAGTGGTCTTTTCCATATCACCAGGATCCATCTTGATCTGGTTATATCCTGAAAATCCGTCCATGAAGGAGAAAATAGCGAACTTAGCATTGTTGTCAACCAATGTATCAATGTGCGGAAGAGGGAAATCATCCTTAGGACTGGCTTTGTTCAAATCTCTATAGTCCACGCACATCCTAACCTTGCCATCCTTCTTGGGGACTGGCACGATGTTAGCTACCCACTCAGGGTACTTTACAACTGCGAGGAATCCAGCATCAAACTGTCTTTTGACCTCTTCTCGAATCTTCAGGGCCATGTCTGGTCTCGTTCTTCGAAGCTTTTGCTTTACTGGCGGGCAATCTGGTCGAAGCGGCAACTTATGAACAACTATGTCTGTGTCCAAACCGGGCATATCCTGATACGACCATGCAAACACATCCACATACTCTTTGAGAAGCTTGACCAATCTTTCTCTGATGTCTGCCTCAAGTGTTGTACCAATCCTGACTTCCTTCTTATCTTCATCGGTGCCAATGTTGATGGTCTCTACCTGCTCCTTATGGGGCTGAAGATCTGTGTGCTCATCCTCAACTAATCTTGCCAGTTCTTCGGGAATATCACAATCTTCCTCACTTTCATCTTCCGCTTGATAGATGGGCGAATCGAAGTTAGGAGAGAATATAGAGTCATTGGATTCAACAGGGTTTTCATTTGTTCTGCATATGGGAATGATTTGCTTTTATTAAAAGTGAAAATAGAGGGATGCAAGAAAAACTTTTTATTAGCTTTGAAAGATTGCCATTTTCTTTTTAAAAGTGAAAAGAGAGAAACAGTAAATAAAAACAAAGTAAGAATTTAACAAAATGCCTTCATTGATTGATTAACTTGAAAATGAGAAGGGGCCCTACAAAATGATCCCATAGCCTTGGGCAGAGCTAGGGAACTTTGAAAACACTTAAAGAAAAACAATAAATTACTTTGAAAATGAAAAAAATTATGGGATCTCAACTGCCTTCCAATTGCCCAAAGTTGCTTTACACTGATAAACCAAATGATCCACATCTTCATCTTCAGTATCCCCATTAATTGCATTGATCTGATAGTCGGCACTGGAAAACACCTCTTGAATGGTCTTTGTACATCCTTTGACGGAGGTTGACGCTCCTTCCTTCATATGAGTTGGTTTGTAACCCAACCCGTAGCGATCTAGCTTCTGTTTGACTTCAATGACATCACCCCAACCGTCATAGCTTCCTTCTTCAATTGTGGAAATGGTACTCTTCAATGATGCAAAAGATGGAATACCCTTCCCCTTTGACTCTTCTACTTCCATAAGGACGACATTGTCTATCTCTAGAGCTTGGAAAGCAGTTTCCAAAGCATCTTCATCAGCCTCAATGTAGCTAAAGGAGGAAAGGTTGCTGACTATGAGATCTTCTTCACCAGACACAGTTACCAGCTTATTATCGACCACAAACTTCATCTTCTGGTGTAAGGTAGAAGTGACTGCCCCAGCAGCATGGATCCAAGGTCTTCCCAGCAAACAACTGTAATTAGGATTAATGTCCATAACCTGGAAAATGATCTTGAACACCTGTGGTCCAATCAAGATTGGTAAGTCGACTTCTCCAATAACAGTCCTCCTTGACCCATCAAAAGCTTTCACAATCAGTGCACTGGGCCTCATCTCTACCCCTTGATAAGATAACTTGGCAAGCGTTCTCTTCGGCAAAACATTCAATGAAGATCATGTATCCACAAGAACTCTTGCTAAAGTATCCTCCTGACATTTTACAGATATGTGGAGAGCACGGTTATGGTCCAAGCCATCCTTTGGAAGATCCTCCATACTGAAGCTGAGATTGTTACATGCAGTGATATTGGCAATGACTCCATCAAACTGATTCACAATTATATCATGCGTAACATGAGCTTGGGCTAGTAATTTCCGAAGAGCACCTCGATGGGCCGGCGAATGCATAAGAAGTGATAAGATAGATATTTTGGAAGGTGTTTGATGTAGCTGATCAATAACCTTGTAATCACTCTTCTTAATGATTCTGAGAAATTTTGCATCTTCTTCCTCCAAGACTAATCCTTTATCCTGGTTGACAACAACGGGCATGACTTCTTTAGGTGGAACCACTGGAGTGGCATTGCTTTGCTGAGTGTAAACACGACCACTGCGAGTTAAACGACCTGCACCTGCTATGTCAGCACTTGCCACTTTTGAACCTTCCTTCTGACTAGCTTGTTCAAACTTCTGATGAACTCTCTCTGTATCATACTTCCACGGAACTGCTTTGGTATCTTCATAAAGGAAAGGGCTACTCCTTTGCTCAAACCTTGGTTCAGGTATATTGAAAATGGGCACCACAGGTTCTGGTATATTAAAGATGGGTTGAACTCTTGAGGACTCAGGCAGGTTGAACATTGGCACCAAAGCAGAATCAGATTCAGGCAAGTTGAAAATGGGTTCAATCATTGCCACTTCATTCCTCTTCACGCGACCGCTTACTTGTAAAACACCCAGATTAATCAAACTTTGAACATCTCTCAAAACCAGTTCACATCCCTTCGGATTATTCGCACAAGCTTCACAATTCTTATGACAGTTCTTCAACATACCCACCTCTACTAACTTCACATGGAAATCTCTAAGCGGGGTTTTGATCTCTGTGGCGTTGAAAATCAAATCTTCGTCAGACTCGTCAACAATGGCATTTATGGACCCGTGCTTAGGTAAGGGATTATTTTTAACATTCGGACCAGTATCTCCAAATGACAAAATGTTTTTATCCATTAGATCCTTCACAACATACCTCAAAGCAATACAATTTTCCAAATCGTTCCCCAGAGTACCTTCATGGAACAAACAGTGGGCACTTGAGTTGTAACCCGGTGGAAGCGGATCTGGTGGAGGACCCAAAGGCCTTGGAGTAACCAAGCCTTTCTTCAGTAGTGAGGGATACAATTCAGTGTAGGTCATAGGGATCCGAGGATGGGGAGACCTTCCTCCTGGTCTTCTATTATGAAAGTTGGAATTTGGATGAGGAGCTGGAGTCCTCTGCTGGTAGGCTGAAGCATTGGGCGCTCCTTGATAGCCTGGATTGTTGAGCATTGGTTGATAAGCTGGAATCACTGGAGCCGCTTGCTGATACATCGTGAAATTCTGTGATCAGGTATGAGATGTCCTATGAGATGTCCCAACACTTGACAGATTTAACCAAAACTTAAAATGCAAGAAAATTAAACAATACAGAAGTTTGTTAACCCAGTTCAGTGTATAACCACACTTACATCTGGAGGCTACCAAGCCAGGAGGAAATCCACTATAAGTAATATTAATTCTAGACTTAAACAACCCAGTTTAATCTTTCACTTAATATCTACCCAATGCAATTTCTACCTAAGACACAACATAGATATGAGTACCAACTCACTCCCCCTCAATCACACAGTGATCAAGTTTACAAGTTTAATAAAATTGAAGACATTCTTCAAACAATACAGCTTGATCTTACTTCATAGTTTCAATCAAGTCACAAATGAACTTTTGCTTAAAAGCTCATAAAGTGGTACAATGAAAACACCTGCTATTAAAAACACTAGACACCCTATTTGGTCTTCTGAAATTCGTACTCAATTCTGTGAGTTTTTGTTGATTAAATAGGTGTTTGTAATTTGGGCTTTCTGTAGGTTAATCCAGTCCTAAAAGCATGCAGCTTCCACCTTGAATTTAGGGTTTGTTACTTCCTATATTCTAGGTGATTTAGTTCTTCTGATTAATCTGAATCCTCATAATAAAACTCCCTACAGATGCGCCTTGTTCTGTTTTTATCCATCCATAATTAATTCCAGATAACTCTCCTTAAATATCTCAGAACAGTTAGTCATTAATTAATTCTGGTAGCAGGTTTGATATGTCTCAACATCTGTTGGGACATCCTGAAAAACTGAACTTAAGTCATTTACACAATGTCCCAACATCTGGTGAGACATCCTGAAATAAGTTCTTATACTCTGTTTAATAATGTCCCAACATCTGATAGGACATTCTGAACTGAATTCAATATTTCTTATTGGTCAAAAATTCTTCCAATTCTAAACATCTACAAACTCCCCCTTTGGCTAATTTTTGTCTAACATCTTTTCTGGTTATCAGAGTGCAGCAGAAGATCTTTTATCAGAGTATAACATTACTTTTCTGTTGAATCAAATTTGAGATTACTCCCCCTCAAACATATATGTATCCAGTCTTGTTGCAACAGAAAAACACACTTATTTAGTTCAGAAGCAAACAGATTTTCATTCATAATCAAACAGCATTACACATTGTTGTTGTTGGTGTTGTTCTCCCCCTTGTTAGACACAAATTTTGGGGCCAAAGAGACTAAATCTAAATTACAATGCAGCTGTCATTACATTTGTCCTCACATACAGTTAATCACTCAGACTCCTCACTTTCAGTTTCTTCATCATCCTCAGTTTCTTCATCAGAAGCAGCTTTCTGATCACCTTCACTCTCCAGCCTTTGGATGATTGACTCAAGCTTCTGCTTTCTTGCTTCAAGTTCTTTGCAAGTGGTCTTCAGTTCAGCAATCAATGCAGCCTTGGAGATTGGAGTCTTGGCAGTTGAAGGACCTGCAGATGTCCCAGAGGGTGCTTCAACATCTGCTGCATGATGACTTAGGAACAGTTTGTAGTGAAAGGCCAGAGGGCTTTCTCTCTTGCAGATTGTGTCCTTCTCAGTGAGGATTCCAGGGTATTGACTTAGCACTATACCACACAGCAATGAAGGAAAAGCTATTGGCAGCTTTGTTACAGATGAGCTAGCATGCTTCAAGGTCTGATCAAAGATGTAGGCACCATAATCCAGCTTAGTCTGAGTGCCCACAGCATAAATAAACCTGCCCAAACCAGTGGATATTGAAGATGTGTGATTGGTAGGCACCCAGTTTGCTGTACCAATCCTGTTCAGCATGGCATATTTTCTTGTCAGCATGCTCACTGAGAGCTTTCCTTTCACTGTCCAAGCCTTGACCTGATTTGCAGTGATAACCTTGCAGACCTGGTTATCAGTCTTCCCTAGCTCATTTGGTCCATCAGACTCTCTTCCAAGGTATTGGTTGATGATCTGAGGAGAGAACTCTACACACCCGCCTCTAACAAAAACTTTTCTAAATTCATAAGACTTACCATTGGCACAATCTTCCTGAAGATTGACTATGAATTCTTTGACAAGAAGCTCATAGCAGGGAGAGAGATTGGAGACTGTTTTGAAGAGGCCAGCAGCAGAGATGAGGTCAATTAATTCAGTGCACTCAAGTGCATTACTGCTCATCTCTCTTTCAAGTGCAACCCTTCTTTGGTACACAAACTTCCATCTGTTAACACTTGAGACATGATGAAATGAGATGTTGTCCAAAGGGGCTTCTGGAACAGCAGTTGAAGCCCTAGAGGGTGCTGTTTTCTTCTTTGGAGGATATGTTGGGACATCTGCTTCAACATCTGAGTCTGAGGGAGTGACAGCTTTCCTCTTTTGAGTTTGGACTTTACTCCATTGTTTTGTAGGACCAAAGACATTTTTGGCTTTGTCTTTCTTTGGGGTAGCTTGCTTCTTCTCAGGAACTGCATGTTCTGCTTGCATCTTTCCTTTCCTAGACCTGAGCCTTTTGGCTATGCTAGGTCTTACAGAGGCAATGATCTCTGTATCAGAATCCTGCTCAAGATTCACAACAGGAGGAGATTGAGCAGTCTCTTCTTCAGCTGGTTGATCAGCAGAGATATGCTCTTCAGTTGAGGCTTTGGTCTGATCCTCAGATTCTTCTTCATCACTTTCATTTGAGGCCTTTTTCTGGTCCTCAGATTCTTCTACAGCAGCATCAGATGAAGCCTTTTGTTCATCCTCAGATGTTTCAACATCTATTGGGACATCCTGTTGATCAGGAGTGTCCTTTGCAGCTTGAGTTTGTTGATCATCTTGTGGAGCTGGCATGGTGTTCAGAGGGATAGATATGCCACTAACCACTCTTTGTTCAAAAAGAATCTTGTTAACTATCTCTTTTATGGAAGCATCCACATATTCAGAAGATTTTGGAGGCATGTTTGCTGGTGAAGGAATGCCTTTGGATTTGCTGCAGACTTGATCTTTTGCTCTTTTTGGAGTTCTTGGCTTTTTAGCATGAGGAGCACTTCCTCTGATTTCGTCCAATGGATTAGACTTCATGGGTACTACAGAGATGGGGGTTGCATGAACCACATCTTCTTTGTTGAGAACTTCTTTAGGAGTGTTAGGGTTTTGAGACATTTTCAAAGAAGATGGATGAAGAGATTTAGGGTTGATGATTTCTGAAGAACAGCTAGATGATGCAATTCGCTTTTGATAGTATGATGAGAATATGAATAGCTGAATGGGAGCTGTTATTATATAAGTAGCCGTTACATTGAAAATGATTAGGAATGGAATACCCAAGGTTCTTGACCAGACTGGTGTTGCCATCTGGTACTTATGCCACACAATGCCATATGACATGTTGGCACATCTCATTAACTGCTAAATCTCACATAAACAGATTCCCAATTTGCCCCTTAAGTTCTCAAATTGTGTAGCATCCAATGCTTTGGTAAAGATATCAGCCAACTGCAGATTTGTAGCTACATGTTCCAATGAAATCACTTTTTCTTCTACAAGATCTCTGATGAAATGATGTCTGATATCAATATGCTTGGTCCTGCTATGTTGGATAGGATTCTTTGATATGTTAATTGCACTTAAGTTGTCACAGTACAATGTCATGACATCTTGTGGGACATTGTACTCAGTGAGCATTTGCTTCATCCAAACCAACTGAGAACAACTGCTTCCAGCTGCTATATATTCAGCTTCAGCTGTAGATAGGGATACACAATTTTGCTTCTTACTGAACCAAGAAATCAAATTGTTTCCTAGAAAGAAGCATCCTCCTGAAGTGCTTTTTCTGTCATCAGCACTTCCAGCCCAATCAGCATCACAGAAGCCAGTGAGAATTGGTTTGCATCCATGAAAGTACATTATGCCATAGTCACAAGTACCATTAACATATTTAAGAATTCTCTTGACTTGATTGAGATGACTGACTTTTGGATCAGCTTGATATCTTGCACATACACCTACTGCAAATGCTATGTCTGGTCTGCTAGCAGTCAAGTATAACAAGCTTCCAATCATGCTTCTGTATGAGCTTTGATCTACATTCTCACCCTTTTCATCTTTAGTCAGCTTTAAATGTGTGGGGGCAGGAGTTCTCTTATGAGTAGCATTTTCCATTCCAAATTTCTTGACTATGTTCTTGGTATACTTGCTTTGGGAAATGAACATGGAGTCTTCCATTTGCTTTATTTGCAGACCAAGAAAGTAGGTTAACTCTCCTACTAGGCTCATTTCAAATTCAGATTCCATCTGGTTGACAAAATGTTTGACCATCCTATCAGACATCCCACCAAAGACAATGTCATCTACATATATTTGTGCAATCATGACATTTCCTTCTTCATCTTTAACAAACAAGGTTTTGTCAATTCCACCTTTCCTGTACCCTTGCTTGATAAGAAAAGTAGTCAGTCTTTCATACCATGCCCTTGGAGCTTGCTTCAGACCATAAAGAGCTTTCTTTAGTTTGTATACATGATTTGGACAACTTGGATCAACAAATCCTTTAGGCTGTTCTACATATACCTCTTCATTAAGATAACCATTTAAAAAAGCACTTTTCACATCCATTTGAAATAGCTTGAACTTTAAGATACAAGCAATTCCCAAAAGTAGTCTGATTGATTCAAGCCTTGCTACTGGTGCAAAGGTTTCATCAAAGTCTACTCCTTCAATTTGTGTGTATCCTTGAGCTACAAGTCTAGCTTTGTTCTTTGTAACAACTCCTTGTTCATTTGACTTGTTCTTATACACCCATTTTGTTCCAATCACATTTATGTCATCAGATCTAGGAACAAGATTCCACACTTCATTCCTTGTGAATTGACCTAATTCCTCTTGCATAGCACAAATCCAGTATTCATCAGTAAGAGCTTCCTTGATGTTTTTAGGTTCTATTTTAGAAACAAAACAAGAACCTGAAATCACTTCTCTTGATCTAGTGCTCACACCTCTGTTGGGATCACCAATTATCAAATCTTTGGGATGATCCTTCTGTATTCTGATGGAGGGAGGTTTGCTGGATTGTTCTGTCCTTGCATCAGTTTGAGTGAAGTCATAATGACCACTCTTTTCTTCAGCTTCAATCTTGATATCAGCAGATGTTCCAACATCTTCTGGGACATCTGTAGGAGCATCATCAATTATCACATTTATAGACTCCATGATAACCTTGGTTCTAGAATTAAATACTCTATATGCTCTGTTGTTTATAGAGTATCCAAGAAAAATCCCTTCATCACTTTTAGGATCCATTTTTCTCCTTTGCTCCCTATCTGCCAGAATATAACAGTTACTTCCAAACACATGGAAGTACTTAACTGTGGGTTTTCTGCCCTTCCAGACTTCATAGATTGTGGACAAAGTTCCTTTTCTTAGAGTAACTTTGTTGTGGATGTAACAAGCTGTGTTCATAGCTTCAGCCCAAAAGTACAAAGGTAACTTTTTAGCATGGATCATAGCTCTTGCTGATTCTTGAATAGTTCTATTCTTCCTCTCAACAATCCCATTCTGTTGAGGAGTGATTGGTGAAGAATATTCATGATTGATTCCTTCTGAAGAGCAGAAATCTAAGAACTTTTGATTCTCAAATTCTTTTCCATGATCACTTCTTATTCTGATCACACAGCTGGATTTTTCCCTTTGTATTCTTTGGCATAAGTCTTTGAATACATCAGACTTTTCCTTGATAAAATTTATCCATGTATACCTTGAAAAGTCATCAACCACTACATAGGCATACCTCTTACCACCAAGGCTTTCAACCTGCATAGGTCCCATAAGATCCATATGCAATAGTTCCAAAACTTTGGAAGTTGTCAGATGTTGGAGATTTGGATGGGACATCTTGGTTTGCTTGCCTATTTGACATTCACCACATATTTTTCCATCATCAATCTTCAGTTTAGGAATACCTCTTACAACATCCATAGATATTATCTTCTTTATGCCTCTGAAATGAAGATGACCTAGCCTTTGGTGCCATAGTTTCACTTCTTCTTCTTTAGCTAAGGAGCAAGTTGAAGTAAGACTGAAGTCTTGAGATTCCCACATGTAACAGTTGTCTTTAGATTTGGCTCCTTTCATGACAACCTCTTTTTCTTTGTTAGTCACTATGCATTCAGTTTTAGTAAAGTTTACACTGTACCCTTGATCACATAATTGACTTATGCTGATCAGGTTAGCAGTTAAACCTTTAACCAGCAGCACATCATCTAGTCTTGGAACATCTTGACAGTCCAAGGTCCCAACTCCCTTGATTTCTCCTTTAGCTCCATCTCCAAAGGTTACATACCTGGATGAATGTGACTTTAAGTTTACTAGCAGATTCTTCAATCCAGTCATGTGTCTTGAACATCCACTGTCAAAGTACCAGTCTTCTTTAGCTGATACTCTTAGTGATGTATGTGCTATATATGCAGCATTTTTCTTTGACCATTTGAGTTGAGATTTCTTTTGATGCCTCTGCCCTGTGTGTTGTTCATTAGTAGATCTCCAAGATTGATTGTTGATCTTGTTCTTGTGTATGTAGCTTTGATCAGCCTGAATGCTGGCTTTTGGTCTCCATACCTTCTTGATGACTTCTGTCTTCTGCTTAGGAGGTTGCTGATTTCTTTGATGTTTATGCAGCACTTTCTTGGTAACTTCCATTTTCTGCTTAGAAGGTTGCTGATACATCTGACTTGGATATCCATGCAGCTTATAACAATGAGGTTTGATATGTCCAAATCTTCCACAATGATGACATCTCCATCTTTGATACTTCTTCTTCATTTTGTTCTTTTCAGAATGTTGAGACATCTGTTGGAACATTATGTTTGACTTTGTGTTCTTTTCCTGATGTTGAAACATCTGTTGGGACATCTTGTTTGACTGTATGGATTTTGAAGTAGTTTTGCTAGAGCTAGCTTCATCTTTATGTACTCTGTTAAATCCCAGTCCACTTTTATCCCCTGAATGCTTATTGTTGTTGAGAATAACATCCAGTGTATTTGAGCTACTGTTCAACATTCTAACAGATTTGGACATGTGTTCCAATTTGGAGTTGAGAAGACTTACTTCACTTTTCAAGGTGTCAATGATTTCTTGATCACTTGCTTTTTCATCTTCTAGTGCCTCCTTCTGCTTCTTTAGCTTTATAACCTCACTGCATATTTCAGTACTTCTTTTGTATAGATCTTTGTAGGCTTGCTCAAGTTCTTCAACAGTAAGCTCCCCATCACTGGAATCACTTTCAGATTCACATAGTCCAGCTAAAGCAGTGATATGCTTAGCTGATTCTTCTTCTGAATCACCTCCTGAGTCTTCATCAGACCAAGTTACAGATAGTCCTTTCTTTTGCCTTTTTAAGTAGGTAGGACATTCATTCTTGATGTGTCCATATCCTTCACATTCATGGCATTTGATTCCTTTTTCTTGACTGGTCTTTTCAGCATAATTTGACCTTCTGTTAGCATCATAAGGTCTCCTGTTCTCAGAAGAGTTTGTGTATCTTCCACTGGGTTTGGATTTGCCTTCCATCCCTCTGAGAATCTTTTTGAATTGTCTTCCAAGCATAGCAATGTTGTCTGATAAGCTTTTACCAGTTTCTGATTCATCATCTTCTTCTTCATCAGTATTTGTTACCAAGGCTATGCTTTTGTTCTTCTTAACATTTGTGTCATTCATTCCCATCTCAAATGTTTGAAGGGAACCAATGAGCTCTTCAACTTTCATAGTGCATATGTCTTGAGCTTCTTCTATTGTTGTGACTTTCATGTCAAATCTTTTTGGCAAAGATCTGAGGATCTTTCTTACAAGTTTTTCATCAGTCATCTTTTCTCCCAAATCTCCAGAAGTATTAGCTACTTCTAAGATGTTCATGTAGAATTCATGAACTGTCTCATCTTCCTTCATTCTCAAGTTTTCAAACTTGGTGGTGAGAAGTTGAAGTCTTGACATCTTTACTTTTGATGTTCCTTCATGAGTTGTTTTGAGAGTATCCCACACATCTTTGGCTAGCTCACAGTGATGCACAAGTCTAAAGATGTTCCTATCAATGCCATTGAATAGAGCATTTAAGGCCTTGGAGTTGCCTAGTGCTGAATCTTCTTCCTCCTTACTCCATTCTTCTTCAGGTTTCAACACTTTTGATCCATCTTTGGTGTCTTGGATAGGATGATCCCATCCAATGTTGACTGCTCTCTAGGCCCTGTTGTCAAGTGATCTTAAGAATGCAATCATTCTTGGCTTCCAGTAGTCATAATTAGAACCATCCAGTATAGGTGGTCTATTTATTGATCCTATATCTCTGTCCATGTTTCCAGAATTTGTATTCCCTAGATCTCACCCAGTATAAACAGGCAGGGTGCCTGCTCTGATGCCAATTGAAATTCTGTGATCAGGTATGAGATGTCCTATGAGATGTCCCAACACTTGACAGATTTAACCAAAACTTAAAATGCAAGAAAATTAAACAACACAGAAGTTTGTTAACCCAGTTCAGTGTATAACCACACTTACATCTGGAGGCTACCAAGCCAGGAGGAAATCCACTATAAGTAATATTAATTCTAGACTTAAACAACCCAGTTTAATCTTTCACTTAATATCTACCCAATGCAATTTCTACCTAAGACACAACTTAGATATGAGTACCAACTCACTCCCCCTCAATCACACAGTGATCAAGTTTACAAGTTTAATAAAATTGAAGACATTCTTCAAACAATACAGCTTGATCTTACTTCACAGTTTCAATCAAGTCACAAATGCACTTTTGCTTAAAAGCTCATAAAGTGGTACAATGAAAACACCTGCTATTAAAAACACTAGACACCCTATTTGGTCTTCTGAAATTCGTACTCAATTCTGTGAGTTTTTGTTGATTAAATAGGTGTTTGTAATTTAGGCTTTCTGTAGGTTAATCCAGTCCTAAAAGCATGCAACTTTCACCTTGAATTTAGGGTTTGTTACTTCCTATATTCTAGGTGATTTAGTTCTTCTGATTAATCTGAATCCTCATAATAAAACTCCCTACAGATGCGCCTTGTTCTGTTTTTATCCATCCATAATTAATTCCAGATAACTCTCCTTAAATATCTCAGAACAGTTAGTCATTAATTAATTCTGGTAGCAGGTTTGAGATGTCTCAACATCTGTTGGGACATCCTGAAAAACTGAACTTAAGTCATTTACACAATGTCCCAACATCTGGTGAGACATCCTGAAATAAGTACTTATACTCTGTTTAATAATGTCCCAACATCTGATAGGGCATTCTGAACTGAATTCAATATTTCTTGTTGGTCAAAAATTCTGCCAATTCTAAACATCTACACATCGGTACTGCTTGAGTTGGCCGATACATCGGGACTTGTGGATTATATGACGGTTGAACCGCCGCTACATAAGGATGTTGAACATACTGTGGTGGGTAGTTATACTGGTGTTGAGCCACAGGTGGAGGCCTCTGCCAAAGCAGATTTCTCCTTTGACTCGTCATTATTGCGTTTGTCTCACCCTCTTTCTTATTGTGGAAGTTGCTGGTAAATTTCTTGACATTATTTCCACTACCATTGTTGGAACTGCCAGATGCACCACTCATTTTTCCACTTTTCAGCCCAAGTTCAACCTTGATTCCTACAGCTACAAGGTCAGAAAAGCTAGCAGTTACACTTCCCACCATTCTCTCGAAGAATTCTGGTCGCACCGTGTCAACAAACCAATCAGCTAACTCCTTTTCAGACAACGGGGGATCTACCTGAGAAGCGGTCCCTCTCCACCTTTAAGCATATTCTTTAAACGATTCGGAATCCTTTTGTGACATACTTAACAACTTCCTTCTATCGGGAGCAAGGTCCATATTGTATTTGTACTGCTGGATGAAAGCATCCGTCAAGTCCTGAAAACTGCGAATCTTCGACTGGTCTAGCGTTAGATACCACTTGGAGGAGATTCCCTTCAGACTGTCCTGGAAGCAGTGGATCATTAATTTGTCATTGTCCACCTGCGCAGCCATTCTTCAATAATACATCAATAGGTGGTTCTTAGGACATGTCGCGCCCTCGTACATGTCAAAAGTGGGTATCTTGAACTTTGGAGGAATTACCAAACCAGACACCAGACACATCTCTCTAGCAGCAGCCCCGAAGATCTGGTCGCCTTCGATTGCTCTTAACCTTTTCTCAAGGGTCTCAAAATTCTCTTGCATCTTTTCATGTTTCTCATTTCCATTCTCCGACATATCTGGAACGTCATACACCTGAGGGTCATTAAAGTATGGTTGGGCATGGGTGTGCACGATATCCGGTGTAAAATTAGTAACCACATGGTTCTCTTTGTTAGTCACAGGAATAGTCTGCTGAGCAGCAAACCCTTGAGGGGGAGGTACACAACCTTGGGAAGTGAATGCAAAACCCTGAGAAGGAGGTGCGAAGCTTTGGGAAGCGAAACCTTGGGAAGGAGGGAAGAAACCCTGAGCAGTAAGTCCTTGAGAAGAAGGAATAAAACTTTGAGAAGCAAAACCTTGATGAGGAGGTACAAATCCATGAGGAAGTCCAAAAGGAGGCCAGGTCACAGGAGTGGTGACTGATGACGTAGGTTCAGTCGTTGCAGTGACGATCTCTGACACAACAGTCTGTTGGGTATCTAATTTTGCTCGGATGACCTGCAACATTTCCATCATCTTACCCAAATTTCCACGAAGATCAGAAAGCTCATCATTAACTCTGTCCATCTCTAGGTCTCTTTCAGCCATCTTCTTCTTAGTCTGAGCTCGAGTGAGATACTTGCGTGAGATCCTCAGTGTGACAGCTGGAAAGGAGTTGACGAGAATGAGTTTTGACGAAATGCAGATGCGGAGATGCAAACATGAGTAAAAAAAAGCAAATGCTTCAAGAGACTTAAGAAGTTATTGCAAAACATCAAAATGGGTAAATTTTTCTTATTATTTTCCAAGAATTAATAAACCGAAGTCCATCATGGTAAAACATATGATGTTTGCAACAAAAATCTCTTTGTTTCTTGAAGCATTTACTAAAATGATGCATATGATGCTAAGATGCAAGGATGCAAGGATGCAAGGTGCCAAAGGTAAATTCGGAGCTTTCTTAATAGGTGGGCTGTAAGAGAGTTGTTCTACGTTTTACTACCCATGAGTCCCGCTCACGGGAGGGTTTCTACGGCGATGGTTTAAAGAAACTCAGGGTCACGGATGTTTATCGTATTAATGCCCCGCCGCAGGCTAGCTGCATTGTGACGATAATAACGATAAGGTCCACCTTGAGTGGAGTTCTCATGCTAGGCGTGCAAGGAGCGAGTCCTCGGAGCCTAACATTACGCAACTACCAAAATTGAAACAGGTCCTAGGGGGTCCCAGAATCCCAGCCCTTTCATGAATCAGGTCACGCGACAGGCTAGCTGAGTTGCGACAAGATCTACGAAAAGTATAACTATATGGGGGATCTTTCATGCTAGGCGTGCAAGGAGCGAGTCCTCGGAGACTAGCACTAATAACATCCACTTCTAAACTTAGGTGTTCCCTCTGCTTTTTCCACCACTCAAATTTATTTGCAATGTGACCCCGAGAACCCACAGGCAAATATAATAAGCAATGAAGTAAAGCGGTAAAAGAACAGATAAACAAACATAAATAATAAACATAGACAAGAAAAGACAAGATCAAACAAGTAAACACATAAAGCTAAGTTAGGCTCGACTCTCTCTAGCATGGAGCTTATTCCCCAGCAGAGTCTCCAACTGTCGTACCTCGAAAAATACGATCCTAAAACAAACAACAGAGTCGCCACCTAATTCTATTTATTCTATTTAAAGAAAAGGGAGATATAGATACAACCTAATAAAGGATAAGAAATTGTTTACGAAACCAAATTCTAAGTTCGGGAGTCGGTTACGCAAGGGGAAGGTATTAGCACCCCTCACGTCCGTTGTACTCAACGGGAACCTCTTAGCTTAACTATGCGATTAAATGTTTGATCTTAAGTTTTTGTCTTCTAAATGATTGTTAATATGTTTGTTAAAGGAAATTAAAGTTTATTTATTATTTGTTATTATGACGGAGAAAAGATTAAATGTTTATTAGGGTGACAGAAAAAGATTGATTTTTTTTAATAGGGTGCCGGAGAGATAGTTAATTTTTTATTATTGTGCTCGCGAAGGATTAAAATCCCCGTGCCTACGTATTCCCTTGTGCAATGGGAAAGTCAGAGCTTCGTAGTTCGTGCTACTATGATTTGTGGTTTTTATTGAATAGTTGTTTAAAACGCATTCTACTGCTAAGCGTTGGCTTATACTCGCGGTGGAGGCTGAAGCGCTAGCTTGTTCGAGAGATAGAATGATTTAAACAATGTTCGTTTTAGAGAAAAGTGTTTGACTTTTGTTAAGATGTTTTAAACGAAAGGGCGAATGAACCACGTCGCGTGGGGCTAGCCCAGGAGCGTTTCATTCCAAAACGTGCGGAGTGCTAGACTCCAGAGTTCCTCTTCCGCTGATTAATTATGAAAATGATTTAAATTGGTTGGTGAGTTTGAATTGTTTAAAGATATGAAAGATGTGAATGGACCACGTTGCGTGGGGCTAGCCCCGCTGCAATCCATTTTAGAACGTGCGGAGTGCTAGACTCCGGAGTTCAGTTTCTGTAATTTAATTTAAAAAAATGATTTGAATATTTTGATATACGAATGGTGATTGAACACATCACGTGGGGCTAGCCCAGTAGTGGTCCAATCCAGAACGTGCGGAATGCTAGACTCCGGAGTTCTGTTTTCGTACGTTAATTTATGCGATTAGATATTTTGAAAATCGGAAAGCGAATGGACCACGTTGCGTGGGGCTAGCCCAACTGCAGTCCATTTTAGAACGTGCGGACTGCTGGACTCCGGAGTTCTGTTTCCGTTTTTTAATTAAATAAATTGAATAATTGTTTTTAGACATTTTTAGGGTTAATGTAATTAATAACAAAGGGAGTGAACGAAACGATACGCGTGGGGCTAGCCTAGTAGTAGTTCGTTCTAGAACATGCGGAGTGCTAGACTCCAAAATTCTATTCCTTGTTAAATTAATTAAGATACGCGAAAACATGGAGACGACGATCACATAGGTGACCGACTTACGTGTGTAAAAATGCAGGCGCGATGAATTACTTACTTGACGTTGGATCAAGATTTTAAACTAATTTGAAACGATTGTTCTTAAAATAACCATGTTTATTATTATTATTATTATTATTATTATATTTTTTTTACAAAAATAAAGTCGAAAAGTGATAAACGAAATCATACAAGTCTTCGCAAGACTAATACAATCACATAACTAAATAATGAGCCAAGACATAATCATACTCCATAAATAAACAAAAAAATGACCACAAAATAAAAAACTAACTAAATTAAATAGAGTTATCTAATAAAAAAAATAATAATTAACAATTTATTTAATCAATTATCTAAATAACTAATTAGTACAAAATATTTTGTTTTATTTTTCTTTAAGAAATAGAGAAATAAAATAAGAAAAGACTAAAAGGTATAAACTATATATGTAAAAAATAAAAAATAAAAACAGGTATGATAAACCAAAGAAAAGGGTGGTGTATTTAGGAATGGGTCAGACCTACAGGGAAGAGGCCCATGCTGTGGAAGGTGGGAGCGGGTCGGGTCCAACCCGCGACCCAGTTCATGTTAACAGCAGACAAAAAGAGCAAAAAGAAACCCTAAAGAAAGGGAAACGGCGTTGATGTCTTTCCAAAAACAGAAACAAATGCAAGCTTCTCCAACTTCAATCTCCATCGCACCACCTCTCTCTCCGCTCAAAGTCTCTCTCAAATCGCGAGAAAACCTAAAGAAAACGGCCGAAGAAGACAATGGCCAATGGCGGCCTCCGCCACCCTTTTCGGTGAGACACAAACAACCCCCTAAAACTCTACCTAGACTATAACCGATTCGTACACTCTATACAAAATAAAGGCGAAAATAGCTCAAAACCTTCTCAACCAAACAGATCAAAAACTTTCAGACCGAAACCCTAAACTTATCACCACCAAAACCCGCCCCCCAATTTCAACAAGGAAAATACAGATAAACAAATATAGCACAATCAAAGATGAAGAGCAAACCAAATGGAGCAATATAAAAAGATGAGATGAAAACTTCGTCGGAAAATGAAATTTCCGGCAAAAGTACCTCCGGCGATTCGACCTCAATAAGGTAAACTTATGACCCTCTTCTCTTTTCTTCTTTCTACACTTTTCGTCCGTGTGTTGCTCTATTAATCGAGTGTTGTTATTTGATGCGAGGCGATGGTTACGTTTTTGCGGTTGGTTCGAAGTGGCTTCTTCACAGGTTTGTGTTCGGAGATTGCGATCGATGTTGATGGTGGTGGAGGGTGTTGTCCTGAGCTGAAGGAGCGAGCTTTGAAGATGAAGGGAGGAAAAGGTGATTGAGGCGTTTGAAGGTTCATTTTTTTCTCTTTTTTTTTCAACTGATATTCCCCTTTGTATAGCCAAAGGAATTAGGGTTTCGGTTTTCAATTCAAACTTGTTGACTGAGATCTTATTGAAGCTGATGTTTGATCACCCTTTTTGTAGGCCCTGCTGTGGGGAGTTTTCGATCCCTTGCATAAACAAGGGAATAAGCCCTTTGATCTAAGAAAACACATGTCTGTTGTTACTTTTCAACCTCAAAACCTTTTATGCCAAATTCGTGAAACTCTTGGCCCTGTAATCCTGTGATACTTCAGTCTGTTTTATGCATTTGCACTTCATCTTGCTGACTCAATTTCTAGTTCGAAACAAACCAAATGAAGCAAGACTTGGACCCAACTAAGTTCTTCTTAGTTCCTTTGTTTATCTGTTTCCTTATTACCTTAGTTTATTATTTTTTCTTTTTACCGCAGTGAAACGAACATTGTTGCTGCATAACTTTATTATAACCTTATTTTTACTGGTGCACTAAAAACAACCCTATTATTTGTTCTGACTCTTTGTTTATCCTAGAAATGTTGTTGTTGGCTTAGTTAAAGTCCAAAATTATGAATGTTGTTTGATTGACGGTAAAGTATTTGACTTTTTGTGCCTTGATTGAATCCCATGGTTGAAGCTAAACAAAGAAAATTGACTCTGTAGGGAAAGTTTATCTGTGCCCTGATTTGGAATCCCAGGTGTGAAGCTTATTTGTGAGAGACTGGATCTTGATTATTTGTATCTTATATGAAGTCTAAGATGGGAGGCTGAAAATTTGTTGGGAGACTGACTCTTTATAAAGAGTGTTTTGTCTCTTTGGTTTGGTAAAAGGTTTGAGGTCATCAAACATTCCTTTGTCTGGGGAGGTTCCATTTTACAAAGCCCAAAAGGAGGTTATCTTGGTCATTCATCGGGGAGAGGAAGACTATTTTATGTGTTTGATTCTAAAGGATTTTTTCCTATATTTTTAGGAATCCTTTGAGGGTCCTTGTGTTTAAGCCCAAGAGGAGGCTAGGTTACCTATAAGAGGCCCATGGGTCCTTGAACAAATCCCAAGAGGAGGTTGGGGGAGGCTGAATAACTTCTAAGCCTGAGAGAATGTACCTTTAAGAGGCCTTAGGGACCTTGAATTAAGCCCAAGAAGAGGCTATGTTTTGCCCTAATAGGATTCTAAGTTATTCAAAGGTTGGTCTGGTGACAAAACCCGGATACTTAGTAATTCTAACATAGATGCAAATATATACAGTAAGATGCATGCATACAAATAAATGTGTTTTGGTATTTTAATTATCTTGATGATTTCATACACAGGGTAAGACTTTTAAGGAAAGCTTATCTACCTCCTAGAAAGTAACTCCACCTGGTTGTGAAGTTCAGTCTACTGCAGGTGTATTAGATATTTAATTTGAAATAGATGAGACTTGTAAAAAAGTGACCCACTATCTTTTTTTGGAGGATTCAGGACTTATACGGAAGTCTGACGGGGTTTTAAAATATGGGTCCTAAACACAAAGGATTCCCCATGACACATTTTCAAAATTTATTTTAATTAAAGAGAATGTAATGTGTAAAAAATTCATAGAAAGATATTCACATATAAAAATTCAATGTGGTGCAAAAGGCGATCGCGCCGAGTTTTTGCTAATGGATCAGATGAACCCTAATGATTCATTTTTCAAAAAGGGATGAGTCTTAAACTCTAATAGAGGCCCAAAAGTGTGATAAAAATCAATTTGAGGCTGATTAAATCAAAACCCTAATTTTGAATATTTTAAATATTTAAAAATATTTAAAAACTTTGATAAATTTCAAACATAAGTGAAAAACAAGTTGAAACCTTGGATCAATGTTTGAAAAATTATATTTTATCCATGGTATTGCTTAAATATCATTTATATTTAAAAAATCAAGTGAAAGAAATGATTTTTAAATGTTAAAAAACAAATAAAACTAATTCTTTATGAAAATATAAAATATATTAAAAAATATAGTTTTTGGTGATTTATTCATGGATTAAAATATTTAAACATTTTTGGAATTAATGAAAAAATAATCATTTAAAAACTCAAAAGGATCAGAAAGTTATTAGTTTTTGAATCAATTAAATAAAATGCTAAAATTCAAAATTTTGAATATTTGAAAATGGCGCCAAGAACATATGCATGAACACGCGCAAAGGCTCAGTTTGCCCAGATTTTTAAATTCAATCGTATATCATGGAATAGGCGTCCATTTGAGATGAAATAAACATCAAAGTTGTGTGTTTTGATCCCACGAACACAATGGACCACATTAATTTCATTTATTTTAAGTGTAGAGTGAAAAATCAGTGATGAACACTGAAGAACCCTAATTTGACCTAAGCCTCGTGAAATTCTACATGATGATTATTTTGTGAATTGATTAAGGGGAATTACTTAAAATATGATTACGCACATATGGTAAGAAGATAATGTGAGGAAATATGCATGGATTGAGAGATGACCAAGTTTGAAGCTTACTTGAACTTGGAGTTGCAACAGCTGAGATGATTTTGATTTGGAGGCGTTAAAGAAGACTTGTGATGATCTAAACAGCTTCGTTGGATGGTATGGAGTGTGTTTGAACCCTTGGACTTGATTGCAAGTGGTTGGATTAAGTTATGATATTCAAGTTGCAGAAAGTAGGCCTTTTTGAGGTTTTGAAGAGTGGTTTTGGGTTGGAGGTGTTTCTGGGTTGGTTCAAGTGTTTTAACACCTCAGATACATCATATGTGATATGTTTGAGCAATTGGTTTGAGCTTGTTGTGGCTCAAACTCAAAAACTGATGGTGTTTGCTCAAAATATAAAGTTTTGAGTCTTTAGGAGTGAAGGAGAGAAAGCTTAGAAATTAGAGGCTTTGGTGTAATTTTTTATCAAACGAGTTCTCTATTTTTAGGAAAACATGTTGATATTTCTTAGCCTTTAAGTCTTGAAGAGATAAATTCAACATTGTTGATCATTGCTTGCCATAAAATCTCTTAAATGTTGAAATGATGAGATTCCCAAATGGCTCAAATATACAGTAGTCTAATTCACATTCCTCGGTAGTTTTGAACTTGAATTATGGACACCTATTGCTTGATGATCAAGAGATCCAAGAATATGCCATTTTGGAGCATGGTGACCATTGAATCAAAAGGCATATGTGTTGAAATTCATAAATGCCATTTATGAGAATTCCATGGAGCAATCATGAATTTGTAGGTTTGATCAGGTTTCAAATGTTTGTTAAGATGCTTAAGACCACTTGATCTTATCCTTTGACTCACAAAATCTGAATTCCAATATTTGGGAAAATCTGTTTTTGGAAAAACAGTTTGTCAAGGCATCTTTGATCCATAATTTCTTCATGCACAAGAAAGATCTTTTCATGCCAATTGGTTCTTTGAATTGTTGGCAACATCTGTAACAACATTGGTGTTTTTCACAAGGACCTGAATCAACTTGGAACTATGTGAAAAATGCCTCCAAGTTTTGATGTTTGGACTGATTTTGTACTTAGGCAGATTTTGTCCAAGTGTTGAAATCCAATTTTCTCTTGATTTTGATCAATATTCAACTTAAAATCCACAATGAATTGGATTTTTGTGTAGTTGAGTCATTTGAAGTTTGTGGAAAGATATTTCATTTGAGCTTTGGTTCACCAAAATCTGATGCTTGGACCACAAGTTATGATGCTTGGAAGTAGGATACTTGAACACTTTTTCTTATAACTTAGAAAATTTTCTAAATTTCAAAGGTTGCCCCTTTTACAAGTTATCTTTAAATTTCTGATTTTTTTTTTGTGATCAAATGCATTCATAGACCATATATTCTTGTAATATAGCTCATGAGGATCATTTTGGGTTTAAAAAAGTCAAACTTTGACTTTTTGGTCCAGATGGAAATTACACTAGATATCCATAGTTTTCTGATTTTTTGACTGGATATCCTCTGAGGTATTTTGACCTTATGAATGGACTCCCATGATGTATATGAGCTATTTAAACTTTTACCTATGGTATTGGCTCTTGTCCAGATAGAAATTTTGACTTTAGGTTCCCAGATTAGTCAGAAACCCTAATTTGGGCACTATGAAACCCTAATCTTGAAATCCTTGATCTCTGCATCTCTTGAACTTGTTGATGGATTATCAAAGTCATGTCAACCTTTATTGATGACATGTGGAGGCGTTGGCTCCTTTTTCAATGAAAAATTCCATATGGAGGGCTCAATTGATTGAAACCCTAATTGGTGATACTGATGACTCAGGGCCCAGATCACTGAAATTTTTGTACAACCTTTGAATGATTCTCCATCATTTGAGATTCCTTGACCCTTTGAGAATGACTGAAAGGTTTAAAATATTATGTATTAATGATTGGTCTTTTGCCTAAATCCTTTGAGGGACTCAGGAATCCTAATTCATTGCGGGGATACTGTCTAGACCAGTCTGACATAGTCCTTTGGTCAAGGGATTTCTTCTGATAAGGTATATATCATAGAGTAGAAATTTAGGGTATAACAGACACTTACGTATAATTTAGATAATTATAAATAATTTTATTTTATCAAATAAAAACTATTATATATATGTCACATAATTGAAGTAATATTTATTTAATAAATAATTAAATAAAAAAATAATTCATAAACCCAAATTCATAATTTATAATCTCAAATCTAGAATTCCTACTAATCAAAGCGTGATGGTATTAGGGTTGGAAAAATGGACCATCCACTCTGTCCTGCATGAAGCCCGCCAAATAAGGGACTGTACGGGCAAACCCACCAACTGAAATTGGACATTAAAATATAGTCTGTCCCACAAAGGTGGCGGGTTGGCGGGTTTTCCCGCCTATTTATTTTTCATTTTTGTAATAAATTAATAGGCTTAATTTTAAATTTCAATTAGATTTTTCATTTATTTTTTAGAACAATTTTTTATAAAGCATCTTCTTAACAAATTTCACAAATAAATGTATAAAATAGAATCATCAGTAAGTGTTTCAAGACTATAGTTCAAATATTAACCTTCAACCAACCAAAATAAGTATTTTTAGTACTTGATAACTAGGTTAGAGGACCAACCTGCCCCTTTTTTAGGGGCTTAAGGTGGGGCAGGCTTAAGGCGGGGTGGGTTGAGCGATTAGGCGGGCACAAAATCTCAACCCAACCTGTCGTTTTTCGGCGTATGTATGGGTTGACCCGGTGGGTTACAACCTATTTTGCCACCCCTAAATGGTATAAACAAGTTCATCAACACATGAATCATCAACTTTAACCTATCTTCAACTCAAAACCCACAACACAAAATTTGTTTGAGAGTCATCGTGAAAAACACATAATGAGAACAATGCGAGAAAAGTTATTATCATTTGAGAGAGTTGATAAAGTGTAATCATCGCTATTGTTAGTGAAATTGATTTACAATTTGGGGATTAGGGTTTCGTTATTGAATTTACTCCCATGTGTGATTTGGGGATAGAGAAAAGAAGTGAAACCATATTTGGTTTTCTATGTTTTTTTTTCTTTGGTGTTTGTGGTTCAAAGTAATTGTTTATTATGTTGTTAGATGAAGGTTTTAAGGAATGTTGACTTTGTTTATGGAGGAGGTACATTGATTTTTTTTCTTTCAATGGACATTGATTTTAAGAAATTAAGAATTTAATTTTGAGAAATTTGGAGTATTGATTTTTTTCTCTTTCAAGGAGCATTGAATTTTTTCTTTCAAGGAATGTTAATTTTGAGAAATCTGAAAAATTGATTTTTTCTTTCAAGGAACATTCATTTTTTCTTTCAAGGAATGTTGATTTTGAAAATTTTGAAACATTATTTTTTGTATGTCAAGGAATATTAATTTTGAGAAATCTAGAACATCATTTTTTTTTCTTTCAAGAAACATTGATTTTATGAAATTTGGAACATTGATTTTTTCAAGGAACATTGATTTAAAGAAATATGAAAATTTAATTTAATTTAAACATTTGATGATGATGAAGATGAAAATCCAAAAAAATATATATATCTTTTTGTGACTGATTTTTTTGTCCTAAATTGATCACAAAAGAGACAATGTCACGCATGTTAGCATGCATGCCACACAAACATTTTTAACAATGTTGGAGGAAAATGGATGGAAATGACTAACATGGTTCAATTTGTCTAGTTAAAGATCTGTTCTAAACAAGTCGAACAGATCTTTGTGGCCTTTAGCGTAGGGCAATAACAATAGTGGAGGAGAGGTGGTTAGGGTATCTGCAAGGTACTTTGACGCTCAAGTAAGTTTCACTGTGAGGGTGAAAACAAGACAAAAGAGTTATAAAAGTAGAATTGGATATTATTGAATTGAATACCTGACCCTCTAAATAGGGAGGGTATTTATAAGGGCACATGGACGGTATATGTGGGCGCGTGGTCCCTGACTGGGTCCAACTAACTCCGTAAGTTTCGGAGGAGTAGTTGGTCACGTGGTAACTGCCCAGCGCGTGAGGGGAATGTCCCTAACGGCTATGACTAATGGATATATTCCTTATTGGGCCTTGCCAAGATCTGGATTGGGTTGGACCATGCCCAGTTTTTGGGCATGTGCTAGTCCAGCCCAGAATAGGAGCCCTCCAAGTCGTTGCGCTTGTTGGAAGGGCAATTACTTAAGTTAGCATGCTGTCAAGGGAGGAGATGGTCAACACAACTCTCAACAAATATTTGGCGGGGAGACATACGAGGAAATGGTTGTTTTAAGAATCATTTTTGATGTCGGGCATATGGTTAATGAAGAAGTCTTAAAGACACTTAAGTGAGACTTGCCTTGAGAAGGCAAAACGTTTCTTATTTTGGTGACATGTGTGACGACGCAATAATTATTTTGATGATTCCAAGGGAATCTAGGCCTAGGTAGTGATGGGGTTGCCAATTACGCTTCCCCATGCAAGCAAGGTTTCTATAAAAGGAGGGACTTGGGATCGAATACATGATCCCCTTGAGGGACAGATGAGTGGCTAGGGTTGTCGCCATCATTGAGGAGGATAGTGATTGGGTTATTGATAACTTCATTGAGATGAGAAGCCATGAAAACGAAAAGAAATAATAGAAATCTTTGATCTTAAGTTGAAAAGATAGGATCTTGTTTCAAGAAAGATGGGGGAGCTATTAGTTTCCGGCAGACGACACCATTGTTTTGAACAAGTCGAACATGTCTCTGTGGCCTTCAGTGTAAGGCAACAACAATAGTGGATGAGAGATGGTTGAGGTACCTGCAAGGTACTCCGACACTCAAGTAAATTTCAGTGTGAGGGTGAAAACAAGACAAAAGTGTTTGAAAAGTAGAATTGGATAGGATTGAATTGAATACCTGACCCTCCAAATGGGAAGGGTATTTATAAGGGCACATGGCCGATATATGTGGGCGTGTGGTCCCTGACTGGGTCCAACTAACTTTGTGAGTTTCGGAGGAGAAGTTGGTCGTGTGGTAACTGACTAACACATGAGGGGGATAACCCCAACGGCTATGACTAACGTCTATATTCCTTATTGGGCCTTGCCAAGATCTAGGTTGGGTTGGGCCTTGCCCAATTGTTGGGCATGTGTCAGTCCAGCCTAGAACAAACACCATTATGGTCATTTTTAAAGTTATGAGATTAAAATGAACCCTGAAACCTGAGAATAAGATACGGGACCAAAAAATGTATTTAGCCAAAGATAAACTATGTTATATATTGTGGTTCACCGGGACTCAATTGATAATATATGAGAAAAGTTATGGATCCAAACTATATTGGGCTCACTAATGGCTATTTGGGTCGTTGTATGTGCAATCTAGTTATCATTCATACACTCATACTAGATATGGAATTTTTAAAAAACCCAAAAACCCTTCCTCTACAATCCATATCAGGTTCCCATGCACGAGTTATATCTTAAGCCCTAGTTTTGAGCCTATGCATACTATTTATATAGTCATTTAGATATATATCCTTGCAATATTTATCACTTTAACTAGGTTAATGAAGTTGAGGATAACTTGCATTTTGAACACCGTGGCATTCTCAAACCCATTATGATTTCATGTAGCAACTATTATAATCTCTTTGTTCTTGTTCCAATAAATAGTCATTGGATTCCAATCTCCGAGAATATAATGGTTAGCATCAATATTGATTTTGATAAAGTTTTTCTCAAGATTTTTTCATACCGCACCTAACAAGTGTTAGGTTTTTTCTTCGATTGCCACTTCCTATCATCTTTTTAACCTCGACCCGTCTTAAAGAACATTTACATTCTTATTTTCAAAAAATCATACATTCACTAGTAGAATTAGATGTTCTATTAATTCTAGTACCTTATCCTAGAAATGGTTTAGTGGAAGTTTTATGTCTTGGATCTATGAGCAATTTAACCAATTCTTACTCTAATGTCAGTTGTAGCTATGAAAAGTAATCTAAGATGTTAAGGTGTGAGTTAACACAAGAAAATGGGGGTTTAAATTGGGCTTTAAATCTTGAAATCTTTTTGTGAAAACACAAACAAGTAAACCAATAAACAAACAAGAGATGAGAACACATGATTTATCATGGTTCACTTGATAACCTCAAGCTAATCCAGTCCACTTGCCAATGTGATTTTGCATTAACCCAAGGACTTAATCCACTATAACCAAACTGATTACATTGCACAAGCACCAGCTATGACTAAATCTGCACAACCAACTGTTGTGACTAACTCTGCACAACCAACCATTGTGACTAACATCACTACATAACTACTTATTGTTACTAACAACCACTAAGACATAAAATTCTAGTATTCCTAAAACTTCTTACCTCACTGGTCCTTTAGGGAATACAAACAACCTTTTGTAATAGGGGTTTGTTTTATAATTAAGTGATTCTTTATAAGTTGGGTAAACACATTGAATATCAATGGACTAGAACAGAAACTTATACACGATCTATGAATATTACATTTTATAGTAGCTTAATATTGTGTGAAGTCTTCTTCAGCTTAACAAAAAAAATTGCATCAATCATCACGATTACTATCATAGTTACTTGACTATCATGGTCATGTTTCTTCACGTGATCACATCCTTATATAGGCAAAAATAGACTAGTTGGAAGGCAGATCAGTAATTCTTGAATGAGCTGGCTACTAAAGGAGTGTCGTTACACAGGGATAAAATTTGTACAACCACATTTGTCCTTTTCCACAAAATTAGGTTAATGGAGATATTGTGGAATGGAATGTTTTGTATTGTGTACCATTCCCTTATAAACATTAACCTTATCTTCTGTTCTTTAGAGGATTCTGATTCTGAGATGATTGAAGCATGGATAAAAGAATGATAATTGGGTCTTCAGAATCTTAAGTCTCTAGAGTCTTAAGAACCTGTTCACCAGAACCTTGTCTTTAGAAACTTCAGCACTTGTCTTTGAAACCCTTGATCTTCAAAAACTTAATTCTTTAAAGTCTTTCAAACTTCGTTCAACAGAACCTTGTCATCAGAGTCTTTAGCACTTAATTTACATAACCCTTAATCTTCAGAAACCTTAAGTCTTTAGAATCTTCAGAACTTTGTTGTGTAGAACCTTGTCCTCATAATTCTTCACCATTTAGTATTCAAAATATAACAACTTCAAAAGCTTAATAGGCTTCAAAAGTAGAACATTCGAATCACACACAAAACACAAAATCCAAGAGAGCATTGCAACAACAACATAATGTCTTATTAGGATCTTTCTAAATGTGATCAGATACATAAACATCCTTGCTTCTTTGGCACAAAAGTGACTTATGTCACACTTAGTGACTCGTACATGGTCTTTATCAATCATCAGAACCTGTTTTCATACTCTAAATTTTGACCTTAAGATATGTACACCATCAGAAGAAATCCATTGGCCAAAGGACAGTGCCAGACTAGTTTGAACAGTATCCCCGTAATTAATCCAGATTCCTGAGTCCCTCAGAGGATTCGGACAAAGGACCAATCATCAATAAATAATATTTTCAACCTTTCAAACACCAATCAAAGGATTAAGGAATCTCAAATTGAAATTCTGGGATCAGGTACGTGATGTCGAATGAGATGTTTAAACACTTGAAGACTTAAACAAAACTTAAAGTGCAGGTAAATTAAATAACATAGGAAATTGTTAACCCAGTTCAGTGTATCTCCACACTTACATCTGGGGGCTACTAAGCCAGGAAGGAAATCCAATATAAGTAATATTAATTCTGGACTTAAACCACTCAGTTTAATCCTTCACTTAATATCTACCCAAGGCAATTTCTACCTAAGACACAACTTAGATATGAGTACCAACTCACTCCCCCTCAATCACACAGTGATATTTTACAATGTTTAATAAAATTGAAGTCACACTTCAAACACAACAGCTTGATTTTACTTAACAGTTTCAATCAAGACACAATACACTTTTTGCTTAAAAGCTCATAAAGTGATACACAACTAAAACCTGCTATTAAACACAAACACCCTATTTAGTCTTCTTAATTTCGTACTCTATTCTGAGAGTTTCTGTTCCTTAAATAGATGCTTGGTTTTTGGGCTTTCTGTAGATTATCCAGTCCTGATAAGTCATACTGTCATCACCTTGAATTAGGGTTTGTTACTTCCTTGATTCAAGGTGAGTTAGTTATTCTGTTACACTGAAATCAGATAACTAAGCTCCCTACAGATGCGCCTTGTACTGTTTATCTATTCACAATTAATTCCAGATAAATTCCCTGAATTTACTCAGTTCTGTTATGTATCATTTAAGTCTGGTAGCAGGTTTACAATGTCACAACATCTGGTGTGACATCCTGATGTCTGAACTTAATTCATTAACTTATACAATGTCACAACATCTGGTGTGACATCCTGAACTAAGTTCATTAACTTATACTCTGTTTGACAATGTCACAACATCTGGTGTGACATCCTGAACTAGGTTCAACACTTCTTGTTGGTCAAAAATTCTGCCAATTCTAAACATCTACAAACTCCCCTTTGGCTAATTTTTGGCTAACACAATCTTCTTGTTTTATCAAAGTGCAGCAGAGTTTTATTTATCAGAGTGCAGCAGAGTTCTTTTCTGTTGAATAATAATTTTCTCCCCCTCAAACCTGTATGTATACTGACTTGTTCAACATAATTTTCTATTAAAAAAACTTAGTTCAGAAGCAGGCATTAAACAGACAAACAACATTGTTCATTAATCAGGCAGACTGCAGCAGATATTGTTGTTGTTCAGTACACTTCTCTTTTCCCCCTTGTTAGACAGAAATTGGGGCCAAATTTTACATAAGCAGAGAGACAAAAAAACATTTAAAATTACAAAGTCAAAATTACAATGCTGAAACAGGCAGTACACTTTCCACACACATTTTCACTCAGAGTCATCATATTCAGTATCTTCTTCCTCTTCAGATTCATCATCAGATTCATCAGCATTCTGAGCAACCTCTTCCACCTCCAGCCTTTGAATTACTTCCTCAAGCTTTTGCTTCCTGGCATCCAGCTCTTTGCAAGTGTTCTTGAGTTCTGCAATCAAGGCAGCTTTGGATATGGGAGTCTTTGCTTTTGATGGTCCAGCAGATGTCCCAATGGGAGCTTCAACATCAACAACATGATGGCTCAAGAACAGTTTGTAGTGGAAGGCCAGTGGACTTTATCTCTTGCAGACTGAATCCTTCTCAGTGAGGATGCCTGGATACTGGTTGAGGATGATTCCACAGAGCAGAGATGGAAAATCAATGGGAAGCTTTGTTGCTGATGTTCCTGCATGCTTTAGGGTTTGACCAAAAATGTAAGCCCCAAAGTCCAACTTTGTTTGGGTGCCTACAGCATAAATGAATCTTCCCAATCCAGTAGCTATTGAAGAAGTATGGTTGGTAGGGACCCAGTTGACAGTACCAATTCTATGCAGCATAACATACTTCCTTGTAAGCAAGCTAACAGAAAGTTTGCCCTTGACTGGCCAAGTTTTGACCTGGTTGGCAGTGATGACCTTGCAAACTTGGTTGTCAGTCTTCCCTAGCTCATAGGCCCATCAGATTCTCTCCCTAGGTAATGATTTATAACCCTAGGAGAGAATTCAACACATCTCCCTCTTACATATACCTTTCTGAATTCTTCTGACTTTCCATCAGCACAGTCTTCTTGCAGGTTGACAATGAACTCCTTGACCAGCAGCTCATAGCAGGGTGAAAAATTTGAAACTGTCTTGAATAAACCAACAGAGGATATTAAGTCAATTACCTCAGTGCACTCTAATGCATTGCTGCCCAACTCTCTTTCCAGTGCCACCCTTCTTTGGTAGACATACTTCCATTTGCTCACACTTGACACATGATGGAAGGACACATTGTCCAGAGGAGCTTCTGGAACAGCAGATGTAGACCTGGGAGGTGCTGGCTTCTTCCTTGGTTGGGATGTTAGGACATCCTCCTCAACATCTGAGTCAGGTGGAGTAGCAGCTTTCCTCTTTTGGGTACTCACCTAGCTCCATTGCTTAGTAGGTCCAAATGCAACTTTGACCTTGTCTTTCTTTGGAGTAGGCTGTTTCTTTTCAGGAGTTGCATGTCCAGCAGTCTTCTTCTCCTTCCTAGCCCTAAGCCTTTTGGCTATGCTAGGTCAACAGATGCAATGATCTCTGTGTCAGAGTCATCATCTATGGTTTCAACAGGAGGAGGTTGTGAAGCCTCCTTTTCAGCAGGTGGATCAACAGAAGCTTGATCATCAGTGGCTTCATCATCATCATCAGTTGAGGCCTTGTTCTGGTCCTCAGATGTTTCAACATTTATTGGGACATCCTGTTGAGCAGGAGTGTCCTCTTCAGCCTGATTGCTTTGTTCTTCTTGTGGAGCAGGCATGCTGTTCAGGGGAACAGATACCCCACGCACCACTCTTTGTTCAGATAGAATCCTGTTCACAAGATGCTTGATGGAAGCATCCACATAGTCAGAAGCTTTGGGGGTGGTGCTTGTTGATGAAGGAATCCCCTTGCTTTTGCTGAACACAGGTTCCTTTGCTCTTCTCACATTTGGAGTTCTAGGTTTTTGAGCAAGAGGGACACTTCCTCTGATTTCGTCTATGGGATTAGTATCCATTGGTACCATAGAGATTGGGGTTGCATGCACTACATCTTCTTGGTTGAGGTTTTCATCAGTGAGGTTAGGGTTTTGATGTTGATACATTTTTAGAAAGTAGTGAAAGAAGAGTTTAGGTTTGATTGATTTTGATGAGCTCAGAAAATCAGCTTTAGCATGCAATTTGTTTTGAGGAGATAGTGAGGAGATGAAGAGCTGAGAGCAAGTTTGAGCTTTTATAAATTCCGTTACTGGTGGAATTCTAAAAAGTGGAATACACAGAGTTACTGACCAAACTGGTGCTGCCATCTGGTGATCATGCCACACGATGTCATAGGACATGTTGGCACTTCTCCATAACTGCTATATTTCACATAAGCAGATTCCCAATTTACCCCTTAGGTTTTCAAATTGGGTAGCATCCAAGGCTTTAGTAAATATGTCAGCCAATTGCAGATCTGTGGCTACATGTTCTAATGAGATCACCTTTTCTTCCACAAGATCTCTGATGAAATGATGTCTGATATCAATGTGCTTAGTCCTGCTGTGTTGGATAGGATTCTTTGAGATGTTAATAGCACTTAAATTGTCACAGTACAATGTCATGACATCTTGTGGGACATTGTATTCTGTGAGCATTTGCTTCATCCATACCAACTGTGAACAACTGCTACCAGCTGCAATATATTCAGCCTCAACAGTGGATAAGGATACACAATTTTGTTTCTTACTGAACCAAGAAATCAAATTGTTTCCTAGAAAGAAGCATCCTCCTGATGTGCTCTTTCTATCATCAGCACTTCCAGCCCAGTCAGCATCACAAAAGCTAGTGAGAATTGGTTTACATCCATGAGAGTACATTATGCCATAGTCACAAGTACCATTGACATATTTCAAAATCCTCTTAACCTGGTTTAGATGGCTTACTTTTGGCTCAGCTTGATATCTTGCACATACACCTACTGCAAAAGCTATATCTGGTCTGCTAGCAGTCAGATATAATAGGCTTCCAATCATGCTTCTGTATAAGCTTTGGTCCACATTCTCACCCTTGTCATCCTTTGTCAGCTTTAAATGAGTGGGGGTAGGTGTTCTTTTGTGACTTGCATTGTCCATCCCAAACTTCTTGACAATGTTCTTTGCATACTTGCTTTGGAATATGAACATGGAGTCCTCCATCTGCTTGATTTGCAGTCCAAGAAAGTAGGTTAGTTCTCCTACTAGGCTCATCTCAAACTCAGATTCCATTTGAGTAACAAAATGTTTAACCATCCTGTCTGACATCCCACCAAAGACTATGTCATCTACATATATTTGAGCAATCATGACATTTCCATCTTCATCCTTCACAAACAATGTTTTGTCTATTCCACATTTCTTGTACCCTTGTTTTATAAGAAAAGTGGTCAGTCTTTCATACCATGCTCTTGGGGCTTGCTTCAGACCATAAAGAGCCTTCCTTAGTTTGTATACATGCTCTGGACAGCTTGGATCAACAAATCCCTTAGGCTACTCCACATATACCTCCTCATTAAGATACCCATTTAGAAAGGCACTTTTAACATCCATTTGAAATAGCTTGAACTTCAGGATACAAGCAATTCCTAAAATTAGTCTGATTGATTCAAGCCTTGCTATTGGTGCAAAGGTTTCATCAAAGTCTACTCCCTCAATTTGTGTGTATCCTTGAGCTACAAGTCTAGCCTTGTTCTTTGTAACAACTCCCTGCTCATTTGACTTGTTCTTGTACACCCACTTAGTGCCAATCACATTTATGTCATCAGGCCTGGGAACAAGATCCCACACTTCATTCCTTGTAAACTGGCCTAATTCTTCTTACATAGCAGAAATCCAGTACTCATCATTCAAAGCTTCCTTGATGTTTTTAGGTTCTATCTTTTAAACAAAACAAGAACCTGAAATCATATCTCTTGATCTAGTGATTACACCACTGTTGGGATCACCAATTATCAGATCTTTAGGATGATCCTTCTGGATTCTAATGGAGGGAGGTTTGTTGGATTGTTCTGTCCTTGCCTCAGTTAGAGTGAAGTCAGGATTATCACTCTTTATTTCAACTTCAGTCTGATTGTCAGCAGATGTTCCAACATCATCTGCAACATCTGCAGGGGCATCATCAATAATCACATTTATTGACTCCATTATAACCTTGGTTCTGGAGTTAAATACTCTATAGGCTCTGCTATTTATGGAGTATCCAAGGAAAATCCCTTCATCACTTTTAGGATCCATCTTCCTTCTTTGATCCCTATCAGCCAGAATGTAACATTTACTTCCAAACACATGAAAGTACTTGACTGTAGGTTTTCTGCCCTTCCAGACTTCATAGATGGTGGAAAAGATTCCCTTTCTTAGAGTGACTCTATTGTGAATGTAACAAGCTGTGTTCATAGCTTCAGCCCAGAAGTACAGTGGTAATTTTTTAGCATGAATCATAGCTATTGCTGACTCTTGGATAGTTCTGTTTTTCCTCTCAACAATCCCATTCTGTTGAGGGGTGATAGAGAAGAATACTCATGATTGATTCCTTCTGAAGAACAAAAATATGAGAATTTTTTATTCTCAAACTCCTTTCCATGGTCACTTCTTATTCTGACCATACAGCTTGCTTTTTCTCTTTGTATTCTTTGGCACAAATCTTTGAATACATCAAACACATCAGACTTTTCTTTGATGAAACTTATCCATGTATATCTTGAAAAGTCATCAACAACCACATAGGCATACCTTTTTCCACCAAGACTCTCAACCTGCATTGGTCCCATAAGATCCATATGAAATAATTCCAAAACTTTGGAAGTTGTCAGATGTTGGAGCTTTGGATGTGACATCTTGGTTTGCTTGCCTATTTGACATTCACCACATACTTTGCCTTCATCAATCTTCAGTCTTGGAATACCTCTTACAGCCTCCATAGATATGATCTTCTTTATTCCTCTGAGATGAAGATGACCCAGTCTTTGGTGCCACAACTTCACTTCTTCTTCTTTGGCTAAGGAGCAAGTTGAAGTGAGACTGAAATCTTGAGGTTCCCACATATAGCAGTTGTCTTTAGATCTGGCTCCTCTCATGACAACCTTCTGTTCTTTATCAGACACTATGCATTCAGTTTTGGTAAAGTTTACACTGTAACCTTGATCACATAATTAACTTATGCTGATCAAGTTAGCAGTCAATCCTTTTACCAGCAGCACATCATCTAGTCTCGGTACATCTGGGCAGTCCAAAGTCCCAACTCCCTTGATTTCTCCTTTTGCTCCATCTCCAAAGGTTACATATTTGGATGAGTGTGACTTTAAGTCTACCAGCAGATTCTTCAATCCAGTCATGTGCCTTGAGCATCCACTGTCAAAGTACCGGTCTTCCTTAGCTGATACTCTGAGAGATGTATGAGCTATATAGGCAACAACCTTCTTTGACCATTTTTGCCTGTTGTGAGGTTTTCTTTGATGCCTCTGCTCTGTGTAGTGTCCATCTTTAGAGCTCCAAGGTTGTTTGTTGAACTTGTTCTTGGGCATGTATTTGTAGCTTTGATCAGCATGAAGACTAGCTTTAGGTACCCATACTTTCTTGATGACCTCTGTCTTCTGCTTAGGGGGTTGCTGATATCTTTGATTTTGATGTCCATGCAGCACTTTCTTGGTGACCTCTGTCTTCTGCTTAGGGGGTTGCTGATACCTCTGATTTGGATGTCCATGCAGCTTGTAGCAAAAAGGTTTGATGTGACCAAACCTTCCACAATGATGGCATCTCCATCTTTGATACTTCTTTTTCATCATGTTCTTTTCATGATGTTGGGACATCTGTTGGGACATCTTGTTTGACTTTATGGGATTTGAAGTTGTTTTGCTGGTGCTAGCCTCAAACTTTTGAGCTTTATTAAATCCCAGCCCAAACTTATCCCCTAAGTGCTTGTTGTTGTTGAGAATGACATCCAGTGTGTTTGAGCTACTGTTCAGCATTCTGACAGATTTGGACATATGCTCCAATTTGGAGTTGAGTAGGCTTACTTCCCTTTTCAAAGTGTCAATGATCTCTAGATTACTTGTCTTTTCAGCCTTTAATTCCTCAATCTGCTTCTTCTGCTTTATATTCTCCATGCATACTTCAGTGCTCCTTTTACACAGCATCTTGTATGATTCTTCAAGCTCTTCAAATGTCAGCTCCTCATCACTGGATCCCCCTTCAGATTCACATACTCCAGCTAGAGCAGTGATGTGCTTTGCAGATTCTTCTTCTGACTCACATCCTGAGTCTTCATCTGACCAGGTCACAGAGAGACCTTTCTTCTGCTTCTTTAGATAGGTTGGGCATTCACTTCTGATGTGTCCATATCCTTCACATCCATGACATTGAATCCCTTTTCCTTGGTTGGTCTTCTCATCATAATTTGACCTTCTATTAGAATCATAAGGTCTTTTATTCTCAGAAGAGTTTGAGTTTCTTCCACTTGGTCTGGACCTGTTATCCATTCTTTTGAAAATTTTGTTGAATTGTCTTCCAAGCATAGCAATTGTTTCTGATAAATTTTCTTCATGGTCTGCTTCATGACTTTCTTCTTCTTTATCAGTATTTGAGACCAAGGCTATGCTTTTGTTTTTCTTTACAATTGTATCATTCATTCCCATCTCAAATGTTTGAAGGGAACCAATGAGCTCTTCAACCTTCATTGTGCATATATCCCGAGCTTCTTCTATTGCAGTAACCTTCATGTCAAATCTTTTTGGTAAAGATCTGAGAATCTTTCTTACCAACTTTTCATCACTAATATTCTCTCCCAAAGCACCAGAAGTATTAGCTATTTCCAAGATGTTCATGTAAAACTCATGAATGGTCTCATCTTCCTTCATTCTCAAGTTTTCAAACTTGGTGGTGAGAAGTTGAAGTCTTGACATATTCACCTTTGATGTTCCTTCATGAGTGGTTTTGAGAGTGTCCCAAACATCCTTGGCCAGCTCACAGTGATGCACAAGTCTGAATATGTTCCTATCAATGCCATTGAATAAGGCATTTAAGGCTTTGGAATTTCCAAGTGCTGAATCTTCTTCCTCCTTGCTCCACTCTTCTTCAGGCTTCAACACTTTTACCCCATCCTTATTGTCTTGGACAGGGTGCTCCCATCCTTTGTTGACTGCTTTCCAAGCCCTGTTATCAAGTGATTTTAAGAATGCTACCATTCTTGGCTTCCAGAAGTCATAGTTGGATCCATCCAATATAGGTGGTCTATTCACAGATCCTACATCTCTGTCCATGTTCCCAAAATTTGTAGTCCCTAGATCTTACCCAGTTAAACAGACAGGGTGCCTGCTCTGATGCCAATTGAAATTCTGGGATCAGGTACGTGATGTCGAATGAGATGTTTAAACACTTGAAGACTTAAACAAAACTTAAAGTGCAGGTAAATTAAATAACACAGGAAATTGTTAACCCAGTTCAGTGTATCTCCACACTTACATCTGGGGGCTACCAAGCCAGGAAGGAAATCCAATATAAGTAATATTAATTCTGGACTTAAACCACTATGTTTTATCCTTCACTTAATATCTACCCAAGGCAATTTCTACCTAAGACACAACTTAGATATGAGTACCAACTCACTCCCCCTCAATCACACAGTGATATTTTACAATGTTTAATAAAATTGAAGTCACACTTCAAACACAACAGCTTGATTTTACTTAACAGTTTCAATCAAGACACAATACACTTTTTGCTTAAAAGCTCATAAAGTGATACACAACTAAAACCTGCTATTAAACACAAACACCCTATTTAGTCTTCTTAATTTCGTACTCTATTCTGAGAGTTTCTGTTCCTTAAATAGATGCTTGGTTTTTGGGCTTTCTGTGGATTATCCAGTCCTGATAAGTCATACTATCATCACCTTGAATTAGGGTTTGTTACTTCCTTGATTCAAGGTGAGTTAGTTATTCTGTTACACTGAAATCAGATAACTAAGCTCCCTATAGATGCGCCTTGTACTGTTTATCTATTCATAATTAATTCCAGATAAATTCCCTGAATTTACTCAGTTCTGTTATGCATCATTTAAGTCTGGTAGCAGGTTTACAATGTCACAACATCTGGTGTGACATCCTGATGTCTGAACTTAATTCATTAACTTATACAATGTCACAACATCTGGTGTGACATCCTGAACTAAGTTCATTAACTTATACTCTGTTTGACAATGTCACAACATCTGGTGTGACATCCTGAACTAGGTTCAACACTTCTTGTTGGTAAAAAATTCTGCCAATTCTAAACATCTACACAAATGATAGAAAATCTTTCAAAGATTGTACAAAAGTTTCAGAGATCTGGGCCCCGAACCATCACAATCACCAATTAGGGTTTCAGTCATCTGAGCCCTCCAGATGAAATTTTTCATGGAAAAAAAGAGCCAAGGCCTCCACATATCATTAATAATGTTGACATGGCCATAACAAGCCATTACAAGTACAAAAGGTGCAGAGATCAAGGACTGCAAGATTAGGGTTTCTAAGTACCCAAATTAGGGTTTCTCACTAATCAGGGGACCAAAAGTCAAGATTTTCATCTAGTCAAGAGCCTATACCATAGGTAATGGTTTAAATGGCTCATATACATCATGGAAGTCCATTCATAAGTATAAAATACCTTAGAGGATGTCCAGTTGAAAAATCAGAAATCCAAGGGTATCAAGTGTAATTTCCATTTGGACCAAAAAGTCAAAGTTTGACTTTTTCATCCAAAATGATCATCATGACCTATATTTCAAGAATATATGGTCTATGAATGCATTTTATCACAAAAAATCAGAAATTTGAAGATAACTTGTAAAAGGGGCAACCTTTGAAACTTAGAAGACTTTCTAAGTTATGGAAAAAATGTTCAAGCACCCTACTTCCAAACATCATAAATTGTGATCCAAGCATCCGATTTTGGTGAACCAAAGCTCAAATGAAAGATCTTGCAACAAACTACAAATTATTCAACTAGGAGAAACTCAAATTCCTCATGGATTTCAAGGTTAAGATGGATCAAAATCAAGAAAAATTCTGATTTTCAACACTTTGAAAAAATCTGCCTAAGTGTAAAATCAATCAAACATCAAAACTTGGTGAGATTTTACACCAAGTTCCAAGTTCATTCTGATCCTTTTCTAAACACAAATGTTGTTGAAAATGTTTCCAACAATTCAAAGAACCAATTGGCATGAAAAGATCTTGCTTGTACATGAAGAAATCATGGATCAAAGTCACCATCCAAAACTGTTTTGTAAAAACAGATTTTTCGCAAACTTGTGAAATCTGGTTTTTTGAGTCAAAGTACATTGTCAAGTGGATTTAAGTATCTAAACAATGATTACAAACCTGATCAAACCTGCAAATTTATGATTGCACCATGGAATTCACCAAAATGACATTCATAGAATTCAACATTGTGCATTTTGATCCAAGGGTCACAAAGCTTCCAAAAGGCATATTCTTTGATCTCTTGTTCCACAAGCAATGGGTGGACACAATCCAAGCATAAAACTTTTGAGGAATGTGATTTTTTCTGCTTCATAGCTGAGTTATTTCACAATTTCATCATTTCACATGTAAGAGATATTTTTCATAAACCATGACTCCCCATTATGACCTCATCACTTTAAATCTTGGAGGCCAAATTTGCTCAACATGCTTGCCTATAAATAGAGACTCAATTCCATCATAAATATTACACCAAAGCCTCTGATCACTAAACTTTCTCTTCTTTTCTCTAAAAGACTCAAAACTAAATATTTTGAGCAATCACTTCTGGTTTTTGAGTTTGAGCTAGCACAAGCTCAAACTAATTGCTCACACACATCACATATGATGTTTATAAGGTGTTCAACACTTAGATCACCTTTGAAATACCTCCAACCCAAAATCACACTTCAAAACCTCAAAAAGTCATGTTTCTGCAACTTGGAGATCAGAAGTTTATCCAACCATTTGCAATAAAGTCCAAGTGTTCAAACACACTATGTATGGTGTAGGGAAGCTGTGGCTCTAAGTTCAGGTAAGCCTCAAACTAGGCCAAATCATAATCCATGCATATTTCCTCGCACTATCTTTTTGCCATATGTGCGTAATCATATTCTAAGAGATTCCCCTCAATCAATTTCACAAAATCATCATGTAGAATTTCATGAGGCTCAAGCCAAATTAGGATTCTTCAGTGTTCATGTATGATTTCTCACTCCACACACAAAATAAATTAAATTAATTGGTATCATTGTGTTCGTGGGATCAAAACGAGCGATTTTGATGTTTAAATCATCTCAAATGGATGCATATTCCATGAGATATGATGAATTTTGCAAATCATGGGCAAACTGCTTCGCGCGTGTTCTTGCCCAAGTGTTCTTGGCGCCTTTTTCAAATATTTGAATATTTGAATTTTATATTATTTTGTTAATTGATTCAAAAATTAATAACTTTCTGTTTTTTTTTAGATTTTAAATGATTTTTTTCATTAATTCTAAAAAATGATTAAATATTTTATTCCATGAAAAAATCTCAATAAAATATGTTTTTTAATATATTTATTATTTTCTTAAAGAATTAATTTTATTTGAATCTTAACATTTTAAAATTCAATTCTTTCACTTGATTTTTCAAACATAAATGATATTCAAGTTGTCTCATGGACAAAACATAATTTTTCAAACATTGATCCAAGGTTTCAACTTATTTTTCATTTGTGTTTTAAATTTATCAAATCTTTTAATATTTTTATTCAAATAAATATTCAAAATATTTCAAAATTAGGGTTTTGGCTTTCATACCCTGAATTTGACTTTTGTCACACTCTTGGGCCTCTATTAGAGTGTAAGACACATCCCTTTTGAAAAATGAACCATTAGGGTTCATCTACTCCATTTTTAAAAACTCGGCACAATCGCCTTTTTCACCGCATTAAGTTTTCATTTGTGAATCTTTCTCTGTGAATATCTTTTCACATAACCATTTATTTTCTAAAATGAATTTTTAAAATATGTTGTGAGGAATCCTTTGTCTTTAGGACTCATTCTTTTCTATTTTAAACTTTCCCCGATCTGTTTTAAAACTCCGTCAGGCTTCCGTATAAGTCCTGAACCCACCAACTGTTTCTTAAACAGTTTTCAATCTCTTATACAAAGATCATGAGCATTTGTTTACAAATTTCATCTCCTTTTCTTTTTTCATCTTTATGACTAAAAATATAATACACCAGCAACTAGACTGAGTTTCACTCTGGTGAATTGCTTTCTAGGTTATAGGCAGCTTTTTAGCATCCAAGTCATACTCTATGTATGAAATCATCAGATAATTAATCAACAAAACAAATTCTATAGGAATCCTTATGTTTAAGCCCTGTTATTAGCTTTTGAGCCATTTTTCTCTTTCTAACTTCTCGTTGTTTTCTTAAATTGTTGTGCTTGCTTAGAATAGAACTGTTTGCCAAAATTATCTTTCTTCACCTTATACTAAAGCAAAGATAATAATAAACTTCTTAATGAAAAAGAGAATACATTGTTAAAACACATCTGTAATCTTTCTCCCTCGGGATTTTGGGCCTCTGCTTCCCAGTGTAACACCCAACTTCTTTCTTAATAAAACAACTTAAGAATATTCAAACCATTGCAAAAAAAACATACTAAAAGATGTTAAACACATTCACTGACACTTTTATTTGTCTACATGAATCTTTATTGTTTATACTTGTATCTCTGCAAGAATTTAAGAAATCAGGTTACTGTCACCAGACCTAACCTTTGAATAACTAGAACAAAACCTAGGGAAAAACATAGCCTCCTCTTGGGATTCATTCAAGGACCCTCGGGCCTCCTAAAGGTGCTTTCTCTCAGGCTTAGATGTTACTCATCCTTCCCCCAACCTCCTCTTGGGCTTCATCCAATGACCCATGGGCCTCATACAGGTAACCTAGCCTCCTTTTGGGCTTCATTTAAGGACCCTCTCAGGCTTCTTAAAAGCATAGGAATAGACCTTAGAATCAAACACCTTATAATATTCTCCCTCTCCTTTATGGATGACTAAGCTATCCTCCTCTTGGGCTTTGTACAATTGAATCCTCCCAGACAAAGGAATGTCTGATGACCTTCAAAACATTTATCAAACCAACAGACAAAACACTCTACATACAGAGTCAGTCTACCAACAAATTTTCAGCCTTCCATCTTAGGCTTCATATAAGATACAGATAAATCAAGAGTCAGTCTCTCACAAGTAAGCTTCACACCTGGGCTTCCAAATCAGGACACATATAAAACGTTCCAACAGAGTCAATTTTCATCCTTTAGCTTCAACCTTGGGCTTCAATCAAGGCACATATAAAACAAATATTCCCTCTTTAGAGATGACAAATTATCTCTACTGAGCACCTTTTAGCTTCAACCTTGGGCTTCAATCAAGGCACATATTGTCAAACAATATACAATCACTCAAAATCAGTCATAGTCTTAGACTTTAACTAAGCTAACAACAATCATAGTCTTGGACTTTAACTAAGATAACAACAATCATAGTCTTGGACTTTAACTAAGCTAACAACAGTCAGAGCCTTGGACTTTAACTATGCTAATTCTTTCATTACAGTCATAGCCTTGGACTTTAACTAAGATAACACCAGTTATAGCCTTGGACTTTAACTAAGTTAATTCATTCCCAAAAGTCATAGTCTTGGACTTTAACTAAGTTAATTTCCCATAATACAATCATAGTCTTGGACTATAACTAAGCTAAATATCCAGCCTTTCTTGAGCTATGAAAATCAAGATAAACCATTCAGTTGTCCTAAGTTATGCAATTCAGGTCAAACCATTCAGTCCTCCTTGAGCTATGCAATTCAGGGTACCCATTCAGCCTTTCTTGAGCTATGCAAATCAAGATACCATTCATCGTATGCCTTGAGTTATGCAATTCAAACAACCAATCAACTAACCAGTTATAAATAAATGTTTTCAGCTTCAATCCTGGGTTTTGATCAGGAAACAAGTAGATTTTTCAGCTTCAATATTGGGATTTAATCAAGACACAAATCAAAAATTTGAGCATCAACATCATGTGCTTTAACTAGGATACAAATCAACCTTTCCTCCTAGATCTAGCCTTTTAGGAGGAACTACGATGCTCTGATCCCTCAATTCTATTTTTGGGGGTATGTAGGCAAAAGGTCGTAAGATCTTTGCGAGCACATTAAACAAAAAACAACAATTAGGTTTCTAAACCTAATAAAAACATCAGAAAATTATGATAATACAGAAAACACAAAAACATCAACATCACCCTATTAATAAACACTCATCTCATACCTAGACTCATATCATAGAAACCCTATCAATATATAAAAAGAACAAATTTTGCACTAATCCAGTGGTGAAATAAGCTACAGAAGAACCCAAAACCATATGGGCATCTGTTAAATAACAGTATGAAAAGCGGGGTGAGTTAAAGATATCTTTTCCCTTCCATGACCAGCTTCACCAGGAAACAATAAGAAATTAGAAAGTAGCAAAAAAATGCGATAATGATTAAAGACCACAAAAATTGAGCTACACATGTTTGTTATATCTACAAAATAACAAACGTTAGGCACCAAATTTTTATCACACAAATAATCCTTTGTTATCATCAAACATAGAGATAATATGCAAAACTAAATTTGTTAGTCTAGCAGCCCCTTTTTTGATGATGACAAAACCATGTATTTTGATAGAACAATTAATACAAGGAAATCACCATAAATAACACATTCAAAGTTAAGCTAGCAGCCCCCCTGAATTGGTTAGTCTCAAAATTTCATTTATGCTTATTCAGAGTTTCCATAACATAGGATAGAGAAGGAATACTTCCCTATGGTATCTCATCAGAGTCTGACTAGAACACCTGGTCTTCATCTCAAAACCTGGTTACTATCAAAACTTGATGAATGAGTAACGCTTGATTCTGAGTCTGATTGGATAAAGCATTGCATAAGGTATCAGAACTTCTTTTCCTTTATTCTTCCAAGATCAAAACATTATACTTCTAAAGAAGCTCACAAATTCTTAAGTATCAAAGTTTGATATGGTAGAATCCACTTTCCATATATTCATATAGCCCACGACTTCTGATTAGATCATATCTTCTGAATATCATCTTGAATTAAAGAGTTGACTTTGACTACTTTTAAGAAGATTTTTAACTTCTGACGCTTAAGTTCTGAATTCCATACTTTCAGACAGTTTACAACTTCTAAGCAATATGATACCAAACAAGATAACTTTACTTTCATAAAGTTCACAACTTCTGAACAGTATTTGGTATATCTGTTTTGAATAAACATATGTTCACCAAATGTACAACTTCGATTATATGAAGTATCCGAGTTGATATTTGTATTTACCCTGTCTAGAAAGCTTGGTTAACTTAATCTAAGTTCCTTAATTGAAACACCAAACACACAGTTAGTAGCATGATCATTATATATTATGTTTGAGTTCGTGATATTCTAAAAATATATACTATCAAAATCATCTTTACTTTCTCCCTTTTTTTGTCGTTGTCAAAAAGGTAATAACAATTAAGCATATGCAACATAATGATAAATATATGAGTTTCAGAATTCTATAATAAGCCATTCATAACTAAGGAAAATTTCATTAATTTCATTAAAAATGGAGGAGATACAAGATACATGATTGAAACAACCATGAAAGACATAAACAAGATGATACATTACACGACTTCTAAACAAACAGACCAAGGAACCACCAGCCAACACCACCATTGATCATGCATCAAAATCCTGAATCTTATCCACCCTTTCACACCTTACTTATATCAATGCGTTGTCTGGTCCAAGCCTTCTCACCAGCCCAATGAATTCACCTTTGAAGAACAATTCAGACAAGACTCTGCCATAGGGAATGTAGGACTTGTGTTGATTTTTTGATACTTCAACAAAGTACTTTAAGTGATTGAAGATTGTTTGAGGAAAATTAATCATGAAATGATGCATCAGAAGGTAGACAAAAAGTCTATTATCATGAGACAAAGTGTTTTTAGCTACTCCCCGGAGGACGAAAGTTGGTAGGCATAAGTTGAAACCAAACTTTAGCATCTGGAATAAGTGTGGCAGGATTTATGGGTTCATAAATAGGAAAAGGATTATCATGAAGAGTGACGATCCTTTCCATAAAGGAATAATTCAACTGAAAATCTTCAACTATGACTCCAGAAAGGATACAGTTGATGAATTCAGAGATGATAGAGGGTGTAACCACAAAGGGAATCCCATAGATACTCGACCATATTGTGTTGCCCTCAGCTCCAACCCGAGCATACTTATAGAATTCTTTCAAAAGGTTGGCAAAGATAGGTCCATGCAGAATTGCATAGTACCCAGACCACTCTCGAATTTGCATTTTCCTAAAAATGTTCAAACCATCATCCTTTAGCCTTGCAAAATTTGGTCGTTTCTCAGGAATGACTTCCAGGATGGCTTCATAACCATGAAGTGTTTTGTAAGATATATTGACTAAAACAAGATGAATCAATAAAGGAATCACTTAATGGACTAAGGGTGAGGAAATGTGGAAAGAGGATTACAATTATATATATATATATATATATATATATATATATATATATATATATATATATATATATATATATATATATATAAATAAATAAATTCATTATTTCCAAGATAGGTTACAAAAACGAGAGCAGAGTAAGAGACAAAAATAACAAGGAATAGGAAAGGAGTGTAACAGTCTCTTTAAGAGAGAATATCAACAGGTCACAAATAAGGATACAAATAAATGTACACTTATGAGTGTAAAAAGAAAACTGACACAAAATAAAGACATTGGAGAGAATGGATTATTTTCAAGAAAACTAAATGTTCACAAACATTTTATCATAAATCAATACACAGTTATACAGGAATGCGTAAGGATTTTAACCTATTTTCGAGAAAACTTACAAAACCCAAAGTGTCAATTAATGATCACACATGATCAACAAATGGGACTGTTGTCACCTTTCATGTTCATGCGATCTTAGATTAAAGGAAAATATTTAATATTGCGACTGTTTACAATCCAAAGTATAAATTAAAAGATTTTTTCTTGGAAAAAAAAGGTTCCAAATCATGAAACTTTCACACTTCAGAAAGCCCATGTTTCATAATTACACAAATATATGACTAGATATGCTTCTGATTAAAACATCTTCTAACTTGTAGAAGTATCTTTATCAGAAAGTCAATTAAAATAAACCACAGATAAAAGAAATGTTACCTTTTTTAATCTAATAATCTCCAAGACGATTCTTTGCCTTGCATCTGAGTGTTTTCTTTCTATTTTGACTCTAGCATTCTCACGATAGAACTTTTGATAAACTCTTTTATGCTTCTTCTTTCTTCCAAATGCATGTTGGATGCATAGTGATGTTTGTTGGTTTGCTTTTTGACATCTCAAACTTCTTCATAAGTTCTCTTGCATTCTTACTCTGAAGAATATATGCTCCTTCTTAACATTTATTTCTATTTTGACCATTAGGAATATTCTTCTTATATGATAACCTCATCTTTCTTCTATCCAGAATGACCCATAAGAGTTATATGATCATTATGCAGGGCACAATCATTTTCTGGACTTCTTCAACTTTCTTTCTAATGGATTGAAAACATATCTTCTGATGTTTGTCTTGATCTTGATCATTAGAGAAGAACAAAATTATTTCTCTAGTATTTATCTTCTAAACATCCATCTTGTATCTTCTCAAGAGAAATAAAGTTTCTTCTTCAAGAAGGCTTGTTTCTATAAGGCCAATAGTTTCTTAGCTTAAACATAAACTTCTAAGAATAATGTGTTGAGGAAACTAGTTAACTTCTTCTTGCATCATCTGAATTCAATCACTTAAGTATATGCAGATCTTCAGCAAACATAAGTATCATCAAACCAAGATGTATTTCTTAAGAAGGTTTGAATGACAATGTTGTTCTTACTGGACTGAGCTAAATCATCCAAAGTCAGTTCATCTGAAGGTGACAGATTTTATCTTTCCTTTCTAAAGAATGAATGAACTATAATGATTTATGAATAGAATATCTACTTGTTGCACCCCAAAATTTGCCCTCACAAGACAAGACTTTGTGTTCTAAGAAGATTCACAAGGTTCACAAGTTTCTCAACATTTACAAGACCTTTCATGAGGTTCATGAAGTCTACAAGTTACTTCTTGAAGATTCACAAGGTTCACAAGCTTTTCAACATTTACATAACCTTCCATGAGGTTCATGAAGTCTACAAGTTACTTCTTGAAGGTTCACAAGGTTCACAAGTTCCATAATGCTTTCAACACCTTCCATGAGGTTCATGAAGTCTACAAGTCACTTCTTGAAGGTTCACAAGGTTCACAAGATTCACAATGATTACAAAGCTTTCCTGAGGTTCATGAGGTCTACAAAGCCACTTCATGAGGTTCACAAGGTTCACAAGCTTCACAATACCTCCCATGAGGTTCACAAGACACTTCATGAAGATTCACAAGGTTCACAAAGTTCACAATTGGTCAAAGGAGTTGACAATTCCCTCAGACAATGCACCTCCTAAGCAGTGCATCCAAAACTAGGGTTTTGACTTTAATCAGGCTAAATGGACTTCCAAGACTTCAAGTGAGTTTCATAACATCTTATATGTGTGTAAGAACCCCCATGACAAGTTTCAAGACTTTTCTCAAAAGTTTGCTCAGTCAGATGATCAGATAAGTCAAAATCAGTCAATGCAGTTAAAAAGTCAAACTGAGGTCAACTGTGGTCAAACCAAAGTCAAACTTCATGATTTTTTTCCAACATCAAGTATATGAAGTAAAATTCATCATTTGATAAAGGTTTGATCATGATTCATCAAGGAGATTCCAGATCATCAATAATCAGGAGTTTCTAAATTAGGGTTTCCTTAGTAAAAGTCAACTGAACTTTGACCAGCCATAACTTTCACATACTTCATCACCAAGTCTCCATCCAAAGCTCATTTTGAAGGAAATTGAATTCTCTACAACTTTGATGTTGCAAGTTAAGCCCAAAAATGCTTCATTTGAAAGATATGAGCTAAGACATTATGGGTCATTTCAAAAGTCAACAAAAAGTCAACAACTTCAAAAGGGCATAACTTGAGATTGGTAAATGATATGGACCTGAAACCAATGGGGTTGTTTAGAGGACACTTCAAGCTTTCCAAAATGACCAAGAACACCCTCATACCTTTAAAATTGAGGGAGATATGCTCTTGCAAAGTTGGGCAATTTTGTGATGGTTTATATTGAAAATGGGGGTCTAGAAACAATTCCTTCCAAATGGGCTTGCTAAGTTGTGATCCAATCCACCTCATATCATTATGCACGACCCAATTGACCAAAATTCAGCATTTTTATTATTTTATTTTTATTTATTATTGATTTAATTCATAAAAATCATTTTAAATAAATATAAAATATGAAAATCTATTTTTGGAGGAAGATAATGCTTCTAGAAATTCTTAATTGTTGATTGAATTTGAAAGAGAAAGGAATCATGTGATTAGTCCAAGAATAGAAAGTCTTCATGATCAAATATTTTAACTTTTAAACCATGATCTTTTTCAATATTTTTTGGATCAAATCTTCACACAACCAATCCATATTTCTGACCTAATTCATTCTCATATAAGTAGCAAACACAACCCTAGCCTCAAGACACGAATGCAGCAGCTTCAAAGGTAGGTTTTCAATTCAAAAATTTCAAGCAAAAACACCAATTCGGATTCCATCATCCAAGAGGTTTCAAGGTAAAATAAGCTCATAGACGTGTTCCTTAGACATCATGGAAGCAAAACCATCACTCACATTCATCTAAAGCATGCCATAATGATGAACCCGAAGCTTTGTTCATGCTTGAAATTATTTTTTCGATTACATCAAATCACTGCATTTAAATGGATTTTGATTGCCTAATATTGTTTATAATGTTGTGTAGCTTGTTTCTGGACAGGAAAATCAAAGAACCCGTACCTAATTCACAAGATGCCATAGTTAGGGTTTGGACCTAGGTTTAGGGATTTTGGATTTAAGAAACTTAAATGGATTCTAACAACATAGGCTTGATCGTATGAATGTCTGGATTATAATGCTATACTTAATTTTGTAAAATTGTATGGTTTTGTTGCTTGTTGATATTCGTAGGTTTTGCTGGGAATGGTTTTTCGCAGGAAAATTTGCAAGTATTTTCATAAGAAAATTCGCAGCTCAGGAGGTTGAAGATGAAGTTTGTCGCGCGCTCAGAAATTCAAATTATGATTAACATATTTTATTTTGTTTTGTTATTTAGTTATCACAAGCAGTGGCTTGTCCCAGTGGAAGGATGCGCTTGTGTTTGATGAAAAGGCCAGGGTTCGAATCCTGCTTGGGCCATTATTTTTGTTCTATTTTTTCAGGATAAAAGGAGATTGAATATATTATAGCTTCTTGCCATTCAATAGTCAGAAGGGCTCTCCCAGCCAGGCGGTAACGCGTACTTGCTTGCATTCATAAGGTCCTGGGTACGAATCCAACCCCAGGCCTTTTTGTTTCTCTATTTTTTCTGGATTTCTCAAGCAAGACACAAAACAAATTCTTGCCCCTTCATTGTTGCCTGCGTGTGGGCTAGCCTGGTGGTTATTGTTGTTGCTGGCAAACATGAGGACATGGGATCAAATCCTGGTCAGGTAAGTTCCTCTCTTTTTTTGCAATTTTTTTTTCTATTTTTCTATTTTGTTTAATTATTAATATTATATGTATATAAATATAATTAAAATAATGTTAAAAGTAATTCAAATTCTATATATCTTTTTTTTCTCTAAAAATTATTTTGTAAATAAATTATAGTATGTATATTAATTAAAATAACTTTATTCTAAAATATTTTCTAAAATAAAACTTAATCCTATATTTTTCTAAATAATTTTATTTCTCTACTTTTTAATGTAATTATTTATGTACATGTATTTAATATAAATTTGTTTGTAAATATGATTAACTTCATGAATGTAATATTTTAAACTTATTATCTCCTTATAATATGTGAATATTGTTTTAATAAATAAATGTTAATATATGTTTAAAGTAATTTGTAAATAGGATAATTAATAAAAATTAAAATTTTATAAATATGATTAATTTTGTAAATGTGATACTTAAAATTTATTTTCCTTAAAAAATGTGTAAATATTTTTTTTAATAATTGTTGATATATTTAGAAATAATTAAAATTTTATAATAATTAAAACTTATAATTATATTATATTCAAAAATTTTATTCTTATTATATATTAAAATTAAAATTTGTGTTTATCATGTCATTATAATATTTTTCTATTTATTTTTATTTATTTTAATTATTGTTACTAACTATACTATTATTTATTATTTACTATTATCTTATATTTTTATTATTTCTCTAACCTTGTTTACTTTTCTAATTATTATTATTATTTTATTATCACTAACCCATTTATATTTTAATTATGCTTATTATCATTATTTTGCTAACCTTACTTATTATTATTATTATTTACTAACCCCTATTTATTATTTATTTATTATTTTAGCTTGTTTATTTATATTTTGCTAATTAATTATTTTTGCTATTTATTTATTTATTTTTGCTTATTATTATAATTATGTAAATGCTCCTGGATGTAAATTTTATAATTATTTAATTATTTTTGCTATGGTTAGTAATTAGGGAGTGAAAAATATGTATTTTATTTAAAATAAATTAGATCACTTTAATCAAAGATAATTAAATTAACACTCACACAAGTAAGTCGATTTTAATCGCCGTCTCACTTCCTAAGGTTATCCCTCAAGTTGCCTACTAATAAGGTCAAGTGGGGTGTATAAAGCAAGTCCCTTTAAAAAGAAAAAATCATCAAGTCCCTCATGGTTGCCTTTACGAATCGAGTCCCTTCGAATAATGATGATAGTCCCTCCTATATGCTTATTACGCCCCACAGTTGCCTTCATAAAACAGGATGTCCCTCACATATCCCTTTACATCCAAGGTAATGACTACCTACTCCTTAATAGTAGGGATAGTCTTACCAATGAAAGGATAAAGAACAAGAAAGACTTTAAACATTAGGGTAGGTTCCTCTTATGTACTTGCTCACTTCAAAAAAACTTTTCAAACTCTTCACAATTTCAAACAAATTTTCAAACAAGTTTTTACACATCCGTACATGGATTATTATTAACTATTCTGAAAATTTTTCTATTCACACACTACACTTTCAAAAACAATTCAAAAGTGAGCTAAGTAACTAAGAGCCCATGGATAACCATGGATGTAAAGGGTGCTAACACCTTCCCTTTACATAACCTACCCCCCGGACCCATAATATTCTCTTAAGGTCTTTCCTGTTCTTTTATATCCTTTCCTTTTGGATAAAATAAAAGTCGGTGGCGACTCTTGCTATCTGCAACATTACTTAAAGTCAGTTCTCCCACCGTGTTACAGAACTGGCGACTCTGCTGGGGACTAAAATTAAAGAGGGGTACCCTTAGGAATTAGATCACCTTTAAATTGTTTGCCTTGTTTGCTTTATATTACTTGTTGGGATGCTCTTATGTGTGAAAGGTCCTAACCCGGATCTAGTGTACCTTAGGTAAATGGCAATAGACCAAGGAAACTGTACGACGTATATCGATACGGTTGATCTGGTGGCCATAGTTAGTGTGACTTCTTGGTCGGTGCTTATGTTCCTTAAGTCAAGTTGAGGATAATATGAGGCTGCCATATGTTGTCAATGCACTAACTAACTTTTAGAACCCTAGTTATCCCATCTTAGCCTTTAGAAAAGTAGTGAGATAACCGGCTTTGGTGAAGACTGAAGTTGGTTGATACTCGACACTACGCTCATTGAGATTCTAAACTTGGAGGGTTTTGGTTGGCAAGTAAGTTGCCTACTGAACAACCACCCTTGTGAAGGATCAATGATATTGAGATCCCTTAGAACCCGGTTACTTTTGTAGGACAGGATGAACCATCTAACTTCAGGGGAGGGTACTTACCTTTGAACCTCATGCAAGCCTTTAAACCTAGGGCTATGGTGTGACTTGTTTGTGTGTGCCACATGTTTGTGATTGAACATAACATCATGACATCATCATGCATCATAAGCATAGCATTTTCCCTAACCATTTCAAGGACCAAAGGATTTATCTTTGTTCTTTGTTGCAGGTCATGGCTTCTGCTCGTAGAAACACCATCAGGATCAACTTTGTAGGGATACCTCCCAAGCTTAAAGAGTTGGTTTCTCAAGTGTCTGATCACTCCCGATTCAACAAGAGACATGGTCACCTATTGGATCTAGTCACTTCAGGGTTCAATGAGGACATGATGAGTGTTTTGTTCCAGTTCTTTGACCCTAAGCACCATTGCTTTACATTCCCTGACTACCAGCTGGTTCCAACCATGGAGGAGTTCTCTAAACTTCTGGGCATACCTGTTCTTGATCAAAGACCCTTCACAGGTCTAGAGAAGGAGCTTAAACCAGAGGTTATTGCTGCAGCTCTACATCTGAAGAAGTCTGACATTGTTCTAGAAACGAGAAGTGGAGTCAAGGGTATTCTTGCCAAGGTGCTAATGGATAAGGCTCAAATGTTCTTGAAGGCCATGAGCTATGATGCTTTTGAGGAGATCTTAGCCTTGCTGATTTATGGCTTAGTATTGTTCCCCAATCCAGATCAGTTCATAGATGTTCATGCCATCAACATTTTCCTGAGTCACAACCCAGTACCTACATTGCTTGGAGACATCCTGCATTCTCTTCACACCCGTACTATAAGGGCAAGAGGAACCTTGATGTGTTGCATACCTTTTCTATCTAGGTGGTTTATTTCTCACCTCCCTCGCTCAGTAATGAAGAATGAGCAAGGGTTCAGATGGTCCAAAAGGATCATGTCACTTTCCCACTCAGATATCCATTGGTGCTCCAGATCTATGGAGAATGTTACCATCATTGACCGTTGTGGGGAGTTTCCTAATGTGCCACTTCTAGGCATAAGAGGAGGCATCACCTACAACCCCTCTCTAGCTTTACGACAGTTTGGTTACGCCCGAAGTGATGGTCCACATGACATGTTGATTCAGGGCATTGTGTTTGATTACGACAACGATCTTCAGGGTTACCGTCAGAGATTCATACGAGCTTGGGGAAAAGTAAACAGGATTGACAGCAAGACACTGGAGCCTAAGTACACTATTCCTATGGAGGCTTATCTCAGATGGGTACGATCTCGTGCTCAGACACTCATGATGCCATATCCTGTCGTCCTACCAGTTACCATGGAACCTGTTGCTGAAGGAGACACAGCTTATACCATCCTTCACCCAGACATGCCTACTGATATGGAAGACTTGCAGAGATCATGGATACAACTGAAGGAGCAAAGGGATACTTTCGAGGCTCATTACAAAGCAAGCCAAGCAAGGATCCTAGAGCTAACCAAGCTACTTCACGAGGAACGAAACCTCAATTCATACCTCAATACAAAGAGGAAACGTCCATGGGAGACTTAAAACCCCATCTTTTGTACTTATTTCATTTCATTTTTTGTAAGCCTAAAAGGCAAAACAAAGTTATTACTAATAAAAGTTTACTTTCGTTTTTGTCTAAGCAAATTTAAATCCTGCGGTCCTTGAAAACATTGCATATGCATTACCATATCATTTCATTACATCACAGGTTTATATTTGTGCACAGGTTTCTCATCTTCTCGCTGTTTATTTCAGCAATGGCTCTTGAACAATCAGTTAAGGATCTTCAGGCACAGAATGCACAGTTCCAAGAGCTGATCCTGAACCTATCCAAGGGGCAGGATGAATTGAAGACACTGCTGGCCAAGAAGACTAAGAAGGCTAGAAGGTCTGCTGGGTTGCTCAACATGGGAAGAAGGTTCAAAGGTCCTGTCAAGACCAAGGAACAGGTTGAAGACTATGAATCTGAGGAATCTGAGAAAGAGGGAGGCAGTCTCCACAACACTATGGGGGACTCTGATTCTGAGGCTAATTACTACCATGAGCCTAATGAAGACAAATTCAAGATGCTGGTGGATAGAATGGATGCTATGGAATTACAGAAATCATCTGGGCTGGATTTTGAGGATTTGAGTTTGATATCTGGGGTAGTCATACCCATTGGGTTCAAGGTTCCTACATTTGTTGTTTATGATGGGGTCTCTTGTCCCAAGCTGCATTTGAGGTCTTATGTCAGAAGGATTCAACCCCACACTGCTGATAAGAAGTTGTGGATCCATTTCTTTCAAGAGAGCTTATCTGGAGCTCAGCTGGAGTGGTATTATCAGTTGGAGAGTGTCAACATCAGAGACTGGAATGATCTTGCTGAAGCTTTCTACAAGCAGTATCAATACAATGCTGACTTAGCCCCCACTCGCATGCAGCTTCAGAGCATGTCTATGGGTGCCAAAGAAAGTTTTAAGGAGTATGCTCAGAAGTGGAGAGATTTAGCTGGAAGAGTTCAACCCCCTTTTACTGACAGGGAGCTGGTTGATATGTTCATGTGTACGCTGAATGGTCCGTTTTACAGTCATCTCATTGGAAGCTCATCATCTGGCTTCACTGAGTTGATCATGACAGGAGAGCGGGTAGAGAATGGTATCAAGAGTGGTAAGATCCAAGTGGGCACTTCTTCATCAGGTGCTGCAAAGAAGCCTCCCACTGGGAAGAAAGAATCCAATGCTGTTTATGGTCAACCTGATCGTAACAGAAGGCATCAGTCTGTTAGTGCAGTTCATATTTCAAATCCAACTCCTGCAACAACAGAGCAGCCTCAAGGCAACCAACAGAGGGCTAGAAGACAGTTCACGAAGATCAACATGGCAATGGCTCAGGCATTGCAACACTTGTTGAAGGCTGAACTTATTACCCTGAGGGAGGCTCCTCAGAATCCCAATGTTACCTCTCCCAAGTACAATCCCAATGCACGATGTGCATATCATTCAAACTGTCCAGGACATGATACTAATAACTGCTGGGTCTTGAAGAACAAAATTCAAGATATGATTGATGCTGGAGAAATTGAATTTGATCCTCCGGGTACTCCAAATGTGATTACAGCTCCAATGCCAAATCACGAGAAGACTGTCAACGCCATTGAGGAAGATCTACATGTCTATTCAGTTATGGAGTTGACCACACCACTGTCTGTTATCAAAAAGAGGTTAGTACAAGCTGGGATCTTTCCAGGTTGTCGTGAAGATTGTTTGTATTGTACCTATAAGCCGGATAGTTGCTTCATATTGAGAGATGGAATTCAGCGTCTCATGGATAAGTATACTATAGTGTTTGAGAGGACTCCGTCGTCTGTAGAAAGTATGGTGGATCATCTGACTCAAGGAAGGAAGATTTAAGAGGTTGACATGGTTGACAAAGTACCAATAAGAATCACTTCAAAGGGTCCCATTAAAATCACTCATCAGGGTCCCATCAAGATTACTGCTGAAGGTCCTGTGAAAGTTGTTGCTGAAGCCAGAGTAGCTCCTATGGTCATTACTACTCCTGGTCCTATCCCATACATGTCTGACAAAGCTGTGCCTTGGCACTATGGATCTGATGTTTACATCCATGGTGTTAAGCAAGAACCTTTACCTGATGTGCCTATTGACATTGACAATATTGCTGGATCTAGCAAGATCACTCGTAGTGGAAGAGTTTTCTCTCCTCCAGATACTTCCAAGAATCCAGTTACTCCTGCTGCTACCTCCACCACTGATGCTCGGGGCAAGGGTCCTGTTATTGAGCCTGTATCTACTGATGTGCCAGCTGCTGATGATCTCTCTAAGCAGATGGAAGAAGTATTGAAAATCATTCGCAAGAGTGATTATGACATTGTTGATCAGTTGGGGCATACTCCCTCAAAGATTTCTATGTTGTCCTTGTTGTTATGTTCTGAGGCTCATGCCAAGTCATTGATCAAGTTCCTGAAGATGGCTCATGTACCCAGTGCAATTTCTGTTGACCAATTTGAGAACTGTGTTGCCCACCTGACCTATGACAATGGGTTGGGATTTTCTGATGCTGACTTGACCCCTGCCAAGAGGGATCATAACAGGGCCTTGCATATTTCAATTGAATGCAGGGGCACTACCCTGTCTCATGTGCTGATAGACAATGGTTCCTCTTTGAATGTGTTGCCTAAGGAAGTCCTGAACAAGCTGAGTCCTGAAGATGCTGTGCTGAAGCCCAGTAATATTGTGGTAAAGGCTTTTGATGGTTCTAGAAGAGTAGTGCATGGGGAAATTGATCTTCCAATTCAAGTTGGTTCTCAGGTGTTTACTGCTACATTTTATGTGATGGATATTCGTCCTTCATATTCTTGTCTGCTTGGTCGTCCCTGGATCCATGGGGCAGGAGCTGTGACCTCTACATTGCACCAAAAGTTGAGATATCCGGTGAATGGAAAGGTTGTTACTGTCTATGGGGAAGAAGAATACTTTGTCAGCCATGTGAATACCTTCAAGTATCTGGAAATGGAAGGTGAATACATTGAGACTCCGTGTCAGACGTTCGAAGTGGTTCCCTGGGTTGTTAATGATTATGTAGCTCCTCCTGTTGTGAAGAAAGTTCCTGTGGTCACCAGAAAGCCTCCAACAATGGCAATGGCTTCCCTCAATGATGCTAGAGCTGTGGTGGATGAAGGTGGTTGTACTATTTGGGGTCAGCTTCCTGATATTCCATACAAGTCTGACAAGTTTGGTTTGGGTTTCACTGCAGAGTCCCAGAAGGCTGTTCGTCGTGCTCGTGCTGCCCGTGTCACTAATCAAGGGGTTGTGAAGGACCAGATTAATGCTGTGGGAGATCAAAATGAAGACTACAACTTGGATGCATGGATTTTTCCTACTGTGGGTGCTGGACTCGATAATTGGAAAGCTGAAGATGTTATCCCTATCTCCTTTAGTCAGGAGTAAATACTATTACTGTGTTGTTATATTTTAAATTTGTAATTTCTGAACAATAAAACTTTCAAGCCATGTGCCTTACCCGGGGCACAATGGTGTGCTTGTTACGGGCTGTCATTTCATTTGCATACTTCATTCAATAAAATCAGTGGACGTTTCGTTTTCGTAAATATTGTGTTCCTTGTCTTTCTTTTCTTTTATTTTTGTTTTATCAGCTATGTGTTCTTACACACACCCACATCACTAAAATGCAGATCCTCATCCACTCTGGATCCTGTTGATAACAGTTCTACTATTGCCAATTATGATTTCGAGAATCCGATCTATCAAACTGAAGACGGAAATGAGGACGATTGTGAAATACCTGTAAAGCTTGCTAGGTTGTGTCGCTCCCGGGATTTTCATCCTAGTACAAACGCGAAAGTGGCGCGAAAAAGGTAGAGTCGCCAGCCAGACATTTTTATCCCAAAGGAATGGGAAAGGTAATGTTGCACAAACCTGAGGAAGAAAGAAAAGGACGAGGCCTTGCGAACCAAAGATCTGGATACGGGAGTCGGTTACGAATTGAGAAGGTATTAGCACCCCAATCCGTCCGCCGTACTCGACGGGATCCACGCTTAAAAGTTTGTTTTCAAAGGGTGAGAAATAATACGCTGTTAACTGAAAGAATAGCTTATCTGGAATGAAATGGAAATGAGAAAAGAAATGAAATTGGAAACTGGGAATAAAAGGAAATGTAGGGAAAAAGAAAGATTGTGCTCGAATGGGCCCTACCCCACTGCCTACGTACCTCATCGGGATGAATGAGGATCAGAGACGCCGTAGTTCGTCTAACTAAGGCTTATACTCGTTTGTGGTTTTTAGGATGACGTTGCCATAGTTCTAGCTCAGGTGTTACCGGCTCTGACACGAGGGTGTTTACCGTGTCGCTGTTTGAACTGTCGAGACAAGTCATGAAGAGTATGAGATGAGAATAGAAGATGTGACTTCTTGGTTTGTTGTTTTTTATAAGAAATGTTTTGAATTTGTGTTTATTGAATGTACAACACTAAAGACTATGACACAGGAGCGAATACTTTCCAAGATCGCCCCCAATGGAACGTTTGTAAAGCATCCTAGAAGAGCGAAGGAGACCTCCACTGATCATTTCCCGTATAGCTTAAGGCTCGTGGCGCATTGTACACCTTTCCTTTATTAAGTGTTTTTGATTTTCTTTTAAGATGAGAAGAGACTCAAGTTATAAAAGGTAAACATTCTAATGGAAACTAGACTCACCCTAAATCAATTGAATTCATGGATAACCTATGGTTAGTGAGGTTTACAATTAAAATCTACCTAAGAGATATAAGAGATATAAGACTAAACATGCAAGTAAAATAAGTCAATGATGAGCAATAGGGTCTTCCTAGGTCATGGTAGGTAAGACGTATGAAATGTAAACAGGATGGAACAATGGGGTGTGTAGGTCGGTTGCGTGGTGCTAAGACACACGACTTATGGTATGAAACATACAAGGTGGGATATTGGTTGAATGGAATGGATCGAAGGTAATCGAGGAACCCTAGAATAATATAAAATTTATTTATTTATTTAAAAGTATACTCGACGTTGGATCGAATACTTTGTTTGTTTTTGAAGATTTGGTTTTCTAACGATTTGTTTTTATCTTTTCTAATCCTAATTATGGAAAATATAAAAGCATACAAATCCTAAGCTATTACAATCACAAAATACACAAAGTATAAAACACAATTAAGGCATAAAATATCCAAGTCCAATTAGCCAATCCTTGAAAACATACCTTGCACCAAACAAAAACAAATAGTTAGTGAATGATATGAATTATGTACATGCATAATGAGAAGGAATGAATTAAAATGGCAAAAATATTAAAAGTCATGAGAAAAATATGAAATTAAATTCCTAAGGTCTTCAACCTGATTATATTATTGTGTGAAAAAATCTCTAAAGAATTCTTATTTTAACTAAGACAAATGATCACCTAAAACTTGCTAAAGTTTAATCACAAAATTACACAAATTATACTACCAACAATAGCAAAAAATGTCCTAAAAATTCAACAAAAAAATGTTCTAGATACTTTAACTTGTCTTTTAACCATAGCAAAAAGAATGGGCAAAAAATATTATGGGAAGTGACCTAAATAAATTGTACAATTTTATGTGTCCAATTGAAAATTCAATATAACATCAATTAAATTAAAAAAACCGAAATTAAATTGAAAAATAATTTAATTCAGAAAATAATAATTGGGACAAGTTCTAAATTGAGTTAATATTCTATACTAATTTTTATAGAATTTTAGTAGGTGTTTTACCATTTATTTTTGAATTAAATTAAAATGGTACAAAAATAGAATTCAAATAGAAAAGAAGAATATAAAAGGGGGGAGAAATAGAAATTTGTAAGTTAAAAATGAGAGCTGGGCCCAAGTGGGGGTAGGAATAACATTTTGTTAGGCCCAATTCGCATGAACCTTTGAGAGTGTTCAGCCTGAAAATTTGGTCAACTTTGTTGACTCTGCCATAACTCCCTTTTTTAATGAAAATTAAAATAATTAAAACAGAGTTAATCCTCTTAATGACCTTAATATTCCTCTTAATTCCAATTAATATTCTTCTTATACTAATAATTAATTAACTAAAATAAAAACTAACATAATCATCAGTCAAACATTATTGAAGACAAACCTAGTCCCCCCCTTTTTTCGATCTCCTCTCTCCTCTTCTCTTCATCTCCTTCTCCAAAACACAAACCCTAGTTCCTAAATCCCGCCGCCGCTAGCCTGAGCCGCCACCTTTCCATCACCACCTTCTTCTCCGGCGACGGCGCCTTTTCCTCCTGACCCTTTCTCTCTTTCTCCCTCAGAACCTAATCTCTCTCATCTGTCTTCTCTACACGAAACCCCCTTTCTAAAACCCTAATGGCCGCCACGCCGACTTCCCGTGACCACTCGCTTTCTCCGTCTCAGACTCCTCCTCCTCGCTCCGCCGTGAAACCCTAAGCCTAACACGGACCTCAAACAACCACCTCACCCTTTGTCTCCAAATAAGACCCTAACTTTTTACCAAAACACCATGTCGAATCAACCACGAAATTCCGACATGTATGTGATCAAAAACAAACAAATCATGAATTACACACCTTTAATTGATTCGGATGAAACCTTGATGAAGATTCGCCGCTGAACTTGTTATTGCGTCGTTGCTCTGTGATGAAGACGAGGAAGTCGCGTCCTTGATTTGGCGAGATTGTACTTTCGAAAGACCTTGATGCCGAGTTTACGAAGACGATGGTGATGAAGGTAATGATAATTTCTGATCGTATTTTAATCTTTGGTGAAGTGATGGATTTCGAACGCTGTTCTTCTTCTTATTCTTACCTGAAGTTTTTCCTTTTTAACCGTTCTTGATGATATACCGAATTTGTGCTGCTCCCCTATTTTGATGCAATCTTTCATACCAGTTTTGCAGGTCGTTAGATGATGGTGTTGATCGAAAGTGAGATTGTGTAGGGTTGTCGAATCCTGGTGATGTGATTCTTGGATTTCTTCTTGTTATTAACTATTGCTCATTTGTGTAGGTTGACGAAGACTTCGCAATTGATTTGAAGTTTCGTGAGGAACACAAAGGTGATTACCGAACGAAGCTTTGTTCACGGTATGTGACTTTCTAGTTTGCAATTAAACTCCTTCCTCACACTTTTGATCAATGCAGTTTAACAATTCTGCTGCTGAACCGATATCCATAATGCACTTGCAGGCTGATCCTTTAAGGCTGAGTTGATTCAGAGAAAGATTTCAATGCATCTTGGTGAAGATGATTGAAGAAAGATATCAAGCTTGAAGAATGAAAGTGTCATTGAATTGGAGAAGAAAAATAGGATCAGATGAAGAGAATTCAAGAGATGGAATCAAAGGAGAAAAAATGAAGTTGAAGTTGAGTCGAAAAAAAACCCCCCTCATATTGCACTACCCTGACTCTTATAGGTGAAGATTCAGAGCAATGCCAGAGCTCTCTCTTTTTTTTTCAGGTATTTCAGTTAAGCTGAATCAGTTGGAGTTAGTTTGTTACGAATTCAGTTACAGTTTGTTGCAACTGAATTTGCTTTGAAACTTTTCCTTCCTTTTAATTTTTCTGGTATAGTCTTTTTCCACATTCAAAACATGAATTATTTTGAGGCTTTCCTGTTATAACTTTTCGTGTGCGGTCATATCTGAATTAACTAACATGAGTTTAATGTTTGAATTGAAGTTGGCTAATTCACATTTGGCGGTAGAGCTCGGGACAGAAATCTTGCCAGCTGCAGCTGAATAGCGACTCGATGAGGGAGGGCAAGGGCTGACTGCTAGTTGCTCGTATCAGTTTTTTTTAGGATCTGCAGAAGGTGAGGATTTTTCCTCATTGGATTATGAATGACTTATGCAAGCCGAAGTTTGGCTAGTTCTTTTTCTTTTGTCTCTGCTAATTCTGGCTAAAAATTTGTATTGACAGGTGATCTTATTGAAAATGCCTTTCATAAGTTTTGAGCTTCGAATCTTGCTCCCCATGGTTGTGCCTGGATTCCGTTTCTTCTGATGGATTATAGGCAGTAGCAGGAAATTTGTAACTGAAGTAGGGGTTAATATAGGATCGTTGCGATTTGTCGAAGAAGTACTATGGTGAACTGTTGCCTACAGACTCCTTTGGGATTGACGACCATGGAAACGGCGAAGGCCATGACGATACACCGAGTCCGTTTCTTTCAGCAGAAAAATAAATATATATTAGCGGCTTGCACTGTTATTCTTCTTAAATTTAGGATTTTTCAACTTAAATTTAAATTCCAAAGTGATCCTCTTTGTAAAAAATGTAATGACCATTTATTCTTTTTGAAATTTATATCGAATCCATTAATTAAGCTCAAATATATTTTTCGTTTGCCCACTTTTCCACGCTAACAAAACGGCCCACATGAATTTACTTGGCCTTTAATACACATCTTACTAACAACCTCTCACTAATCACTACAAACCATAGTTATTACTACAAACCTTCCAATAACAAGAAGCATTTCTAGCCAAACTTCAGTCATCACTACTAAAGAAAGTTCCCAAGCATATATATATATTACATGCTGTATTATAATAGATCACAACGAACTTTCCCATAAGGATTTCATACAAGCTCTCAAACAATAGTTTTGTCCTTATTATTTCAAACCAAAGTTTGTTTGTTTTCACCATGAATTTTATAATAAAACAAAAAATGGGCTCAATTGATATTACGAGGTGTGCCTGAGATTTGAACCATTTGTACCTTTCAAATTACTCACTCCTGAACCGTGCTCGTATAATTTGATCACTGGGACTTTTTGAACTATTGACTAATTCGATCCATAACTTAACACTTGGCTTTCAATTTGACCCAAATTCCTAAATTCCAGAATTCTTCTCTGGAAATGAATAAAGTCTTGAATCACCCTTATAGAATCAAATCTCCGAGAAATAAACTAGTCATGAATCAACCCAGGACTTTTGAGCGGAACAAAACATTCTATTGCTTGGAATTTTCCTAACTCGTTCCTTGGGAGAATAGATCTACAGACGACACCTCTTGGATTAATGTCCTCTCCCTTTGATGAAATAGATCTTCTGGACCAGACCTTTGTACGGAACATAACTTGATAAACCGATTTATTTTTCTATGCAATATGATAGTTTAAATGCTATAAACATGAGAGGGCAAATTTTGGGGTGTTACAGCTGCCCCTATTCAATCACTGTAGACTTGAATGGATGATAGCAGTTGCTCTCAGACGTTTGGAGTATGCAGGGATTGAATACCGGAAACAACCAGAAAATTTGCACTCTGTGACAAAAGAACAGGGAAATAAACTCAATCGAATGAACTCTGTTTGGATATAATTATGATGTGAAGAATAACGAACAGGGGATGCCTTTTGAATAATGCCAGAAGGCTACTGGCTCGCCACACTGTGGGTGGACTTGTGATATGATGCCACCCTGAGGATGGACTTTCGCCAATCTGCGGTTGGACTTCGAAATACTTTGCCACACTGCGGGTGGACTTTAAAGAGTTGCCACACTGTGGGTGGACTTTTGATCGCTGTGGGAGATTTTTGAAACTTGCCACGCTGCGGGTGGACTTTCTGGGACTTGCCACCCGAAGATGGACTTTGGCCAGTCTGCGGCTGGACTTTTGCTCACTACGGGAGACTTTTGCTCACTACGGGAGACTTTTGGAATTTGCCACACTGCGGGTGGACTTTTGCTCACTACGGGAGACTTTTGCTCACTACGGGAGACTTTTGCTCACTACGGGAGACTTTTGCTCACTACGGGAGACTTTTGCCCACTACGGGGGACTTTTGCCCACTGCGGGGGACTTTAGAGATTTGCCACACTGCGGGTGGACTTTTGAAGCTTGCCACCCGAAGATGGACTTTGGCCAGTCTGCGGCTGGACTTTGAAATCTGCCACCCGAAGATGGACTTTGGCCAGTCTGCGGCTGGACTTTGAAACTTGCCACCCGAAGATGGACTTTGGCCAGTCTGCGGCTGGACTTTGAAACTTGCCACCCGAAGATGGACTTTGGCCAGTCTGCGGCTGGACTTTGCATATGTTGAATTGCATGGTATGTTGCCCCATGACACTGGGGATATTATGTCTTGAGTATTGTCAATGAACTGGTGTAAAAGAACTTCCTGACGCGGAAGTGATAAGTCTCTGCTGACTCTGTGGGGAAACACAATGATCGCGAATTCGATATCAAGTGGTCCCGTGGGGATAACATCTCTGTCGGAAAGGAGCGTGAATAATTCATCTGTCCCGAATTATCACCTTTGCCAAAAATAAATTGGACTTTTAGATTTGAGGGTCGTGCCCCAGGATACCTCGACCATTGGGGATTATCCACTCTTATGGATCTGCTGGGGAGGAGAAACCGAGACACATCCTGCTAAGGAGGAAAGATTTCAAGTTGTCTCGTGCTGAGGATTAGTTGCTTCGATAGGGATTTTACCTCAAGAGGGTTTTACAAAAGACTTGGCGTCTTTAAACTCTTAGGTATCACAACGACTGCATGATTCAGTGTAACAACCTTGCTGAGGAAGTAACCATTGTCAATGCGGATGAGTTTGTATCTGTCAGAAGCGCTGAACGAGATAGTTGACTTGACAGGCAACCGCGGTATTCTAACCTCTGGGTAAATGCTTCCAATCATCTGTCTTCAGGGAAGAATGAACCCTCGTACTATTGGGGTGGCCTGCCCCCAGTACAAGTATTTGAATAACTTTGCACCTGAATGATGGATCTGCGATCTTGGAGAGATTTGAATCTCGAGGTGATTGCCCCAGTTTGACTGAAATTTGAGGAGATTGCTTGACATAACTGCCCCGGATTGGCTCGGTACTTTAATTTTGAAGAGATTGCTCGACGTGACTGCCCCGGATCGGCTGGCTCTTACTATGACTAATTTGGGAAAGTCCCCGCTCAATGAAGCTTTATTCGGAAAAGTGCACCTCGACGTGACAGTCTTTCAGAAGTTTTAGACTGCTCAACCTGGCAAGCTTGAGCTTCTGGATTGAATTTCCGTATGTGAACCATTTATGATGCTCAACAAATGTATGCAAGTGAAAAAAAGTTTATTCTCAGAATGAAAATCCTAACTCAACAAACATGTTAATCTTGAAGTTTTGAAAATGGATCGTTAACCTTCGTGAGCAAATCACTGGTTAAGATATGACCTTTATTTGAATGAAAGTATGTACATGCAATACCAACAAGTGTCTTTTAGCACGACTCATAGGAGTCAGGAACGCGGTCTCGTGGTAATACGCTCTCAAATTATCCCTGTTTCAGTTAGGACTTTTAAGGGTTATATCGTGGCCTGGTTCATGGTTATAGAAACAAAGGATACAGGCTCGAAGTTTATTTGTGCCCACCCGCTCTTCGTGATGTTCTTCATTCCTAAATTCAGCTAGTTTTCCACAAGCATTCACCTTTCATAAGGGTTTCGTGTTGATTGAGGAACCATTGCTGCTATTAGTTCGAGCACCAATCAGGTTATTGTTGAGAGTCAGTCACTCCTCCATCTTTCGTGTCTGTGTCTCACGACTTTGTTCTTATTTGAGGATCTTTCTTGTGTAATCCTTTCTGTCTTTCGCCTTTGCATTATTTTTCTTATCCCTAACTTTTGCCTGGACTGATTCTTGTGAATCTTTGATTGTGGAGTCCAGCGGGATGCCCTAACTTTTGCCTAAGTCGCTTGTTTTCAAGTTTCGACTTAGCGGGCCTTTTCTTTTCTTCTCTTTTGTATTTTGAACAAGTCGCGTGTCATTGTTTGTCTTGATTGCTTCTCGAGGGTTGTGACTGCCTCATTTTGTGGTCGACGAAGGATAACCATTGTGGTTGTCAATCTTTGGACCTTTTGACTTGGATAACCATTGTGGTTTCGGGTCTTTGGACCTCTTGATTAGCATATTAGGATGCAACGGATCTTCAAATACACTTCTTTATGAGAGTCTGAACGCTTGGTCTGACTAGCTGACGTCTACCCTGCCCCTGGGTTACATGTGAGGGTTTTTTTTATGTGAAAAGAAACTCCTACTTCAAGGCTCAAAGGGGTTAACGAGGGTCTATCTTCCTTATATCTCCAGTGTTTAGGATTTGAAACAATGCCTGTACATCGTCAACAGGGTCTTACTTGAGAGCACACAATTCAGAGATACGGCGTTTTTGTTTCATCATTCTCCCTCATAGAATTTAAGCATGACAATTGGTATTGCGATATACATATGCAAAATTATAAGGGAATGCAAATGAATTTACTTCAAGAAAAACATGTGAGTTTTATTATTTCTAACATTCAAAAGCAAACAAGTTTCATACATGTAGACAAATGTTTAACACATAAAAGAAACTACAAATGGAAATGCAGTAAAGAAACTGAATATTGCCATAGTTGAGGAGGCTTGGCTCCGTCTGGACCTGTCAGTCTTGGATACTTTCGACGATCAATAGCTCTTTTCACATACTTGTAATCTTCAATTTGCAGTTGCATACCCAACCATGGCAGTAATACTTCCTCTTCTAGCTATACTGACTCTGACGCGAGACATCTGGAGGAAAGAGTGAAGCTGGGGAGTAAAGTTGCCCTATAAGTTTGCTCGGAAAGACCTGACGATCTTCTGCCTACGTATCTCCATTGACTGATGACCAATGAAGAATCAGAGCGACGTAGTTCCCCTCAATAGGGATGAAAAACGAACAATGAAAAAAAGGCAAACACATAAATGCCATCACTGAGAGTATTTGAATACTGCTGGCTTTATTTGCTTCATGAATACCCTGGCGTCCTGGGTGATCAGCTCGAAGACTTCAGCTTAACGTGAACCATCTGGTAGAACGACCGCGACACCGGTTCCATTATGACTAGGCATCGGATTATGAAGTACATTTGGGAGAGGAGCGAAATTGATCGCCTTGGAGTCAACTAGGTCCTGTACCTTGTTCTGAAAAGCCCAACATTTCTCAATACTGTGCCCCTGGGCACCTGAATGGAATTCGCACCTGGCGTTAGCATCAAAATTCGGAGGTAGATTATCAGGAGCGGGAGGTCTCATGGTACGAAGCTCAACCAAGTTCAACTTTAGTAGCTCTGGGAGCAATACAGCATATGGGCACGGGACGGGGTCGAGTCTGCGATTTCTCGCTCTTGTTCTTTCTTGAAATGACCTCTGTACCTGTTGTTGTTGACCCTGTGGTCGTTGTTGTTGAAACTGGGGTTGTTGTTGTTGAATCTGTGGTCGTGGTTGTTGAACCTGTGGAGTAATAGTTACCGCAGCCGTTTGGTAGTAACCTTGAGAATAACTTCTGTCTCGGCCCCTATACACAGCATTCGTCTCACCTTCTCTTCTTCTTTGGCCGTTGCCAAAAGGTTTTCTCACACCGGAAGAACTAGCACCGCTTGCATCTTGGATCTTTCCCATTTTCAAAAAATTCTCTATCCTTTCTCCAGCAATGACGATATCAGAAAAACCAATGGACGGGCAGGCGGCCAGACGATCCAAGTAAACACCTTGCAAGGTGCCCATAAACATGTCTGCCATTTCCCGATCCAGCAAAGGAGGTTGAACCTGTGCGGCCAGCTCACGCCACCTCTGGGCATACTGCTTAAAACTCTCTTTAGGTCCTTGAGACAAGTTCTGCAACTGAGTGCGATTCGGAGCCATATCAATATTGTATTGATACTGCCTGAGAAATGCCTCAGCTAGATCTTTCCAACTTCGAATAGAGACCCGACTCAGCTTCATGTACCAGCTCAACGAAGCTCCAGATAAACTGTCTTGGAAGAAATGCATCCAAAGTTTCTCGTCGTCAGTATGAGCTGAGATTTTTCCGAAGTACGCATGAATATGAGTCCTAGGACACGTGCTGCCGTTGTACTTGTCAAACAATGGTGCTTTGAACTTTGGAGGGATTCTGACTCCTGGTACTAACCCGAGACTGGTTACATCGATACCCAAGGAATTCTGACATTCCATGGCCTTGATCTTCTCTGACAGCTCTTCATACCTGCGATTGTTGATCTCATTCATGTTACCCATATCAGCATCCAGTAGAGTGAACTGGTCCTCTTGATTGTCTTCTAAACCTGCATTGCGTGTTGCGGTCCTATTTGGATGAGGCTCTCCGTTACGGGCAGCGTTAGAATCCACGTTCTCAGCTGGTGTTCCCGTATTAACATTCCCATGAGGTTGCTCAACCATCAACCGGAGACGCTCCTGGTTCTGGGCCATGCCAGTCATCATTTCCATGAACTGATCCATCCTCTGTCGGAGCTCATTGAGATCAGTCTGCACTCGATCAGCCATCCTTACTCGGTTTCTTTTGGTCGGATATCGGTGAATGCGTTGACCAGCTATATTGCCTGCGATCAAATAAGTTAGAAACCCTGGGTAACCTGCAAAAATACAAGAATATGGTATGCAGGAAATGAATGCTATGGCATGTTGATTCATTTTTAGGGCATCCCATCCCCTGATTCCAGTTTTGTGAGTTTGATGAAGACAGGAGCTCTTTTGTTGTAAATAACAAGCGGTGTTGATAATATAAGGTGCGTGTGTGTAGCAGACGTGCCAAACAATTCCAATAATACGAAGGCCGATGTGTTTTGCAAATGTGTCATGTGTGTCGGTGATCACAAAATGAGAGAACACATAATGATAGTAAAGAGACCTTTTTATGATAAGAACTTTGTTGAAATAGTCAAAACACTGAAAGTATGGATTCAAACAGAAGTACACTGATAAAAAGATTCCATCAACAGTCCTGATGGTAATCCTACAACAAACAAACAAACAGAAAGATGTCTTTGTCAATGCAATCCTCCATCTAGACTTGGGTCAATGATCGGTCCTGCCTCTGGAACTTCTACCAACTCCTTTGTCTGCACCTGGTTGTCCTCAAACCTCTTCAGCTTCTTCTGGTAGCAAATCATCATCCGCTTGTAGTAGGCAGCTTCTTCTCGGGCTTTAGCAAGCTCTTCATCTTTTCCTCTCAGCTTATCGGCCATCTCTTCGTCTTTCTTTTTTAGCTTACTCGCGACCTCTTCAGCTTGAGCTTTGTCTTGTTCCTCTCTTTTGATCCTGTAAGCAGCATGTCTCTTTTTCATGTTCTCAAACATCAAGGTTTTCTGATCCAGTTGCCTTCTAGTGTCAATGTGTTCCTTGGAAGAACTCCTAGTAGCAAACTCGAACCTCTCACACCGAGCCAACTCAATTTCACACTGTTTCCTTTCAATAGCATGCCTTTCAGCATCTTCTTGAGCTTTCCACTCAATCTCAAGTCTAGCGTGATTAGCTTTAGCAAGCTCCTGACCCAACTGTGCATTCTCCCTTAACAAACCGTCTCTTTCCGTCTTCATCTTGTTGAACTCTTCGATACTAACTGTGGTAGGTTGTTCAATGACCGTGGGATATAGAAGAGGCGCCGGCTCAAATGGTAATAGTAACACTTCAACCCGTTCTCTTAACCATTCTGCAAACGGTGGATACACTCGACAATTCCCTACACCCAAAATCTTCTTCCCTCTTGTCTTCCGACTATGCCAAGCATTAGAAGCTTTCTGAGCAATCTCGAATCCATCTGTGGATTGGAAGTACAAGGACTCTGTGATGTCCACAGCAGCTGGTGGTTCCTTCAAGGCATACCCAAACTGTCTAATCGTGAGAGAAGGGTTGTAATTAATTCCCCCTTTCCTCCCGATCAATGGAACATTAGGGAATCCTCCGCAACTATGAAGAATGTCAATGCACCGCAAACCCTGATTAACCCATACAATGTCCTTTGCTTGCAAACCCATCAATCTTTCCGACCATTCAAGAGTGTTCTTCGTCCTCTCAAAAGCTCCTGATTGTGGAAGAAAGCGTGTGAACCACTTGTAGAATACAGTCGCGCAACAATTCAACATTCCACCCCTTCGCTTCTCATTCTTATAATGCACAGAGTGGTAGAGATCACCTAGGAGAGTAGGAATAGGATTCTTTGTTATGAAAATGCGAATAGCATCAACATCCACAAAGTTCGGCATGTTCGGGAACAAAGTGATTCCATAGATACACAAAGCTAGGATCGCATTGAAGGTACTCCAACTTTTTGCCTCAGCTGCTTTGGTAGCCTCACCTAACAAGAAACTCAAATGATATCCTCGGAAGCCTCCTTTGCTATCAATCCGGTCTTCCAATAATGACTTGCTCAAATAAAGAGCAGTTGCTACATCTTTGAAGTCGGGATCAATCTTGGTCCCAAAGAATGGTGCACAGTCCTTCACGGAAACTCTCAGGATACTCGAATACTCCTCTAATGTAGGTGCCAACACGAAATCAGAAAGTACGAAACATCTAAGCTGTGGATCATAGAACTGTAGCAAGGTGTGCATCCCTCTGAAAGCATAGTCACTGATGGGCTCTATGAAATACAAAATCCACCCGTAATCCTGTTTGAAGACATTCAGAACTTCTGGAGGAGCTAAAGCCTTCACTTTGAGAATTTCTTTCACAGCAGGCTGATAAACCTTGTAGGAGATAATACACTTGGTCTTCTTCTCGGGTTCCATGCTCATAGATCAATACCCACAACCGGAATCAAGGATGTAATATGCAGCCCTGCAAATGAATAAACATGCGTTAGGAATGCAAATATGCGGATGATGGGATGCAATGCAATGGCATGTGATCACTGCTGCATATACTGGGCACTATCGTACTGCTTTCTGATTTTGCCTGAATACCAACTATCAAGAACACCAGATCATAAGTATGTGTCGAAAAAGAACCCAAGTATCAAGAACAAGGTAGGTTGAAGGCTTAGTTTTCCTGCAAACCTGTAAACCCCTCCCAATCTCACGGGTGTTGCTACTACGGGTCAACATCACGGACTCTCAAAGCCGAATAGCAATAATACGTTCACCATCTCCGAGAAATGGCTCATGACCAAATCAGGGAATCGGTTTGGCATTATGTACTACTCAGGGAGGCCTCAGCTGAATTCCGGAAAAACAAGCATCCCTCATAAGTTCCTGGCTTCAAGCACTGAAGTCGAGAAACAATAGTACATTCATCCCGAAGGGTACAATACTACCGTCATACGACCAGTTGCTTTAACCAGGTTCCTACGAGAGAACAAGGTCATCCTATGCGATTTCCTAGTGGGCCCTCGGGTGCGAATGGGTTTGCCACGAAATGTGGTCTGCCACTGTCACCACTGGAGAGGGTTGTTTCCACCAAGGTCCTCGATGATCGGTTCCCAGTGTTAGCAGCTCAGGTGGGAACATTCTATGGTCTGCCTAGGCAGTATAGAACATATCCCAAGAGAGCCTGATCTGGGTGTGGGACTCGTGAAAACTACACGTGCTCAAGACCACGCAAGCCACACGACTGCCCACTCTAAATCCTATGTGTATACTCAAGCCGGGTACTTGGCTTATCTCACAATAATCCCATCCCGCCAAGGAAAACCAGAACAGCCAGTACAGTATATGCCAGTATATGCGACAGTAAAGTGCAGAAAGCTGTAAATAAAGCTGTAAAGGAAAGCAATAAACTGTAAATAAAACAGTAAAGCTATACTAAAACAATAACAGCAAATGAATAAGCACCCAAAGAAAACATCAACAGACAAGCGCTAGGATTGACTCTCAAAGGGGAGATTAGAATTTCTAAAGGTCCCCAGCAGAGTCGCCAGCTGTCGCTCCCGGGATTTTCATCCTAGTACAAACGCGAAAGTGGCGCGAAAAAGGTAGAGTCGCCAGCCAGACATTTTTATCCCAAAGGAATGGGAAAGGTAATGTTGCACAAACCTGAGGAAGAAAGAAAAGGACGAGGCCTTGCGAACCAAAGATCTGGATACGGGAGTCGGTTACGAATTGAGAAGGTATTAGCACCCCAATCCGTCCGCCGTACTCGACGGGATCCACGCTTAAAAGTTTGTTTTCAAAGGGTGAGAAATAATACGCTGTTAACTGAAAGAATAGCTTATCTGGAATGAAATGGAAATGAGAAAAGAAATGAAATTGGAAACTGGGAATAAAAGGAAATGTAGGGAAAAAGAAAGATTGTGCTCGAATGGGCCCTACCCCACTGCCTACGTACCTCATCGGGATGAATGAGGATCAGAGACGCCGTAGTTCGTCTAACTAAGGCTTATACTCGTTTGTGGTTTTTAGGATGACGTTGCCATAGTTCTAGCTCAGGTGTTACCGGCTCTGACACGAGGGTGTTTACCGTGTCGCTGTTTGAACTGTCGAGACAAGTCATGAAGAGTATGAGATGAGAATAGAAGATGTGACTTCTTGGTTTGTTGTTTTTTATAAGAAATGTTTTGAATTTGTGTTTATTGAATGTACAACACTAAAGACTATGACACAGGAGCGAATACTTTCCAAGATCGCCCCCAATGGAACGTTTGTAAAGCATCCTAGAAGAGCGAAGGAGACCTCCACTGATCATTTCCCGTATAGCTTAAGGCTCGTGGCGCATTGTACACCTTTCCTTTATTAAGTGTTTTTGATTTTCTTTTAAGATGAGAAGAGACTCAAGTTATAAAAGGTAAACATTCTAATGGAAACTAGACTCACCCTAAATCAATTGAATTCATGGATAACCTATGGTTAGTGAGGTTTACAATTAAAATCTACCTAAGAGATATAAGAGATATAAGACTAAACATGCAAGTAAAATAAGTCAATGATGAGCAATAGGGTCTTCCTAGGTCATGGTAGGTAAGACGTATGAAATGTAAACAGGATGGAACAATGGGGTGTGTAGGTCGGTTGCGTGGTGCTAAGACACACGACTTATGGTATGAAACATACAAGGTGGGATATTGGTTGAATGGAATGGATCGAAGGTAATCGAGGAACCCTAGAATAATATAAAATTTATTTATTTATTTAAAAGTATACTCGACGTTGGATCGAATACTTTGTTTGTTTTTGAAGATTTGGTTTTCTAACGATTTGTTTTTATCTTTTCTAATCCTAATTATGGAAAATATAAAAGCATACAAATCCTAAGCTATTACAATCACAAAATACACAAAGTATAAAACACAATTAAGGCATAAAATATCCAAGTCCAATTAGCCAATCCTTGAAAACATACCTTGCACCAAACAAAAACAAATAGTTAGTGAATGATATGAATTATGTACATGCATAATGAGAAGGAATGAATTAAAATGGCAAAAATATTAAAAGTCATGAGAAAAATATGAAATTAAATTCCTAAGGTCTTCAACCTGATTATATTATTGTGTGAAAAAATCTCTAAAGAATTCTTATTTTAACTAAGACAAATGATCACCTAAAACTTGCTAAAGTTTAATCACAAAATTACACAAATTATACTACCAACAATAGCAAAAAATGTCCTAAAAATTCAACAAAAAAATGTTCTAGATACTTTAACTTGTCTTTTAACCATAGCAAAAAGAATGGGCAAAAAATATTATGGGAAGTGACCTAAATAAATTGTACAATTTTATGTGTCCAATTGAAAATTCAATATAACATCAATTAAATTAAAAAAACCGAAATTAAATTGAAAAATAATTTAATTCAGAAAATAATAATTGGGACAAGTTCTAAATTGAGTTAATATTCTATACTAATTTTTATAGAATTTTAGTAGGTGTTTTACCATTTATTTTTGAATTAAATTAAAATGGTACAAAAATAGAATTCAAATAGAAAAGAAGAATATAAAAGGGGGGAGAAATAGAAATTTGTAAGTTAAAAATGAGAGCTGGGCCCAAGTGGGGGTAGGAATAACATTTTGTTAGGCCCAATTCGCATGAACCTTTGAGAGTGTTCAGCCTGAAAATTTGGTCAACTTTGTTGACTCTGCCATAACTCCCTTTTTTAATGAAAATTAAAATAATTAAAACAGAGTTAATCCTCTTAATGACCTTAATATTCCTCTTAATTCCAATTAATATTCTTCTTATACTAATAATTAATTAACTAAAATAAAAACTAACATAATCATCAGTCAAACATTATTGAAGACAAACCTAGTCCCCCCCTTTTTTCGATCTCCTCTCTCCTCTTCTCTTCATCTCCTTCTCCAAAACACAAACCCTAGTTCCTAAATCCCGCCGCCGCTAGCCTGAGCCGCCACCTTTCCATCACCACCTTCTTCTCCGGCGACGGCGCCTTTTCCTCCTGACCCTTTCTCTCTTTCTCCCTCAGAACCTAATCTCTCTCATCTGTCTTCTCTACACGAAACCCCCTTTCTAAAACCCTAATGGCCGCCGCGCCGACTTCCCGTGACCACTCGCTTTCTCCGTCTCAGACTCCTCCTCCTCGCTCCGCCGTGAAACCCTAAGCCTAACACGGACCTCAAACAACCACCTCACCCTTTGTCTCCAAATAAGACCCTAACTTTTTACCGAAACACCATGTCGAATCAACCACGAAATTCCGACATGTATGTGATCAAAAACAAACAAATCATGAATTACACACCTTTAATTGATTCGGATGAAACCTTGATGAAGATTCGCCGCTGAACTTGTTATTGCGTCGTTGCTCTGTGATGAAGACGAGGAAGTCGCGTCCTTGATTTGGCGAGATTGTACTTTCGAAAGACCTTGATGCCGAGTTTACGAAGACGATGGTGATGAAGGTAATGATAATTTCTGATCGTATTTTAATCTTTGGTGAAGTGATGGATTTCGAACGCTGTTCTTCTTCTTATTCTGACCTGAAGTTTTTCCTTTTTAACCGTTCTTGATGATATACCGAATTTGTGCTGCTCCCCTGTTTTGATGCAATCTTTCATACCAGTTTTGCAGGTCGTTAGATGATGGTGTTGATCGAAAGTGAGATTGTGTAGGGTTGTCGAATCCTGGTGATGTGATTCTTGGATTTCTTCTTGTTATTAACTATTGCTCATTTGTGTAGGTTGACGAAGACTTCGCAATTGATTTGAAGTTTCGTGAGGAACACAAAGGTGATTACCGAACGAAGCTTTGTTCACGGTATGTGACTTTCTAGTTTGCAATTAAACTCCTTCCTCACACTTTTGATCAATGCAGTTTAACAATTCTGCTGCTGAACCGATATCCATAATGCACTTGCAGGCTGATCCTTTAAGGCTGAGTTGATTCAGAGAAAGATTTCAATGCATCTTGGTGAAGATGATTGAAGAAAGATATCAAGCTTGAAGAATGAAAGTGTCATTGAATTGGAGAAGAAAAATAGGATCAGATGAAGAGAATTCAAGAGATGGAATCAAAGGAGAAAAAATGAAGTTGAAGTTGAGTCGAAAAAAAACCCCCCTCATATTGCACTACCCTGACTCTTATAGGTGAAGATTCAGAGCAATGCCAGAGCTCTCTCTTTTTTTTTCAGGTATTTCAGTTAAGCTGAATCAGTTGGAGTTAGTTTGTTACGAATTCAGTTACAGTTTGTTGCAACTGAATTTGCTTTGAAACTTTTCCTTCCTTTTAATTTTTCTGGTATAGTCTTTTTCCACATTCAAAACATGAATTATTTTGAGGCTTTCCTGTTATAACTTTTCGTGTGCGGTCATATCTGAATTAACTAACATGAGTTTAATGTTTGAATTGAAGTTGGCTAATTCACATTTGGCGGTAGAGCTCGGGACAGAAATCTTGCCAGCTGCAGCTGAATAGCGACTCGATGAGGGAGGGCAAGGGCTGACTGCTAGTTGCTCGTATCAGTTTTTTTTAGGATCTGCAGAAGGTGAGGATTTTTCCTCATTGGATTATGAATGACTTATGCAAGCCGAAGTTTGGCTAGTTCTTTTTCTTTTGTCTCTGCTAATTCTGGCTAAAAATTTGTATTGACAGGTGATCTTATTGAAAATGCCTTTCATAAGTTTTGAGCTTCGAATCTTGCTCCCCATGGTTGTGCCTGGATTCCGTTTCTTCTGATGGATTATAGGCAGTAGCAGGAAATTTGTAACTGAAGTAGGGGTTAATATAGGATCGTTGCGATTTGTCGAAGAAGTACTATGGTGAACTGTTGCCTACAGACTCCTTTGGGATTGACGACCATGGAAACGGCGAAGGCCATGACGATACACCGAGTCCGTTTCTTTCAGCAGAAAAATAAATATATATTAGCGGCTTGCACTGTTATTCTTCTTAAATTTAGGATTTTTCAACTTAAATTTAAATTCCAAAGTGATCCTCTTTGTAAAAAATGTAATGACCATTTATTCTTTTTGAAATTTATATCGAATCCATTAATTAAGCTCAAATATATTTTTCGTTTGCCCACTTTTCCACGCTAACAAAACGGCCCACATGAATTTACTTGGCCTTTAATACACATCTTACTAACAACCTCTCACTAATCACTACAAACCATAGTTATTACTACAAACCTTCCAATAACAAGAAGCATTTCTAGCCAAACTTCAGTCATCACTACTAAAGAAAGTTCCCAAGCATATATATATATTACATGCTGTATTATAATAGATCACAACGAACTTTCCCATAAGGATTTCATACAAGCTCTCAAACAATAGTTTTGTCCTTATTATTTCAAACCAAAGTTTGTTTGTTTTCACCATGAATTTTATAATAAAACAAAAAATGGGCTCAATTGATATTACGAGGTGTGCCTGAGATTTGAACCATTTGTACCTTTCAAATTACTCACTCCTGAACCGTGCTCGTATAATTTGATCACTGGGACTTTTTGAACTCTTGACTAATTCGATCCATAACTTAACACTTGGCTTTCAATTTGACCCAAATTCCTAAATTCCAGAATTCTTCTCTGGAAATGAATAAAGTCTTGAATCACCCTTATAGAATCAAATCTCCGAGAAATAAACTAGTCATGAATCAACCCAGGACTTTTGAGCGGAACAAAACATTCTATTGCTTGGAATTTTCCTAACTCGTTCCTTGGGAGAATAGATCTACAGACGACACCTCTTGGATTAATGTCCTCTCCCTTTGATGAAATAGATCTTCTGGACCAGACCTTTGTATGGAACATAACTTGATAAACCGATTTATTTTTCTATGCAATATGATAGTTTAAATGCTATAAACATGAGAGGGCAAATTTTGGGGTGTTACAGGTTGTTACAACAAGAAGAGAAAGCTATACAGCCACATGAAGAGCCAGTCGAAGTTGTGAATCTGGGAACTGAAGAAAACAGAAAAGAGGTTAAGATAGGGGCTGATTTAGAGGACAATGTCAAGAGCAGGTTGATTCAGATGTTGCGTGACTATGTGGAGATCTTTGCTTGGTCTTATGAAGACATGCCAGGGTTGGATACAGACATTGTGGTTCACCGTTTGCCAGTGAAAGAAGATTGTCATCCAAAGAAGCAGAAGGTTTGTCGTATGCGTCCTGAAATGTCAGAAAAGATCAAGGCAGAGGTAATGAAACAGTTCAATGCAGGGTTCTTAGCAGTGACTTCTTATCCTCAGTGGGTTGCAAATGTGGTACCAGTTCCTAAGAAAGATGGTAAGGTACGTATGTGCGTGGACTACAGAGATTTGAACAAAGCTAGCCCCAAAGATGACTTTCCACTTCCTCATATTGATATTCTGGTAGACAACACTGCTCAGCATAAGGTATTCTCTTTTATGGATGGTTTCTCTGGTTACAATCAAATCAAGATGGCACCTGAAGATATGGAGAAGACAACATTTGTGACACAGTGGGGCACCTTTTGCTATAAGGTAATGCCATTTGGGTTGAAGAATGCAGGGGCAACATATCAGCGTGCTATGGTGGCTTTGTTTCATGATATGATCCATCATGAGATAGAGGTATATGTGGATGATATGATAGCCAGATCTCAGAATGAAGAGCAACATCTTGATCATCTTCACAAGTTGTTTGAGAGGTTGAAGAAATACAAGTTGAGATTGAACCCAAACAAGTGTACTTTTGGAGTTAGGTCTGGTAAACTCCTGGGTTTCATTGTCAGTGGCAAAGGTATTGAAGTAGATCCTGCAAAAGTGAAAGCTATACGAGAGATGCCAGCTCCCCGTACTGAGAAGGAGGTTAGAGGTTTCTTGGGACGATTGAATTACATTGCAAGATTTATTTCCCAATTAACTACCATCTGTGAGCCAATTTTCAAATTGTTGAAGAAAGATCAGGTGATGGAATGGAATGATGAGTGTCAGACTGCCTTTGATGAAATCAAGAGATATCTGCTAGAACCTCCAATTTTGATGCCACCAGTTGATGGAAGACCCTTGATTATGTACTTAACAGTGTTAGACAACTCAATGGGGTGTGTGTTGGGGCAACATGACGAGTCTGGTCGAAAAGAGCAGGCAATATACTACCTTAGCAAAAAGTTTACCGACTGTGAAACGAGATACTCACTGCTTGAGAAAACTTGCTGCGCTTTGGCATGGGCTGCTCGCCGACTAAGACAGTATATGTTGACTCATACTACCTTATTGATCTCGAAGATGGATCCAATCAAGTACATATTTGAGAAACCTGCTCTCTCCGGAAGAATTGCAAGATGGCAAATGATCTTGACAGAATACGACATACAGTACACTACTCAGAAGGCCATTAAAGGAAGTATTGTTGCTGATCATTTGGCTCATCAAGCAGTGGATGATTATCAGTCAATGAATTTTGAGTTTCCTGATGAAGACATTATGATTATTACCAAAGAACCTGGACAATATGACGGACCTGAACAAGGATCCCGATGGACTATGGTTTTTGATGGTGCCTCTAATGCACTTGGTAATGGTGTTGGTGTTGTGATTAGTTCCCCTGAAGGTTGTCATACCCCGATTACTGCCAGACTTTGTTTCCATTGTACCAATAACATGGCTGAGTATGAGGCATGTATCCTAGGTATTAAAGCTGCTATTGATATGAAGATTCAGTTCCTTGATGTGTATGGAGATTCAGCCCTGGTAGTTAGTCAGATTAAAGGAGATTGGGATACCAAGCATGATAACCTCATTCCTTACAGAGAACATGTGTTGTCTTTGATCCCACATTTCAAAGAGATTACCTTTGGACATATTCCACGAAGAGAGAATCAGTTGGCAGATGCTTTGGCCACCATGGCATCTATGTTTGAGATCAGTTAGGATGATGAAGCTCCCAAGATTACTATTGATAGATTTGAAAAGCCTGCATACTGCAATGAGATTGACACTGAAGGGGCAGAGGAGAAGCCTTGGTTCTATGAAGTGAAAAGATATCTTGAAGCTCAGGAGTTCCCTGAAGGGGCATCTGTCAAAGATAGGAAGTTCCTGAGAAGGTTTTCTGCTAAGTTCTTTTTGAGTAATGGGATTCTGTACAAGCGCAATCATGATGCAACTATGCTTCGTTGTATGGATAAGAAGGAAGCAACTAAGATTATGGAAGAGATGCATGATGGGACCTTTGGCACTCATTCCAGTGGTCATACTATGGCAAAGAAGATATTGAGAGCAGGTTACTATTGGTCTACCATGGAAGCTGATTGCTATCAACACTCCAGAACGTGTCACAAATGTCAAATCTATGCTGATAAAGTACATGTACCTCCATCACCACTGAATGTGTTGACTGCTCCTTGGCCCTTTGCCATGTGGGGCATTGATATGATTGGTGAGATCAAGCCTACTGCTTCTAATGGGCATCGTTTCATCCTGGTTGCTATTGATTACTTCACGAAGTGGGTAGAGGCAGCTTCATTTGCATCTGTGACTAAGAATGTTGTGGCTCGGTTCATTAAGAATAATCTCATATGTAGGTATGGCATCCCTGAAAGGATTATTACTGACAATGGCTCTAATCTGAACAACACTATGATTACTGATCTCTGCACGCAGTTCAAGATTAAGCACCACAACTCTTCTCCTTATCGTCCAAAGATGAATGGGGCAGTTGAAGCTGCTAATAAGAACATTAAGAAGATTGTACAGAAGATGACTGTTACTTACAAGGATTGGCATGAGATGTTACCATTTGCTCTTCATGGTTATCGTACCACAATACGTACTTCAACAGGGGCAACCCCATTCTCCTTAGTCTATGGTATGGAAGCAATTCTGCCCATTGAAGTTCAGATTCCCTCCTTGAGGATTATGAAGGATGCAGGATTAGATGAAGATGAGTGGATTCAGACTCGACTGGACCAGATAAATTTGATAGATGAGAAGAGGTTAGCAGCAGTTTGTCATGGCCAGATGTACCAAAAGCGAATGATCAAAGCTTTTAACAAGAAGGTTAAGCCAAAGGTATATCAGGCTGGTGATTTGGTAATCAAGCGTATCATATTACCACAGGGTGATCCTAGGGGCAAGTGGACTCCGACATATGAAGGACCATTTGTAGTCAAGACAGTATTCTCAGGAGGTGCCATGATACTGACTACGATGGATGGTGAAGACTTTCCACAGCCTGTAAACGCAGACATAGTTAAAAAATACTACGCATAAAAAGAGACCCGCTAGGTTGACAGGCCTAGGCAAAAATAAGGGCATCCCGGCAAACCAAAAGGGTTTGGGCAAAAATTAGGGATATATATAAAAAGATGTACACCCGGCAAGTTGAAAACCTGAAAAGGCGACTTGGGCAAAAAAGGGTATCCCGATGGATTGAAAACCTGAAAGGGCAATCCAGGCAAAAGTTAGGGATTAAAGCGTATGACTATGTCTCGTTTGGATCACCCATGAAACTGCAACCAGTTGTACTACTTATTCAAGCTCGAACAGATAAAGCTCAATCCATTCGTTTTCGTCCCAACAGCAGAAGATGAGATACTTGAAGATAATGGCAATAGTAGAATTGAAACTCAATAGGATTATTTCCCACATAGCTGATACTCTTTGTTTTGTAAAAACTTTATGACAAAATCCTCTTACTAGGGTTTATGTCTCCTTGTACAAACTTACCCGTGTATGGGTCACTTTTTGATATAAATAAATTCTATCTTTTGAATCCAGATTTACTTTTACCCTGTTTACATAAGCGAAACGTCCATTGGTTGTGTTTGAATGCATGTATGCTTTTTAATATGATTGATGTTTACCAGAAATGCATGAAAATGCAGTAATAGTATTTACTAAGGACGAACGGGGGGAGGATTTCAACGAAGCTTCGCCAGTTCACCTTTACAAGACAGTTACAAACTCTCAGTAGGACGAATCCATCTTCATAAAGTCTTATCTCCCCTGGAATTTATATCCATCTCTTTTATCCTCATACAGATATTCGGGAATTTACTTTCCAATAAGGGTACGACGAACGAAGACGGGATGCTATCTCTACCCTACCATCAAACGAAGACGAAGGTTATATATACCTTACTATCCCCAGCATACGGGAGGTTATCTATACCCTACTATCCCCAGCATACGGGAGGTTATCTACACCCTGTTATCCCCAGCAGACGAAAGGTTATGTATAATATATTCTTCAACAATGAATCGGGATTTATTTTCCCTGGCCAGTAGTTGTTGTACGAAGATATCCAGACTCTTCCGGCAGTATCATATCATACATACATCATTTACATCATACCATAACATACATATCCATAGACACATAGTACCTTACTTGAGTACATCACATCATACATGCATACATAAAGCATAAACTAATGTTATTATACAGAATGCTACCTTGTTTTCAGGTTAATTACCCAGCAAACAAACTTATGATTATCAGGACTGCTCTATTCTCCTGATAAGCTTCTTATTACTTTGGGACTGCTTTATTGTTACCTCAGGGTTACTTTATCCTCCTGATAACTTCTCATGACTTCAAGACTGCTTTAGAGTTATCATTATTGATGGCTCTATCCTCCTGAAATCACATTACTTCAAGACTGCTTTAGAGTTATCATTATTGATTGCTCTATCCTCCTGAAGTCATATCATTACTTCAAGACTGCTTTAGAGTTATCATTATTGATTGCTCTATCCTCCTGAAATCATATTATTACTTCAAGACTGCTTTAGAGCTATTGATTGCTCTATCCTCCTGAAGTCATATCATTACTTCAAGACCGCTTTAGAGCTATTGATTGCTCTATCCTCCTGAAGTCATATCATTACTTCAAGACCGCTTTAGAGCTATTGATTGCTCTATCCTCCTGAAGTCATATCATTACTTCAAGACCGCTTTAGAGTTATCATTATTAATGGCTCTATCCTCCTGAGATCATTACTTCAAGACTGCTTTAGAGTTATCATTATTGATTGCTCTATCCTCCTGAAATCACATTACTTCAAGACTGCTTTAGAGTTATCATTATTGATTGCTCTATCCTCCTGAAATCATATTATTACTTCAAGACTGCTTTAGGGTTATCATTATTGATTGCTCTATCCTCATGAAGACATGATGTTACATCAGGATTACTCCAGTCTCCTGAAAGCATACCATCAATACCTCAGGACTGCTCCAGACTCCTGACAGCTTTCATTATACCTCCATATTTTGGACTGCTTTATCTTCCAAGAAATATATCTGAAGAACTTTCCCTAGTGGCATCTTTAAGCCCACTCAATCATATTCAACTAGCCATCTGTATCACTCTAATGCACTGGTGAGTGCAAATTTTTGGGCTTTTGTGTTCAATCCCCTTCAACCTTCCAGGTCACGACTGGCAAATGTACCAATCTAACCCCTCAGGTTTCAGAAAATTGAACAGGGGCAGCTGTTGCACCCCAAAATTTGCCCTCACAAGACAAGACTTTGTGTTCTAAGAAGATTCACAAGGTTCACAAGTTTCTCAACATTTACAAGACCTTTCATGAGGTTCATGAAGTCTACAAGTTACTTCTTGAAGATTCACAAGGTTCACAAGCTTTTCAACATTTACATAACCTTCCATGAGGTTCATGAAGTCTACAAGTTACTTCTTGAAGGTTCACAAGGTTCACAAGTTCCATAATGCTTTCAACACCTTTCATGAGGTTCATGAAGTCTACAAGTCACTTCTTGAAGGTTCACAAGATTCACAATGATTACAAAGCTTTCCTGAGGTTCATGAGGTCTACAAAGCCACTTCATGAGGTTCACAAGGTTCACAATCTTCACAATACCTCCCATGAGGTTCACAAGACACTTCATGAAGATTCACAAGGTTCACAAAGTTCACAATTGGTCAAAGGAGTTGACAATTCCCTCAGACAATGCACCTCCTAAGCAGTGCATCCAAAACTAGGGTTTTGACTTTAATCAGGCTAAATGGACTTCCAAGACTTCAAGTGAGTTTCATAACATCTTATATGTGTGTAAGAACCCCCATGACAAGTTTCAAGACTTTTCTCAAAAGTTTGCTCAGTCAGATGATCAGATAAGTCAAAATCAGTCAATGCAGTTAAAAAGTCAAACTTCATGATTTTTTGCCAACATCAAGTATATGAAGTAAAATTCATCATTTGATCAAGGGTTGATCATGATTCACCAAGGAGATTCCAGATCATCAATAATCAGGAGTTTCTAAATTAGGGTTTCCTTAGTAAAAGTCAACTGAACTTTGACCAGCCATAACTTTCACATACTTCATCACCAAGTCTCCATCCAAAGCTCATTTTGAAGGAAATTGAATTCTCTACAACTTTGATGTTGCAAGTTAAGCCCAAAAATGCTTCATTTGAAAGATATGAGCTAAGACATTATGGGTCATTTCAAAAGTCAACAAAAAGTCAACAACTTCAAAAGGGCATAACTTGAGATTGGTAAATGATATGGACCTGAAACCAATGGGGTTGTTTAGAGGACACTTCAAGCTTTCCAAAATGACCAAGAACACCCTCATACCTTTAAAATTGAGGGAGATATGCTCTTGCAAAGTTGGGAAATTTTGTGATGGTTTATATTGAAAATGGGGGTCTAGAAACAATTCCTTCCAAATGGGCTTGCTAAGTTGTGATCCAATCCACCTCATATCATTATGCACGACCCAATTGACCAAAATTCAGCATTTTTATTATTTTATTTTTATTTATTATTGATTTAATTCATAAAAATCATTTTAAATAAATATAAAATATGAAAATCTATTTTTGGAGGAAGATAATGCTTCTAGAAATTCTTAATTGTTGATTGAATTTGAAAGAGAAAGGAATCATGTGATTAGTCCAAGAATAGCAAGTCTTCATGATCAAATATTTGAAATTTTACACCATGATCTTTTTCAATATTTTTTGGATCAAATCTTCACACAACCAATCCATATTTCTGACCTAATTCATTCTCATATAAGTAGCAAACACAACCCTAGCCTCAAGACACGAATGCAGCAGCTTCAAAGGTAGGTTTTCAATTCAAAAATTTCAAGCAAAAACACCAATTCGGATTCCATCATCCAAGAGGTTTCAAGGTAAAATAAGCTCATAGACGTGTTCCTTAGACATCATGGAAGCAAAACCATCACTCACATTCATCTAAAGCATGCCATAATGATGAACCCGAAGCTTTGTTCATGCTTGAAATTATTTTTTCGATTACATCAAATCACTGCATTTAAATGGATTTTGATTGCCTAATATTGTTTATAATGTTGTGTAGCTTGTTTCTGGACAGGAAAATCAAAGAACCCGTACCTAATTCACAAGATGCCATAGTTAGGGTTTGGACCTAGGTTTAGGGATTTTGGATTTAAGAAACTTAAATGGATTCTAACAACATAGGCTTGATCGTATGAATGTCTGGATTATAATGCTATGCTTAATTTTGTAAAATTGTATGGTTTTGTTGCTTGTTGATATTCGTAGGTTTTGCTGGGAATGGTTTTTCGCAGGAAAATTTGCAAGTATTTTCATAAGAAAATTCGCAGCTCAGGAGGTTGAAGATGAAGTTTGCCGCGCGCTCAGAAATTCAAATTATGATTAACATATTTTATTTTGTTTTGTTATTTAGTTATCACAAGCAGTGGCTTGTCCCAGTGGAAGGATGCGCTTGTGTTTGATGAAAAGGCCAGGGTTCGAATCCTGCTTGGGCCATTATTTTTGTTCTATTTTTTCAGGATAAAAGGAGATTGAATATATTATAGCTTCTTGCCATTCAATAGTCAGAAGGGCTCTCCCAGCCAGGCGGTAACGCGTACTTGCTTGCATTCATAAGGTCCTGGGTACGAATCCAACCCCAGGCCTTTTTGTTTCTCTATTTTTTCTGGATTTCTCAAGCAAGACACAAAACAAATTCTTGCCCCTTCATTGTTGCCTGCGTGTGGGCTAGCCTGGTGGTTATTGTTGTTGCTGGCAAACATGAGGACATGGGATCAAATCCTGGTCAGGTAAGTTCCTCTCTTTTTTTGCAATTTTTTTTTTCTATTTTTCTATTTTGTTTAATTATTAATATTATATGTATATAAATATAATTAAAATAATGTTAAAAGTAATTCAAATTCTATATATCTTTTTTTTCTCTAAAAATTATTTTGTAAATAAATTATAGTATGTATATTAATTAAAATAACTTTATTCTAAAATATTTTCTAAAATAAAACTTAATCCTATATTTTTCTAAATAATTTTATTTCTCTACTTTTTAATGTAATTATTTATGTACATGTATTTAATATAAATTTGTTTGTAAATATGATTAACTTCATGAATGTAATATTTTAAACTTATTATCTCCTTATAATATGTGAATATTGTTTTAATAAATAAATGTTAATATATGTTTAAAGTAATTTGTAAATAGGATAATTAATAAAAATTAAAATTTTATAAATATGATTAATTTTGTAAATGTGATACTTAAAATTTATTTTCCTTAAAAAATGTGTAAATATTTTTTTTAATAATTGTTGATATATTTAGAAATAATTAAAATTTTATAATAATTAAAACTTATAATTATATTATATTCAAAATTTTTATTCTTATTATATATTAAAATTAAAATTTGTGTTTATCATGTCATTATAATATTTTTCTATTTATTTTTATTTATTTTAATTATTGTTACTAACTATACTATTATTTATTATTTACTATTATCTTATATTTTTATTATTTCTCTAACCTTGTTTACTTTTCTAATTATTATTATTATTTTATTATCACTAACCCATTTATATTTTAATTATGCTTATTATCATTATTTTGCTAACCTTACTTATTATTATTATTTACTAACCCCTATTTATTATTTATTTATTATTTTAGCTTGTTTATTTATATTTTGCTAATTAATTATTTTTGCTATTTATTTATTTATTTTTGCTTATTATTATAATTATGTAAATGCTCCTGGATGTAAATTTTATAATTATTTAATTATTTTTGCTATGGTTAGTAATTAGGGAGTGAAAAATATGTATTTTATTTAAAATAAATTAGATCACTTTAATCAAAGATAATTAAATTAACACTCACACAAGTAAGTCGATTTTAATCGCCGTCTCACTTCCTAAGGTTATCCCTCAAGTTGCCTACTAATAAGGTCAAGTGGGGTGTATAAAGCAAGTCCCTTTAAAAAGAAAAAATATCAAGTCCCTCATGGTTGCCTTTACGAATCGAGTCCCTTCGAATAATGATGATAGTCCCTCCTATATGCTTATTACGCCCCACAGTTGCCTTCATAAAACAGGATGTCCCTCACATATCCCTTTACATCCAAGGTAATGACTACCTACTCCTTAATAGTAGGGATAGTCTTACCAATGAAAGGATAAAGAACAAGAAAGACTTTAAACATTAGGGTAGGTTCCTCTTATGTACTTGCTCACTTCAAAAAAACTTTTCAAACTCTTCACAATTTCAAACAAATTTTCAAACAAGTTTTTACACATCCGTACATGGATTATTATTAACTATTCTGAAAATTTTTCTATTCACACACTACACTTTCAAAAACAATTCAAAAGTGAGCTAAGTAACTAAGAGCCCATGGATAACCATGGATGTAAAGGGTGCTAACACCTTCCCTTTACATAACCTACCCCCCGGACCCATAATATTCTCTTAAGGTCTTTCCTGTTCTTTTATATCCTTTCCTTTTGGATAAAATAAAAGTCGGTGGCGACTCTTGCTATCCGCAACATTACTTAAAGTCAGTTCTCCCACCGTGTTACACTACTGAATTCTTTATTTTGAATAACATCAGTAGCTTTAATTCCTTTAGCATAAAGAAGATAACTACCAGCTTTGCATTCTGCTAAACAATTTTGTTTCTGATTCCAAACTAGTTATCAAATCAGTCAAGATGTAAGTTATAGCGAAAGTACCTCCTAGTACTTAGTAGCCTTTGGATATTCAGATCATTCTTATCAATATGCATCATAATAGATTCATATTATATTTTGTTCTGAATAATCATGCAAGTTGTTTCTTTCTTCAACATCTGTATTAGATTGTGAAGAAAAGAACATCAAAAACTTATTTTCACCTGATAGCTTCTCAAGCTTATACTTTCAGTCAATCATATGAGTTAGAAAGTGGTGAACACAGAAAAATACATTCATGTATCTTGAGCTTCTGAAAATAACTTTAGATAAAAATTATGATAAATCAAGGTTTGTTCAACTGAGATACCTTTCTCAAGTTATCAGGACTTAATTGTATATGTTACATCCATTTAATATTTATTGCATATTGTTAGCTCCTAATTTCGACATCCATTTGGTTGCAAGAAATGTTGGTTCAAGGATTATGTTCTTTAAGATAACTGAGAAGGCTTCGATTGAACTCTTATAAGAGGCATGTGTCAAAGTTTCATGTGGAAGTCAAGATTTTGGACTTAGAATATTTCTAAGTGTGAAAGTTGTAGTTTGACCGAACTCTTGAAGGAATTCGACACGCAGCAGTTAAAGTTCAAATGTTGGAGGGAAACTTATGTTCTTTTGAATTTGAAATGTAACACGTGGTGAATTTCTAGGAGTAAACCACCATTAGCAGTTATCTTCGATTAGTATAAATAAGTTAGTTCTAGATTTAGAATGTGTCTGAATCATATTGTACAAGTTACTTCGTATCCATTCAAAGTACTCGTGTGTAGAGAAACGAGTGAAAGTGAGAGTGTACGTGATGTAAACACCACCATTTTTCATTTCAATGTCAAGTTTATTGAAGCTTTTACTTTGAAGCCTTTTACATTACATTTTTATCTTCAAGCAAGTTATACTTTTCAGAAATTTATTGTTTTCCAATAATTGCTTTCATTTATATTTTCTTGCACCTTTATCTTCTTGCAATCTATTTTAAACTTTAGACATTTTGAGTCTTCTTTTACTTTATTTCATCTTTCAACCAAATCTTGTCATAAATTATGTCGAAGAGTTTATGATATCTTATCAAACACTAAAACAAAACTAATTATAACACATGTCCTAGGATCAATCTGGTCGATCCTATGAGTAACTAAGAACATTTTTGGTGTTGTTAGAGGACCAATAGTTTATTACCATTTTTCAAGGTAAACAAATTGGCACGCCCGGTGGGGCCGGTGCTATGATAACCAAATTTTGGAAGTCTTATAACTTCCTTTTCTTTACGTGTTCATTTGTCAGAGTGTTGAGTAAATCTTTCATTGTATGAATTTGAGGAGTGGAAAGGCAGCCAATACAGACGAATATAGACCAAAGAAAAGAAATACGAGTAAAATGGCATCTAGCCAAGGGAATCCAAATGATTCAAATCCCCATAAGACTGGTTTGAATCCTCCACTGAGTAGTTCAAACGCTCAAAACATCAATGTCAAACCACATGATGTACCAAGGAGTGACGTGGTGCCACCCCTTAATCCTTCGACCAGAGGATTGACGATGCCAACCTTGGTGTCAGAACCAGCATCTTCGATGGCAGGAACATGAGCGACATACATTAGGCCTTACACCCAATCAGTGTTGGAATACATTGGAGCAAATCCTCAAACTTCACCACCAAATACATCAATGTTTATGTATTTCCATCCCCCAGGGTTTTCACAACCTTTTCCTAGGAATCCCATCTACGATATGCCGACAATGATGATGCAAAACTTACGGAATGTACCCCCGGTGTTTTCAGAAAATATGTTTTCTTTGCCTTCGTAGGAATCAAGATCTGGAGTAAACATGGGTCAAAATAGTCAAACCATAGGGTTGGGATATCCTTCCTAAGGTCCTAGGTTGACAAATGAATATGCGACTTATTTAAGGCAACTGATGGATGAAAGCAACATGTAAATGGTGCATACTTTGTCTTAAACCATGGGAGAAGTTTTTCAGCCTTTGATCCAAAGTACTACCCAAACTAATCAGCAAATGACATCACATATGACGCAGATAGAGGATTTCATGGGAGTACCTACCCTAGTTCGACACCCAACCAGGGAATATATGAGAGAAAATCAAAGTGTTGAAATCAGGTAGAATGTCCTATTGGCGAATCCAGAAAATCAGAGGTAGTCGAACCACCCAAGGTTGAACCTCCTAGAAATAAAATACTTATTCCAGACGAGGAGGAACCAAGGGTAGTGATAGTTAACAAAAACCAAAACATAGACAATATGGTTCAATAGGTTCGACATAACAATATGGCAGTAGAGAATAACTTGGCAGCCATTGTCGAAAGGATAATGGATCAAAGTGGAATAAATATGGGTTTCGCTAGGCCAAATTTTACTTTGCCCATAGTAGACTACATACTCCAGTCTGAATTACCCCTAGGACAAAGGTCCCAAAGTTCACTAAGTTCTCAGGGGATACAACTGAATCTATCATCGAACATGTGGCACATTATTTGATCGAAGCGAGGGAAATTGCAAATGATGAGAGTCTAAGGATTAAGTACTTTCCTAGTTCCCTCACCAAGAATGCATTTATGTGGTTCGCTATGTTCCCACATGGTTCGATTTTCAATTGGACCCAATTAGAACGTATATTCCATGAGCAATTCTACATGGGTCAAACTAAAATTAGTTTGAAGAAATTGGCTAGTATCAAATGAAAGTTTAATGAGCCAATAGATGATTATGTAAACAGGTTTCGACTACTTAAGGCTAGGTGTTTTTCACAAGTTCATGAGCATGAACTTGCCGAAATGGCCGCTGGTGACCTAGATTAATCTACTAGGAAGAAGTTGGACACCCAATATTTGAGGGACATGGCCCAACTGGCTGATAGGGTTCGACAGCTAGAACGTCTGAAAGACGAAAAATCTAGGGCGAAAAAAACAAGAGAATAGCCTACATCAAATTCCATGAAGGGTTTGAAGAAACATATGACGAACCTATACAGTTCGATGAAAATGAAATAGACCTAGTTGAACTTAAGTAGGGTCCCCCTTATTCTTGTAAATTGTTAGTTCCTTCAAATGGAAAAAAACTCTGTCAAAACTGAAAATAATGATAGGTTTCCAAATAAAACATATACTTTCGATATCACTAAATGTGACAAAATATTTGATTTGTTAGTTAAGGATGGTCAAATGTTAGTGCCTCAAGGTGTTAAAGTACCACCTTTAGAACAAAGAAAAAAGAGAGTTTTTTATAAATACCATAATTTCTTGGGCCATAAGACATCTCAATGTTTTCTTTTCAGGAATTTGGTGCAGAACGCTATACAGGAGTGGAGGCTCAAATTTAGGGAGAAAACTAAGAACCAAATGAAGATTGATGATTATCCTGTTCAAGTAGCGGAGGCAAATTATACTGAACCTAGCGAAGTGAACATGATCGAAGTTGTTGAAGATTCTGACATTGGTACAGGAAGTGTCAACACCAATGAGGCTCTGGGTCGCAATGTTGTGATAGGTGAAGTGACCGAAGACGTCATCGAAGATGCTGTGTTTTACAGTTTCAGTGAAGAAGTTGATGGCTACCAGATGGAACATTTCATATGTGTAGCGGCTAAATTTTTCTTCAGGACATCAGCTTATGTCGAGAGGGTTGGTATGGACACAATTGTTGAACCATAAGATACAGTCGAAGAGTCGAATCTCCAGATTCTGATGAAGGAAACTGCTGATAGTTTCATAAGAATGGACAAGGCTATTGAAGGCCTAAATATGGACTTCACCAAGTTAGAGATGAAGGATAAAGTCGATGTGAGCATGGTCGAGATCAAAGATGAACATACCATAAATGCTTACGAATAGGTTTGTCAAGAAGAATACAACAAAGTGGCTTACCCAAAAGAGGAGGAAACTATTATGGACTTCTTACACAAGTGCCAGAGGAAAAACTCGAAAGTGATGTTGTACCCTAGATGTAGAGATATCTTTGACAAAAAGGATGGTCATAACCTTCAGGGGGTGAGAAAAGCCAAAGAAGGATATGTGCAAAAAGCTGCTCAAAGGCCAAGGAGGTTCGACCTGAGGCAATTTTCTCAAGGGAAACATGCTGCAAGACCTCAAATTCCTGGAGCAAGGCAACCTACTTTCAAGCCTATTGGTGAAGTTTCAAATGACAAATGGGTGAAACCTGTCTATTTCAGAGGAAAGGGAAAGTCTAAATGGACCAAGTTAGATGTGGAAATGGGCTCTTTGATTGACTACAAAAAGGCATTCAGATCATCCAAGAAGGTTGTATATGTCTCTGAAAACTACAAGGGTAAGAACCCTATGTCGAGGTCACAAGAGTGAAGGGAGAAGAGACGAAGGAAGGCACATAGAGAGGCCTTAATAAAAGATCAAGTTGAGTCTAGCACTAATGTGCTAGCTTGTAACGATAGAGGTTTCGAGGCAAAAACAACTAACAAGGTGCATGTGGGGCGAAAACCTTTTACCTCTAAAGGGGAGGAGGGTAACATAAGATCTACGCTCGAAGCGGGCGAAGACGAAAACCTGACTGATAACTTCGACTCAGATTTAGGAGCCTCTCTTGATATTATTGTAAATGTGGTATATGTGATGCCTAGGGAGTGCGACATGATTATTGAGGTAGAAAACTTAGACGCAAACACTGAGGAAAAAATGGATGCATACAAACTTGTATGTTATTATGCCATGACCAAGGGTTGTGTAGAGGAGCAAAATGCTTTCTTCAAACGACCAATTGAGGCCATGAGAGGACATTTGAATCCTTTCTACATTACTGGGAAGGTAGAGAATGTGACAAAAATAAAATATTGGTAGATTACGGTGCAACGGTTAATTTAATGCCACATTTTTTACTATGTAAGATCGGTAAGTTCGACACCAACTTGAAACCTCATAATATGGTCCTTTCAAATTATGAGGTGAAAATTAGCGCTACTTTGGGTGTTCTATAAGTCGACCTGACTGTAAGGAAAATAACAAGACCCATTGTGTTTATGGTGGTCGAAAGTAAGGCCAACTATAACCTTCTGCTGGGAAGGGAATGGATTCATGGTGTTAGAGAGGTACCTTCTTCGATGCACCAGAGGGTGACCATTTGGAGGCCCGATGGAATAGTGGAGAATATCGAAGCTGACCAAGGATACTTCAAAGTACCTGTCAACCATGTCGATGGGCTTGAATTCGACAAAAAATTGGCACACATTGCACCTTGTTCCTCATCAGAGTTTGACTTAACCCTTGATGATCATGAATTATGCTCATTGTACTTACATCCTATTGAGGATTTTCGATGGGATAGAGAGGTAATAGGGGAGGAAGGCAATTACCAATACTTTGGAGAGCCTATCATACACCTCACATGTTTGGGAAGCGAAGGAAGTAATAATGATTGAGTTCGACGCATCGCAAAAAATTTTAGCCTATGTGGCTGAAACTAAGTTACAAGTGGCCTTGGAGGCTGCAAAAAATCACATGGCTGTCGAAGCCAATACAATGTTTGTTGAAGGAGGTCATGGTAAATACTTAGACCCTGAACCACCTAATAAAGCTCAAACCGAAGAACAAGACCAAAGGCTTTATGCCATTTATGACAATGAGCCTTTATATTTTGAAAAGGATCCATTTTCATATGACATAAAAATGCTGTCACAAGATCCTTTGGAAGAAATTGATTTGGGAGAAGGGGAAGTGAAAAGGCCTACCTACATCAACGTCAATCTTGACCCACAACTCAAGATCAAAGTAGTCCAATTGTTGAAGAAATTTAAGGATTGCTTTGCTTGGGACTATGATGAAATGACAGACTTGAAGAGAGAACTTGTCGAACATAAGTTGCCAATCACGCTTGGGAAAAAGTTGGACAAGCAAAATCCAAGACGGTTCTCCCCAACAATCCTCTTAAACATAAAAGAGGAGATTGAATGGCTGCTTCAATGCAAGTTCATCCTGTCGCACCCCGAAAAATACGACCTCACGCGATCCGAAAGTACGGAGCCGCACGCTGGACAGACTGAAGAGTCGCCACCTAATTCTATTTATTCCCGAAGAGGGAAAGGGAAGATATAGATAAAACCCGGGAAAAGAGGATGAGGACAAAGGTCTCGCAACCATTGCCTGGGTTCGGAAGTCGGTTATGCAGGGGGAAGGTATTAGCACCCCCTACATCCATCGTACTCGATGGGAACCATCTAAGTTGTCACGCTGCAAAAGGATGTCTATGCTTAAACGAATTACTTGCTAGAGGGAAATGAGTTTAAATTATAAGTTAGATTGAACCTAGGTGCTCGGCAAGGATTGAGATCCTTGTGCCTACGTACTCCCGCGTGCAATGGGAAAGTCAGAGCCTCGTAGTTTGGCCTACTAAGGGTGATGGTTGTTGATTTTATTATCTTTCTTCGATGAAAGGGTTTAGGAGTTGGACTGCACTAAAGACTATGGATAGTTTATTCCGTCCAACAAGACGAGCGTCTTGCGTCGAAATAATCGGAGCGAGTAACGAGAGCTTGTTATCCTCCTTTCTACCATTTAAGGCTCGTGGCGTGCAAATCTTCTCGTATTATTAAAGTGTTTTATTTCCTAAGACCGCTTGACGTTGGATCAAGGGTTTGGATCTAAAAAGAATCGTTTTGGTTTTTGAGGTTAGAGGGTGAATGCAAATAGAGTTTTATTTTATGGTTTGTTAGCGAGGCACAAAGCGCTCGACTCGCAAGGTAAGGTGGATCCTAATAAACGAAACGATAACTGTAAAATAAAGTGCAAGTGTGCGAGTGCAACCGCTTGGCGTTGGACCAAGGGTTCGCGAATAAAATAAAATACGAAAAGATAAAATGCGTACATAAAATGGGGGAGGGATACAAAATAAATTACAGGGGATTGCGAGAAATAAAGGGGTCTCGTTGTAATTTGCCCAAGAGAAAGCGTGTGTGTAGTGTTTTTGAACTGTTCGAAGGCGTTCGGCCTTTTTATTCGGATGCAACTGTTCGAAGGCGTTGGACCTTTTCGGACGCGTCGAAATTTGGTTCGTTCACTTCCTTAGAGCCGGTTTAAAGAAATCGTTCTATGAGGAGTCGAAACATTTTATGTTGGAATGCGATAATAAATAAATAAATTGAATTGAATCGCAAAAATTAAATTAGAATAAAATAATAAATACAAATTATTAAATAAATTGGTAATACTGAGAATAATGAATAAAATAAATTAAATTAAAATTTATTGGTCAAAATAAAATAATAAGATAAAAACTAACTAAAAAGAGGGCCTCATATTGACCGAGTATCACCGATTTAACGAAATCGGGCGAAACATCGGCCTTTTGTTATGTCATTGGCCCAAAAAGAGAGAAAATAAGAAATACAAAACTAAAAGAGTACTAAATAGTTTACTAATATATATAAAAGAGGACATTTTCTAAATAATAAGAGCACAACAAAAATTAAAAAAGAATAAACAAATAAATAATAATAATAAAGTAATAGCAGCAACATTAAATAAAAATGAAATACTAATAAAAATAAAGAACAGAAAAAAGAGGATGGTCCTAACTAACACAAAAATACAGAACAATAAATAATAAAATAACAAAATAATAAAACTAAAGTGTATAAAAGAATGGAAAAGAAAAAAGAAAAACGGAAAAGATAAAGTTTCTTTTCATCCATTAACAAAACACATATGCAGAATAGAAAACCAACCCTTGGGTTGTACCGGCGGCGGAACCTCTCAAACCCGCGGAGGCCCAGTTCGTTTCTCACTCGGGTTCACTCTCACGGTTGTCGCGGCTTGTGCGGTCTACTCAGTTGTGAATCGCGTTTCGTGTCTCACTCACGGTGGCGGTTGCGAATCGGATTTGAGGTGAGATTTGAAGTTTGGGTTGTTGTGTCTGGTTCGGTTTTGGGAGTCTCTCACGAAGGAGATAAGGGTTTGACGCGGTGGTTTGAAGAGATGGTGGTAAGGTTTTTTAGGGCCCGATTTGGTTGTAATGGTGGAAGAAAGGTGTTGTTATGGAAATTGCTGTGAAATGTTTAATGGTGATGGATTATGTTGGAAGAAGGTTTATGGAGCATGTAGTTTGTAAGATATGAAGGAGAGTTAGAAAAGGGTGAGAAAGATTCTGAGTTTTTTCTTCTGTGTATGAGAGTGAGTAGTGAAATATGAGGAAATTTTTCTAGAGAGAGAGCCTCGTGAGTGGTGGCGTGAGAGAGGGAGTATAATGAGGTGGGTATTGTGTACGTTGGATACTGATGGCTTGTGAAAAAATCCGATGTATGGGCCAATTAGCTGCGTGTTGAGATATCTGGTTGTGTGGCCTTTATATTTTGATTCTTTTTTGGATATTGAATTAGTGTGGTGAATTAATATATAATAATAATAATTGCTTCAGTAACAAATAATAATAATAATATAACAATTATAACAATAGTAAAAAAAAGAAATAAAAGTAATAACTAAAGAAACAATTGGTAATAATAATGGATAAATATAATAATAATAAAACAATAAATAAATAAATAAAAATAAAGAATATGCTAATAGTAAAATAATAAAAGAAAATAATAATAAAAAGTGATAATAGTAAAATACTAAAAGTTATAAGAATAACAATAAAAATGGTTTATTAAAAAAAAAGCAAATTGAGGTGAAAATTGTTTTAGGATGAATAAAGATGGATTTTAAAAAAAATATCATAAATGGAAATTTTTGTAGAATTTTGTGATAAGAATATGAGATTTAAAATGATCGATGGAAAATAAAAATGAATATCGGATAAACAACCTCCACACAACACACTAATTTTTAAAGCAACAACGCACACAAACTTAGCTCAACAATCTCAAACAAAACCCGATTTTCGCACAAAAGGAAATGACATATATTTTTGGATTTTTTCGAATAACGGTTAGACAATAAAAATAAAACGATGCATATTTTTTGGATTTTTCTGAAATGATATTGGTAAACAGAAAATAAAGGTAGGACAAATTTGGGGTATGACACATCCATACTACCAGGTATGTCAAATGGTTGGCTAACATTGTACCAGTTATTAAAAAGAATGGTTCTTTAAGGGTTTTTATGGATTTTAGAGATTTAAATGTTGAAACCCCTAAAGATGAGTATTTGACGTCGGTGGCAGAAATGCTAGTTGATTTTGTTGTAGGACACAAATATCTTAACATGTTAGATGGGTATTCTTGATACAATCAAATATTCATTGCTGAAGAGGATGTCCCAAAAAATGATTTCCGATGTCCAGGAGCCTTAGGCACCTACGAATGGGTAGTAATGCCTTTTGGCCTCAAAAATGTTGGGGCAAACTATCAACGAGCAATGAATTCGATCTTCCATGATATTATAGAAACTTTTATGCAAATTTATATTGATGATATTGTTGTTAAGTCTATTTTAGGGAAAGATCATATTGACCATCTTCAACATTCCTTTGAAAGGATGAGAAAACCTGGTCTTAAAATGAATCCTCTCAACTGTTATTTTTGTGTGCAAGCAAAGGATTTCTTAGGCTTTGTGGTTCATAAGAAAGGGATCAAAATCAATCAAAATAAAACCAAAGCCATCATGGAAGCGAAAGCCCCTTCAACAAATAAGGAATTGCAATCACTATTTGGAAAGATTAATTTCTTGAGGAGATTCATATCAAACCTAAGTGGCAAAACTAAAGCCTTTTCACCTTTGCTTGAATCAACAAAGATGGGTTTGACTGGGGGCAATTTCAACAGGAAGCCTTCAACAAAATCAAGGAATACCAGAGCCACCCTCCTATTCTTTCACCACCTTGTAGAAGGAAGAGCATGAGATTGTACATAGCTTTGTCAGATAAGACTTTAGGGAGCATGTTAGATCAAGAGGATGAAGATAACGTCAAAAGGGTAATCTATTACCTTAGTGTTTACCCCAAAAATCGGTAAACAACCGCTGGTCCTCTGAAGATACCAAAATACTCTCAGTTACTCGCAGGATCGACCAGATTGATCCTAGTACATGTGCTAAAAAGGTTGATTTGGTATATAACGTTTTTGAGAAAAGGGTCTTGAATCTTTCAACAAGATTCAGAAGTTGTTTAAAAATAAAAGAAAGAAAGTAAAGAAAGAACTTTCAAAAGTAAATAAAAGAAAGGGCAAGGCTTGGAAACGTAAATGGCTGAAAATATAAAGAGAAAGTAAACGCGAAGCAAAATGTTAAAGTGCTGGAAAGTAAAGGAAAGAATTGTAAAGGAAGTGCAGTAAAAGTGCTTGAAAAGGTGAAGAACTTTGAAAGATAAATGCTTTAAAATAAAGGATTGTAAAAGATAAATGACTTCAAAGATAAATTTGACATTGAAGAAGATAAAATTGGTGGTGTTTCAATCACGTACATTCTCACTGCACTCGTTTCTCTACACGCGGATACTTTGAGTATACGAAGTTACTAGTACATATGATTTCCACACTAATTCACCAACTGAAATGGTTTTTGACTTAACCTTCTTATTATAGGATTTTTCTACCCCTTTCTTCTGTCTTTCTAACAATTCTAAGGCATGGAGTCTTTGTTCATCCAAATCCAGCAATTCATCTATTATCGTATTCTAATAATTGTGAGATGGAATCTCATGGTGCCTTTGAATCCTTGTGGACTGAAGATATATTTCAAGAGGCAACACTGCATCATGCCCATAAGTAAGTCGAAACGGGGTAATATTGGTTGCTTCTTTGGGTAAGGTTCGACATGCCCATAAAATTTGGTCCAATGTCTTGTGCCAATTTCTTGGCTTCTTACCCACATGCTATTTTATCAAACCAATAACAATATTGTTTGTTGCTTCAACTTGGCCATTGGCCAGGGCATAATAAGGTGTAGATGTCAAAATTTTAAAACCCATTTCCTTGGCAAACTCCTGCATCTTTCGACTAGTAAATATAGACCCTTGGTCTGTAGTGATTGTTTATGGAATGCCATATCTATAGATGATATACCTTTGAATGAACTCAATTACATCTTCTTGGTCAACATTAGGTAATGGAATGACTTCGACCCATTTAGAGAAATAGTTTATTCCTACCAAAATGTATTTGTGATTTTTGAAGATGTTTGTTGAATCTCTCCAACCAAGTCTAAAGCCCAACCTCTAAAAGGCCAAGGTTTCACTATAGAGTGCAATTCACTTTCAGGCACATGTTGGATGCCAGAGTGTATTTGACATTCTTGTCAACATTCTGCAAATTCTATGCAATCTTTCAACATAGCAGACCTATATACACCTTGTCAAAATAAAAGCCACTTCATTTTATGGCTAACTTGGTGTGCTCCGTATGTCCCACTGTGGATAGTTGAAAGAGCCAAGTATGCTTCAACCTCACTGAGACATTTAAGTAATAATCCTTCAGAGGTATTTTTGAATAATTTGTTCCCCAAGAGGACATAACTCAAGGCTTGGTATCTGATCTTTCTTTCTGTCGAAGTTGTTGGATTCTCCAGATAGTCCATTATGGGCTTCCTCCAATCCTAATCACTTATATTATCGACCATTAATATTGTGAATCTTTGGTCATCAACATACCCAAGCTTAGTTCTTCGAAGTCTGATGGGGCCAATCCCACTAACACTAATTATCCTCTGACCTCAATTGCACTTTGTAGTTTCTCTTTTGAAACTTTATATCCTTACCCAATTTGAGCTAAGTCATTTGAGACCTGGTTTTGTAGTATGGGAATGTGTCGAAAGGTGATTGCTTCAAATTTTTTCAACAGTTTATTTACCACTACGAAATACATAATTAAATTTTATTTTATGCATTTGTATTATTTAGTAACTTGTTTTATTACCAACTCTGAGTCTCCCATTATTTCGACATGAGTTGTCCCCAATTACAACAATACTTCAAGTCCAGCTATTAAAGCTTCATATTCAGCCTCATTGTTGGAACAATGACCTTCGATTTTATACTTAGGTGTTATTGCAATTTTATTAGGAGAAATACCAAGCACTATAATTCCAGTCCCATCTTTATGACTAGACCCGTCGAAGTATAACTTCCAGGGCTAAGACTCAAGATAATTCAAGGGACTCTCATTTATAGAATGGTCGACTATAAAGTCTACAACCACTTGCCCCTTAACAGCTTTTAAGGGTTTATAAGTTAAAAAGTACTCGGTTAATTCTAGTGCCCATTTTCCAATTCGACTGTGCAAAATAGGTTTAGATAACATATGTTTAATAACATCAAAACGAGAAGAAACATAAACATCATTTGGCTTTATATATTGTTTCAATTTAGTACAAGAGTAATACAAACATATGCATAATTTTTCTATCGTACTATACCTAGTTTTTGCATCATTTAAAACTCTACTAAGGTAATATATGGCTCTTTTGACACCATCATCATCCTCTTGGGCTAACATGCTCCCTAAAATTATTTCTGAAGCAGCTATATACAATCTCATATTTTCTTTCTACAATGAGGAGAAAGAATTGGAGGATGACTCGAGTACTCCTTGATCTTGTCAAAAGCTTCTTATTGAGCCTACCCCTATTGAAATCTTTCTTTTCCCATTCGTAGCAAAGGTGAGAAGGCTTGTGTCTTGCCACTCAGGTTTGATATGAATCTCCTTAAGAAGTTGATTTTTCCTAAGAGTGATTGCATCTCTTTCTTCATCAAAAGCACTTTAGGCTCCATGATAGCTTTAGTCTTATTCTGATTGATTCCGATCCCCTTTTTGTGGACCACGAATCCCATAAAGTCCCCTGCCTGCAGACAAAAAGCACATTTAAGAGGATTCATTTTAAGACCATACTTTCTCATTCTTTCAAAAGAACGCCGAAGATGATTAACATGGTCTAGCCTAGAGATAGACTTTACAACTATGTCATCAATATAAATTTGCATAAACGTATAAATGAAATCATGAAAAATTGAATTCATTGCTCTTTGGTAAGTTGCCCCTTCATTTTTCAAACCAAAAGGCATAACTACCCATTCATTGGTGCCTAAGGCCCTTGGGCATCGAAAATCAGTTTTAGGGACATCTTCCTCAGCAATGAATATCTGATTGTATCCTGAGTAGCCGTCTAGCATACTTAGATACTCGTGTCCCCCAGCAGAATCAATCAACATTTCTGCCTCAAGCATTGAATACTCATCTTTAGGGGTTGTTGAATATAGATCTCTAAAATCTATGCATACCTTTAAAGACATTCTTTTTAATTACTTGCACAATATTTGCTAACCATTCAACGTACCTAGTTGTGCGAATGAACTTGCATCGAAGCAACCTTTCAATCTCCTCTTTAATTTTCGTAAGGGTTGCTGGGGCAAACTGTAATACCTCAAAATTTGCCCTCTCATTTCCTCAACATTTTGCATAGCATTTTGCATATATGGATTCATAAAATAACCAAAAACATTGCATCATATATAGCATAGCCGAGGCGTGGGTATGTGATTAGTGATCGGAGCAACCGAAAGTTATGAAGAGGCTACCGAAGGGCCACAAAGCTTCTCAACCTTGTGCAAAGGGTTCACAATATCCCACAAGTCTTCACTTGAAGCCACAAGTCATGGAAAGTTTTGGTTTGATTGAAGGAGGCAAGCAGTGCAATACTTCTTGAGAGAAAAGAGCCGAATTAGGGTTTCGTTTCTACGGGGTTTCCGCATAAATTTTTGAGTCGAAGTGGATTTCTTTGACTTATATATGATGTCAAGTGCCTAGGGTTCAAATCTCGTCCACAAGTTCATTTTGGAAGGGGTTCGACTGGCCGGACGACGGAAAATCGAAGAATTGGAGAAAAGGCAACCGAGCTAGGTAAAAAGGGATCGACTCCGGACTTTTAAGATCGAAATCATGAAATTAGGGTTACAATTATCCTATGGTTCATATTTGGTCAAGAAACGATGGAGGAATCATGAAAAAAATCAAAGAAAATCATTTGAAAGTTAGTTGGTTTTGCATTTCCCTCCACCTTTCCTTCCACTTTCTTTCCACACTTCCTTTCATTCTTTCCATCTCATTTTTCCACTTCAATTCCACTCCATTTCCCTTGGAAACTTCCACCACCTTCCACCATCTTCTAGAGTGTTCCAAGGAATATTCCAAGGAATATTCCAAGGAATATTCCCTTTTCCAACCCTAACCCTAACTAACTTCCAAACCTAATTTTGGATCCCAAACCTAATTTTTGGGCCCCAAACCCAAACCTAACTCCTAGCCTAAGCCCTATTTAAGTCATTTTCATCCAAACCAAGAGGGTTCCGACAATTCCAAATTTTTCACTTCCATAATCACTTTTTCTCTCTCACTTTTCCTCTCCCTTTCACCAAAGCTTTTTCACATAAGCTCTTCAAGTTTCACATTGAAACTTGAAGATCTTGAAGCTTAAGCCTCAACCTCCATTAATTGTGGATCATAGAAGAAGAAGCTACTGAATTTTGTGAAGATTATCGACTTATCGGAAGCACACGAAGATTCAAGCTCAAGAACGCATTTATTTTGCGGTTTTCGGTTTTCGGTTTTCTCTTCGATTCAAGCTTCGATACTTGCGACAATCACCGAAGCACTTCTCCGCTTCGTAGGTTGGTGATCTTAATCACTTCTTCTTTAAGTTATTCTCTTCATCTCGCCGTTTCGGCATTCTTTAAGTGCTTTTCGCTTTGTTTGAATTAATTCCGTTCGATTATGTGTTGTTTGCATTTTTGTGATTTTTGTTGAATTAGTTTTTTTAAGGTGTTAATAGATATAGGTGTTAGCATGTGTAGATAAACTCAAAATAAGTCGAAATTAGTGTTAGCATGTTCCTAGGTAGGTTAGGGATCCCAAGAAGTGAGTTGGTGGCCAAAAGCACTTTTTTAAAAGCTTTTTTTTAATTCCGTTCAGGGTTAACCGGTTAACGCATGTGGTTAACCGGTTAACGCGTGCGTATTTGGCCAGTTTGCTTCTGTTTTGGGTTTGTTAACCGGTTAACCTATATGGTTAACCGGTTAACGCTGTGAATTTTTGGATTCTTGGTTTAGTTGATTGCTTGGCCCTAAGTTCTAGTGCCTCTCATGTTCATGTATGTTTAGGTAGTGATTTTAGGGAATTTTTGAGTCCATTTCCAGTAGCTAGTTCCCCCATTTCGAGTCGTTTCGACACGATTCCGTTTATGTTGCGTTTTATGCGGTTTTTTGTGTTTTTGTGCATACTTTGATTTCTTGCATTTTGTTGCTATGTTCATATATCATTAGGTATGTAATAATCATGTTGCATTCTGTTTTTACATGTTTGCATGGCATTAAATCATTTTGCATTTCATTGTATCATTATGTTGATGTATGTTGCATGTTGCATAAGCATGTATGTATGTGCATTTGGTTGCATTTAGTTGCATGCTTGATCATAGCATTTGCATAAATTCAATTCTGAATTTTGCATGGAGTTTAGTATGTTTGTTGAACTATCATGTTGCATATTCATAATCAAAGATCATCATGTTCATATGCATGTTCATGTGATTCACTTTGTACATTACTTGTTGCATAATCTATGTGATTCATTCTTGCATAATATTCAATAATGTTCATGTTCTTGCATTGGTATAGATGTGGATCCATGTTCAAATGCATGTATATGTTAATATTGGGGCATTTTTAATTGAGTTTGTGCATTAAAAAGTGAAAATAATCAATTCTGGATTTTGCATTTCATAGCTGTTGTTTTGCATAAGTGCTGTAAAATGTATGCTGTTTGTTATGTGTGCATGCTGCATTTGATCTTTTACACCTTCTTTTTTTCATGCTGCATGCTGGCTGTAAAAAGCTGAGTTATATCTTGCATTGTTTTCATGGCTGATTGTGTAATAGGGGCTGTAATAGGTGCTGTATTTTTTGTCTTAGTTTTTCTAGTTCCTTTAGGATTAAAATAGAGTCTAGTTTAGGTCTAAGGTGCCTTAGGATTTAATTAGGATTTAATTAATGTGTGTTTGCCTTATTCTTTTTAATAAAAATGTGCATTAACACTTGTTTTGTAGTGGGGAAGATTGAGGTAAGTTTACTCCACTTTATCCTTTATTTTTTATGCATTTCTTTTAGGCTTTTTAATTCATTTTTCCTTCCATGTTTGTGATTGGTAGGATTCCCCATTGTTAGGACCAACTTATCTTCCTTAAGAAGTAAGTTATATCCTATTTTTTCTTTTTCTTTTCCTTTTTCCATTAGGATTAGAAACCTCACAAACCATAGGATTTCCCTTGTAAATAAATCAATTAAATTAGGGTGTGTCTTAGTTCCCTTTAGATTTTCCCTTTATCAATTTGAGTCATTCTCTTTCTCATCTTAAAAGAAAACAATAAAACATTTAATAAAAACCGAACAATCTTGTACGACACGAGACTTTGTTGCGGAGTGTTTATACGCGTCCTGTTTCGGGGCGAGGTGTAAATACTCACCGCGATGGATAGGTCTTAGTACAAGACTGTTCACAAACAAATTCAAAATACTTCTTTTAAAAGCCAAAAACAAACAATAACCGACTATCCTGCGGGAACTTCTTCTCTCATCTCATTCATTCACATCGCGAACTCGCGACTACTTGTCTCGCATGCAAGACGGTTAACGCACTCGTACCAGACGAGCCTGCAACACCTGAGCATAGACATACGCAGTTCCAGCTGTAAAAAACACAAACAAATAGTTCCCGCCTTAGTTAGGCGAACTACGTCGACTCTGATCCTCATTATCCCGATGAGGTACGTAGGCAGCGGGGTAGGGCCCGTTCGAGCACATTCTTTATTTTCCCTACATTTCCCCTTCTGTTCTTTCTCTTTTCTTATTCCTTTCTCATTTTCCATTCCCTTTATTCCAGTAGCGGTTTTATTCAGCAGCATTCTTATTTCTCACCCTTTGAAACAAACAAGCAAGCGTGGATCCCGTCGGGTACGACGGACGATCTGGGGTGCTAATACCTTCCCAGGTCGTAACCGACTCCCGAACCCCGATCTTTGGTTCGCAAGGCCTCGTCCTTTTCCTTCTTCCTCAGGTTTGTGCAACATTACCTTTCCCATTCTTTTGGGATAAAAATGTCTGGCTGGCGACTCTAACCTTTCCGCGCCACTTTCGCGTTTGTACTAGGATGAAAATCCCGGGAGCGACAGCTGGCGACTCTGCTGGGGACTAACCTGATTCTTCCGGTTTCCCTTGTAGAGTCAATCCTAGCGCCTGTTTGGTTTTGTTCTTTGGGTGTATATGTGTTTGTTGCTGTGTGTTTTAGTTTAGCTTTATTGTTTTCATTTACAGTTTTATTTACAGCTTTACTTTATCGCATTTATTTACCGCTTTCAGTATTTTATTTTCCATGCATCATATTATACTGGACTGTCTGGCTGTGCTGGTTTTCATTTTTTCTGTGGGTTGGGAGTTACTGTGAGATAAGCCAAATACCCGGCTTGAGTGCACCATAGGATTAGCGTGGACATGTTGTGCTCGCATGGTTACATGATGAGTGGTGATGTGTTCCACACCCAGGTTGCGACTGTCTTGGGACTATTCTGTGTGGGGGTTCTTCCCCACTTCAGGGTACAACCTTGATAGTTATGTGCAGCTGGGGACCGATCATTGAGAACCTTAATGGAAACAACCCTCTCCAGTGATGACAGTGGCAGACCACATTTGTTGGCAAACCCACTCGCATCCGAGGGTCCATTGGGAACTCGCATAGGATGGCCTGGTTCTCTCATAGGAATTCAGTTAAAGCAAACTGTTTGTATGACGATAGTATTGTACCCTTCGGGATGAATGTACTATTGTTTCTCGATTCAGTGCTTGAAGCTGGAGACTTGTGAGGGATGCTTGTTTTTCCGGACTCAACTGAGACCTCCCTGAGTAGTACATAATGCCAAACCGATTCCCTGACTTGGTCATGAGCCATTTCTCGGAAAGGGTGAACGTATTATTGCTATTCGGCTTTGAGAGTCCGTGATGTTGACCCGAGTAGCACACCCGTGAGATTGGGAGGGGTTTACAGGTTTGCAGGAACCCTGGTACCTTCAGCATACCTACTTTGCCATTGGTTCAGTTTTTGTGATCTGGATTTCTGTTCTTAAGTTATGGACCCCGGATCAGAGGGATGATTATTGTGATATATGGATTCTGAGACCTTGCACCGACACCTGATTATATGATTGGAATATCGCAGACACCTCACTGATCACATGCCTGTTGCATACATAACATCATAGCATTCTATCATATATGTTCGGCTATTTCCAAAGATCCTATGTTTGAACCATGTCGTTATTAGAACAAAAGAAGATGGATCCCTTGGAAATAATCGAACATGGCATTTGCATGCATCCTTACTCTCATTACAGGTGTTGGGGGGACAGATTCTCATCCTGATTCGTTTACTCTTCAGAATGGCCAACTTGAATCACAATCATCAAGAGGTGGGCATGGAACAATGCCGAGCAGAAATAGCTGAAATGAAAGTCCGAATGGATCAACTCTCGGAAGACATGCAGACTTTGTGCCATGACCACACGCTATTGATGGAGAAGGTTTACCAACTGAAGAAACAAGAGAATCAGACCAGGGAAGCCCCAAAGCTCCAAGAAGGCCATCATCTCCCATTTATTACTGCAGAAGTTGTTGGTCATCCTAGTTCAGTGATTTTGTTCCAAGATCAGGAAGCGTTTCGCGAGAATTCTCCTCAACTTTGGGATCTTAATCCTCACCATTTGCAGACTCTTCCAGTTCATCAAAGGGAAGGTAAAGGCAAAAGCTGCGGACAAATGCCAAAGACGTCTGAAGCCAAGTTTGATTTGATCCCGGTATCATATGCACAGTTGCTTGTTTGTTTGCTCGAGCTTAATTTGGTTGAACTTGTCACCGTAACAACCACACCCAAAAAGCTTCCCCCAGATTTTGATGCCAATGCCAGGTGTGTTTTCCATTCTGGAGCACCTGGTCACCATGTGGAAAATTGCAAAAGGCTTAAGCATCAAGTTCAAGAGCTCATTGATGCCAAAATAATCGAGTTCGCACCGATCAGCGGGGATGTGTCAAAAGATTTCATATCACTAGAAGGGACTTCTCCTTTCCTTACCACAAGAGTTATCCCCAATCAGGGGTGTGTGCCTCCGATCTGGGTTTTGAAGACATCGTGCCAGGCACCTTTACCCATTCACCGATCCGACATAAAGAAGAAAGTGCAGAAGAACTCTAGGTGTTCGAATTCATTTCATCATCAGAATTATCAACAACAGGGGAAACTCAAGTTCAAGCAGGTTGAAGAAGTGTTTACTCCTGGTCAAGTGTTTGCCCGTTTGCTCGAGAACTCTTTGATTCAGCCAGGGAATGCCTTGCCAATACCCTACCCCATTCCCCCAGATTACAATATGGATGTCAGGTGTGAATTCCACTCTGGAACATTGGGACATACCATTGACGAGTGCAAAGCCTTCAAGCAAAATGTCCAATATCTAATTGATTCAGGGATCATTACACCAGAAGGATACCTCAGGAGCTGAAGCCTTTGATCCAGCTGGCCATGCAGACTGCACAAAGCTCAAATCAGGAGATGTAGATTTCTTTGATGCATGTATTTTGCTTTATTGTGTTTCTAGATTACCTTCAGAGCTGTTGAAGGAATCTTTTGTTTTTCTGTTGTGGATTGCGACATTTTCCTGTATTTCAGTACTGTTGGCAAATAATTGTATAAGGTTTCGCATGTGGGTGTATTCTTTACTTTATGGAAGTGTGTCGGTACCATTGTTGCAACTTTTCTATCCTGGCAATTTTATTTTGAATTCCCGATACACAACGCTTTCCCCCTGCACGCTCACAGAGTTTAACTTATGATGTGGCATTCCGTGAGTATCTGTCCCCCGATCTGAATGAAGTGGGATCAGTGACATGGCATTTTCACGCATATCATTCTTGCATACTAACGAGTTATCTGGATTTCCTAATTTATTTGACCATTTCAGGAGAAGTATCAGCTGTACCAGTACGCTACCTGAGTCAAATCATGGATACAATACAAGCCGAGTTGAACAATTTTCGCACTCAGATGGGGGAGTTCATGGTAACAATGCAGAGCATAGTGCAGGGGCAACAAGAGATGAGAACCGCCATGCTGAGGTTTAATCGTCCACAGGTTGATCCCCCATTGGTTACCTTGGACGCCGAAGGCAATCCGATCAACACAGTCATCCCATCTACGGATAATGGGCCTCCTATCCCTGAAGGCATTGGTCCAATCCCTGTTCGTGTAGCAGACCGACAGGAGGATCAATTTACTTTTCTCAATGAAGATGTGGGATTTGGTTATGGGGTCAATAATCAGGACTTTCAGATGCTAACCGATAAGGTAAAGGCTTTAGAATGCAAAGACACCCTGGGCATTGATGTTGCTGATATGGGGTTGGTTTCAGGGTTGGTGATCCCTCCAAAGTTCAGACCTCCTGTTTTTGACAAGTACAGTGGTAGATCTTGCCCGAAGATGCACTTGCAGGCCTTCCATCGCAAAATCGCTGCACATACGAAAGATGAGAAGCTTTGGATGTACCACTTCCAAGACAGCCTTTCCGGGGGTTCGTTAGAATGGTACATAAAGCTGGAAAAGAACTCCGTCCGTAATTGGAAAGAACTTGGGGAAGCCTTTCTCAAGCAGTACCAGTATAATATTGACATGGCTCCCAACCGAACCCAGCTTCAGAGCATGTCACAAAAGAAATCTGAGAGCTTTATGGAGTACGCGCAGAGGTGGCGCGAGGTAGCAGCCAGGGTACAACCATCATTGCAGGAGAGAGAAATGGTAGACCTATTCATGGATACCCTCCCGGGGCACTTCATAGAACGTTTGGCAGGCTGTTCAGCTAATGGTTTTTCTGATATCGTCTTGACTGGTGAAAGAATTGAAAATTGGATGAAGCGAGGAAAGATTCAAGTCAACGGTGCCTCCACTTCTGGGACTAAAAAGTTGTTGTCCAATGAGCAAAAGAAGCAGTACGAAGAAGCAGGGGCAGTTTGTGTCCAGCGAAAGAAGAGAAATCAAGGTTCGCGTTATCAAACAGCATCCATGATCATCCAAAATGCCACACGTTCACAACAGCAAAATCGTCGTCAGCATAATCCTCAACAGGGTCGGCAACAAAGGAGAGAAAGATTTTTTGACCCTTTGCCAATGTCTTACACTGATCTTCTCCAGCATTTGCTTCAACTAAAGTTGGTTGGGCCTCGTAAGCTGTCTCCACCTCCTTTTCCACTACCGGAAGGATGGGATGCCAATGTCAACTGTGATTTTCATTCTGGGGCACCAGGGCATCATATTGATGGATGTAAAGCTTTTCACCACACAGTGCAGGACTTAATCGATTCGAAAGCTATCAACTTTGCACCAAACATATAAGAGAGATGACACTTTTTTTGATTCGAAGCTTTGAAGCCAGAAGTAATCCGGATACTCTTGTTTTGGTAATGGTGCGTCTTTGCAGTGCAGTTTCATCCCTGTTGAGGGGAACTACGTCGCTCTGATTCTTCATTGGTCTTGGGTCAATGGAGATACGTAGGCAGAAGATCGTCAGGTCTTTCCGAGCAACCTTATGGGGAAACTTTTTCACTTCTCTCTTCAGATGTCTCGTGTCGGAGTCAGACCAACTAGAAGAAGGGGTATGATTGTCAAGTCCGTGAAAGAGTTGTTGATCGCTGAAAGTACCCAAGACTGACGAGTCCAGACGGAGTCAAGTCTCCTCAACTACGGCTATATTCAGTTTCTTTACTGCATTTTCATTTGTAGTTTATATTGTTTGTTTAAACATTTATATGCATGCATGAGTTTATTTGTTTTTGAATGTTAACCATAATAAAATGCACATGTTTCTCTTGAAGTAATCCATTCGTATTCATTCATGATTTTGTGTATGTGCATTGCAATACCAACTGTTGAGCTTAAACTCTATCAGGGAGGATGACGAATTGAAAACGCAAAAACTCTAATTGTTCGCTTTTGAGAAAGACCCTGTTGACGATGTACAGGCATTGTTTCAAATCCTAAACACTGGAGATATAAGGGAGATAGACCCTCGCCAACCCATTTGAGCCTTGAAGTAGGAGTTTCTTTTCACATGAAAAAACCCTCGCACTTAACCCAGGGGCAGGGTAGGCGTCAGTTAGTTTGACCGAGCATTCAAATTTCAAAAAGGAGTGCAAATCTGAGGATCCATTACCTTTCGTTGTACCAAATCAAGAGGTCCAAAGACCGGAGACCACATTGGTTATTAATCATTGACCAGAGAATGAGACAGTCACGAACCTTTCAAAGCAATCAAGACAAACAGTTTCACACGATTTGTTCAAAAAAAAGAAGAATTGAAAAAAAAAAATGAATGAGAAAGCCCGCTAAGTCGAAACTTGAAAACAAGCGACTTAGGCAAAAATTAGGGCATCCCGCTGGACTTCACAATCAAAGATTCACAAGAATTTAGTCCAGGCAAAAGTTAGGGAAAAACAAAATAATGCAAAAGTGAAAGACGAAAAGGATTACACAAGAAAGATCCTTGGACAAGAACAAAGTCGTGTGATACAGACACAAAAGACAATAGGGGTGGCTGACTCCCAACAACAACCTGATTGGTGCTTAAACCGTTAGTGTAATTGGTTCCTCAACCATCACAAAACCCTTTTTGAGAGGTGAACGCTTGTGAAAGTTAGCTGAAAATAGGAATGGAGAACATCACGAAGATGGGTGGGCACAAATAAACTTCGAGCCTATATCCTTTGTTTCTATAACCGTGAACCAGGCCACGATACAACCCTCAAAAGTCCTAACTGAAACAGGGTTATTTTTGAGAGCGTACTACCACGAGACCGCGTTCCTGACTCCTATGAGTGGTGTTAAAATATCTTTGTTGGTGTTGCATGTACATGTTTTTATTATTCAATTATTAATGTCGTATCTTAACTAGTGATCCGCTCACAAAGGTTTGCGACATCTTTTTCAGTAAAACTTCGAAATTAACATGTGTGTTGCATTAGAATTTTCATTCTAAAAAATAAACATTTTCTGCTTGCATATATCTGTTTGGCATCATAAAAAGTTCACATATGGAATCTCAGTTCAAAAGCTTAATCTTGCCAAGTTGAGAAGTCTGAAACTTCCGAAGGACGATCGTATCGAGGTGCACTTTTCAAGAAAACTCCATTGAGTAGGGACTTTCCCAACAGTCGTAGTAAGAGCCAATTAATCTGGGGCAATCATGTCGAGCAATCTCTTCAAAATGCAGCCAAGCTGGGGCAATCACTTCGAGATTCAAATCTCTCAAAGAGCCATCGGTCGGAGGCATTCATTCAAAGTTCAGCCAAACAGGGGCAATCACTTCGAGATTCAATCTCTCAAAGATCAGTTGATCTGGGTGTTTTCTTCAAAGCACGGTCAGTCAGAGGTGATAACTTCAAAGCTTGTACTAGGGCAGGCCACCCCAAGAGCACTGGAAGTTACTTTCTCCTGAAGGCGGTTAATCAAAAGCACCTATCCGGAGTTCAAAATACTGGGGTAAAATATCTCACAGTGATATGAGGCTTTTCATGAATCCTTGCGAGGCAAATTCTTGCACAGACCGTGCAGTCTGGGGTAGTTATTTCGAGATCCGATGAATCTCTCCAAGAGTTTGAAGACACTGAGGCATTTCATATGCCATGTTTTCTGTAAAATCCTCTTGAGACATTTACTTCTGACGGACTTTAATCTGAGGCGAGTCGAAAATTGCAAAGAACCATTGTTCACTCATGATTAGTTGACAACCTATCAACCCAGGGCTAGGGGCAAGGCCAGCGTCGGCACAGTACTGCAAGAGTTGTTTCATCTGCGGATCAAGGTTCCTTAGCAAGTCTCATGGAAAGTTACTTCTTGATCAGAAGGGTATCATCGTCTCTCATCACCAGCATGAGACGCCTTACATCTCTCATTCCCAACATGAGAGGATTTATCTCTTATCCCCAACAAGTGGCAGCTTGAGCTTTTATCTTCAGCAGGAAGCTTTATCATTGATATCACCCGTCATCCCCAGTAATGTGGAAGTCGAAATTTCTCCCAGCAAGGTAGCAGAAGGTGGGTGTTATCCCCAAGCAGAAGTTTCCCTTCAGACAGGGGCAATTCTCAGTAGTATAAGGAGTGTTTTGCCTCCCCAGTAGTTGCTTCCTCAGCATTATCATGCCTTTGGTTCCCCACCAGAGTTCAAAAAGAGTCCATCTCCAGCAGGGTCCTGGCACTCCAATCTCAAAGTCCAATTTATTTTTGGCAATGGTGGTTGTTCAAAGCCAGTGAATTATTAACAATTTTCCCCGCAGAGTTGTTTCCCCCTCATCAAGACAAACCAGATCAATGCAGTGATCATCGTTTCTCCCCAATCAAGTTATCTGGGATACTTGCAGTCTTCTTGTCAGAAGATCTCTTTGCATTTGCATGTGCATAATCATCATTACATTTGCATCCTCCAAAGCGTAGCATTTCCATCATTATGGAGCATTACGCCATAAATCCACACATATGCATACCAGCATGGGCCAGTTTTGAGGTATTACATAAGATCCGTTACATCTCCAATCGGATTGAAGTGTTCCCCATAGAATACGACTTCATTTCCCAGGGTGGAAGCTTCTACCAAGTCTTGTTGTTATCCCCAGTTGAGTCTTGTTTCAGTACAACAGTCTCATTTTTCGCATCTCCGTTTCAGTACAACGGTCGCGTTTTGGGCTCTCGTTTAAGTACAACGATCCCGTTCCTTTCGAGTCTCCATTTAAGTACAATGGCCTCGTCTTTGAGTCTTGTTTCAGTACAACAGTCTCATTTTTTCGCGTCTCCGTTTCAGTACAACGGTCGCGTTTTGGGCTCTCGTTTAAGTACAACGATCCCGTTCCTTTCGAGTCTCCATTTAAGTACAATGGTCTCGTATTTGAGTCTTGTTTCAGTACAACAGTCTCATTCTTTCGTGTCTCCGTTTCAGTACAACGGTCGCGTCTCAGGTTATCATTTAAGTACAATGATCCTGTTTGCTCGGGCTCTCGTTTAAGTACAACGATCCCACTTCATTCGAGTCTCCATTTAAGTACAATGGTCTCGTATTTGAGTTTTGTTTCAGTACAACAGTCTCATTTCTCTTCGCGTCTCCGTTTCAGTACAACGGTCGCGTCTCAGGTTATCATTTAAGTACAATGATCCTGTTTGCTCGGGCTCTCGTTTAAGTACAACGACCCCATTTCATTCGAGTCTCCATTTAAGTACAATGGTCTCGTTATTGAGTCTTGTTTCAGTACAACAGTCTCATTGTTTTTGCGTCTCCGTTTCAGTACAACGGTAGCGTCTCGGGCTCTCGTTTAAGTACAACGATCCCACTTCATTCGAGTCTCCATTTAAGTACAATGGTCTCGTATTTGAGTTTTGTTTCAGTACAACAGTCTCATTTTTTCGCGTCTCCGTTTCAGTACAACGGTCGCGTCTCGGGTTATCATTTAAGTACAATGATTCTCGTTTTTCTTGGTTATGGATCGGTTGATACCATCTCCATGTTAGGTCGGTTGATCTTATTTGAGTCATGAATCGGTTGATATCATTTCTCTTCGAGTTGTAAATCGGATGATATTACATTCTCGTTTTTCTTGGTTATGGATCGGTTGATACCATCTCCATGTTAGATCGGTTGATCTTATTTGAGTTATGAATCGGTTGATATCATTTCTCTTCGAGTTGTAAATCGGATGATATTACATTCTCGTTTTTCTTGGTTATGGATCGGTTGATACCATCTCCATGTTAGGTCGGTTGATCTTATTTGAGTCATGAATCGGTTGATATCATTTCTCTTCGAGTTGTAAATCGGATGATATTACATTCTCGTTTTTCTTGGTTATGGATCGGTTGATACCATCTCCATGTTAGATCGGTTGATCTTATTTGAGTTATGAATCGGTTGATATCATTTCTCTTCGAGTTGTAAATCGGATGATATTACATTCTCGTTTTTCTTGGTTATGGATCGGTTGATACCATCTCCATGTTAGATCGGTTGATCTTATTTGAGTCATGAATCGGTTGATGTCATTTCTCTTCGAGTTGTAAATCGGATGATATTACATTCTCGTTTTTTCTTGGTTATGGATCGGTGGATACCATCTCCATGTTAGATCGGTTGATCTTATTTGAGTCATGAATCGGTTGATGTCATTTCTCTTCGAGTTGTAAATCGGATGATATTACATTCTCGTTTTTCCGGGGTGGATCGGTTGATACCATTTCCGTGTTAGATCGGTTGATCTTATTTGAGTTATGAATCGGTGGATATCATTTCTCTTCGAGTTGTAAATCGGATGATGTTACATTCTCGCTTTCCGGGGTGGATCAGTTGATACCATTTCCGTGTTAGATCGGTTGATCTTAGTTGAGTCGCAAATCGGTTGATATTGCGTTAAGTCCTGTTTCGATAACAGGCACCCTCCTTGTGGTTTCGGTTCGTTCAGCAGTCGCATTGATTGCACTGATTCTATTCCGCCTCGTTCTATTTTCGCTACTTATTCAGAGGTCAAAATCAAGAAATATATAAATAAATAAATGGGCAGATGGCATTTCCATTACCCTCAGGGTGCAAATTTTCAGGTTTTATTCGAGTATTCAATCACTCCATACCTTGAACGTCTAAAAGCTGTTGCAATCATCCGTTCAGGTCTGCAGTTGATTGAATAGGGGCAGCTGTAATACCTCAAAATTTGCCCTCTCATTTCCTCAACATTTTGCATAGCATTTTGCATATATGGATTCATAAAATAACCAAAAACATTGCATCATATATAGCATAGCCGAGGCGTGGGTATGTGATTAGTGATCGGAGCAACCGAAAGTTATGAAGAGGCTACCGAAGGGCCACAAAGCTTCTCAACCTTGTGCAAAGGGTTCACAATATCCCACAAGTCTTCACTTGAAGCCACAAGTCATGGAAAGTTTTGGTTTGATTGAAGGAGGCAAGCAGTGCAATACTTCTTGAGAGAAAAGAGCCGAATTAGGGTTTCGTTTCTACGGGGTTTCCGCATAAATTTTTGAGTCGAAGTGGATTTCTTTGACTTATATATGATGTCAAGTGCCTAGGGTTCAAATCTCGTCCACAAGTTCATTTTGGAAGGGGTTCGACTGGCCGGACGACGGAAAATCGAAGAATTGGAGAAAAGGCAACCGAGCTAGGTAAAAAGGGATCGACTCCGGACTTTTAAGATCGAAATCATGAAATTAGGGTTACAATTATCCTATGGTTCATATTTGGTCAAGAAACGATGGAGGAATCATGAAAAAAATCAAAGAAAATCATTTGAAAGTTAGTTGGTTTTGCATTTCCCTCCACCTTTCCTTCCACTTTCTTTCCACACTTCCTTTCATTCTTTCCATCTCATTTTTCCACTTCAATTCCACTCCATTTCCCTTGGAAACTTCCACCACCTTCCACCATCTTCTAGAGTGTTCCAAGGAATATTCCAAGGAATATTCCAAGGAATATTCCCTTTTCCAACCCTAACCCTAACTAACTTCCAAACCTAATTTTGGATCCCAAACCTAATTTTTGGGCCCCAAACCCAAACCTAACTCCTAGCCTAAGCCCTATTTAAGTCATTTTCATCCAAACCAAGAGGGTTCCGACAATTCCAAATTTTTCACTTCCATAATCACTTTTTCTCTCTCACTTTTCCTCTCCCTTTCACCAAAGCTTTTTCACATAAGCTCTTCAAGTTTCACATTGAAACTTGAAGATCTTGAAGCTTAAGCCTCAACCTCCATTAATTGTGGATCATAGAAGAAGAAGCTACTGAATTTTGTGAAGATTATCGACTTATCGGAAGCACACGAAGATTCAAGCTCAAGAACGCATTTATTTTGCGGTTTTCGGTTTTCGGTTTTCTCTTCGATTCAAGCTTCGATACTTGCGACAATCACCGAAGCACTTCTCCGCTTCGTAGGTTGGTGATCTTAATCACTTCTTCTTTAAGTTATTCTCTTCATCTCGCCGTTTCGGCATTCTTTAAGTGCTTTTCGCTTTGTTTGAATTAATTCCGTTCGATTATGTGTTGTTTGCATTTTTGTGATTTTTGTTGAATTAGTTTTTTTAAGGTGTTAATAGATATAGGTGTTAGCATGTGTAGATAAACTCAAAATAAGTCGAAATTAGTGTTAGCATGTTCCTAGGTAGGTTAGGGATCCCAAGAAGTGAGTTGGTGGCCAAAAGCACTTTTTTAAAAGCTTTTTTTTAATTCCGTTCAAGGTTAACCGGTTAACGCATGTGGTTAACCGGTTAACGCGTGCGTATTTGGCCAGTTTGCTTCTGTTTTGGGTTTGTTAACCGGTTAACCTATATGGTTAACCGGTTAACGCTGTGAATTTTTGGATTCTTGGTTTAGTTGATTGCTTGGCCCTAAGTTCTAGTGCCTCTCATGTTCATGTATGTTTAGGTAGTGATTTTAGGGAATTTTTGAGTCCATTTCCAGTAGCTAGTTCCCCCATTTCGAGTCGTTTCGACACGATTCCGTTTATGTTGCGTTTTATGCGGTTTTTTGTGTTTTTGTGCATACTTTGATTTCTTGCATTTTGTTGCTATGTTCATATATCATTAGGTATGTAATAATCATGTTGCATTCTGTTTTTACATGTTTGCATGGCATTAAATCATTTTGCATTTCATTGTATCATTATGTTGATGTATGTTGCATGTTGCATAAGCATGTATGTATGTGCATTTGGTTGCATTTAGTTGCATGCTTGATCATAGCATTTGCATAAATTCAATTCTGAATTTTGCATGGAGTTTAGTATGTTTGTTGAACTATCATGTTGCATATTCATAATCAAAGATCATCATGTTCATATGCATGTTCATGTGATTCACTTTGTACATTACTTGTTGCATAATCTATGTAATTCATTCTTGCATAATATTCAATAATGTTCATGTTCTTGCATTGGTATAGATGTGGATCCATGTTCAAATGCATGTATATGTTAATATTGGGGCATTTTTAATTGAGTTTGTGCATTAAAAAGTGAAAATAATCAATTCTGGATTTTGCATTTCATAGCTGTTGTTTTGCATAAGTGCTGTAAAATGTATGCTGTTTGTTATGTGTGCATGCTGCATTTGATCTTTTACACCTTCTTTTTTTCATGCTGCATGCTGGCTGTAAAAAGCTGAGTTATATCTTGCATTGTTTTCATGGCTGATTGTGTAATAGGGGCTGTAATAGGTGCTGTATTTTTTGTCTTAGTTTTTCTAGTTCCTTTAGGATTAAAATAGAGTCTAGTTTAGGTCTAAGGTGCCTTAGGATTTAATTAGGATTTAATTAATGTGTGTTTGCCTTATTCTTTTTAATAAAAATGTGCATTAACACTTGTTTTGTAGTGGGGAAGATTGAGGTAAGTTTACTCCACTTTATCCTTTATTTTTTATGCATTTCTTTTAGGCTTTTTAATTCATTTTTCCTTCCATGTTTGTGATTGGTAGGATTCCCCATTGTTAGGACCAACTTATCTTCCTTAAGAAGTAAGTTATATCCTATTTTTTCTTTTTCTTTTCCTTTTTCCATTAGGATTAGAAACCTCACAAACCATAGGATTTCCCTTGTAAATAAATCAATTAAATTAGGGTGTGTCTTAGTTCCCTTTAGATTTTCCCTTTATCAATTTGAGTCATTCTCTTTCTCATCTTAAAAGAAAACAATAAAACATTTAATAAAAACCGAACAATCTTGTACGACACGAGACTTTGTTGCGGAGTGTTTATACGCGTCCTGTTTCGGGGCGAGGTGTAAATACTCACCGCGATGGATAGGTCTTAGTACAAGACTGTTCACAAACAAATTCAAAATACTTCTTTTAAAAGCCAAAAACAAACAATAACCGACTATCCTGCGGGAACTTCTTCTCTCATCTCATTCATTCACATCGCGAACTCGCGACTACTTGTCTCGCATGCAAGACGGTTAACGCACTCGTACCAGACGAGCCTGCAACACCTGAGCATAGACATACGCAGTTCCAGCTGTAAAAAACACAAACAAATAGTTCCCGCCTTAGTTAGGCGAACTACGTCGACTCTGATCCTCATTATCCCGATGAGGTACGTAGGCAGCGGGGTAGGGCCCGTTCGAGCACATTCTTTATTTTCCCTACATTTCCCCTTCTGTTCTTTCTCTTTTCTTATTCCTTTCTCATTTTCCATTCCCTTTATTCCAGTAGCGGTTTTATTCAGCAGCATTCTTATTTCTCACCCTTTGAAACAAACAAGCAAGCGTGGATCCCGTCGGGTACGACGGACGATCTGGGGTGCTAATACCTTCTCAGGTCGTAACCGACTCCCGAACCCCGATCTTTGGTTCGCAAGGCCTCGTCCTTTTCCTTCTTCCTCAGGTTTGTGCAACATTACCTTTCCCATTCTTTTGGGATAAAAATGTCTGGCTGGCGACTCTAACCTTTCCGCGCCACTTTCGCGTTTGTACTAGGATGAAAATCCCGGGAGCGACACAAACCGTCTTGGATTTTTTTGATAGGCTTCTTCCCAGGTTTGATTGGTAGCTTGTTCGACGGGCTCTCTTTCCAAACCAGGCATTTCATTATAGTCCCATGCAAAAAAAAATCTTTAAATTCTTTCAGCAGGTGGACCACTTCAATCTTAAGTTCTGGGTCGAGGCTAGCACTGATATATGTAGGCCTTATCAACTCCTCTTCCCCCAGATCAATTTCTTCTAAAGGGTCCTAAGCCAGCATTTTGGTACCTTCTGACAAAGGGTTCTTCTCAAATTCCAAAGGCTCATTATCATAAATGGCATCAAGCCTCTGGTCTGAATCTTCTCGAGTCGTATCTAAGGGCTCTTGGTCGAAATACTTCACAAGAATCTCTTCAACAAATTCAGTAATGGACTCTACAACCATATCATTTCCTGCAGCCTCCAAGGCCATCTGTATCCTTGTTTCAGCCACATAGGCCGAAATTCTTTTTAATGCGTCGAAGTTAGTCATTATTACTGCCTTCGCTTCTCCATCCTGTGGGGTGAATTACAGGATCTGGAAAATATGGTGGTATATTTCCTGCTTCTTCTACTACCTCTCTGTCCCAGCGGAAACCTTCGAAGGGATGGAGATGCAATGAGCAGAATGCATGATCGTCGGGTGTGAACTCGAACTCTGTTGGTGCACATAGACCAATGTGTGTTAGATTCTTGTCGAACTCCACACCTTCCACGTGATTCACTGGTACCTTAAATTACCCCTGATCAGCTTCGATGTTTTCAACAATACCATCTGGCCTCCATATGGTGACCCTTTGGTGCATTGAAGATGACATTGCTCATATGCCATGTATTCATTCCCTCCCTAGCAAGAGGTTATAATTGGCCTTACTCTCTACCACCATAAAGATAGTGGGCCTTGTGACTGTCTGCACATTAAAGTCAACTTGTAGGACCCCCATAGTAGGTCCAGTCTTGCCTTCATAGTTCGACAGAACCAAATTGTGGGGTTTTAGGTATGTGTCAAAATTGCCAATTCTGGCTAGCTAGAAATGTGGCATTATGTTTACTGTAGTGCCACAATCAACCAGAATCTTGTTGATGGCCATGTTTTCCACCTTTCCAGTAATATAAAGGGGTTTCAGATGCCCCGCATGGCCTTAGTGGGTCTTTCGAAGAAAGCGTTTTGCTCTTCGATGCAACTGTTGTTCATTACATAGTAGCACACTGGTTGATGTTCTGCCATTTTTGCTTTAGTATTAGCATCCAGATTTCAACCTCAGTGATGCGATCATACTCTCTAGGCATTACTGAAACTACATTGACCAAACCGTCCAGAGAAGCCTCAGACTCACAATCAAAGTTATCTGTCATCTCTTCATCTTCGACAGCCTTCAACTCAACTTTTATTTTTGCCTCAATTCCAGCTTCTTTGTTCCTGAACGAAAGTCCTTTATGCCCCACAGGCACTTTGTTATTCACTTTAAGGTTGTCCTCGGCTTCACCAAGGACACTCGTGCTGGAGGCTTCCCTTTGAGCCTTCCTCCTATGAAGCTCCCTACGCCATTGTGACCTGGACATAGGGTTTTCCCTTGTAATTCTCATATACATATGCATCTTTGTTATAGGTCCTAACGTCCTTTCTATATCCCATTGAGGGTCCCCTTTCGACCTCAAATTTTCTCCACTTATGTCCTCCCTTTTTGCCTGAGTCATCAGGCTTAAACCACTTGTCACTAGGAACTTCCTCACTTGGTTTAAATGTGGATTGTTTTGATTTGAGAGAATGGGGCATACCCCCTTGTTGATAGGGGTTAGCACGTCTTGGGTCGAAACGAGCATGCCTTTGGGCAGTTTTCGCCTTATGCCCCCCATGCGCCTTATTCGTCTGTTGAAGGCTTTGAGCGGCCTTTTTGTCGAAGATGGATCTACATCTTGGATAGAGCATTACTTGTGATTTCTTTTTTTTGGCATCTCTGCAAGAAATCAACAATTGTTTCATCCTCCTTGGGATAAGCCTTCTTATAGTGGTCTTTCCGGGCTGCAGAATGATCCACCTTCAGTACCTGGTCGTCTGTCACTTCGACCATATTAACATTAACTTCATCCTTGAGTTCCATCTTGGAGAATTTTAATTCCAGGCCATCAATGGCCTCATCTATCTTCACGAAACTCTCAGCAGTTTCTTTTGTAATGACTGGGAGGCTTATCTCTTCAACCTCCTCACGGGGGACGAAGGTAACCCCCACGTTAAACCTTTCGACATCTGATGATGTCTTGAAGAATCCTTCAGCAGTCTTGCATATCAGTTGTTCCCATTGCTCACTAGTCAATTCCTCATTGGTATTGAACATTATAGCCTCATTGTTGGGGCTCTCAGTAACCTCAACTATCACAAGATCAACTATAGCCTCAACTGAATTAGGACTTCCGTTGTCATCAGCAACTTGCTCAACGACCTCAATCCAGTTTATTGTATAAGGTTTAGAGTAATTCGCCTCAGCCATGTGAAGAGGATCAATATCTATATTCACTTGCGCTTTTGGCTTATCTCTGAACTTGAGTCTTCCCTCCTGGATTGCATTTTGCACCAAATTCTCGAAAAGAAAACATTGAAAAGTTTTATGACCCAAATAATTATGGTATTTATAAAAACCTCTTTTCTTTCTTTCTTTGATCTAAAGGTGTTTTAGCACCAGGAGGTACAAGTATTTGTCCATCCTTAACTAATAAATAAAAAATTTCGTCACACTTGGTGACGTCGAAAGTATATGTTTTCTCTGGAAATCTATCATTCTTTTCGACTTCGACATGATTCTTTCCATTTGAGGGAACTAAGAGTTTATAGGAATAAGGAGGACCCTGTTTAAGTTCAGCTAAGTCTATCTCGTTATCATCTAGAGGTAGAGTTTGGTCGTAGACATTTTCGACCTCATCTTGATATTCGACGTAAGCTATCTTCTTATGTTTGTTCGCTATAGTTTTCTTGTCCTTCAGACGTTCAAGTTGTCGAACTCTGTCTGCTAATTGGGCCATGTCTATCAAGTACTGATTATCCAGCTTCTTCCTGATCGAATAGTCAAGGCCACCAGCAGCCATTTCAACCAATTCACTCTCAAGTACTTGAGTAAAACATATGTCCTTAAGCAACCAAAATCTGTTCAAGTAGTCATCAATGGACTCATTGAAATTTCGTTTAACACTGGTTAATTATTTCAAACTAATCTTAGTATGAACCATATAGAATTGCTCATGAAACAAACGCTCTAGTTGAGTCCAATTACATATTGAACCAGGTGGTAGAGTAGTAAACCAAGTGAAAGCATTCTTGGCGAGGGAGCTAGGGAAATATTTAATTCTTAGACTTTCATCATTAGCAATCTCCCCAGCCTCTATCATGTAGTGTGCCACATGTTCGACCGTAGATTCTATTATCCCCTGAGAACTTGGTAAATTTGGGAACCTTCGTCCTAGGAGGTAAATCTGATTGGAGTATATAGTCCACTATTGGTGAAGTAAAGTTTGGCCTGGCAAAACCTGTGTTTATTCCACTTCATGCCATTATTCGTTTAACAAGGGCTGCCAAGTTATTCTCTGCTGCCAGATTATTTTGTCGAACTTTTTGGACTACATGGTCTGCATCTTGATGTCTATTTACCACTCTTACTCTTGGATACTCTTCTATTTGTCTTGGATTTCTAATGGGTTCGACTTCTACAGGTTTGACCACATGTGGATTCTCTTGGTTTAGTGGCTGCATAACTTCTCCTATATTTGGTACGTAATGGGGTTGTCAAATTGGTGTTGGGACTCCCATGAATTCTGCTATGCGCGTCATTTGAGACACCATTTGTTGATTCATTTGAGTCATATTATGAATTAAAGGATGAAAAATATCTCCCATAGTTTGGGATAGAGTATGAACCATCTGCATGTTGCTTTCATCCATATGGTGCCTTAAATAGGCCACAAACTCATTTGTCAAAGCATGACTCTGAGTCGAATGCTCCAAGCCACCAGTCTGGTTATTGCTTCTCATATTTATTGCAGAACCAAATTCCTACAAAGGTTAAGGAACAACGTTGTCTGAGTAGACTGGGGGTACATTTCTCAATCCTGCCATGGTGGTTGACGCACCAAAGATTCTGGGAAAATCATGAGAAAATGATATGGGCATATAGGGTCTAAATGCAGACAAACTTGGTGGTGGAGTTTGAGAATTTGGCCCAATATACTCCAACATTGGCTGAGTATAATATTTTTTAACTGTTTCCCCTGGTCTTGTCGAAGGGGTTAGTTCTGACGTCACATTTGGTATGGTCGAAGCTCTTGTCGAAGGATTGGAGGTTGGGATGTCCTCACTCCTTAGTCTATCTTGTGTGTTTATACTGCGAACATTTGAACTACCCACTTGAGGATTTGACCCACTTGTTGCGGGGATTGAATCACTTGGATTTCCTTGGCTAGACGCCATCCTTCTTGTGTTTCTTATTTTAGGGATATAATGGTTTGTACTGGCTACCTTCCCACTTCTCAAATGAATACAAAAAAAGTATCCGTTCTTTCGACCAGACTGTCCATGTAAAGGAAGTTACGAAACAAGGAAGTTACAAAAAACAAAGTTACAAAAAGGGAGAAGTTATGAAAAATTCTAAAAACCGTTTTTTAGCACTGTCCCACTAGGCGTGCCAATTTGTTTACCCCCAAAAGTGGTAAACAAATGCTGGTCCTCTGAAGATGCCAAAATACCCTTAGTTACTCGCAGGATCGGCCAGATTGATCCTAGAACATGTGCTAAAAAGGTTGATTTGGTATATAACGTTTTTGGGAAAAGGGTCTTGAATCTTTCAACAAGATTCAGAAGTTGTTTAAAAATAAAAGAAATAAAGTAAAGCAAGAACTTTCAAAAGTAAATAAAAAAAATGGCAAGGCTTGGAAACGTAAATGGATGTAAATGTAAAGAGAAAGTAAACACGAGGCAAAATGTTAAAGTGTTGGAAAGTAAAGGCAAGAATTGTAAAGGAAATGCAGTAAAAGTGCTTGAAAAGGTAAATGACTTTGAAAGATAAATGCTTTAAAATAAAGGCTTGTAAAAGATAAATGACTTCAAAGATAAGTTTGACATTGAAGAAGATAAATTTGGTGGTGTTTCAATCACGTACATTATCACTGCACTCGTTTCTCTACATGCGGATACTTTGAGTATATGGAGTTACTAGTACATATGATTTCCACACACTTATTCTAACACTATACTAAGCTATTTATATACATTACAAAGTAACCATTTTCGACTGTTATTCCTAAAAATATCCTAAGATGTTGACACTTGTACCACTAATGGGTTGAAGAAGCTTGGTCTTGTGCCACTTGTCTCTGTATTTGAATTGAAATTACATAACTTGCCTCCAAACATGAATGTGTTAAACTCATGTAATTCCATTTTCGTCGAAACCCCACGTGGTCGAGTTATCCCAACACTTAGAAACTATTTTAACTTAGATTTTCTTTAAGTACCAAATTGGTAAGTCGATTCCTTCGACCCTCATCCTTTTAATGAGTAAGGTCGAAGACCTCACTTTTATCTCATAATGAGTAAACTCTTTATTAAGCTAAATGACCTCATTAATTGCTAGCGTCGAAATTCAGGGATAACACTTAGTAGAGTTTTAAATTATGCAGAAACTAGGTATATCACGATAGAGAAGTTATGCTTATGCTTGTATTATTCATGTACAAAATTGAAACAATATATAAAACCAGTTTATGTTTCTTCTCGTTTCGACGTTATTAAACATATGTTATCCAAGCCTATTTTGCATAGTCGAATTGGTAAATATGCATTAACATTAACTGGATATTCTTTGATGTATAGGCCTTTAAAGGCTATTAAGGGACAAGTGGTGGCAGACTTCATAGTCGACCACTCCATTAATGAAAGTGCTTTGAACTATCTTAAGGTCGAACCTTGGAACTTATACTTCAACGGGTATATCCATAAATATGGGACATGCATAAGAGTACTTGTTATTTCTCCTAATAAAACTTCAACAACACTTGATTGCAAAATCGAAGGTCGTTGTTCAAACAACGAGACTGTATATAAGGCTTTGATAGTCGGAAATGAAGTATTATTGGAATTGGGGGCAAATCATGTCGAAATAATGGGAGATTCTAAGTTGGCTATAAAATAAGTCACAAAAGAATACAAGTGCATAAAAGAAAATCTAATTATGTACTTTGTAGTGGAGAATCGACAGCTTAAAAATTTGAAGTAGTTAGATTGCAACACATTCCTAGACTGGAAAATCAAGTTGCAAATGACTTAGCTCATATTACATCCGGATACAAAATTTCGAAGAAAAAATTACAAGATGTGATCGAGGTCAGAGGGAAGGTAGTGTCACTTGGATTAGCCCCATCAGACTTAGACAAAACAAAGCTTGGATATGCTGACGAAGACAACTTTGCCATTCTAGCAGTCGACAGTTTAACGGATAAAGATTGGAGAAAACCTATAGTGGAATATCTACAAAAATCCAACAGCGTCGACATAACAAAAAGTCAGGTATCAAGTTTTAAGTTATGCCTTATTGGGTAATGAATTGTTCAAAAAGACTCTTGAGGAAGTACTTCTCAATTACCTTAGTGAGTCAGAGGCATATTTATCCCTCTCATTTGTTCATAGTGGGGCATGTGGGTCACATCAAGTAGGCCATAAAATGAAGTGGTTTTTGTTTCGACAAGGTATGTATTAGCCTACTATGTTAAAGGATTGTATTGAATTTCGCTAAGGGTTGTCAAGAATTCCAAATTCATGTTGGCATCCAACATGTCCCTGCAAGTGAATTACATTCCATTGTCAAACCATGTCCTTTCAGAGGTTGGGCTTTGGATTTGGTTGGAGAGATTCGACTAACATCTTCAAAAAATCAAAAATACATTTTGGTGGGTATTGACTATTTCCCTAAATAGGTCGAAGTTATAACCTTGCCAGATGTGGACCAAGAGGATGTAATTGAATTTATTCAAAAACACATCATTTATAGGTTTGGAATCCCATAAACTATTACAATAGATCAAGGGTCAATTTTTTCTTGTTACAAGATGCAAGAATTTGCTAAGGAAATGGGTTTCAAACTGTTAACCTCTACACCTTATTATGCTTAGGCTAATGATCAAGTCGGAGCAGCAAATAAAGTGGTGATTGGGTTGACAAAAAAGCATGTAGGGAAGAAGCCAAAGAATTGGCATAAGACATTGAACCAAATTCTTTAGGCATGTCGATCATCCCCTAAAGAGGCAACCATCACTACCCCATTTCAACTCATATTTGATCATGATACAATTCTGCCTGTAGAAATCTATCTTCAGTCTACAAGGGTCCTGAGACATCATGAGATTCCATTTGAAACTTATTAGAACATGATGTTGGAAGAATTAGTAGACCTAGATGAAGAAAGGCTCCATGCTCTAGAATTGCTAAAAAGGAAAAAAGAAAATATTAGAGAAGTATTACAATAAAAAGGTTAAGATTAAACCTTTTTCGACTAGAGAGCTGGTATGGAAAGTTATTTTACTTATGGATCGAAAGACCAGATGTTTAGGGAAGTGGTCCCCAAATAGGAAGGTCCTTTTAAGGTTACTAACAACTTCAGTAATAATGTATATGAAATTCAAGAAACTAATGTTGATCAGTGAGTCTTAAGAGTAAATGGGAAATATTTGAAAAAATATAGGCCTATTTTGCAGGAGATTCAAATTAAAATGTGAATTTTATTGAGGAAAAAGGCCAAAATGGACCAAGTTCCAAAATGGCATACAAAGGTTCTAAAAAACGAAGATTACATAGCAAGGGACCTATAAATAAGGTCACTCATATTTTCTTCAGTCTGTCGAGTTGAGATATTCTATATAATCCTCATAAGCTTCATCATCATCAGATGTATATTTCTGGGTTCGACTCTTACATGGAGCTTTCCCCTTATTTTTAGACCTTTTTCTAGTCATGGAAAATTCAACGGTTGTGTTGGAACTGGTGGATGGAGCTTCACCTCTTGATGATCGTCCTTCATCATGCTTATCTGATGGTCGTCCCCGTCGTTGATCTTGTTATCCGACATTCGTCCTATGTCACGATAATCCCCAAGAGCAGCCGTACCCTGCTAGGTGATCGTCCTTCACCTTTTGATGATCGTCCTTCATCATTATTTCACTTATTCTCTAAACCTGATGGTCGTCCCCGTCGTGGTCCATTTTCCTTTTCCTGATGATCGTCCTTCATCAGTTTTTACCCGATGGTCGTCCCCATCGTTGATCTTTTCTATTTAACCTGATGGTCGTCCCCGTCAGTGTTTCCCTCTTTCCTTTGATCCCCAGAGAATTTTATTTCCTTACCCGATGGCCGTCCCCGTCGCAGTTTCTTTATTTCCCAGCATGATGGTCGTCCCCATCATTGCTTTGCTTACCGTTTTACCCCCCAGCAGTCGTCCTCTGCTCGATGGTCGTCCTCCATCGCTTTCACTTAATAAACATATTATATTATCTTTTACAATTTATATCCCTTTTCTTCTTCTCCCCAGTGAGTGCAAATTTCGGACTGTCTTTGGTATTCAACCACAAGTTATCTTGTTTGTCTGGTAAGCCAGGCGCTTACATCCTGCACAACTAACTCATGCTTGAATAGGGTCAGCTGTAAACACCCCAAATTTTCCCTCACTTTTTTCTCACACCATGGCTTGTGATCTTTCATTTTTTTTGCATTAGCATAAGCATATCATATCCCACTGCATAGTTCATTTCATCTGCATCTAGGGTTTGTGATCTGAGCAATTAAATAAGTGATATGAGTCATCCCAATGGTCTTGAAGCTTTCCAAGAGGGTCCATGTTTGTTCCATGATCATAATATGCTCCCCAAAGTTCATAAAAGTCAAGGGATCACAAAGCATGGCAAAGGCATAGAGGCGGACTGAAGATTTCCTGCACAAATGACCTAAAATTAGGGTTTTGGTTTCAGAGGCCTTAATCCAAATTATTTTGGTCATTCTTGTTTCTAATGGTATTATTATGTTATAAGGACCATGTGTACCAAATTTGATGAAGAAATTCACTATGGAAGTCATCTGATCATTGGGTAACTTCTTGAGCAAGTAAAGTCAAAATCAGGGCATCTGAGGCCTCCATCAAGGGTACCAAAGGGTCATCATCATTATTTTGAGTCCCTATGATCTTTATTTGATCATTGAAGTGGTTGTAAGTTCATAAAGTTGAAGAACTTGAGCCAAATGCAAACTTGCTATTTTTGGAAATGACTTGTAATGGAAACTTTCCATTTTGGGAAAGATATTCAACTTATTCTTTCATGACCAAAAATGCTTGAAATGAAAATCCTTGGGCATGAAAGTTGTAGATTATGTCTTCCCATTTTCAAAAAGTACAAGAAAATGTCTTGATTCATCCTAGAACTCAAGATATGGCCTTTCAAAGTTGGCAAAAATCCTATAATTTTCAAGTGTGCACCAAAGAGGGAATTTTACAAATTCACTTGCCAAGCCATTTCATGACCTCTAATCAACTTCTAAACATCATACCAACATAGTGCAACACACTTGGATCAGAATCATGCCTTGCATCACAAGTTTTCATGGCCAATTTCTCAAGAAATTTCAAAGTTGTCACATTGCATAAACTATGAAAACTCTTGATCAAGGCCATCCAGCTGCACAAAAATGATCCAAAGGCTCTCCATGAACCATGATGAGGCCAGACACCTCTTCAATCCATCTCTGAACCATGCCCATACCTCATGGTACACAATGTTGACTTTTTGCAAATACCTCCCATACCAATCAGTATGTGCCACAACAACTTTTTGATCACTCCCATTGGCCTATACTAACATTATGCAACTCATTTCATAACACACACAAGCCTGAACCATCCCACAACTCAGATTGCCAAAAAATTCCATAATACTTCCCTTCTTCGATTCTCACTGCACAAGCCTCAAACATCAAAACAAACTCCACTAATCAACTCAAAATCACATAAGGATCATTTCCCACCCCTTGCCATGGCCTAAAATCTCCTCAAACAAGAACACGATTTCTGGTGCAGCAGAACTGAACCTTCAAAACCAAGCCATACAAGCTTCATTCAAGCATTTCAGAAGCATAAGGGGATCAAGTGGAGTGGATTAGCATCAAAGGAAAGGCCAGAAAGCTCAGATTTACAAAGATCCATCTCAGGTAGTCATCTCAAAACATTTTTCCAGAAACTCCATTTTAAGTTATAATATGATTTTGTATGTTCCCTTGATCATGGTGATATGATTTGTTTTGAAAATGGTTGAGAAACCAGGATGTATGCTTGCTCTGAAACTTTTGACCTAAAAACGTTTTTCTTCGATTCTCTCGTTTGATGCAATATAAATGATTTTCATGGCCTGATTCTTGTTTAGGATGGTTTGGAGGTTGATTCTGGAGAGTGGGAGTCTGGGGTAGCCTAGGGAGTGAGATAAGATGCAGGATTGGCCGGAGAAGATGACCGGAGCTTGCTCCGGTCACCTGAGTTTGATTAGGGAGGAGTTTTCCTAGTTTGAATGTCAGCCTTTGGATCTTGATTAATTAGTGGGATGGACGCACATGATTTGTCATTTTCCCTAATCCATTTTTATTTAGTTTTAATTAGGTTTAATTAATATAATTTAATCTGAAGCCATCCTGACCCTTGAAACGCGCGCGCAGTCAATCCTTTCCTCCCCAGTTTGAATCCCAGCCTTTGGATCAGATTACTTTCCATTATTTTCATTTTATTACATTTCTTTTGTCCAATTTATTTAAAATAGCAAAAACCATTGAAAAAATCTTAAACTTTGCATTTTCATTCTAAATATTTTTCTTTACCTAAAAACATTTTTTATTTTAATTTTTGCATTAAAAAAGTATTTTTAAAATATTTAAATGTTTTATTTAATTAATTAATTGATTTTAATTAATTAAATATGCATTTAGGTTTCTAAAAATCACCAAAAAATTCATGAAGCATTCTTAAACATTTAGAAACATTTTCAAACTCACCATACAAATTTCTTTTGGGGTTTGATCACATTTTCACAATTTTCTTTGAATTAGGGTTCTTAAATTTCACATTTTTTAACCCTAACTTGAAAAATTTATTTCTGCCTAACCATGATGAGTTTGAACTTGATTCTTTTTACATTGTTTCACATATTGCATATAGTTTTTAGGTTATTTATATCATATTTTTATCTTGCATTTTCAATTTGATTTTCATTTTCCCTTTGAAAGCACCCAAAAACCCAAGTTAACTTAGAAATTTCATAACTTTCACTAGGATTGGCTTCTGACTTTCTCCTTTGGGATGTGATCTTATATGGGATTAGAGTTTATTTGTGCTCAATTTCAATTTTTTACCATGGTGAATTCTTCTGTTTTGGTCATATGCATCTCATGTTGCCTTAAAACCCTAATTTTGCATCTTTATTTGCATTCTTCTTTGCATATCATGAACTTATGAACTTTCCATTCCATTACATTCTTTTGTATGTCATCTTAGACATCTTAGGACATTTTTTAAACATTGCTTGATCATTTATTCATTCATTTTCTATGTTTTGCATTCATTACATTCCATGAACATCCATGTGTTTTCATGCTTCTAAACATGCTTCCATTGCATCTCATCCTTGTATGATCATTCATATGCATCTTGTATGAATTTTCATCATCTCATAACACATTTGCATTGCATAATCACTTCTGATTTTGGAATTTGCATCTTTATTCATCTCATTTCATTTTGCTTTATGTCTTATGCATTCATACTAACATTTCAGGAACCTTTGGTAAGTTATCTGGGAGATGGATTTTCCTTCACCTCCCACTTCTTCTTTCCTTTGCATTTCCATATTTATACTTGTCTTTGAAGTTAACTTGCTTCACTTCTGCTCCCTCCTTCTTACTTTCTTTCTCTCAGGTTACTTATCTTCTTCAGGAAGTAAGTAACTTATTCCTCTTTCTTCTTCTCTTCTCATCTGATTCTTCCATGGTGGCCTTCTTGAAGATCTTTTCTCTTAAGCCTCACAAACCATAGGATATCCAAGCATGATAGCTTTTAGGGTTGTATATAGACCCCCCTAACTTTTTACCTTTGAGTCTCCTTGAGTCTCTCTTCTCATTTCAATAATCAGAGGCTAAACTCTTAAAGCTTTAGGACTTTGAATTAGGGTTATGCATGCATCCTTATCTTAGGATGGAGTGTATAACTTTAATCCTTAGTGTTAACCCTTTAATTTGTTTACACCTCTTAATCAAAACACACTAATAATCACTAAGACTTTATCTTGTAACTTGGGCCTTACATTAGGGTTTTATCTCTTGCATATGGTTAAAAGGGACTAACCCTAGTGTTTAATGGACAAGTCCCCCTCAAGTTGTCTTACAAACTTAAAATCCACTTTCTTAATCTTACCCTTTAATTAAAATCCATCTAATAAAGGCTTGTTATATAATGAATTTAATCTCTAACCATGGATTAAGTTGAGGTGTCTTCCTCAGCTTAAGTGTTCTCATCTATCATCCTTCTATTAGGATGGTGTAATGAGTTCACTAATTTGTGATTAGAGATTAAACTCATTACTTAACACTAAACAAAAAAAACAAAAACATCTAAATAATCACAAGTAGGTTAATGATCTTAATCCTTCATCATTAAGGTAATTAATTTGAGATGCTTATATCATACTTAAGTAGGCTCATTATCCCTAATCAGGGAGGATATAATGAGTTTACAACCCTTGATTTAGGCTTAAGCTCATAATCCTATGCAAAACACCAAAAACAATAAAAAACTGAAAACACAAAAACAAACAATAATCGTCTCCTCCGGGATTCTTTTCTCATCACACTCACTCACAAATGAGAACTCTCTTCTTCAGTCTAATGCAAGACAGTTAGCACTCGAGCCAGACGAGTCATACACTTGAGCATAGACAAGTAAGCAGTTCACAGTCAATCATTTTCAGTCTCTTTGAGTTGAACTACGGTGTTCTGACTTCCTCATTGCACGAGAGGATACGTAGGCATAACTTAACAGTTATCGAACAAAAGTCTCTATGTCTCCCCCCTCTTTCAGCTTTCCCTTTAAGCCTTAGTTCCTGAGCAATTCACACCTTTCGCACTGACACATGTACTTTCTTTCCCTAGCTTTTTCACACAGATAGCACATACACCTACCCATTTTAAATACAATCAAGTAAGCGTGGATCTCGTAGAGTACGATGGACGATCTGGGTGCTAATACCTTCCCAGGTCGTAACTAACCCCCTTTCTCAGTTTATTTGGTTCGCAACCGTCTTATCCATCTCTTTCCAGGTTTATGCAGCATTAACTTTCCTTCGGGATAAAAATGCCTAGCTGGTGACTCTATTCAACCTCACCCTTTCTCTTCGCCGACGGTTCGCGTCTGCACCGGGATGAAAATCCGGGGAGCGACATGCTTCACTACTTAAAAAATCTTTAAAAACTTGCCAAGATAATAAAGTGAATGTTGAAGGTTAAAGCAGAAATAAGAGCAGTTAATAAGATGCCAGAAGCATCAATATTGTCATTATATAAAGGCCTTAAAAGGGCCATAGAATATTGTACATGAATAAAGTGCATATATAATGACAAGATAATTAAAAAGGGAGATTCAACTTCAACTAGAGGAAAGTGACCTTTTGTGTCTAGAGAAGTCATTCGACCAGACCCTTTTCTAGCTTAGCTGCTGCGAGCTCTCTTGCCAAGTGTTGAGCGTTATCAAGATGTTCCATGGTACGCCCCAACTCTTGATCCAGCTCAGAGTCATCCAACACTTTGATATGTTGTTTCTAAATAGCAATGTCTTTTCTAAGGGATCTCATATTTGTGCGCCTTTCAGTCTTGGCTTTCTCCAGCTCTTTGAACTTAGCTTCATATATGGTCACATTCGACCAAGTTGTAGCTTCGCTGCCACCTGTTGTTTCAATAATATCTTGAAGCTTGGGGAGTTTCTTGAGGTCTTCAGATATCTGGTTTACTATGACAGTTAGCTCTAAGAGGAAGTTAGAGGTTTCTGGGGCAAGAGTTGAAAGGTCAAATTGTTTAAGAGAATCCTTCAGGAAGAGAGAGGCAGTTCGATCTGAATCCAAGATCTTAAGAATGTCACCCTTGAAGAATTATGCTTTAATTTTCTAGAGTATTGGGCCAACAAAGTCATCTAGAGCTAGATCTCCAGAAGCGGTCGAAACACCCAGACTTCTGTCTTAAGAGCCGCTTCTTGTCACCAATACTAACCAGATATACTTTCTGGGTTTAGACAGTCTAAGTTCATCCAGTTGAGCCTCGGTCACAGTGCCCTCAGAGGTCGAAATGATAGCATTCTTGGGAGAAGTTGGGTTTTCAACAAAACTTGCTTCGACATTTTCAGGTGGATTCTGCTTCCCCTCAGAGGTTGAAACGATAGAATTCTTGGAGGGGAGCCTTGGTTTATCTCGGTCACAGTGCCCTCAAAGGTCGAAACGATAGAATTCTTGGAGGGGAGCCTTGGTTTATCTCGACCATAGTTGAAGGAGGAGTTGTTGCATAAGTAGGTTTTTTAATCTCACTTAACAAACTTCACCCATAACCAACATCAAAAGTCGGCTTACCTTGGTTGTTCAGTAGAGTGGTTGGGGAATTAGGTTGTGTCCCTGATGGGTTGGAACCACCTGTTTTAGCCTGAAAAACAAGTAAGGTGGATAAATTCAAGAATCAATAGGCTAGAAAATTCAAATGGAAAACATTCAAATGTGTGGTTACCTGAGTGTCCTCAGCATCAGGGCTGGAGTTGTTGCTTTCATTCTGGCCAACAGTTGACTTCAACGTAGCCCCATGGGATTATTTTTGGAAACCACTAGTAGAGGGTGTATTTTCTAAAACTTTAGCCACCTTTTGTGAAGGTTGGCCAGCAGTGTGAGAAACTTTGATAATTTTCCTTTTCTTTTTCACAAGCTTACCCTTTTTAGGGGGGATAGGTCCTTATCATCATCTGAGTGGATGATTAGTTGAGCACCCTTCCTTGTTTTTCTTTATGGTGTTTGAGGAGGCTTTCGAGCAGCCTGAGAAAGTTATGCAAGTGTTAGAAGGGAAATCACACAAGGGAAATTAGGAAAAAGTACAAGGTTACCTTTGTGCCTTTAGGGTCCTAGTCGACCTTCACCACTGTGCCCTTTGGAGGGTTGGTTTTCTTCGTCACTGCTGAAAGCCAATCACAATTATCACATGTCAGTAAGGAAGTGATCAAATTAAGATTACAAAATCGAAGGCCTTAAACCTTCATATATTTCGGATTCGATGTGAACATCTTTTATCTCTATATGAAGGTGTCCTTTAAAACTGTCCAGCGTGTGTTTAGTCGCAACCACCATTTGAGCTTTGGGTTAAGACTGTTGTCAAAGGATTTTGATAGAGTCCCCTTAGACGAACTAGTTTGGAAATGGAGGCGCAATACCCACTCCAAACTCAGTAGTAGGCAGTTGAGGAGTCTTTGGAAGGAAGATTTTGAAAGCCATTTCATAATGTCTCTCAAGAGGAACATTTGAAGGGATTTTTAACTTCTCCATTTTTTGTAAACATTTCTCCTTTAAAGTGATATCAGCCTCACGAATGGTTCGACTAATATCATTTGGTCGATAGACAGTTTCAAAGTACTTCTAGAAGGCTTGGATCTTTTTTATATGAGTAAATTTACCTTTCTTGACCTTTTCCTGCACATTAACAAAAACTTGGTTAATTAACTAAGAAAAGGATGAGACATCAAGGAATTGTTCTTGGTAGTACTTCGACCACCAACTTTAGAACTCTTAAGTGCAAAGGAAGCTAGGTTCAAAGTGCACTGGAGAAAGACGGTCTCGTTCGACGTATCGAGAAATTTGAGTTGAGACTCCCATGTCGTCGAAGGTAGCTTCATAAATAATAATGTGCCCCTTCTTCTCATAGATGCACTTTGGGAAGCTCTAAGATAGTCCAAACTATTGAGAGAAAATATTTGGCTGGTAAGCAATTAAGGTTGCTAAGCCTCTTCCTAGATTCAATTCCTCAACCAATAATCTAGGAACCAAGAAGGATTCCCAGATAGAGGATGATTCTTGTTGGTGCTTCTTGAATGGAGGGGAAATAGCCTGGTAAACCATTATGGTCCATATTTTCTCTCAGCAAAAGGATCCATGGTTTGACTAAAGTCATACCTCTTGGAAAACATCATAATATAGCTAGAGAAAGCTTCTCGAAGAGTATTTCCTTCGTCATTAGGGGTCATTTTTACCAAACGAGACCCTTCAACTCTTCTTTCTCTTATCTCAACAGAGTTTTCATCAAAGATTCCTTTGTTGGGGAGGTACTTGTTGAGGTTTCGGTCCTCGTGAAGTTGCCTTGTTAGCTCTAGAACTTTCTCCTGGCTAGCTCTGAACTGAGCCTCAAAAGTATTTATATGCTCATCCAATTGAATCCAAGACTTCTGCAATTCTTCCAAATCAGTGGGCATGTATGGATGAAGGATGGTATAAGGAACATCTCCTTCAGCAACAGGCTCCATTGTGATTGGTAGAACAACAAGATATGGCATCATAAGATTCTGAGCACGAGATCGCACCCATCTGAGATAAGGCTCTATAGGAATAGAATACTTTGGCTCTGTCGCTCCCGGGATTTCCATCCTGGTACAAACGCGAAAGTGGCGCGGAAAAAGAATAGAGTCGCCAGCCAGGCATTTTTATCCCGAAGAAAGGGAATGGTAATGCTGCACAAACCAGAAGAAAGAAAAGGAAGGACACAGGTCCTGCGAACCAAAGAGACTGAGCTCGGGAGTCGGTTACGACCTGGGAAGGTATTAGCACCCAGATCGTCCGCCGTACCCGACGGGATCCACGCTTGCAAAGATAACTGTTTCAAAGGGTGAGGGTATGAAAGCTGCAGCAAAGAAATGAAAATGAAAAGAAACTGGAACTGGAAAAGAAATGAAATAAGAAAAGAAAAGGAAAAAATGTAGGGAAAATAAAGATTGTGCTCGAACGGGCCCTACCCCGCTGCCTACGTACCTCATCGGGATAATGAGGATCAGAGACGCCGTAGTTCCCCTAACTAGGGGTACTAAAAGGAAATTGCTTGTGAATTAAAGGCTTGAACTGCCTATGCCATTGCTCAGGTGTTGCAGGCTCGGACGACGAGTGCGTAACCGTCTTGCAAAGTGACAAGTAGGAGCAAGTTCGCGGACGGAGCGAATGAGATGAGAAAAGAATTCCCGAAGGAAAGACGCTTATTGCTTGTTTGTGTTTTTTTTTAGAAGCTTTTATGAGTGTGTCACAAGGAAGTGAACTCAAGCTCTTTTCCATGGAATGTGTACTTGTCACTACATTCCAAGATGGAATAATAGAACAAGCACACTCAAGTAAGGAGAAGATCCCCAAAACTTGAACCCAAAGATTAGGGCCTAGGCTCACTAACTTGTTTACTTATTAGGTGTTTTGATTATTTACATGAAGAAGTGTTTTTTTAGGCTTTTCTTTATGAAGGAGATACCTTGATCAGACTTGTGCATCACAAGGCAAACTTGTACTATCCCAAGATGGGAAGACTACAAGCGTACCTCATGGAATAAGGCTATGGATCAATGCATCGCTTCACATTTATTAAAGTGTTTTCTTTTTAGGAGTTATGAGATGAGAAGAGAAAAAGAACCAAAAAGGATCACAAAGGAAAAAAAAATTCTAAAAGGGGACTAAATAATCCTAAGTGTTCACATGCATGGATGTCCTAAGGGTTAGTGAGGTTCCTACCCTATTGAAGAAGGAAGAAGAAGATAGAAGAAGGGATGAGAAAGGCCTAAGCCCAACAACAAAGGGTTAGTTCAAATAACAAAAGAGGAAAGATGAAAAGTTGAAATGTGGATAAACATCCACACTTCTCTTACCATGAGCCCCTGAAATGTCAGCAAAAATCCAGCGAATCAATCACCACAACCATGGAATTAAACATGCTCAAAGGCCCTTGCAAACAAAAATCAAACAACATGCCAAGCATTGCAAATACACGACTTACGCGTCGAAAACATGAAAGCATACATCAACCAGCAAGCAAATCACCCTAAAACATCATGTTTAATGATCATGCAATGATCCATGGCAATTAAAACAAGCAAAGGGATCGAACAAGCTCAAAACAGCACTAAAAAACCATTCTGCTTCAGGGTTAACCGGTTAACCATATGCGTTAACCGGTTAACCAGCTCAAACCTGCACAAAATACGCACAAAACAGGGGCGTTAACCGGTTAACCCTATGCGTTAACCGGTTAACACTGTCAAAACAGCAACAAATCCTGCAGAAAACAGCAACTCAAACAGCTTATTCAAATAAGCTGCACCAGAACAGCACTCAATTATACATGGAAAAATAGATCAATTCACATCAATCCATATCATTATGCTCATGAACAATAACAATCGGATCCGGATACCAATCAATCAATCAATTCATGCAACACAATCAAATACACAAACACATGGTAGGTTCAAAGCTCAAGCATGCAAATAAGCTAAAAACAGAGTTGGATCTGAAATTAACCAACCTACAAAGCGGAGGTATGCTTTGGTAATTGTTGATTATGCTGAAAATGATAGATCTCACGCAAAACTTCGAAGATCCGATGCTAAGCTCCACACTCCATGCAAAATAAATGCAAGAACAAGCTCTTGATGCAGAATTTTGGATCCAAAAGCACTTCTAGATCTCAAACCAGATCTGAATCTTCAATAAAACCAGCAAAAAGATGCAAAGAAGCTATGAATGGAGGTCTAGTTCCAAGATCTACACACCTCAATGCAAGGTTATGTGATCTTCAAAGAGGAACTTTGAGTAATTTGGAAAATTGGGAGAGAAAAGTGAGAGAATTGTGAGTGAGAGGAATGAAAATTCAGAAAATGAGAGTGAAAAATGAGAGAGAGGTCCTTTGGTTTGGAGGGAAATGGAATAAATATGGTTTAGGTTTGGGGCCCAAAATTTTGGTTTGGGATCCAAAAAATATGGTTTGGTAATGTGATTAGGTTTTAGGGTTGGAATGAGGCTTGGATAAATGCTCTAGATCCTTCTCTCAAATTCAAATTTAATTCAAATGAAAAAAATCAGAAAAATGGAAAATGGAGCCAAAACACACATGCTGATTTTGCTGCTGGAAATTCAAATTTCGCAGCTGTTAACCGGTTAACCATATGCGTTAACCGGTTAACGCATGCAAAATTTGAATTTCCCCCCTTTTGGTGGGAAACCTCAAAAATAGCCCTGCATCAACCATTTCAAGCAAATTTTGATCCCTCTGCCCTTTCTAGGGCTCTGAACATGATACCAGGCTTGTGCAAAATGATCCTGTGAGATTCTTGTCAGGTCACCATACTCTTGATTTTTCTTGCAGTGCTTCAAATCTTCCAGATGGTTGGTCATATGCCCTATGCTAGAACATGGGAGTGTTATGCCTCATTTTTCTATGCAAAATGCTAAAGATATGATATGTTATGATGAATATGATGCGACATGATGTTCAAAAATGAAGAGGGCAAATTTGGGGTGTTACAGCTGCCCCTATTTAATCAACTGTTAATCTGAAAAGGATGATAGTACGACTATCAGACATTCGAGATAAACTGTGATTGAATACCAAGAAGACCAGAAATTTGCACTCTGACGAAGAATGCAACACCGGGAAATAAACCCGACCAGATGACGCTCTGGGAACTGCAGGGAAGAAAGAAGCGGACGAGCCTCTTCCAAGTTGAAACTGATATCTGAAATAAGAACAAATTGACAGACGAGTCTTCAAACAATCCTGTGACGCCAGGAGCTGGACAGACGAGTCCTCCACCACTTCAGGACAAAAATCTGAGACAGACGAGTCTTCTAACAACCCTGTGACGCCAGGAGCTGGACAGACGAGTCCTCCACCACTTCAAGACAAAAATCTGAGACAGACGAGTCTTCTAACAACCCTGTGACGCCAGGAGCTGGACAGACGAGTCCTCCACCACTTCAAGACAAAAATCTGAGACAGACGAGTCTTCTAACAACCCTGTGACGCCAGGTGCAGAGAGCGGACGAGCCCTTAAAGAACTTCAAAGTAGCCTGAGATAGACGAATCTCCTTCACTAATCCTTACGCAGATAAGTGGAATAAGACGGACGAGTCTTCTTCGGATAACCCTTACGCAGGCTCCGGTAATGCATATAAGTCTGTGGGATAGACATGCAATCAAGGTAGACGAACCTTCTTCATATATTATCCGCGGATATATGGTATAAGACAGACGAGTCTTCTGAGCAAACCTGTTACGCCAGGTGCAGCAACCATAATTGGTGCTTGAGACAGACGAGCCTCCCTCGGATCTACCTGTTACGCCAGGACCGGTAACCATTTCGACATTTAATTCCCACTGTCAGGATTCGAAACCTCTTCAATACAGACGAGTATTGGATGATCATCAAGAGAACACAGACGAGTGCCCTAAGTCAATGATACAGACGAGTATCAGACGATGATCTGAGAAACACAGACGAGCGTTTCAGGCAATGATACAGACGAGTATCAGCCACTGGTATAGACGAATACCAGAAATTCAAATACAGACGAGCATTTGAAGTAGTCACAACAAATCTTCATATTCAGGTGCAAGCTAGCACAGACGAGTGCTGAGGATGATACGGACGAGTATCCAGGCAAAGCAGACGAGCTTCAGAACACAGACGACTCCTGGGGAATAAAAGCAGACGAGCTTCAAACAAGCACAGACGAGTGCTGGGCCGTTGCAGACGAGCAACAATAGAGTACACATATCAAGGCACATACGAGTGTTTAAGAGTTACAGACGAGCAACTATCATAACCAAACACAGACGAGTGCTGGAAGGTTGCAGACGAGCAACAATAGAGAATACATATCAAGGCACCGACGAGTGCAGCGAAGGATCTCATACCGAACACAGACGAGTGCTGGAAGGTTGCAGACGAGCAACAACAAATAACATCAGAACACGGATGAGTGTCGGGGAGTTGCGGACGAGCAATCTTCAAAGGAGTAACAAGCACATACAAGTGCTAAGAGATGCGGTCGAGCATCAAATAAAGATGCGAGCACGGACGAGTACTGGCCACTTTCTTGGGGATATGCCTCAAATAAAGAGGAATCTGCTGAGGAAAAGGCACAGACGAGTGCTGAAAGAGGATGAGCCTCAAATAAAGATGCGAGCAATGACGATTGCTAGTGGATATAGACTCTACTGGGGAATGCAAACGAGCAAAACCGCAGAGCTAACACAGACGAGTGTTAAAAGATGCAGACGAGCAACAATAAAGCATGATACATCACTGCTGGGGATAACTCTGCTTAGAGATAACACAGACGAGTGTTGAAGATTGCATACGAGCAACAGACGAATGCCTGATCGGCAACGAGAGATACAACCCTGCAGGGGAAGACAAGTCACGAGGTCTGGACACACATTCTGAATGAGGTGATGAATACCTGGCTGTATCATCAAATACCCACAGTATGGCAACTTTGCTGGGAAATATTTCACGGACGGAGGTGAAAATCAGCTATGAACTCTGTGGGGACAGGAACATCTTCAGACTTGGCTGGGAAAGCTTCTTGGGCAAATACTCTGACTGGGGATAGCATCTGATAATTCAAGACTCTGAGGGGATATCAGGCTTTCAGGTACCTGATAGGCATACTCTGATGGGGATAATGGACTACTAATTCCATCTTTGATGATGCCAGGCTTTCAGGCACCTGCTAGGATATACTCCGCTGGGGAAGAATGAACTGCTACTTCACTGGGGAAGAAAAGCTTGCTTGGGCTGCTGCCAAGGCTTGTTTGGAGGAAAATCTCTGCTGGAGATGCCAGGCTTCAGATACCTGTTGGAGAAGAAATCTCTGCTTGGGGAGATACTCTACTGGAGATGAGTAAATTGCTTGAGAGAATGTGACGCCATCCTGCAACCTGCAACAACAGAAAACACACGTGTGTCCCAGGGATTTGCATGGAATGATCGGTTCATCCATCGTCACCCGACGCTCAAAGAGGGTTACAGTTTCCCTGCATGTCAGTTTTCTTTTCAAGATTATCACCATGTTTAGATGCAATGCTATTTTTGCCAAAAATTCAGGACATTTTGCAAACAAAAATAAACACACACAGCTTTTTGACTGAATATTATTTTATTGAATGGCCTCTGAATAGGCAAAGATTTACATCAGGAAGCAACCACTTGGAAAGAGGTAGCCACTATAAAATTGAGAAAAAGAAACTATCCTAATGGCAATGTACACGGCATTCCAAGGAGTTCCATTTCTGCTATGACCTGCATGTCTTCAAGACTCTCCATTCTGTTTCGGCTTTCTGAGAGGACAAGGGGACTGTTTCCTATCCTTCTGATATTGTCAAGCTGTACGAAACGATGACGTGGTTCAGATAACTCGGGTCACAGTTGTTCGCTTATTCCCTTATTTTGCGTGGATCGCCCTCTCGGGTTTTCAATCCACCGGGATACCCTTTTTTGCCTGAGCTGTCCAATGCGGCTTTTCAACTCAGCGGGTGTACATTTCTTTTTATTCATTTCCCTAATTTTTGCCCGAGCTTTTTATTCTGTTTTTAGCTCGCCGGGATGCCCTTTTCTTGCCTGGACTTACATTCTGTTTTTGTGTCCAGCGGGTCTCTTTATGCGAAGTATTTTTTAACTGCGTCCGAGTTAACAGGAGATGGGAAGTCTTATCCATCCATAGTGGTGAGCATCAGCGCTCCTCCTGAGAAGACTTTCTTCACTATGAATGGTCCTTCGTAGTTCGGGGTCCACTTGCCCCTGTTATCTGAACCTGGAGGAACGATCCTCTTCAATACAAGCTCTCCCACTTGATACTCTCGAGTACGTACTCGTTGATCGAATGCCCGCTTCATTCTCCTCTGATAAAGCTGACCATGACAGATAGCCGCTAATCTCTTTTCCTCAATTAGACATAGCTGATTGTAACGAGCACGCACCCATTCAGCCTCATCCAGTTTGACGTCCATCATCACGCGCAGTGAAGGAATCTCTACTTCAACAGGCAGGACTGCTTCCATGCCATACACGAGAGAGAAGGGAGTTGCCCCTGTCGACGTCCTGACCGACGTTCGATACCCATGCAAAGCAAACGGTAACATCTCATGCCAATCCTTGTAAGTGACAACCATTTTCTGCACAATCCTCTTGATGTTCTTGTTAGCCGCCTCTACTGCACCATTCATCTTTGGTCGGTAAGGAGAAGAATTGTGATGTTGTATTTTGAAGTCCCGACATAAGTCTGCCATCATCTTATTGTTGAGATTAGAACCATTATCAGTAATGATCCTTTCGGGTACTCCATATCTGCATATGATATCTCTTTTCAGAAATCTTGCCACCACTTGACGAGTGACATTGGCATAAGACGCTGCTTCTACCCACTTGGTAAAGTAATCAATCGCGACCAGAATGAAGCGATGACCGTTCGAAGCAGTTGGCTCGATCTTCCCGATCATGTCAATGCCCCACATAGAGAAAGGCCAAGGAGATGACATGACATTCAGTGGGTTAGGAGGAACATGCACTTTATGTGCATATATTTGGCACTTGTGGCACTTACGAGCGAATGAACAACAATCTGCATCCATTGTCATCCAATAATATCCTGATCTTAGCAGTTTCTTTGCCATAGCATGCCCTCCTGCATGGGTGCCAAAAGATCCTTCATGGACTTCCTGCATCAACAGGCTTGCTTCGCGTCTATCCACGCATCTGAGCAAAACCATGTCGAAGTTCCTCTTGTACAAAACCCCGTCTGTGTTCAAGAAGAAACTTGCAGCAAGTCGTCTCAAGGTCTTTTTGTCTTTGGAAGAAGCCCCTGTTGGGTACTCTTGCTTCTCCAAGAATAACTTGATATCGAAATACCAAGGTTTCTCGTCAGACACGGCGTCTACAGAGAAAGCATAAGCTGGAGAGTCAAGCCTGGAGATGTCAATTCTGGGCACAAAGTTCCAACACAGGACTTTAATCGACGAAGAGAGAGTGGCCAGAGCATCGGCAAATTGGTTTTCATCACGTGGTATGTACTTGAGTTCGACTGTTGTGAAGAATGTCAACAGTTTTCTAGCATAATCCCTGTACGGAACTAGATGCTCTTGATGTGTATACCACTTGCCGGTAATTTGGTTAATGACGAGGGCTGAATCTCCGAATATATCGAGGTTCTTAATCCGAAGATCAATTGCCTCCTCTATTCCCATTATACACGCCTCGTATTCCGCTTCATTGTTGGTGCAGCCAAAAGTAATTCTGGCAGCGAAGGGTAAGTGAACACCTTCAGGAGTAATGAGTACGGCACCAACTCCACGACCATTGACATTGACGGCCCCATCAAACATCAACTTCCATTTGGATTCAGGGTCAGGCCCCTCCTCCGGAAGTGGTTCCTCATAATCGTTTGTTTTGAGGTACATGATGTCCTCATCAGGGAAATCAAATCTCATCGGCTGATAGTCATCCTCAAGAGGTTGCTGAGCAAGGTATTCCGACAATACACTTCCTTTGATGGCTTTCTGAGAAGTGTACTGGATGTCGTATTCAGTTAAAATCATCTGCCATCTAGCAACCCTTCCGGTCAATGCTGGTTTCTCAAAGATGTACTTGACGGGGTCCATCTTGGAAATAAGAAGTGTGGTATGGGTCAACATGTACTGCCTCAGTCGGCGAGCAGCCCATACCAAAGCGCAGCAAGTTTTCTCGAGCAGTGAGTATCGGGATTCACAGTCGGTAAACTTTTTGCTAAGGTAATAAATGGCGTACTCTTTTCGACCAGACTCGTCATGTTGGCCGAGCACACACCCCATCGACCCTTCTAGCACGGTCAAGTACATGATTAATGGTCTCCCTTCCACTGGAGGCATCAGAATTGGAGGCTCCTGTAAGTATTCCTTTATTTTGTCGAAAGCTCTTTGGTAATCATCATTCCACCTGACCGTCTGCTCTTTTCTTAGCAACTTGAATATCGGTTCACACGTGGCAGTTAGGTGAGATATGAACCGAGAAATATAGTTCAATCTACCTAAGAACCCGCGCACTTCTTTTTCTGTCTTTGGTGCAGGCATATCTTGAATAGCTTTCACTTTAGCAGGATCTACCTCAATTCCCCTTTGACTTACAATGAAACCCAGCAATTTTCCGGAACGCACTCCGAAGGTGCACTTGTTCGGATTCAACCTCAGTTTATACTTGATCAATCTGTCAAACAATTTCTTCAAGTTAACCAAATGCTCCTCTTCGTCTTTGGACTTTGCAATCATGTCATCCACATAACATTCAATCTCCTTGTGGATCATGTCATGGAACAATGTGACCATCGCCCGTTGATAAGTTGCCCCAGCATTCTTCAGACCAAAGGGCATGACCTTATAGCAGAACGTTCCCCACGGGGTAATGAACGTTGTCTTCTCCATGTCCTCCGGCGCCATTTTTATCTGATTATAACCGGAGAATCCATCCATGAAGGAGAACACTGAGAATTGAGCAGTACTGTCGACCAACACGTCGATGTGTGGCAACGGAAAATCATCCTTCGGGCTTGCTCTGTTCAAATCTCTATAGTCAACGCACATTCGGACCTTGCCGTCCTTCTTAGGTACTGGTACGATATTAGCTACCCACGGCGGGTAACTAGTCACGGCAAGGAATCCGGCATCTCACTGCTTTTGTACCTCCTCTTTGATCTTCATCGCCATATCCGGGCTAGTTCTTCTCAATTTTTGCTTTACAGGAGGACAGTCTTCTCTCAGGGGTAGCTTATGCATCACGATGTCAGTATCCAATCCTGGCATATCTTGATATGACCAGGCAAAGATATCTACATACTCTCTCAGCATACTGATCAGCTCTTGTTTGACGTCGGCCTGCAGCTTGGCCCCTATCTTGATTTCTTTCTTTGCATCTTCACTGCCAATGTTGACGGTCTCAATCTCTTCTTGATGAGGCTGAATAACTCGTTCCTCTTGTTTCAACAATCTGACCAACTCTTCAGGGAGGTCACAGTCTTCCTCAACCCCTTCATCAGCTTGGTAGACTGGATTATCAAAGTCATGCATAGTCATAGCAGGAACGTTATCCGTGGAATCCGGATGATCAGCACTGCACAAACGATGTGCTTATTCAGAATCTGCTTATTTTGAAAAGAGACGCTAACACAAAGCAAAAAAATGAAAAAACACATTGCCATTTTTATATTGTTTTTTGTGAAAAAGTTTAAAAACAAAGAAAGAGAGCACAATTTGTCTGAAAATGTCCTCTTATTTCATAGCAAAAACAAACAATGCGATACAAAACATGGTGGCCCAATACAATGGATCCAAGCATCTTGGGCAGAATGCTGGATTTGACAATGCAGTATGCTAATAAAAGGAAACAAAACAATTACTTTGAGAGCCAGGTGACTTGAACAATGTCTTCAGCAGACCAATTTCCTAGCTCCTCGCCGGGTGCACACGGGCGGATCCAATTGTTGTCCCAGTCTTTGTCACTATCTCCGTCTTGACTTGCCATACAGATTTGATCGCGGTCGAGCAACCCAGCACTTGTGAATGAGATAGCTTTACCACTCTGATTAGACCCTCCAGGCTGATACCCTAAGCCAAATCTGTCACCCTTCTTTTCCACCTCCAGTAGCTTGCCCCAGCCCTGGGCATTGCCTGATTGGACGACCTCTTTTGCTTCCCGGAAAGAATGAATTGACGTGCCTTCGTTGTTTTTCTTCACCGGAGTCAAGATACTGACATCTGCCTCAAACGCTTGGCACAAAGTCTCGTGAATTTCTCCGTCCATTTCTACATATTTAAATGTCGACAGGTGACTGACGAATATATCTTCTTCCCCGCAAACTGTGATGACTTGGCCGTCCACCACATACTTAAGCTTCTGGTGTAGAGTGGAGGTGACAGCTCCAGCTGCGTGTATCCACGGTCTGCCCAACAGGCAACTATACGCAGGCTGGATATCCATGACATAGAAGACACTCTTGAAGACTTGAGAGCCTATCTTGACAGGCAACTCAACCTCTCCGAAAACTGATCTTCTTGAACCATCGAAAGCTTTGACCACCAGATCACTCGGCGTCAGTATAACCCCATCAATGTCAAGCTTCATCAACGCCTTTTTCGGGAGCACGTTCAAAGAAGAGCCTGTGTCCACAAGAACATGGGATAACACAGCGCCCCTGCATTCCATCGTGATATGCAGTGCTTTATTGTGATTTCTTCCCTCCAAAGTGAGATCTCTGTCAGTGAAGCCTAAGCCATGGCTAGCATTGACACTTCCAACCACAGCTTCAAGTTGATTGACCGTAATCTCTTGAGGAACGTAAGCCATCTGAAGTACTTTCAGCAAGGCTTCCCGGTGTGCAGGTGAGCACATCAACAGTGACAAGATAGAAATCTTTGAAGGTGTCTGATTCAGTTGGTCAACCACCTTATAGTCACTCCTTTTGATGATCTTCATAAATTCCTCTACCTCCTTTTCAAACGTCCCCTGTCCAGCCACAGGGGTAGTCGACTCATCAATCGCAGTCTGCTTTCCTTTGTCTTTAGACGAAGCTTCGGCCTCAGGATCCTTTCTCAGTGCAGGAGGAGCAAACAAACGGCCACTTCGAGTAAAACCTCCAACACCTCCCACATTCTCAATGGTCAAGTCAGCAACAGGTCTACTCTCCATCTTCTGTCCCGCCACATAGACATCAGAACCATAATGCCACGGAATGGCCCTATCATCATTATACGGCATTGGCCCAGGTACAGTTATAGTCACAGGACTAATCTGAGGAGTGTAAACGGTAACTGGCCCTTGTCTGACGGGCATATCAGCTTCATCGTAGAAGATAGTAATGGTTGACACATCATCAGCCTCTTCATTACTAATCTTGCTAAATTGCAGAGATCTATCATCAATCAACCCTTGCAAACCCATCTTCAATTTCTCGCAGCCATTCACAGCACTTGCACAGTCTTCACAATCGAGAGAACAACCAGGAAATACTTGACCTTTCACCAGTCTCTCTTTCACCACCCTCAACGGCGTCTTGACTTCATCAATTCTCAGCACCAAACTCAACTTGTCATCACCCTCAACAGCATTAACTCTTGCCCCTCCATGATTAGGTATAGGGTTCGAGTGGACATTCGGTGGTGGCGCAAAGTTGATTGCCTTTGAATCCACGAGATCTTGAACTTTGTGATGTAGCGCCCTGCACTTCTCGGTTGAGTGCCCGGGTGCCCCTGAATGAAAAGCGCATCGCGCGTTGACATCATAACCAGCTGGAAGCTCTCCAGGAGGTGGTGGTGCCAAAGTCCTCAATTGAATAAGGTTCAAGTCTAGTAGTCTCGGCAACAATGCAGCATATGTCATCGGAATAGCTTCAATCACCCTGCTAGTTGAGCGAGCCTGCCTTGGCTGATATGGCCTTTGCTGGTAGTTGGCTCTGGGTTGTTGTTGTTGTTGCTGTGGTTGTGGTGGAGGTAGCATCTGTTGTACGGGAGCTGCAGGAATGGTGACAGCAGCCGTATGCTCATAGGGTCTTCTGTAACCACGACCCTGACTTCGTCCGAATACAGCGTTGGTCTCGCCTTCTCGCCTTCTCGGAGGTCCGCTAAAAGCTTTCCTCGCTCCACTTGAACTACTAGCACCTGGGTCTTGTATCTTCCCCATTTTCAACAGCGTTTCAACCCTTTCTCCCGCAATGACAATATCGTTGAACTTTGTAGCAGAACTCGACGCCAGTCTTTCAAGAAATACCCCCTGGAGGGTACCCATAAACATATCGGCCATTTCATTTTCTAACAAGGGTGGCTGCACCCTGGCCGCTAACTGACGCCATCTCTGAGCGTATTCTTTGAAGCCTTCTTTTGCTGTTTGAGCCAAATGTTGCAACTGGGTACGATTTGGAGCCATATCCATGTTATACTGGTACTGCCTCACGAAGGCCTCAGCGAGATCCTTCCAGCTCTTGACATTGACCCTGCTGAGTTTCATGTACCACTCAAGGGAAGCTCCCACCAAGCTGTCCTGAAAGTAATACATCCACAGTTTTTCATCGTCCGTATGCGCAGCAATTCTCCCAACATACGATTGCAGATGGGTCTTTGGGCAAGCAGTGTCGTTATACTTCTCGAAAGTAGGAACTTTGAATTTATACGGAATCCTGACTCCCGGAACCAAACCCAAGTCTGTTATATCGAATCCCAAAGAACTCTGGGACTGCATAGCCTTGATTTGCTCGGCCATCTCTTCAAACCTCTTGTTCATTTCTACCCCCTGACCTTCGGCTTCATCAAGCAAAGTGAATTGGTCATCCTGATGGTCCACATGACTGTTATGCATCCCGTCGTTGACTACGGTCGCCCCTGGTTGTATGACCTGAGGTCCAGCCTGTCGTGCGCCCGCACCGGTATGATCAGCATTAGCAGCAGCAGCAGCGTTCCGGTTCTGATTTTCAACCATCTCTCGCAAACGTTCTTGGTTCTGCCCCATGCCGGCCATTAACGTCATGAAGTTGTCCATTCTCTGCCTTAGATCTGCCAAATCTGCCTGCATTTGATCCATGGCCCGCTCTCTGTTAACCTTGGTTGGGTATCTGTGCACTGTTGGTTGACCTCGAACTTTTCGAGGAGCTATAGTGCCTGAAACACAAAACCCGTTAGTAATTGATGCAACACCTGCAAAACAGACAAACAGGTTATATGCAATGCAATGTAACTGTTCATGTTCCCAACTTTAAGCATTTGGCATGCCCCAGTTCTGGCATCTATCTCGGCAATCACCTTTTATCTTTCAAACTTTCTCTTTGATAAGTGTTCAGATATTAGCAGTATCCAGACAAACGAGTCTTGCACATTCAAAACGATAACTTGCACATTAGTACTGAGTATGGACAAACCACTATAGTCTAAAAGTCAGAATACATCCGAGAATATTCCCCGAAGGGTTACAAATTAGTACATAAAGACAAAAGAAATAAAGCAAGACTCCTACAACAAGCCTGTAGGTAGTCTGAAAATAAACTAAACTAAGGACCCCGGCTCTGCCACCTCCGCCCTGCTTTTCTTGACGCCCGCTCTCAGCTTGAGCTCTTCAATCTCTTTCCTGGCTTCCTCCAGAGCTAACTGACTTTGGACTAGCTGCTGGGTCCTCTCCCTCCGGATGGCATGGGCTTGTTCCACTTCCTCTTTTTTGAAAGCCATCTGAGCTTCAAAGAACTCTTCCTTCTCTTTGAATTTCTTTTGGTCTTCATCCCTTTGGCCTTTCAACCAAACAATGGACTGTCGAGCGCTCTTGAGAGTCTTTAAAGTCTCCTTGTGCTTGGCTTCTCTTTGCGCTTCCATCATACCCAATCGGTGGAAATGGGCTTCTCTTCCGGCAAAATCTTTCTCTTTGTTTTCCAAAGAGGCTTGGAGCTTCTGCAGCTTGTCTTCAGCTTCCTTCTTAGCTCTATTAGTCTGGTGGTATAAGCTTACCATCTCAACATTCCCTACTCTGACCGCCTGCAGCTGAGCTTCTAGCTTCTTGTACTCCTCCAAGGAAACCGTACTGCTCGGACCTGGCACCTCTCGGGGATAAAGTGGAGCTTCGACTGAAAAAGGCATGAGAACTGACTCGATATGCCTTTGCAACCACTCCGCATATGGTGGATATGCCTTGGGATTAACTCGACCGAAGTCTTTCTTCCCTTTCCTTTTCCTGTGATCCCAGGATTGAACTGCTTGTTGGACTAACTCTCTGTTTCCATCAGCAGGAAAATACAAAGATTCAGCAAACATCTCCATCTGAGGAGGATCCTTCAAAGGGTAGCCAAACTGCCTTCTGGCTAAGGTCGGGTAGTAACCGATGACACCTTTCCTTCCCAGCAAAGGTACTCCAGCAAACCTTCCGCAACTAACCATCAACTCCTTTCCTAGCAAATCCCTGTCATAACCCCAAGCAATGTCTTCTTCAGTCAATCCCATCAGCCTTCTGGACCATCTCCATTCGTCTCGTATATCCTTGAAGGCACCTGACTTAGGCAACTGTCTAGCGAACCATTCAGCAAACAAAGGAGCACAGCAGACCACTGGACCACCTCTACCTTTCTCGTTTCTGTAGTGGACACTAAAATAAAAGTCACCCAATAAAGTAGGCACTGGATTGCCTCTTGCAAAGATTGAGATCACTTCTAAGCTGACAAATTCTTTCTCTCCGGGAAACAAGCTAGACCCATATACCATCAATGCAAGCAAAGCTCCAAAGTCGTCCCACTTAGCTTCTGTAGCATACTTCTCAGCCTCTGGAATAAGCACACTCCATGGTAGACCTCGGCCTTTACTCTCTTGCAAAGCCTTTCTGACTGAAACAACTGGCAACCTACAAACCTTGGCTATGTCTTCATCTTTGAGCGCAACCTCTGACCCGTAGAACGGCAATGTCTCTCTGATCGGAACACTCAGCATGCTGGAGATCTCTTCCAATGTCGGAGCTAAGATGTAACCTGGAAGAACAAAGCAACGCAACAGGGGATCATAAAACTGCAACAAGGTATGCAAGCTGTCCTTTTGGTCTGCAGTAGGCTTGTCCACAAACTTCAGTATCTGGCCATATCTTTTCTTGAAATTTCCTAAGACTTGATCGTTCATCAGACCTGCTAACCTCTGAACACTTTTAACTTCCGGTTGAAGAAAGGTATAATGCACATTCTTTTTTCTTGGATCGCTTCTGATTTCTGCCATGGAGATAAGAATACCAGAACGGGGAACAAATGTGATCAATGACCTGAAAAATGGGAAACATAAACAGTTAATGCAAAGAATGATGCAAATGCAATGCAATGCAAGCATATGACCAACTGGGACCATCTGAACTGGCACACTGACAAAGGCCCCTCTGAACAACTGGCAAACTCAACAATTCACTGAGTCACACCCTCTGATAATCACAACCCTCTGATCAGAATCACAGTATCAAGAAATCCAGAATTCCAGGATCATAACTTCGGAACCACAAACCGTATTCACCGGACCAAAGATCATAACTGAACAAATGAGTGTATGTTGAGGTCATGGGTTCCTGCACACCTGTACACACCCCCCAATCTCACGGGTAAAAGGCTTCGGGTCAGACATCACGGACTCTCAAAGCCGAATAGCAATAATACTTTCACCATCTCCGAGAAATGGCTCATGACCAAATCAGGGAATCGGTTTGGCATTATGTACTACGCAGGGAGGCCTCAGCTGAGTCCGGGAAAAACAAGCATCCCTTATAAGTCCCCAGCTTCAAGTGCTGAAATCGAGAAACAATAGTACATTCAGCCCGTAGGATACAGTACTAATGTCATACGACCAGATGCTTTGACTGAGTTCCTATAAGAGAACCAGGCCATCCTATGCGAGTTCCCAGTGGACCTTCGGGTGCGAATGGGTTTGCCACAAAATGTGGTCTGCCACTGTCACCACTGGAGAAGGTTGTTTCCACAAAGGTTCTCAATGATCGGTTCCCAGCTGCACATAACTGTCAGGGTTATGTAATGAGAGAGGAAGATCCCCAAATCAAGACATTTCCAAGACAATCGCAACCTGGGTGTGGAACTCACTACTACCCCCATGACAAGATCTCATGAGGCCAAAGTGGAACCACTCTAAATCCTATGGTGCACTCGAGCCGGGTACTTGGCTCATATCTCTCAAGAATCAGTAACACCCATCCCACCAAAGAAAACCAGTCCAGACAGTCCAGTATATACATGATGCAGAAAATAAATACTGAAAACTGTAAATAAAGCTGTAAATAAAGCTGTAAATAAACAACAATACAATACAACAAGCCGCATCAAACAAACATCACCCAATGAAACAGAAACACACAAGCGCTAGGAGAGACTCACAGGGGAACCAGAGATTCTGGGTTCGATCCCCAGCAGAGTCGCCAGCTGTCGCTCCCGGGATTTCCATCCTGGTACAAACGCGAAAGTGGCGCGGAAAAAGAATAGAGTCGCCAGCCAGGCATTTTTATCCCGAAGAAAGGGAATGGTAATGCTGCACAAACCAGAAGAAAGAAAAGGAAGGACACAGGTCCTGCGAACCAAAGAGACTGAGCTCGGGAGTCGGTTACGACCTGGGAAGGTATTAGCACCCAGATCGTCCGCCGTACCCGACGGGATCCACGCTTGCAAAGATAACTGTTTCAAAGGGTGAGGGTATGAAAGCTGCAGCAAAGAAATGAAAATGAAAAGAAACTGGAACTGGAAAAGAAATGAAATAAGAAAAGAAAAGGAAAAAATGTAGGGAAAATAAAGATTGTGCTCGAACGGGCCCTACCCCGCTGCCTACGTACCTCATCGGGATAATGAGGATCAGAGACGCCGTAGTTCCCCTAACTAGGGGTACTAAAAGGAAATTGCTTGTGAATTAAAGGCTTGAACTGCCTATGCCATTGCTCAGGTGTTGCAGGCTCGGACGACGAGTGCGTAACCGTCTTGCAAAGTGACAAGTAGGAGCAAGTTCGCGGACGGAGCGAATGAGATGAGAAAAGAATTCCCGAAGGAAAGACGCTTATTGCTTGTTTGTGTTTTTTTTTAGAAGCTTTTATGAGTGTGTCACAAGGAAGTGAACTCAAGCTCTTTTCCATGGAATGTGTACTTGTCACTACATTCCAAGATGGAATAATAGAACAAGCACACTCAAGTAAGGAGAAGATCCCCAAAACTTGAACCCAAAGATTAGGGCCTAGGCTCACTAACTTGTTTACTTATTAGGTGTTTTGATTATTTACATGAAGAAGTGTTTTTTTAGGCTTTTCTTTATGAAGGAGATACCTTGATCAGACTTGTGCATCACAAGGCAAACTTGTACTATCCCAAGATGGGAAGACTACAAGCGTACCTCATGGAATAAGGCTATGGATCAATGCATCGCTTCACATTTATTAAAGTGTTTTCTTTTTAGGAGTTATGAGATGAGAAGAGAAAAAGAACCAAAAAGGATCACAAAGGAAAAAAAAATTCTAAAAGGGGACTAAATAATCCTAAGTGTTCACATGCATGGATGTCCTAAGGGTTAGTGAGGTTCCTACCCTATTGAAGAAGGAAGAAGAAGATAGAAGAAGGGATGAGAAAGGCCTAAGCCCAACAACAAAGGGTTAGTTCAAATAACAAAAGAGGAAAGATGAAAAGTTGAAATGTGGATAAACATCCACACTTCTCTTACCATGAGCCCCTGAAATGTCAGCAAAAATCCAGCGAATCAATCACCACAACCATGGAATTAAACATGCTCAAAGGCCCTTGCAAACAAAAATCAAACAACATGCCAAGCATTGCAAATACACGACTTACGCGTTGAAAACATGAAAGCATACATCAACCAGCAAGCAAATCACCCTAAAACATCATGTTTAATGATCATGAAATGATCCATGGCAATTAAAACAAGCAAAGGGATCGAACAAGCTCAAAACAGCACTAAAAAACCATTCTGCTTCAGGGTTAACCGGTTAACCATATGCGTTAACCGGTTAACCAGCTCAAACCTGCACAAAATACGCACAAAACAGGGGCGTTAACCGGTTAACCCTATGCGTTAACCGGTTAACACTGTCAAAACAGCAACAAATCCTGCAGAAAACAGCAACTCAAACAGCTTATTCAAATAAGCTGCACCAGAACAGCACTCAATTATACATGGAAAAATAGATCAATTCACATCAATCCATATCATTATGCTCATGAACAATAACAATCGGATCCGGATACCAATCAATCAATCAATTCATGCAACACAATCAAATACACAAACACATGGTAGGTTCAAAGCTCAAGCATGCAAATAAGCTAAAAACAGAGTTGGATCTGAAATTAACCAACCTACAAAGCGGAGGTATGCTTTGGTAATTGTTGATTATGCTGAAAATGATAGATCTCACGCAAAACTTCGAAGATCCGATGCTAAGCTCCACACTCCATGCAAAATAAATGCAAGAACAAGCTCTTGATGCAGAATTTTGGATCCAAAAGCACTTCTAGATCTCAAACCAGATCTGAATCTTCAATAAAACCAGCAAAAAGATGCAAAGAAGCTATGAATGGAGGTCTAGTTCCAAGATCTACACACCTCAATGCAAGGTTATGTGATCTTCAAAGAGGAACTTTGAGTAATTTGGAAAATTGGGAGAGAAAAGTGAGAGAATTGTGAGTGAGAGGAATGAAAATTCAGAAAATGAGAGTGAAAAATGAGAGAGAGGTCCTTTGGTTTGGAGGGAAATGGAATAAATATGGTTTAGGTTTGGGGCCCAAAATTTTGGTTTGGGATCCAAAAAATATGGTTTGGTAATGTGATTAGGTTTTAGGGTTGGAATGAGGCTTGGATAAATGCTCTAGATCCTTCTCTCAAATTCAAATTTAATTCAAATGAAAAAAATCAGAAAAATGGAAAATGGAGCCAAAACACACATGCTGATTTTGCTGCTGGAAATTCAAATTTCGCAGCTGTTAACCGGTTAACCATATGCGTTAACCGGTTAACGCATGCAAAATTTGAATTTCCCCCCTTTTGGTGGGAAACCTCAAAAATAGCCCTGCATCAACCATTTCAAGCAAATTTTGATCCCTCTGCCCTTTCTAGGGCTCTGAACATGATACCAGGCTTGTGCAAAATGATCCTGTGAGATTCTTGTCAGGTCACCATACTCTTGATTTTTCTTGCAGTGCTTCAAATCTTCCAGATGGTTGGTCATATGCCCTATGCTAGAACATGGGAGTGTTATGCCTCATTTTTCTATGCAAAATGCTAAAGATATGATATGTTATGATGAATATGATGCGACATGATGTTCAAAAATGAAGAGGGCAAATTTGGGGTGTTACAGGCTCCAAAGTCTTGCTATCAATCCTATTCACCTTGTTCCAAGCTCGTATAAACCTTTGATGGTAACCCTGAAGATCATTGTCGTAGTCGAACACAATACCCTGAATAAGCATGTCATGAGGACCATTACTCCGAGCATAACCAAACTGACGTAGAGCTAAATAAAGGTTGTAGGTAATGCCCCCTCTTATGCCAAGGAGTGGCACATTAGGGAACTCCCCACAACGGTCAATGATAATAACATTCTCCATAGATCGAGAGCACCAATGAATATCTGAATGAGAAAGTGACATAATCCTCTTAGACCACCTTGACCCTTGTTCATTCTTCATCACTGATCAAGGAAGGTGAGAGATAAACCACCTGGATAGTAGAGGTATGCAACACATAAAAGTTCCTCGGGCCTTCGTAGTACGAGTGTGAAAAGAATGTAGGATATCTCCAAGTAATGTAGGCACTGGATTGTGAGTCAGAAATATGTTGATGGTGTGTACGTCTATGAACTGGTCTGGATTAGGGAACAACACTAAGCCATAGATCAACAGGGCTAGGATCTTCTCAAAAGTATCATAGCTCATAGCCTTCAAGAACACTTGAGCCTTCTCCATCAATACCTTAGCAAGATTACCCTTAACTCCGCTTCTCGTTTCTAGGATAATGTCTGATTTCTTCAAATGTAGGGCTACAAAAATGACTTCAGGTTTAGGCTCCTTCTCTAAGCCTGTGAAGGGTCTCTGATCAAGGATATGTATACCCAATAGTTTGGAGAACTCCTCCATTGTAGGAACCAGCTGATAGTTGGGGAATGTGAAGCAATGATGTTTAGGATCAAAGAACTGAAATAGGACACTCATCATGTCTTCATTGAACCCTGAAGTGACTAGATCCAGTAGGTAACCATGCTTCTTGATGAATTGGGAGTTTTCAGAAACTTGAGAGACCAATTCCTTAAGCTTAGAAGGTATCCCTACAAAGTTGATCCAGATAGTATTCCTACGAGCAGAAGCCATGACCTGCAACAAAGAACAAAGATAAATTCTTTGGTCCTTGAAATGGTTAGTGAAAATGCTATGCTTATGATGTCATGATGTTATGCTCAATCACAAACATGTGGCACACACAAACATGCCACACAATAGCCCTAGGTTTGAAGGCTTGCATGAGGTTTAAAGGTAAGTACCCTCCCCTGAAGTTTAGATGGTTCATCCTGTCCTACAAAAGTAATTAGGTTCTAAAGTATCTCAATATCACTGATACTTCTCAAGGGTGGTTGTTCAGTAGGCAACTTACTTTCCAACCAAAACCCTCCAAGTTTAGGATCTCAATGAGCGTAGTATCGAGTATCAACCAACTTCAGTCTTCACCAAAGCCGGCTATCTCACTACTTTCTAAAGGCTAAGATGGGTTAACTAGGGTTCTAAAGGTAAGTTAGTGTATTGACAACATATGGAAGCCCCATATTATCCTTAACTTTCTTAAGGAACATAAGCACCAACCAAGAAGTCACACTAACTATGGCTACCAGATCAACCATATCGGTATACACCGTACATTTTCCTTGGTCTATTGCCATTTACGTAAGGTACACTAGATCTGGGTTAGGATTTTTCACACAAAAAACCCAACAGAAAAATAAAGCAAACAAAGCAAACAATTTAAGTGATATAATTCCTAAGGGTACCCCTCTTTTACTTAGTAAGTCCCCAGCAGAGTCGCCAATTCTGTAACACGGTGGGAGAACTGACTTTCTATAAATGTTGCAGATAGCAAGAGTCGCCACCGACTTTTATTTTATCCATATGGAAAGGACATAAAAGAACAGGAAAGACCGTTTTGAAAAGACTTGGGTTCGGGGGGTAGGTTATATAAAGGGAAGGTATTAGCACCCTTTATATCCATGGTTATCCATGGGCTCTTAGTTACTTAGCTCACTTTAATTGTTTTTGAAAAGTGTAGTGTGTGATTAGAAATTTTCTAAGCACTTTGTAATGATCCTCGTATGGATGTATACAAAGCCTTGTTTAAAAATGTTTGAAAATAGTGAGGTGTGAAAAGTATTTTATTTTTGAAGAGTGAGCAAGTAACTATGAGGTACCTACCCTAGACTAAGTCATTCATGTTCTTATATGTCCTTTCAAGGGTAAGACTATCCCTATTATTAAGGAATAGGTAGTCATTACCTTGGATTTGTTAAGGGATGGACGTAGGGTCATAGTATAGTCAATGAAGGCAACTTGAGGGGTGTCTTTAGCAATTCGTAGGGACTATCATCATTTATTCGAAGAGATAAGATCATTATTCTGTAGGCAACCTCGAAGGGGACTTGATCTTTTAAATCTGTAGGGACTTGATGATTTATTCGTGAAGGGACTATGCTTAAGACACCCCTATATTCGAGGGACTTGACCATATTTTTTTAGGCAACTTTAAGAGAGGTAACCTTAGGAGGTGCAGATGGTGATCATAGATCGGCTTACGTGTGTGAGTCATTTTATTCAGATATTCATTCTTTTATTTAATTTTCTAAGTCCAATTTTTATTTTCAATTATGTTTTCACTCCCTAAATTACTAACCACGCAATTTAAATATTTACAGAATTTAAAAGACATAAATTAAAAGGCAGAAATTAAAACTCCTACACTATTACATGGCTTCGGGGCAGTTACATAATAAAGATGGCGAAAAATAAAACTGAAAATATTACAAGTTAAAACTTAATAGATTACAAGTGCGAAACAATTACAGTGTATGAATAACATAAACATGAGCAAAAATAAGAAATAATAACAGGTTTGTTAAGGTTTGAGAAAAGGTTTATGGTTTAGAGGAAATAACACGGTTAAAGTTTATGAGAAAGTTTTAAGGTTTACATGAAAAAAAATCATAAAGAAAATATATAATTAGTTTTAGAGAAACAATTAAGGTTTGTATAAAAAATTTAAGGTTTAGGAAAAAAAACAGGGTTAAAGTTTATAAGAAATTTTTAAGGTTTACATGAAAAATTAAGGTTTATGAAAATGAAAAAATTTTAGGGTATAGAGAGAGTTTAAGGGTTTGAGGCAAGAAATCAGGGGAGTTAGTTATGATAAACCTAATTAATTAAATAAAAGAAATAAAAAAACAACGATGTTGCTAACGCAAGAATTGCGATCATCGCAATTGGATCGGATCAACACAAGTGTCACGCATTATACATATAAATGTGCGAACGGCATATCGACACGATCCGATCCGAACAACATAATCAAATTGTAAATAAAACAATAATAATTCACACATATTATACAATATAAAAAAATCACAACCTATATATATATATATATATATATATATATATATATATATATATATATATATATATATATATATATATATATATATATATATATATATATATATATATATATATATATATATATATATATATATATATATATATATATATATATATATATATATATAATAACATGACGTCTAGACTTAAATTATATTCTATGCAATTTGTAATTTTTTTTTTCATAGACGTGCATGGATTTAGATTATAATTAATTTGTAGATACAAAATAGAAAGTTGTTTAAATTATGGTCCAAAGAAAGAAAAACATATGAATATGAATTTTTCAATTTAAATTTTAATGAAACAAGACATCAACAAAATGTATTGGTTTAGTCGGATGTCACAAAAAGCAGACATATAAGAAATAAAATAAGGTAAAACAATGGAAACCCACATAACTAGCAACACATAGGTATATGAATTAGAAGCACAAAATAAGTTGAATTAGTTAGAAAAAGAAATATATGTACCAATCAAATCAATAACGCCGTTTATCTCTGTTTCTCTTTTTTTCGTTCATTTTTTTTTGGTCTCCTCTAGTTAGTATATATAGGACCAATTAGGATTAGTGATAATGGACCTAGATATTTATTTTGGACCCCAATAAATATTATTTTAAAATTAAATAAAGTTTAATAATTAAAATAACTAAAATTAAAATAAAAACAAATAAACCTATTTATTTACTCTAGACCCAATGTAAAAATAAACAGACTCAAAAAAAATAAAAGTCGGGCGCCAAAATGCTCGAAAAAGTAAAATGAACATGTCAAAATAATCATCGCGAAATAAATGACTCGAAAAAATACATCATTTGGTCGAATTTTGAAATAAAAATTATGACCATTTAAACTACTCAGACTGATCAACATATGACCAAAAATAGTCGTCAAAATATTTTTAGCATGTCAGGTTAATCTACATGAACCGTAGATTAATATTACTGACGTTTGCAAATTTAAATGCGACATTTTTTCGTTTACTGGTTGTAGACACAATTAAAAATTAATTTGACCAGTCCGTCTGTAAATTCCGAGAAATTATTTCGACTAATATTAAGACAAAATACATGATATGCTATGAAGATGGTGCAAATGAATGTGAAACAAAAAGTCGATTAGAGTTAAAAATAGAGGGCGAATTTTGGGGTACAACAGGAGGTTTGTCTTCGACAACATCAACAAATCATATATCCCCATTTCCTTCCAGATTTCAGCTTTGATCTTTTCAATTTTTGTTAGCCATAGGTAGAAATCCTTAAACGAAGGAACTTCTCTCACTAGTCTAGCGCCATCCTTTAACTACTTTATATTCATGGTGGGTTTTTCAGCGAAGGTTTCATTTGCCCTAGGTTTGTTCTTTTGTCCAAAAGGTTTTGTTCTACGGTATGAGCGAAAGAATTCACTCAACTTCTCACAGCCAACATTAGTGTTGGACAAAGGTATATACAAAGCATATTATTTATTAGAAATGATGAGAGGGATGATTACCTGAGAATCGTAGATGTGCCTCTTCTCCTCTTTTAGAGGTTCAGGCATAAATTGTTGGTTCTCCCCCATCTTGGGTCCAACAACTTTGGTGAATGGTGGAAGTGGAACACCACTTTGAGAACTTTGGCTCTTCTTTCCTTTCTTGTCTTGAGAGATGTTTTGAGTGGACTCCATTTGATTGGAGGTTGGAAAAGAAAGATATTTTTGGGTTTTTGAGATTTGGAGGTTTGAGAAATGAAGAAATAGATTGAAAAATCCTGGGAGCGTAAAAGTTTGCAAAAGTTGTGAAGGAAATTATTTATAGGCTTTTGGAAGTGCAATGGGCTCTAAAATCACCATTAAGATGATTTAGATAGTGGGACACATGTTATTTGAGACGTTACTTTTGCGGTGGCAGTTAATGTCAGACTGCGAATACCTAGTTTCAACAAAAAGACAATGATGGCTAGCAATAAAGCATACTATTGAGAAGACGTTTTGAGTTCAAACATTATGCCGTGACATCATAGGTGTGATTAAAAAGAAACTAAATAGTTTCTTGATCGTGGGTTGGTCAGTTATGACCATACTTTTTGGGCAGTCGAAAGATAGGCGTCGAAAGGTGTGATAAAAAAATGAATTTTCTGCTAAATTTGTCGAAACGGAATTTTTGGGGGGCAATTTGTTATCTCCTAATTTCGTTACCCATTTGGTTTCAAGAAATATTGGTTCAAGGATTATGTACTTTAAGATAACTGAGAAGGCTTCGCTTGAACTCTTATAAGAGGCATGTGTCAAAGTTTCATGTGTAAGTCAAGATTTTGGACTTCTAACATTTCTAAGTGTGAAAGTTGTAGTTCGACCGAACCCTTGAAGGAATTCGACGCGCAACGGTTGAAGTTCAAATGTTGGAGGGAAACTTATGTTCTTTTGAATTTGAAAAGTAACACATGACACATTTCTAGGAGTAAACCACCATTAGTTGTTATCTTCGATTAGTATAAATAAGTTAGTTCTGTTTTTAGAATGTGTGTGTGAATCATATTATACAAGTTACTCCGTATCCACTCAAAGTACTCATGTGTAGAGAAACGGGTGAAAGTGAGAATGTATGTGATGTAAATACCACCATTTTCATTTCAATGTCAAGTTTATTAAAGTTTTTACTTTGAAGCCTTTTACATTACATTTTTATCTTCAAGCAAGTTATACTTTCAGAAATTTTGTTGTTTTCCTTTAATTGCTTTCATTTATATTTTCTTGCACCTTTATCTTTTTTTTTAATCTATTTTAAACTTTAAACGTTTTTAGTTTTCTTTTACTTTATTTCATCTTTCAAACAAATCTTGTCATAAATTATGTCGAAGATTTTACGATATCTTATCAAACACTAAAACAAAACCAATTATAACACATGTTTTAGGATCAATCTGGTCGGTCATATGAGTAACTAAGAACATTTTTTGTGTTGTTAGAAGACCAATGATTGTTTACCATTTTTCAAGGTAAACACATACATACAGTAATACTCAAAGATTTTGATGTATCGTATGTAGCACTTTCTTGAATGTACTTCTGATAACTCAATAATCTTTTTAGTAGAAGCAATTTCCATATCTTCTACATTAGATTTTCTAACCATAACTATCAACGTTATGTTAGTTATCCTTTTCTTCAGAGGGAAGGAATAATTTCTTTGTCTTCTTCTTCTGATCTCATCTAGAGTAGAAGCATATTCAAGATCCTCTGAAAACTTGATTAGTTATAATAAACTTCTAATAAGTTATCAAACATTTGATCATCTTCTTTAGAAGTTTCTACAAAGAGGAATCATCATTAGAATCTTAGGTTCTTCAGTCATAATTTCTAAGAGCTTCAGCAAACTTCATCTTGAAATTCTCATGCTTCAGGATCATGACACTAAAATTATTTCTTCTTTACATGAAGAGATTCCTAATGAGCCTATATGAGAAAGTCAAAGGTGGACTAAATCTATTTTTTAAAAACATTTCATACTCACAAAGAATTAATCTTCAGCAAATAAGATTTATTGGTTTCTGATGATTCTTAATAATCATTTCAGATTATTTTTAAGCTTTGTCCTGGATTCACCTTGAAAAAATATATTGTTCATAACAAACATATTTCAAGAATAGCATTCAACAAATATTTCTCTTTATCTGACAAGTTTATTATCGTTTTATCAGCTGATTCTTCAATCTTGCTCTCAATTTTCTTGCAAACGCCAATAGAGAATATTTTGTTGTTGACAACAACTAGCTCCAAGAATCAGTGACACACTTAGAGTGAACCTTTCTATTTTATCCATTCAGTACTCATGCTTATTCATTATTAATTGAGATTTGAACATATGAAACTGAAAGTGCAAGTGGAGGAGAATATCAACCAGAGCATTTCTCACAGCGCATTCAGATCTGTAAGTTCTATACTTTTAGGATTGACATTAATTTTGTAAAACAAATTTAGCAGCAGTGTGTATGTACATGATCTTTGCAAAAGAAAGAATATATTAAGCAAAGAATCCATTTGTGTGTGCCCAAACATGTTGTGTTGAAATGTTTCAACATCTGGAACAACATGTCGAAGAAGATTCAAGACAGTTCATTCGACATCATGAATTGCTGAAATGGATTGAATATTCTGTTAGGTTTCAACAGAAACAAAATATTATTGAAGATTCAAATCAATCCAATGGCGCTGATTGTAAAAGATCTTAAAGACTCAAATTTACATTGAAGACAAATATTGAAAAATATAGAGTTTCTATATTTAGAGATATTTTAGGAGTTTTTATATTTGAAGATATTTTTGTATATTTGTAAGCATATTTTTTTGCATTTTTGTAGCAGTTATTGCTGTGATTGTTTAGGCCCAAATCCAGTTGGGAATAGGTTATAAGAGAAACCTTATAACCTAGTTTAGAACCAACCAACCAACGAAATATAAACATTATTAAGGTTGTGTTCTTGTGGCAGCCGTGCGCAACAAGGAACCCTGTTATGGCTGTTTTGTTTGTGATTCTCGAAGCTGCTAAGTAAGAGAAGTATTGTACTTAACTGAAGCGGCTAAACAAGGTTAAGGTATTGTAATGGAAATGTAGCTTCTATTTTGTATTTTTTTATAATTAAAGAGTCGTTAATACCAACAACTGACTATTGAGAACTGTGAGACATCACTGAGGTGATTGGAAGTGAGGATGGGTTTCTCATATTTAGGAGTTCCTAAGTAGAAGTTGCACGGGTAGTGATTAAGTAAGAAGACTGTAAATTGTAGGTGTTTGCTGAGAAGTCTTTGAATTGATACTACATAATGGATTTCCTTCCTGGCTTAGTAGCCCCGGAGTAGATGAGTTAGCATTGAACTGGGTTAACAATTCGATTGTGTTCTTTACAACTTTCAATTTATTTTATGTAGTATATGTGATAAATGTCCAATTAGATGTCAAAACATCCTGAAGCATGTTTCAATTCTGATATATCAGGATTTTAAATACTGATGTGTATGTCTTACCATGTTTATATGTAATAGATAAGATGTCTCAACATCATATTTGACATCTGAGTCTGTCATACCAGAATTTCAATTGGTATCAGAGTAGACATCCTAGTCTATTTCTAGATTAGATCCAAGGGGGATACTTTCTGGTTCATGGTCAAGGTAGAAGGATTCTACTGAAAAGCTGTTTTGATGTGTGAATGGTCCCTAGAAGTGGAGGATGGATTATTTTGATGTTGTAGCATGGGGTTATGCTGCTATTGTGACAGGTTTGATTTATTTTCAAACATATGGATGTTGGTGTCACCTTGAGATATTGGAAGGGCTAATTTGTGACACTTGGAGCTTTTGAGGAGTTTTGTATCTGCTTCTTATCTATCTGATAACTCCTTTAGTTTGAGAAGGTTGCTCTTATCTAGAGGTATATCCTATGATGTTGGGGATCCTATGAGTTTGCCCTCTTCCTTTTTAAGCATCATATCACATCATATTCATCATACTCATATCATTTCCTCAGCATCCTAGCATGGAAAGATGAAGCATAACATACCTCATGTCCTAGCATCAAGCATATGGTCATCTGTGGAGTTCCTTGAAGCCTTTAAAGCCATGACAAGGGTCCCAATGAGTTTGTACAAGTTATATGGTGAGTTTACACTCCATCTACAAGATCAAGTCCATTGACAAAAGCTCAGAAGATTTCATGATCGTCAGAGATCTCAGGACAAGTCAAAGCTCCTTTGCAGTGCACCCAAATTAGGGTTTGGGATTCAAGTACCATAGTCTCACAACATTGGCCATTTCTTGTGAGCCAAGTCTTCTATATGTTGAGATGATCCTATGTGTCAAATTTCATGAGAAAATTCCATGTGGAAGTCAGTCAAGGCCTCAGTTGCTTGCAGATGAAGGAAAAAGTCAACAGAGCCCATAAAAAGTCAACTGTGCAATTTCAAGGGGTCTAATCCAAATTTTTTGGCCAAGAGGGGTCCTTACAATGTTATAAGAGGTTTGGAATGTCTAAAGTTCAAGAATCATGAAGATTTTAGGGGTTTTGCAAAAATGGTACAAAGTTGGTTTTTGAAATTTTGCAAATTTGGCAACTTTGGCCCTAATCTTCAGGTGGCCTTAACAAGATCAAAAATTCTCCGAATGGACCAAAGTCAAACATGAAAGTTGGAGAGTAAGGGCTGCCATTTTTAAAAAGTACAAGTGAGTTTTCACCGGATTTACCAATCTCCTTGTAGGCCATTCGAAAATTGCACTCCCTAGGGCATTTTTTCACTTTTCCAAAAGTGCATCATGTGCAAGAAGGCTCCAATCTTGATTTTTGTGAATTGGTTCAGGCCCAAAATTGTTTCTAACTTGAAATACATTGCCTTAAGACCAATTTGCTCCAAGAAAATAGTCATTTTCATACACTTTTGAAAACTCCCTCCAAAACAAGCCAAATTGCAAAAATCATGAATTAAGTGTGAGGGCTTGATCTAAGGGCCAGAAGTGAATGAATTTGGATCAAGGGTGGAGAATGCAACTCACACATGCTGAGAAGCCCAAGGAAGCATGAGGGAAGCATGCATATCTCACTTTATGCATAATTTGCATATTCACACTTTTCTCATTCAATTTTCGTGGACTTTTCATCACACTTTCAGCACTCACTCTAAACATCACAACAAAGAAAAAGAAGCAAAAACCAGATCTGAATCTCTCTCATTCTCTCATTCCCAACCTTCTTGCATTTTTGCATTTTGCTTCATACCTCTTGATTCCTTCACATTCTCCACAAATCTCTTCCATATTCTTGATCAGTGAATCATCTGGATCAAGAATCATCCACTCATTCAAGCTTAAATCACAGAATTGGAGGTTCACCATTTCAAAGCCTCTTGTATTGAGATCTCAGATCCAAGCTGTTTCAAAGCCTTAGGTGCATTTATTTTGCATCTAAGGAGCAAGAGGAGTGATTTACACGGATTATTTGGCTTTCTATTTCAACATTTCGAGATCTCCATCTCAGGTATGGCTTGAAATTTTTTGTTCTGGAAATGGAATTTTACTGTTGATTTGTGTTCCTTGTTCTTCCCTGATCATGCTGCACTTTGTAGATTTGATTTTGGTGCATTATATCATAAGCTATGTGCATTTAAAGTTTGATGATCAATGTTGTTTTGCTTCGATCCGGCCGATCCTTTGAGTTTTAGCCATTTTTGATGTCATATTTGGATTCAGTGATGTCGAGTTAGTCAATTTGAACTATTGGTTCGCATTATTTGATGAATTTTTGGTACTGGTTTGGTCTCCGGTGACCGGAGTTCTAACTCCGGTCGCCGGAATTTGTCTTGTAAATTCCATTGGAGAAGAAGCACAGCAGCCATTGGATCTTCAATCTGGCCGTCCCTAGCGCGCCACGTGTCCCCTTTTATTGCTGATTTTCTATTATAATTTCTGTTTTAAAAATTAATATTTGTGCAGCCTTGCTCATAGTGAATTTCGTGAGCCCATGTTTAATAGCCAATGGCAGGGCGCGGGACTGCCACCTCAATTAATGAGGTGAGTAGCAGCAACCGCACAATCCATCCAAGCGCCCCTGTTTTTTCCTTTTGTTTTTTATTAAATTTAGCTAATGACTACAGCAAGAATCATAAGCCTTCAGCGCTACATGGGCCCAGCGTATGCGCTATCCACACCTCACCTTGTCCAGCCCAATTCTGTTTCACTTCCAGCTTTACTACATACACCACATTACATATTCATTTATTTTATTTTTCCATTCTAATTTATTTTTTTATTCAGTTTGGTTTTAATTCGTTTAAAATAGTTTTATTCACCTAAAAATTCCCAAAAACATCCTGAACATTCTTTTATGTCTCTAATATTTTTTCATATTTTTATTTTATTTTTTTCATTGATCCACGTGCCAGAAATAATTCACCATTGCACCTAGTTTCTTTTACTTCATTTCTTGACCAGTCTTCCTTGTTTATTTTCCATAGCCTTCAATATTTGGAGTTTTGATCCCATTCTTTTTGCTTTGTGTTCCTAATTCATTTTTTATTTTCATGTGATTTTTCTCTGAATTTTTAGAAACTTATTTCTTGAGTTTTGGTCTGGTATCTTGTGATGTAAGTTTTCTGTCCTAACTTGTGTTCTTGCCTCCATTTAACTTAGTTCCTTTCTGAATCTTTGCAAATCCTTTTGGATAGTTGATATAACATGTTTGAGGACCATTTGGTTCCAGTTTTGGAATTTTTAGATGGATGGTTGATTATTTGTGGATTTTATCTTGAACCTTGTCCCGTTTTGCTTCCTTTGAACCTTTAAGCCTCTCATAAGCCTAAAAAAGCACTTGTGCCCATTTCTTCTTTTCATTTGGGGTTCCTTTAGGGTGTGGGTACCTTCCTGGTCCTAGGATAGGTCTTGTGTCTTCTGAATTTTTGAGTTTGTTTCTTATTCAAGTCATTTGTTTCTTTAAGTGTTTTAACTTCATCTTTTGGTTTCTCTTGCTCCCATTTGGCATTGTTTGGTCTTGTATCTTGTTTATCTTCATCTTGCTGGCTTCCTAAGCCATTCTTCATCTCATTTTGGTTCTGGTTGTGAGTCTTGTGTCCATATTTTGTGCATTTTGCTTTGCATATTTCATAAGTGTGCATTTGTTTTCATATGTATTCATGTTGCATCCTTTTGAGTCATAAGTCTCTTCTCCTCATTTCTTTGAGTTGCATTTGCATTGCGTATTTGTTCATAGCATGTCACTTCTGATTGTTTTATGTTAGCATGTTATCTTGCTCAGTTTTTTTCATGTATGTGCATACTAACCTTGCAGGGGCTATGGTAAGTGTGAGATGTGGGAATTGAGTTCCACATCTCTAATTCTCATTTCTTCCTCTTATGTTTATGTGAACTAACCCTTTGTTGTTGGGCTTAGGCCTTTCTCATCCCTTCTTCTATCTTCTTCTCTTTCTTCTTCCTTCTTCATTAGGATAGAAACCTCACTAACCTTTAGGACATCCATGCATGTTAGCACTTAGGATTATTTTAGTCCCCCTTTAGAATTTTTCCTTTGAGATCCTTTGGTGCTCTCTCTTCTCATCTTCAAACTTAATTCTAATTCACTTAATAAAGGTTGAGTACTTTCATGTGACATGAGACTTTGCTATGAGATGCTTGCACGCGTTCCGTTTCGGGGCGAGGTGTGAGTCATCACTCGTGGCGGGTAGGTCTTAACATGAGTACCTCACAAAGAAAAGCTAAAAAACACTTCTTAACCAAAAAACCACAAAAATACTTAATAATGGTAATAGGTCAGTGTGCTTAAGCCTTCACTTGTGGGACTAGCTTTGGGGATTTCCTCCATAGATAGGTGTGCCTCTTGCGCATTCCATTTCGGGATGATGTGAGACGTACACATTCCATTGAGTAAGACTTAGGTACACTTGCCTATGCAAACCTTCACTCATAAAAGCTTCTAAAAAACACAAAACAAACAATAAGCGTCTTTCCTTCGGGAATTCTTTTCTCACCTCAGCAATGGCATAGGCAGTTCAAGCCTTTAATTCACAAGTAATTTTCCTTTGGTACCCCTAGTTAGGGGAACTACGGCGTCTCTGATCCTCATTATCCCGATGAGGTACGTAGGCAGCGGGGTAGGGCCCGTTTGAGCACAATCTTTATTTTCCCTACATTTTTCTCTTTGTTTCTTATTTCGGTTCTTTTCTCAGTATCTTTTCCAGTTCATTTTCTTTTCTTTTGCTGCAGCCTTCATACCCTCACCCTTTGAAATAGTTTCTTTTGCAAGCGTGGATCCCGTCGGGTACGGCGGACGATCTGGGTGCTAATACCTTCCCAGGTTGTAACCGACTCCCGAATTCAGTCTCTTTGGTTCGTAGGACCTGTGTCCTTCCTCTTTCTTTCTTCTGGTTTGTGCAGCATTACCATTCCCTTTCTTCGGGATAAAAATGCCTGGCTGGCGAATATATTCTTCTTCCGCGCCACTTTCGCGTTTGTACCAGGATGGAAACCCGGGGAGCGACACCAGCTACTACATATGTCTGTGTTCTGATATGGTCAACTACCAATGGTTGATTCTCTTGTGTTCCCCTACTTGTGTATGGATTACTATGATGGGTGTCTTCAGAACCATAGTAATCTGTGAAGTTGTGACTGATATTGATGTCTGAAAGAATGTTAGAACATCATCTCAAAAAGTGTCAGATGCCTGCAGAAGAAGAAGAAGTCAGACTCATGTCCTAACTTGTGTGAGAAGGTAATACTATCTAACCTTTAGTAAATACCTTGACGGGAGATTTGGTGTTTGTCTATTGTTTGTACGATGCATACAAGTGAATACTTTGACGGGAGACTTAGTATTTATCTGGGAAGTATGAATATTTGTAGTCTGAATCTTATGGTTCAGAAAGTGTTATGAGTAACTAATACTCATCTTCAAAAGGAGCTTTGGTTGTTCATGAAAGGGGGAGTTAATAAGTGTTATCTGTGGTCTATTGGTACAAGGATGCAGATTGTTGTATGGTGGGTGCAGCTGGAGTTTTGTTCTTCCCTTGACAAGGAAGGTGTTTATTATCATGAAGTTATTATTGATAAATCATCAAGATTTTGTGAAGATTGCTTTACTCAAGGAGAAATGTCATCCTTAGTATAGCTACAAGGTGTAGTTCTGAACTATTACTTCTGAAGATTCAGACAGTGGCAGGTTTGAAGACTTTGGAGAAACATTGGAAGTTTCTCCCTCATTATGTGATATTGGTAGGAATTTTTGCAAAACCAACATAATAGAGGTTGTTTACTCAAACTTGGTTGATGAATCAAGTCTATTAGAGCATGGAACTCTTGTTCTATAAATGGAGGATGTTCTTTTAAGTGACAGAAGAAGGAGTTGAGTTCAACAGCTGGATGTGGACTAACAATGTTCAAACATCTAGTTCAACATCAAAATATCAGTTGATGAAGTGGCACATCAATTAAAGATATGATGATTTACATCAAGTAAATAATAATATTCTTATGAGAATTTTGACAAACGTGAAGAAGACAATGGGTGGCAGTTGGCTTTTTCATATGAGGATTCGTAAAGGAGGTGATCAAATTGTGGCAATTGGTTGATCTCTATATTGGGTTCGAAGAATCAAGATAATTAGAATGTGGCAGCTGGTTGTTCTTGGGGATTGTCTTGGAACAAATTGCTCTTGGGAAGAAGAGTGATGAGTTGAAGACTCAAGGAGATTTGTTCTTCTTGAAGTTGGATGAGAGTTTATCTCTCTTTCTGGATTTCTGATTCAAGCTGGTGGCACAGTGTAACACCCATATTTCCCAAGTTTAAAAATTATTATTTTCTCAATAAAATCAGTTTTTAACAAAAGTAGAATGCTACTTGTTTTCAATAAAAAACCAACAAACATAGTTCTTTACAAAAATAGCGGAAGTAAATAGTTCATCATAATTATTTTTATTAAAACAACGGAAAATCTCATTTTTATTCATCATACGGCAACTGCCAATAATAACATAATCACCAATCATTTATTATTATCTTCCACAAAAATTTGATACGTAACTAATAACAATAATAAATAAACATCAAAATCCCCGAATCCCGTGTTACGTATCAGAGCGACCCCTAGGACTCAACCAAGCAACTTGTACTCCAGCATACTCAAGTACCTGAATCATTTATACTTCCAAAGAAACACAAACGCAACAAACAACAAAGGAGTGAGAAAAAAATTTGATATCTTAACGGTGCATATAACATCTTACAGGGTAATCTCACCTCCATTAATCAACACACATCATACATCATTCAATCAATCAAATGTCTCACACAATTCATCAACACATATCATAGATCATTCATTCAATCATATGCAAAGTTACTACATGACACAAAGCAAATGCGGTACCGACTCAACAATGGTTCATCAATTCGAACCCCAGATGCATCGCTTACGCTCCTACTGAGACACGGTCATCCCTGCACTAATGATTCACAATGAATCTGGATAATCACTTATTCTCCATCCGAGACATGATTATCCCACCCACCATACATGCATATGAAAAACTCGATTATGCATACCAAAATACATGCATGAACATAATCATACATAACACGATCCTCCTGATCCTCATAAGTTACCACACACCCCATCATATGGGTCACATAAAAATCAGACAATATTCAATACACATTATCAATACAATTCATGTGGTCTATCATCAAAAGTTATACAAATCAACATAAGCACATATATCCTTACACACTAACTACCGTTTATCGTATCCTATGAACCCTTCATTAATTTCATCCCTAACTATGCCTCATATAATTTCCCAACATAACACGATCCAATTGATCCATTATAAAATTATACAAACCAACACAAGCATATAGAACTTAAACACTAATTATTGTTTGTTGTCTCCTAGGAACTATCCATTAATAATATCCTCAACATCTTAGACTAATGGCATAAGTATTGAACAATAAATCGAGACAAAACCATCTTAGAATACGGGAAATTTCCCAAAACAGAGGCCTGACACGACCCCCCGTGTCACATGGCCTGAACTCTTCCTTCAAAAATCAAAATCACGCAAAATACACAAGGTTGACACGGCCGCCCGTGTCACACGACACTGCCCGTGTCAGACCACCTGTAAGCCAAAAATCCAAAATTCAACCATTTCCATAACTCAGAAGCCTGACACGACCCCCCGTGTCAGATGACACGGCCCGTGTCAGGGACCCTGCGACCAAAAATCACTATTTTTTTCAAAAAACACTTCCTTTTCCAATTTTCATACCAGTTCGAATTCTACCTCTTATATCTCACTTTAATCATCCAAAACAGTCCTAATATTGTTCGTATACTCATTTTATACATCTAACACTACATTATCTTTTCAATCTGATATTACAAATCAATTTAGGGAATTCTAGGTTTTACTCCATCATCCCAATTTGTATCATTAACAACACTTTCCATAGGACAGGTTTTGTACCAAACATATCATCCAATCCAAACAACAAATTACTCTCAATGTAAACAATCAATAATAAGATTCACGCACATATCACAATTTCATCAAATAAACCAACATCACATAATCCCTAAGAGAGTAAGGAACTCTCGATTACCCTTTCATGTTAGATCACCAATATAGAACCCTTTCTCCCCCCCTTACCTCGAATTCAATTGATTCTTTGAACAATCTTGATCCTGGAGCTTTAGGTCTCTTGCTCTTCTCTCCCCTTTTCCCCTTTCTCCAGAGCCAACTTCTTCTTTTTAGAGAAAACACAATCTGAGAAAAATGTACCCCTTTCCTCATCTCATAAAACAATCCAATTTACTACCTTGCCCCTTAGACCTCCAATTTTATTATTTAATAACAATATTCCAATAATATCATATTATCATTATATTATTATTTAATTAAAATAATTCTTCACTTACAATTCAAAAATACCACTTATATTCATAATAATTATTTTATTAAATAAATTATGAAATCGGGGTGTTACAACTCTCCCCCACTTATTTTATTTTCGTCCTCAAAAATAGTACTCAATGGAATTACTTAGATATACCCTCGCACCTGACTAATCACTCCCTTGCCAAAACCAGCAACTCTACAAACAACCCAAAACAACAACACTAGTGCCAGGACAACTACCACGACAATAAACACCACCATCATTAATTCACAACACACATGTATACACCTAAAGTAGAACACAACAAAGATCTCTACCATCACCATAGGTAACACTTCCCTAATCCTCATCATAGGAATTAGTTACTCGCACTCGTACTATCACCATAGGTAACGAGGCAACAACAATGACAAAAACTAACATTTCACGATATACATCGTCTAGCTACAACAATACAGATAACAGACTAGCCTTGCAGTTTCTCCATCGAAACAACATAATCATAACCCATCAATGAAGCACATACATCACATATTAATATCTCTGCATATCCCGTAATTCTCGATATGTAGATAACCTCTTACCATTACCCATCCATCCCGGGATGACCAACAATCTCAATACCTCAATAGGTCTTATCGCTCAATATCTTGAGCCTTTACTAGCCATTTATGTATAAACAATTTCACCACTTCACTCTTTCGATGCGCACTCTGATTACCTGCAGCTTTCTATTCCATGAAGTTCACATCTAACTTTAACTTTTTCTAACCTTCACCACACTTATAATGATTCACTTAGCATACCTCAGTATCTGAATGCAAGTCTCTTGACTGCTCACTCAATTACAACTCTTTAACTATCAATGCAAACATAGGAAAATTTCCCGACTCCCAACCTCAGACATTCCAACTATCTTAGTCGTCTCATCCTCCACTCCTCCAGATCAAATAAGAATTGTATACTTATGTGATTACCAAACACTTCAATCTTCAATCGGAACAACAATAATATCGGGTACCCAACACAATTTCACTCTCATCCACTTCCAATCCATGGGTAAGACAATTACTTCCATAATTCCTCTCTCATCGTGTAATACCAACTACGACTTTACGACCAAGTACTAATAACATATCAACTTATCATATTATTATCCAACATTCTATCCACCGCTTGTCAGAATCAAACAAAATCATATTGTAGCCGCAACTAACTCTTACTCCGGCTCTCTAGCACTCTACCTCAAAAGAACCCTTCTCAATGAACAACTTATCTTTCACAAGTTATCCGTACAACAAAATACGAACTTGGAAAACTTTTTATAACCTGCAATAACAACTAACTAAGTTCAAATACATTCTAATCTCTTATAGCTTACTCGTTTCCATCATTGTAGATCCACATCTACTTCGGATAAACTCATACCCATACCTTCCTCTGAACAACACAATCGAACACACCCACACCTGTTCATATAAATCATCATTGATATCTTAGTATATAATTGTATCTTTTCTAATTCTTATATTTCAATTTCCAAAATTCTACAAATCTTTTTTCTACTTTCATCATAGATCCTGACATCTTTCAAAAGTTATCATCTCGAAATTATCCAAGTAAATATGGAAGGCACAATTCATACTCCATGCTCACCTTAATACATACCAGTCACCACCATCTCCTACACAACATCCATGATCATTTCATAGTTTCACATTACTTCTACTCTCTTGTTGGATCATCCTTCCAACGTTTCAAATTCCATATTAACTAGACCTTTAATTCATAAATTCCATAAAGATAAATATTGCACACTTACTATTTTACTTTTGTCTTAATAGTAATACATACAACGATACTTATATTTCTCTCGCTTCATCCCATAATAACCACGACAAATAGTTTTTAATCGATCTCGTAACTCACGCTCCACCATTACAAAAACATCTACGAAACTATCTATACTATGTATCAACATATACTGCACTCCTAAGGCAATGACTCAACATCACTACATTGCAAAGACACACAGTTATAATTAATTCCCGATAAAATTTACACCTTCATACTTTCGAAGACTCATCCTCCTCGGATAATACCATGCAAAAACATAACTCAATACTTACATCCAAAATCTACATTCCAGATTTTTCAACGAATTAAATTCACCCAACATGACTTGTCAATATCTAGTTCCAATCACCACATTCTCGTTATACTATTCTTACGAAGTCTCAACTAACTCAAGATTTTAGTAGACACGATAATCCAACTCACAACAACAATAATACTATGAATGAAGTCCAGTTCACTATTGATCCTTTACCAATCGAATTCAATTTATTCCCATTATAATGGTGAATTCTTATAATATTCACTAATCAACTTGCAACTTTATATCCCCATCTTTCTATATCAATAACACCGAAGTTTTCCAAGAAGGCACCCTTGCTCCCACAATTACTTTTTGTCGATGAATCCTCCCATTATTCCTCTTAGCACCAGGGTTGACTAAGGAATAATTCCATCTTTACTTAGAACAACACCTCTAATATATTCTTCAAAACATAATTACAATTCGTACTCTACAGACGGTCCATCGTTGTAACCTTACTCCCAATCAATACCATATATGCAACCAAATCAGACATCATAGTCCCCTCTCAAAAGTTCCTATATATACCCAGTAGATACAACGTTCAACTTTTTACAATCGTTCATCTCAAGTTGACTTCCTACTCAATGAGTAGTAACTATTAGTAACATATAATCAACATACTCAATCCTTAAATCCATATCTTTTCCGGATATCGGAATCCACATCTACTCTTTTGAGCCACTAATAACTTTGGCTTAACTCCAAACAGTATACTGAACATACTATCTCAGCTGAAAAATATGTCTTTTGCATCCAACACGATTTCGTCTACTATCAACAAGAGATTGAGGGTGATCAGTTCCTCAATTTGTTAATAGATATCCGACAATTATGATGGTCATAAACCATATTTCTCAACAATAATACCATTCCTCGCATCTTGTGAACTAAGTTGCTTCACGAGTGAATCCTTAGTTAACGCAAAAATTAGCAACCATTGCACCACTATAATTCCAACACACTACAAACCAACTCTCCAGAGAAGCAGTAGCTTCTCCCCCAAATATTTTCAACTAACACCTGCAAATAAATAGTTAGCAACCACGCCAGTACCGATAGTGTGCCACACACATATCGCATACTCAGGAACAAATGACACGCGACAACCTGGACGGACGAACCGACCTGCTCTGATACCAATTGTAACACCCACTTTTCCCAAGTTTAAAAATTATTATTTTCTCAATAAAATCAGAGTTTTTAACAAAAGTGGAATGCTACTTGTTTTCAATAAAAAACCAATAAACATAGTTCTTTACAAAAATAGCGGAAGTAAATAGTTCATCATAATTCTTTTTATTAAAACAACGGAAAATCTCATTTTTATTCATCATACGACAACTGCCAATAATAACATAATCACCAATCATTTATTATTATCTTCCACAAAAATTTGATACGTAACTAATAACAATAATAAATAAACATCAAAATCCATGAATTCCGTGTTACGTATCAGAGCGACCCCTAGGACTCAACCAAGCAACTTGTACTTCGAGCGTACTCAAGTACCTGAATCATCTTTACTTCCATGATAATGCAAATAATGAATATCACAAGAATGAATGAAAATAGGCAAAGGTTTATTTTAGAGAAAAAGGTTTGAAATAAGGTTTAGGGTTAATAAAAAATATTTTAAGGTTTTTGAAATTTTAAAGTTAAAAAAAATCTAAACCTAAATAATTAAAATGTTTTTTGTAATTTAAATGGCATAAAAAATCTAAATATTATTAGTTATAAAAAAGTAATTTTGAAATTATATTTTAATAAAAAAAAATTAGTGAAATTTAATTTAATGGTTTTTTAAATTAAGGTTTAAGGTTAAGAAATTAAATGGAATTGGAGAGAATTAAAAAAAGGGAAGAAACCATGTTTCTTCATCAAAATGCTGTAAGTTATGCCTGCCTTTTGTGAATTAAAAAAATGTCCAAGGTTGGGTTTGAATCCATGCCCTTGGCTTTCACATCTTTACCTTTATCCATTAGGCTACCTACGCACAGGTGTTAGTAATCCACAAAAAAATAAAGTTAACGTAAAAGAAATTAATTTAAAAAAATGTTGGAGGCTTGAAGTTTAAGGTTTAAGGCAAAAATTTAGGGTTTATGAAAAAATCAGGGTAGTTAGTTATCTATGCAGATCTAAATATATAACATAAAAAAATATGAATTAGAAAAAGAACAACAACGTTGCTAACGCAAAAATTGTGATCATCGCAACTGGATCTGATCAACAAGAGTGTCATGTCTCATACACACAAAGGTGCAAACAGCGTATTGACACGATCCGATCCGAACAACATAATCAAATCATTAAAAAAAATTAACAAAAAGAATTATTTATATGAATTAACCATATATGTTTATATTATATTATATTAACAGAATACTTTATATTATATTAATAAAAAATATTATATTATATTATATTAGAAATATATTACATATATTGATAAAGTCTTAGAAAATAAATGTATTAAGAAAAGACAAACAATCATCTTGCGGTTAACAAAAAATATTATTACATATGTTCAAAATATATTATATATATTATATTACATATATTACATTTGAATGATCAAAACACAAACAATTCATATATATATATATATATATATATATATATATATATATATATATATATATATATATATATATATATATATATATATATATATATATATATATATATATATATATATATATATATATATATATATATATATATATATATATATATATATATTAAGAAAAGAACCGGCAGTATATTTGTATGAATCATAATTGGCTTCGGTGCAGGTATACAGTGAAAGCATAAATTTATGAAACATATAGTGAGAATGTATATGTGAAATAGCACATGAGTGTAGAAAAATAAACCATATATGTTTCAACGAAAAAAATACCAGTAGATCTGCCGCATGCCATGTTTCTCTTTTTTTCTTCCGTCCCGGTGTTGTCTCTATTAGTTAGTATATATAAGACCAATTAGGGTTAGTATAATGGGCCTAAATATTTATTTTGTAACCCAATAAAATATTAATATAAATAATTAAATAAAGTTTAATAAAAATAGTTAAAATTAAAATAAAAACTAACAATTTTATTTATTTATTCTAGACCCAATAAAATATTAATTTAAAACTAAATAAAGTTTAATAATTAAAATAGTTAAAATAAAAATAATAACTAATAATCCTATTTATTTATTCTAGACCCTATATAAAAATAAATAGACTCAAAAAATAAAAGTCGGGCGCCAAAGTGCTCGAAAAAATAAAATGAACACGTCAAAATAATTAGCGCGAAATAAATGACTCGGAAAAATACAACATTTGGTCGGATTTTGAAATACAAATATGACCGTTTAAGCTGCCCAGACTGATCAACATACGACCAAAAAGAGTCGTAAGAATATTTTTAGCATGTCAGGTTAATCTACATGAACCGCAGATTAATAGTACTGACATTTGCAAATTTAAATGCGACAGTTTTTCATTTACTGGTTTTAGGCACAGTTAAAAAAAAAATTAATTTGACCAGTCTGTCTGTAAATTCCGAGAAATTATTTCGGCTAATATTAAGATGAAATACATATTATGCTATGAAGATGATGCAAATGAATGCGAAACAAAAAGTCGATTAGAGTTAAAAATAGAGGGCAAATTTTGGGGTGCAACACCACCCACCATACATGCATATAAAAAACTCAATTATGCATACCAAAATACATGCATGAACATAATCATACATAACACGATCCTCCTGATCCTCATAAGTTATCACACACCCCATCATATGGGTCACATAAAAATCAGACAATATTCAATACACATTATCAATACAATCCATGTGACCCATCATCAAAAGTTATACAAATCAACATAAGCACATATATCCTTACACACTAACTACCGTTTATCGTATCCTATGAACCCTTCATTAATTTCATCCCTAACTATGCCTCATATAATTTCCCAACATAACACGATCCAATTGATCCATTACAAAATCATACAAACCAACACAAGCATATAGAACTTAAACACTAATTATTGTTTGTCGTCTCCTAGGAACTATCCATTAATACTATCCTCAACATCTTAGACTAACGGGACAAGTATTGAACAAGAAATCGAGACAAAACCATCTTAGAATACGAGAAATTTCCCAAAGCAGAGGTCTGACACTGCCCCTCGTGTCACCTGACATGGCCCGTGTCACATGGCCTGAACTCTTCCTTCAAAAATCAAAATCACGCAAAATACAAAAGGCTGACACGACCGTCCGTGTCACACGGCACTGCCCATGTCAGACCACATGTAACCCAAAAATCCAAAATTCAACCATTTCCATAACTCAGATGCCTGACACGGCCCCCCGTGTCAGTTGACATGACCCGTGTCAGGGACCCTACGGCCAAAAATCACTTTTCTTTTCAAAAATCACTTTCTTTTCCAATTTTCATACCAGGTCGAATTCTACCTCTTATATCTCACTTTAATCATCCAAAACAGTCCTAATATTATTCTTATACTCATTTTATACATCTAACACTACATTATCTTTTCAATCTAATATTACAAATCAATTTAGGGAATTCTAGGATTTACTCCATCATCCTAATTTGTATCATCAACAACACTTTCCATAGGACAAGTTTTATACCAAACATATCATCCAATCCAAACAAAAAATTACTCTCAACGCAAACAATTAAGAATAAGATTCACACACATATCACAATTTCATCAAATAAACCAACATCACATAATCCCTAAGAGAGTGTGTAACTCTCGACTACCCTTTAATGTTAGATCACCAATATAGAACCCTTTCTCCCTCCCCCTTTCCTCGAATTCAATCGATTCTTTGAACAATCTTGATCCTGGAGCTTTAGGTCTCTTGCTCTTCTCTCCCTTTTCCCCTTTCTCCAGAGCCAACTTCTTCTTTTTAGAGAAAACACAGTCTGAGAAAAATGCACCCCTTTCCTCGTCTCATAAAACAATCCAATTTACTACCTTGCCCCTTAGACCTCCAATTTTATTATTTTATTTATTTAATAACAGTATTCCAATAATACCATATTATCATTATATTATTATTTAAATAAAATAATTCTTCACTTACAGTAAAAAATACCACTTATATTCATAATAATTATTTTATTAAATAAATTAGGAAATCGGGGTGTTACATACAGTGCAGTTGAAGATTTTCAGTTCTTGGTATACTATGCTATAGTAAGTCCAGTTGGTGGAGCACATCTAGGATCATGGTGATTAAGTCTTAGTGTGTGGTAAATGTTCTAACTATGTGTTAGTACATTATCTGGGGTGGTTGTCTACATGGTTTCTATTCTTAAACTACCTAATCATATGGGAGAATGATTAAGTAGATGATCTGTATTGGAAGAAACATGTAGAGTAGACTGAAGTAGATCAGGTATAGATTGCTTGGAAGTCTGTTTGTGGACATTCATTCTAATGTCAGAATTAGTGTGGATGTGTTTTATCTGGATTGTATGGCCCTTGGTGTGTGAAGGCTTAGTGTCAAGAACCTGTGTGCAGAAGATGTTCAGCTTGTGGAGTTTGTGGTAACAACAAACCAAGAAGGGATCAGGTATGCTTTGGTACAAGAAGTGAATATGTTCAATTGGGAATTGAACAAAGGGTGATCTCTTAAAGACATGAAAATGAATCATATGTTTTCCTTTCATCATAGTGCAGAAAATCATAAGAGTATCCTAGACAGGGGGAGTTTGTTACAATTATGTGCAGCTGATATTATATGATAAATATTCCTAATTTCTGAATTAAGCAAACGGATGAAATATATCAATCATGAATTAAGCAAACGCGATTAAAGTATAGGAACATGCAATCATCGAAATAAATAAATCTAACCTTAGATAAATCAAATTAAGCAAACAAGATATCAAGATCAGAATTGAAAGGAAATAGATTAATTGGAAAATATAAGAACCTCAAAGTGTCGGCGAAAATCGATTACAACAGATTAATCCTTGGAATTAGTTCTCCATAATTCGTCTCTTTGAGCGTAAAAAATTAAAATCCTAAAAAGTGTATACAAGAGCAGATGCGGCTGCTAGGTTAAATAGAAAAACCTAAATGACCCGTTTACAACCCAACAGGGTCAAATACATAATCCAGCCCCAATTCTAAATGACCTGAAACTAAATAAAACTAATGCAGCAGCTTCAAACGAAATTTTGTAAAATATGACTCCGAATATGACTTCGACTCCAACACGAAAGTTGTAGCTCTCTCTCTTAGCTTCCCATCGACTGGTAGAACGCCTCAATCAGATTCCTGGAACTCCGGTTATGATCATTTCCGTAAAAGCTGTTAAAGCTGAAAATTAAATACGAAAATTAAATTAAGCCAAAAATAAAATAAATTAGAAAAACAAATTAAAATATAAAAATAAACAAATAAAACTAAAGAATTGCCTAAGTACAATCATGTAGGAATGTGCACCAAAATGCACTGATCAAATTCCCCCACACTTGAACTTTTGCACTCCGAGCAAAAAATAAACTCAAGACTCAAGAAACACAACATCATTCATACTCATTCTAGGCTACAAACTCTTCTTCGGTTAAGATAGCATCGATAGGTACTAATCTTACACACTAAGGATATCATAAGAGCACAAATCCGCAATTGTGCGGTCATAAGCCCCCTCTTATACAAACCATTTTGAATCATGTTATTATGCCTAAGTCTAACTTACTCATCCTCCCTTTTTCTCTCTTTCATTCTAGCGCAATTACATTAAGCCCGTTATCTATTCATACACATGGTAAATAAGTTTGTTAGTGATTATGATCCATACTTGACAATATTTTAAAGTTACTTTAGTAACTACAAAAAAAATTCTTTCCTTTTTTTTAAGGTTTCACATTCGTTAGGCTAAATGACCGGGTGAGGATCACCTAACTTAAAAGGTGGATTCCTATTCAGATTTCTTTTTAAGCGCAAGATCATTCACTTATTTGCATCAGCTTAATTGCTTAGTGTGTGATTTCTAGATGGTGCTGACTGCTAGATAAACTACTTAAGAGATATTAAAGGATGAGAACTCAAGGTTATGGCATAACAAGTATTCAAAATGATTTCCATATTCAGGAGACTTAAGGTGTTAAAATGATACCGGTTCTTGTGAACTTTTCCCAAGTCTCCACAACTAACCTCAAAACAATCTATAGCCTAAAACTTTAAAAAAAAGTCTAGTGTTTCTAAAACAAAACAAAACAAAAAACAAAATAAAAACAAAGAAAATAAATTATTCCCTCCCCTGCACTTAAAACAAGCATTGTCCTCAATGAAAGGACATACATATAAAATAAGAGGGAGAGAAAGGAAAGAACACACCCGAGTAGTCAAGGTGGATAAGTGATCACATAAGCAACATTTCCTAAAGAGAGCTCTTCTGCAGTCTCTTCTTTCAAAGTGGGGGATCTCATAGTGTAACTTTGGGTAGTATCCATTAATCTTGGAGTTTTTATTAGTGCCTTCACCTTTTATTCCAGGATCAAAGAAGAATCTTCGATAAGTAAAAGTGTTGAATGTGCAGGTGATAGTGATCTCCTTTTCTACAACTTCAAGAATCAAAGGATTAAGGGGTTGCCTCACTACTTTTGTTCCATCTTAAATTAAGATCCTATGCATACTCATGGATGGGCTAATATCACAAGTGTCAACCAAAGTCCATCCAATTCCCTTCTTATGTTCCTGTAATGATTTCTCTTCCTACACAAATTCAAATAAATTATTAGGAAGTGGCTTCAACTCTAAAGAGGGAGATTTCTCGATGGATGGTTTGTTCCAAGAAGTCGGGGTGTCGAGAGCTTCATTGACATGAACAACTTCATTTGCAACCTCATTTGCAGTAAGAATATCAACTTGCAAGGCAACCTCAACACAAACATAGCAAATTTTAGTGTCAGTACAAACATCACAAGAGTAAACATCATTAAAATCAGACAATGATGGAAAATCAGCTGCAAACAAATTAATACAAGTATCATCAACATTTTTAGAAGGCAACTCTATTTGAAAAATAGAATGTTCTTCCGAAGGATGTTGGTTTGATCCTTGAGCTTGCTGCATAGCATTCACCGAAGTGGTAAGTTGATCAAGCTATGTTTGCAAAGTCTGAAGACTATAATCTGTTTGTTGCTGAAACTGGAGATTATTTGCAGCAATTTGCTTGACATGGTCCTCTAGTGAAGGTTTGGAAGGTGCAAAGTACACAACCTGAAATTCATTCATATGCTTATATGGATCCTCACCTGCAAAACCATTAAAACTTGGCAACAAGTGTGTTAAACCAAATTTCAATTCAAAAGGTGCATAAATGATCAGTGATATTTAGTGGTAATATTCAAGCCAGTTTTCAGTGTCTTTCGAGTCTATTATTAGTTTGTTTGTAGTGTCTCGTTCATGTTTTGCTTTAGTTTTCTCATTATTGCGTGCAAGTTAATATTTATCTTCTTTACTTTGTTTTTATCTGTGGATTGGGTTATGTGGTTGTTTCTTTGTGGTGTTTCAGGTAAATATGTAATTGGTTGTTCGAGGTGTCCGAAAGAGGGTCCGAGTTTTTAAAAACAGCTAGAAAATCAGAGTTCAGAGACACAACACGGGCACCAGTGTTGCACAACACTGCCCGTGTTGTAAAGACCAGAAGAAGAAAGAATTCAGCTCAGAAAATTAGAAGACAGGGGTGTGACACGGGCCCCCGTGTTGTACAACACGGCCCGTGTCATGGCAACTGGGAAAGGATGTTTTTTTGGGTGCAATCCAGAGTCACAACACGGCCACCCGTGTTGCACAACACGGCCCGTGTTGTGAAGACCAGAGTAAATTTTGTGTTTTGCTGCTTCGAGGGTATTCCGGACATTTCGCGATGCTGTTTGGAGACTGATTTATAATTGCCCACGATGACTGTGAAGAGTACTTTTTGGAATTGGGGCTCTTTAGAGAGAACAAAGACGGGAGAAGAAAGATTGATCAAGAGCGGAAGCAATTGACGATCCGACTAATCCAAAGTTAATTGTAATGTCTAAATTTGTTTACTCTGTTTTTATTTTCAGTTTGAACATGAGTGGCTAAACCCCCCAATGCCAGGGGGGTGTCCCTGATTTGCATTTTGTAATGACTTTGTGAATTCTTCAATTTGGATTTATGTTTTAGTTTCGTTTCTTTATTTTATCGCAACGTTCTTAATGCTTTATCGATATTGGAAAATAAGATAATTGATCGTGGTTAGGATTTGGTCTGACCAACCATTCTAACCTTGTTGCATAATTTTATCGTAAAAAATATTACTGAGGAATTGGGATATTTTTATGAGAACCTTTTTTTTGTCAGAATTATTGCTTGATGTTCTTCTATGACCTTTGAGGAATCATGGTCTATGAAGAATATCAAAGGTTTTTCTTTAAAGGAATTTTGGAAAAAAACATTGTAGGCTTAGGAAAGACACGTTCTAAAACACATCTCTAAAATTAAGGAACCTATAAGTCATTGCAGTGCGAATCATACACCCTATCTGGCATTACTTTTATATAAGTGAAATTATTTGTTTTTATATTTTATTCTGTTCAATTTATTTAATTTAATCTCAAACCATGAGTTTTGTCCAATTGAATTTAATCTCGAAGAACTTACTTTAGTACGCAGTCCTTGTGATCGATATTTCGGGTTAATCCCTTCTATTACTACATCGGTAAAAATAGTACACTTGCTATTTTCCGGTCAAGTTTTTGGCGCCGTTGCCGGGGACTGCCAAAGAATTAAGTTGTTTGTGTTATATCAATTGGAATTTTGTTGCTCTGCGACTAAAATTTTACTTTTCTCTCTGTATATCATTTTACTGTTATTGAAATTTTGTTTTCTAACTCGTGTCTAACTGTTTATGCGAGGTCAGGCCTCAGCTAAATTTTCTTTTGACACAGAACCAGAAAGAGCTTTGCACGAGAGACGCCGCAAGGCAAGAATTGATAGTCTGGCTAAGACTGGTTCAAGTGTCCCTTATCAGGAAACTGAGGACTATATTTCCGTTCACTCGGAGCACAGTGACTCTGATTCAAACAGAGAAACTGACCCTGAATTCAACGACATGGCAGGAAATCAACCTGCTGCAGAGAGGCTCTTAGGAGATTACGGAGGGGCAAATGCTCAACCTAACAGGATGACAATTGTTAATCAACCGGTGAATGTAGCACACTTCCAGTTACATCCATCTACTATCCGCCAGTTAGAGAGCAAGCCTTTCTCCGGGAGAATTAATGAGGATGCAAATAAGCATCTTCAGAGATTTCTTACTACTACCACTTCTTTGAAGATTGAAGGTCATTCAGAGGAGGCAAAACGACTGGTGATGTTTCCATTTACTCTTACTGACGATGCTGAAGAGTGGTTCTACTCTCTTCCCGCAGCAAGTATCACAACTTGGCAAGAGATGGAAACCGCCTTCCTCAACGAATACTTTCCTGCTTCAGTGTTCATCCGTAAAAGATATGATATAGTTAATTTTAAACAAAAAGAGGGTGAATCACTTGGAGATGCTTATAAAAGATTCAAAAGGTGTTTGACTTCGTGTCCTACTCACAATATGGACGCAACAGAGCAAATGCAAAACTTTGTGAATGGGTTGCGACTCAAGACAAAGCAACTGATTGATACTGCTGCAGGTGGCTCAACAAACTTTTCAACAGCCACAGGTATTAAAAGAATCATAGAAGCTATTGCTGCCAATGAACACCTTGAGTTATATGATCGCACCGTGAGTCAACCAGACGGGAAAATCGATCTTAAGCTAACAGAACAGGTGGTAAAAATGGAAGATCAAATTGCCGCAGAAGTTGAAAGAAGGTTAAAGAAGATGAATCTGGGAACTCACACAGTTGCTCAGGTTGAACCCGTTCAAGCGGTGATTTGCGAGATATGTTGTGGTCCACACTTTGCCATGCATTGTTTGGCAACTCAAGAGCAGGTTGAACAGATTAATATGTTGAGGCAGAACAATCCTTATGCCAACACATATAATCCGGGGTGGAAAAACCACCCGAATTTCTCTTGGAAAGATCATCAAGGGAACATTCAGAAACCGGTTCAAGGCCAACATCAGTATCAGCCCCAGCAACAACCTTATCAGCCTCCAGTGTCAAGAAAAGCTGATTGGGAGATTGCCATTGAAAAGATGGCAGCTCACAATTGTCAATTTCAAGAGGAAACCAGAAGTAATTTCAAAAACACTGGAGCATCCATAAAGAATCTTGAGGTGCAAATGAGCCAAATTGCTCAACACCTTGCGATCCCAAACGCTCCTGGGACTCTTCCTAGTGCTACTGTAACAAATCCTAGAGATAATCATAAAGTAAATGCAGTCACAACGCGAAGAGGTAAAGTTAGTGAAGAGGTCCAAGAAAATGCTGAAGTTGAAAGTCAACTGATTGAAGTTGAGCTTGAGATCAAAGAAAATGAAGAAGTTGACAACAACAAAGAAGTTACCCAAACACCGGTCATCAAAGAAAAAGCGGCTGATCCTAAACCGGTGGTCAAACTTCCGTATCCTACAAGAAACACGAAGAAAGGGCAGCAAGAGAAGAATTTTGAAAAATTTCTTGACTTGTTCAAAAAGCTGGAATTGAATATTCCATTGCTTGAAGCTCTTGAACAAATGCCCACTTATGCCAAGTTCATGAAGGATATAATTGCTAAAAAGAGGACTATGGGAGCTGAACCTATTATTCTAACCGAAACTTGTAGTGCTATTTTGCAGGGATTGAAGATTCCGGTGAAGAAAAAAGATAGAGGAGCTGTCACCATTCCATGCACTATTGGTGACCGATCATTCAAAAGAGCTCTCATTGACTTGGGAGCGAGCATCAGTTTAATGCCTTTGTCTATCTACAAAAAGTTAGGTATTGGTGCTGTACAAGACACTAGGATGACTCTCCAATTCGCGGACCATTCGGTGAAGCGACCTTATGGAGTTGTCCATGATGTTTTGGTTAGAGTGGACAAATTTGTGTTCCCGGTTGACTTTGTGATCCTTGAAATGCCAGAAGATGAAGAAATTCCCTTGATTTTGGGAAGACCTTTTCTAGAAACCGGGAGAGTTATGATAGACATGGAGGGTGGAACACTAACAATGAAGGTGTATGATGAAGAGTTAAAAATTGATGTTAGGAACACTCTAAAGTACAAAGATGATGTGGGCACTAGTAGCAACATACAAGTGCTAGACCAAATGGAAGCTAGTGAGCATTTAGAAAGTGTGTCCAAGTTACCTCTAGAGAAGGTGTTGAGTATGTCCATTTTTGAAGGTGATAAGGAAGTTGGAGATAAGGATATGGAAGTGGTTGCTATGCTTGAAGATCAACCTATCTTTAAGAGAAGTAGAATGCACCGGTGGGAAGAGTTGCGACAGCCTACAACTGTTGATGAAGGCAAAGAGAAACCAAAAATATCTGAATTGAAGCAACTTCCCGAGAATCTCAAATATGTCTTTCTTGACACGGAAGAAAAATGTCCCGCTATTATTAGCGCTAATTTGAAAGACATGCAAGAGGGCAAGTTAATTGAAGTTCTTAAAAAATTCAAGGGAGCTATTGGGTGGAAGATTGAAGACCTAAAAGGTATAAGTCCCACAGTGTGTATGCATAAAATTCTGATGGAAGAAGATCACAAACCGGTTGTTCAACCTCAAAGGAGATTGAATCCGGTGATGAAGGAAGTTGTGCGAAAGGAAGTTGTTAAGCTATTAGATGCGGGATTGATTTACCCCATATCCGATAGTGCTTGGGTGAGTCCTGTTCATGTGGTGCCCAAAAAGGGGGGAACAACTGTTATAACAAATGAAAAAAATGAGTTGATTCCTACTAGAACCGTTACTGGGTGGAGAGTGTGCATTGATTTTAGAAGATTGAATTTGGCTACGAGAAAGGACCATTTTCCGTTGCCATTCATTGACCAAATGCTGGAAAGACTAGCGGGACATGAGTATTATTGTTTTCTTGATGGATACTCCGGGTACAATCAAATCGCTGTTGCACCGGAAGACCAAGAGAAAACGGCGTTTACATGCCCCTATGGCATTTTTGCTTATAGAAGGATGCCATTTGGGCTATGTAATGCCCCCGCTACATTCCAAAGATGCATGACTTCCATTTTTGCGGATATGCTAGAAAAACACATGGAGGTGTTCATGGACGATTTTTCCGTGTTCGGATCCTCATTTGATAATTGTCTATCTAACCTTTCACTTGTTTTGCAGCGATGTCAAGAAAGCAACTTAATATTGAACTGGGAAAAATGCCATTTCATGGTGAAAGAGGGCATTGTTCTTGGTCACAAGATCTCACAAAAAGGGATCGAAGTTGATCAAGCCAAAGTGGAAGTGATCTCTAAGTTACCTCCGCCAATCAACGAAAAGGGCATAAGAAGTTTTTTGGGACATGCGGGATTTTACCGCAGGTTCATAAGAGATTTCTCAAAGATAGCCAAACCTTTAACTACTCTATTGGTTAAAGATAAGGCTTTTGTTTTCAATAAGGAATGCAGCGACGCTTTTGAAACACTTAAAAAAGAATTAGTGTCTGCACCTATTGTTATCGCCCCTGATTGGTCCCTACCCTTTGAGATTATGTGCGATGCTAGTGACATTGCGGTGGGGGCTGTTCTTGGACAGCGGAGAGGAAAATTTCTTCATGTGATTTACTATGCTAGTCATGTTCTGAACCCTGCACAGATAAACTATGCAACTACCGAGAAGGAGTTGTTAGCTGTTGTGTATGCCTTCGATAAATTCAGGCAATATCTGTTGGGTTCAAAAGTGATTGTTTATACTGACCATGCTGCTTTGAAATATCTTTTTGCTAAGCAGGATTCCAAGCCCAGGTTGTTGAGGTGGATTTTACTCCTCCAGGAATTTGATGTGGAGATCCGTGACAAGAAAGGATGTGAAAACACTGTTGCAGATCATCTTTCTCGAATGTCACCAATTGAGGAGACGGAAGAGCAACGCCCTATAAAGGATGAGTTCGCTGATGAACACATCCTAGCTGTTATAGGGGTGCCTTGGTTTGCAGATTATGCAAACTATCTCGTGGGCGGTATTATACCCGACGATTTTGATTCTAACAAGAAAAAAAAGTTTGTTCATGATTGCAGGTTTTATTTATGGGATGATCCGTTCCTCTACAAAAGAGGGGTGGACGGCCTGGTGAGAAGATGCGTACCTGAAGAAGAACAAAAAGATGTGCTGAAAGCATGTCACGACTCTGAGTACGGGGGACACTTCAGTGGTGATCGAACAGCTGCTAAAGTCCTACAATCAGGACTTTATTGGCCATCTTTATTTAAGGATGCGCAAGAGGTTGTGAAAGAGTGTGACAGATGTCAGAGGACTGGGAATATATCAAAAAGAAATCAGATGCCCCAAAATTCTATGCTCGAGGTTGAGTTGTTTGATGTATGGGGGATAGACTTTATGGGGCCATTTCCACCATCGTTTGAAAAAAACTATATTTTGGTGGCTGTGGATTATGTGTCCAAATGGGTAGAAGCCGTGGCATTACCCACCAATGATGCTAAGGTAGTGGTAAGATTCCTAAAAGAAAACATCTTCGCTAGGTTCGGTGTTCCGAGGGCGTTGATAAGCGACGAAGGGACACATTTTTTGAATCACCTTATGGAGAAGCTGCTGCAAAAGTACAATGTGAAACACCGGATAGCTACTCCGTACCACCCCCAAACGAGCGGTCAAGTCGAGGTATCCAATAGACAACTGAAACAAATCTTAGAAAAGACAGTGAATTCATCCAGGAAGGATTGGTCTCTTAAGCTGGATGACGCTTTATGGGCGTACCGGACGGCCTTCAAAACGCCTATCGGTATGTCACCATATCAGTTGATTTATGGAAAGGCATGTCACTTACCTTTGGAACTTGAGCATAAAGCTTTTTGGGCATCTAAGTATCTTAATATGGATCTGTCAAAAGCTGGAAGTTCACGGATTCTTCAACTGCATGAGTTAGAAGAATTCAGGAATCGGGCGTATGAGAATGCCAAGGTATACAAAGAGCAAACGAAAAAATGGCACGATAAAAGGATTCAAAGAAAAGAGTTTTGGGAAGGACAACTGGTCCTTCTGTACAATTCAAGGCTGAAGCTATTCCCAGGAAAATTAAGGTCAAAATGGTCGGGACCTTTTGTTGTTCACAAGGTATTTCCTCACGGAGCTGTTGAGATTAAAAATCAGATCAACGGAGATATTTTCAAAGTGAACGGGCAGAGATTAAAGCATTATTTCAAAGGCCAGCCCACTGGTGATGTGCATGTCATCCGTCTTACCTAGTAGTATGACGGACCGTCGAGCCATGCGACGTTAAACGCAGCGCTTCGTGGGAGGCAACCCACGAGTTTTTCAGTCTGACTTTTGTGTGTTTCTGTTTTGTAGGTTTTGTTTATCACTGATTTCAAGAAGGAATGAATGAGGTTTGAAGTCATAATAGGAAGATCAAAAAGCCAGAAAAACGGAAAATCAGAGGTGCAACACGGCCACCCGTGTTGTGCAACACGGCCCGTGTTGCATGGTGCAGAAAATTGTCTGATTCAGGGAAGATTTGAGAGTTTCCAGGGGTGCAACACGGCCACCCGTGTTGTGCAACACGGCCCGTGTTGCAATGTCTGGAGATGTGTTGGATTCAGGGCACTTTGGGATGGATTCCAGGGATGCAACACGGTCACCCGTGTTGTGCAACACGGCCCGTGTTGCAAGTGCTGTTTGGATGAATTTCAAACTGATTATTTTGGACTTTCCAGGGGTGCAACACGGGTGCCCGTGTTGTGCAACACGGCCCGTGTTGCTCATGCGGGAACCCTATATTTCAAATTCTTTTGAGTTTCCCAATTATGTCCTGTGGGCCCCGCGTGTTTAATTTCTTAATTTTCAATTAAAGGCTCATTAACCTACCATTTATCACTTTTCTTTCATCTTCTCCAACCTCTTTTCTTTCTAAAACCCTAACACCATTGTTCTACCTCTTAAAACCTCCATTTTCTCAAGCACCCACTTACCAAAACCCACTTCTCCATTCACGAAATTTGGTCCCCATCACTTGTTCGTCACTTCTACGGTGGCTGTTTCCTCTAATCTTTGAAAAAATTTTTCGTGTGTTTCATTTGTGCAGGACTGAAAATGCCTCCTAGAAGGGATACAGGGAAAAATGTTGCTGAATCTTCTCGTCCTCGCAAGAGAGCACACCGGATGCCGAATGCTCATGGCATCTTATTCGAGGACCCGGAGCATCAAGCTAAGTATGCAAAGTTGGTAAGACGTAAGTTGATACCGGCCCGGTACATGTGCAACGAAACTCTTGAAAATCTAGGGCTCAAATTTGAAGTCCATAGAATGTTTCACAGTATCGGGATGTTAAATTTCATGCAGTATGAAGCGCCAACTTTTGAGCGCATAACCTTGGAATTTTTGAGTTCTTTACAGTTTCAGCTCAAGCATACCTGGACGGGATCCGACACTGAGTATTTCGGTACGCTGAAGTTCCGCCTTTATGACAATGATCATGTCATGTCGGTGGCTGATCTGGGGCAGATTTTAGATCTCCCAGTGTTTGGGCCGGGTGCACCGCCAAGTACATTCGATGCAGGATCATTCTGGAAGGATATCACCGGCAACACCGAGTATGCCGCATCTGCTGCAAAGGCCTCATGCATTCATAACCCGTCGTTCCGGTACGCTCAAAAAGGGTTAGCATATACCCTTTTCTGCCGAGGTGACAGTACCGGAGTCGCAACTCTGCGGGAGTTATACTTCCTATATGGAATGGCGAACAATGAGCTGATTAATGTTGCGGCCTTCGCAGCAGACCACCTGAAGCGGGTAGCCAATGCTGCCTCGGGTGAGATTTCTGTTGGAGGGATGATTACACAGATTGCTCATCATCTGGGGTATAGTGACAGGTTGCTTGAAGTGCCTGCAGTGGCAGGTAAGACAAAAATTGACCTTGAAACATTGGTCAACCAAGGTATGATTAAAACTGCTCACAATTATTATGCTGTGATGTCTCGTAACAAGCATTTGATTTCGTTGCCTGCACCTAACATGATTACCATAGATAATAGAGCTAACTGGCTGTATGAGGACCCCATGCTGGGTGGTTCCGATCAGTTTGATGAGTATTTTTCAGATGAGGAGGATGCAGGGAACCAACCTGAAGAGGTCCCGGTGCAAGCTGCTGGTGGTTCTTCTAGCCAAGCAACTGGTCAGTGGAATGTTTCCAAGGACCAGTGGGACGAAATGATCAGGGAGCAGACCCGGCAAGGGGATTTAATTGATGAGCTGCATGCATGGATGCAGCAGATGAAGCTTCATGGATTCCCTCCCGAACAGTGATAGTTGTGAGTCCCCTCCGACATTGGTTCTTCAACAGTGAGGACACTGTTGAGTTCAAGTGTGGGGGGGTTTAGTTTTTATGTTTTCGTTTATTTTATGTTAACCTTTGTTTATTTTAATAAGTGTCGTAGTGTCGGCTTGAAGATTATAGCTTTATGTTATCTGTAAAAACACCCCTAAGTTATCCTGTTGTGCGTTGCATGTGAATTATGAAAAAGTATATAGGATGCGAGTGAAAAAGAATCCCGATGAGAAAATATGGAAAATTTTGATGTATAGGTACTACATAAGCACACTGAGTCTTCGGAATTAGGAACGAGTTCGACATGTAGATTCGTGCCATGGTGCTTTGATTTGAGAAGTAAACCCGAAGTAGTTTATATTGATATATCTGGCTTTATCTATATTAATTATGTGTGCAAAGATGACCCGAAAAAAAAAAGGGGCTTCAAGGCACCGAGAAAAAAAATGAATGAATAAAAACATTAGAACGATCGATCCTTCTAAGTTGGGTAACCCTCACAAGGTTATTCAACCTAACGGCGGTTGAACATAAATGTTTCCCGAAGGGACAGAAAAATCGGTGCCAAAGAAAAAAAAAAAGAGAAAAGGAATCAATCTTGCACACATAGTGAAAATCATTAAAAGCCTTAAAAGTGATTGTCCGAATGAAAAGGGTTGAAAATCGGAAAAATAAGACCTAAGCACGAAGCATAGTCGGAGAGGTTACCGAAAAGGGAGATTCGGATCCGTGGTTTTCCACGGTGTAGTGTTTGTGTGTTATCTATATTGAGAGAAAAGTACAAAAAGAACTCATTGGGTGAATTGGAACGAAGGATCCACGTATGAGTATCATGATTCATATTGCTAGTTTTGAAGATGTAAATGCAGGATTTTCGCTTGAGGGCAAGCAAGAATTCAAGTTTGGGGGAGTTTGATCAGTGATATTTAGTGGTAATATTCAAGCCAGTTTTCAGTGTCTTTCGAGTCTATTATTAGTTTGTTTGTAGTGTCTCGTTCATGTTTTGCTTTAGTTTTCTCATTATTGCGTGCAAGTTAATATTTATCTTCTTTACTTTGTTTTTATCTGTGGATTGGGTTATGTGGTTGTTTCTTTGTGGTGTTTCAGGTAAATATGTAATTGGTTGTTCGAGGTGTCCGAAAGAGGGTCCGAGTTTTTAAAAACAGCTAGAAAATCAGAGTTCAGAGACACAACACGGGCACCAGTGTTGCACAACACTGCCCGTGTTGTAAAGACCAGAAGAAGAAAGAATTCAGCTCAGAAAATTAGAAGACAGGGGTGTGACACGGGCCCCCGTGTTGTACAACACGGCCCGTGTCATGGCAACTGGGAAAGGATGTTTTTTTGGGTGCAATCCAGAGTCACAACACGGCCACCCGTGTTGCACAACACGGCCCGTGTTGTGAAGACCAGAGTAAATTTTGTGTTTTGCTGCTTCGAGGGTATTCCGGACATTTCGCGATGCTGTTTGGAGACTGATTTATAATTGCCCACGATGACTGTGAAGAGTACTTTTTGGAATTGGGGCTCTTTAGAGAGAACAAAGACGGGAGAAGAAAGATTGATCAAGAGCGGAAGCAATTGACGATCCGACTAATCCAAAGTTAATTGTAATGTCTAAATTTGTTTACTCTGTTTTTATTTTCAGTTTGAACATGAGTGGCTAAACCCCCCAATGCCAGGGGGGTGTCCCTGATTTGCATTTTGTAATGACTTTGTGAATTCTTCAATTTGGATTTATGTTTTAGTTTCGTTTCTTTATTTTATCGCAACGTTCTTAATGCTTTATCGATATTGGAAAATAAGATAATTGATCGTGGTTAGGATTTGGTCTGACCAACCATTCTAACCTTGTTGCATAATTTTATCGTAAAAAATATTACTGAGGAATTGGGATATTTTTATGAGAACCTTTTTTTTGTCAGAATTATTGCTTGATGTTCTTCTATGACCTTTGAGGAATCATGGTCTATGAAGAATATCAAAGGTTTTTCTTTAAAGGAATTTTGGAAAAAAACATTGTAGGCTTAGGAAAGACACGTTCTAAAACACATCTCTAAAATTAAGGAACCTATAAGTCATTGCAGTGCGAATCATACACCCTATCTGGCATTACTTTTATATAAGTGAAATTATTTGTTTTTATATTTTATTCTGTTCAATTTATTTAATTTAATCTCAAACCATGAGTTTTGTCCAATTGAATTTAATCTCGAAGAACTTACTTTAGTACGCAGTCCTTGTGATCGATATTTCGGGTTAATCCCTTCTATTACTACATCGGTAAAAATAGTACACTTGCTATTTTCCGGTCAATAAACAACATCAGGATATTCAATAAATTAAGCATTATAATTCACAAGTGCAGCCAGTTCTCTCAGAGTTCTTTGATCAATCATGATATGATTATAAATTTCAACACAGAATCAAATAAAATCACTGCAGATTTAAAAAGAATGGAAAATAAGAAAAGAAATTAAAATAGAATCTAAAAAATAGAAAAATAGAAAATAAATGAAAAATTTGCGATTTTGAATATATGAAAATAGAAAAAAAAATCAAATAAAATAGAAAAACGCAAAATTTGCGATTTTAAGGGTCAAAATCTTTTAGAATTCTATTCTAAAACAGTAGCTTCCAACTTACCTGAAAGACTGAAAAACTTATCACTATACTGTAACCGGTATTGCAATCCTGAAAATCAATAAAAAAAATCTAGCAAGCAAACTATATCTATGACTATAAAATCGGGTAATAACAACAAGAATCCCCGGCAACGGCGCCAATTTGATCTGCGTGTCGCGCGCGGATCAAAAACGAGTATTTTAGAAAAATGTAGTATATGGTAACGACAACTCGAAATATCGTTCTCAAGGATTCTTGTAAGAAATTAACCAATAATAGTAACGATTAATGTGGGGTTTTCGAATTTGATTCAAAACAGAAGAAGAAAAAGTGATTAAAATTAAGTGATTTTAAAATAAGCTGAAACGGTTAATCTGCTGTTTTGATTTCCCAACTTATCATTGACCCAAATAATTCCCAATTCCTAAGCGGACTCTATTTTCTTTTCGACTATAATAACAATCAAACAAGCGTAATTGATATTATATGATATCAATTAAGCAAACAGATGAAATATATCAATCGTGAATAAAGCAAACACGATAAACATACGCGAATTAAGCAAACGCGATTAAAGTATAGGAACATGCAATCATCGAAATAAATCAATCTAACCTTAGATAAATCGAATTAAGCAAACAAGATATCAAGATCAAAATTGAAAGGAAATAGATTAATTGGAAAATATAAGAACCTCAAAGTGTCGGCGAAAACTGATTACAACAAATTAATCCTTGGAATTAGTTCTTCATAATTCGTCTCTTCGAGCGTAAAAAATTAAAATCGTAAAAAGTGTTTTAGTGAACAACTGCGGCTGCTAGGTTAAATAGAAAAACCTAAAAACTCGTTTACAACCCAACTGGGTCAAATACATAACCCAGGCCCAATTCTAAATGACCTGAAACTAAATAAAACTAATGCATCAGCTTCAAACGAAATTCTGGAAAATATGACTATGAATCTGACTTCGACTCCAACATGAAAGTTGTAGCTCTCTCTCTTAGCTTTCCATCGACTGGTAGAATGCCTCAATCAGATTCCTGGAACTCCGGTTATGATCATTTCCGTAAAAGCTGAAAATTAAGTACAAAAATTAAATTAAGCCACAAATAAAGTAAATTAGAAAAACAAATTAAAATATAAAAATAAACAAAGAAAACTAAAGAAATTCCTAAGTGCAATAATGTAGGAATGTGCACCAAAATTCACTGATCAGTCATACATACATCTATAGAGAGCAACATAATTTTGTATTTAGTCATTCATACATAATCAAATAGCAACAAAACCCATCATATTTAGACAATAAATTCTCATCCAATATACAAAAATAAGATTAGATCAAAGTAGAATAAAAAACATAAATAGTAGTATAAAACAATATAAAAAATATTATAATAAAAAGAAAAAATGGAGGATAGAAAAGATTAGAGAAGATGAAAAAGAAAGATCATAAGATATGTGATATTATAGAAGAAATGTGCGATAAAAACATAATTGGATGAGAAAACAATAATATAAAAAAGGAGAAGATGAATATGAAAAAGAAAGAACATAAGATAAGAGATATTAGAGTAGAAGAGATGAGATGTACATAGCAAATATGATGAGAAGAATGTGTGATACTACTCGAAGAGATTTGAGAATGTTGAAACTAAAACCCTAAGTGTGACTAAGAGAATATTTGTATGGTTAAGGCATAATAGATTTAAGTTTTGGGTTGGATCTGGGATAAACGAAGTTTGGGTTGTAACATAATGCGGTTTGGTTTGGTTTAGTTCGGTTTGCAAAATACAAACTGCAAACTGAACCGAACCGCGCGATTTTGTTAAATAATGACTCAAATACATCCAAACCAAGTGTCGTTTTTTTGCGGTTTCAGTTTGGTTTGGTTTGGTTTGCGGTTTTATATTGGATTGGTTTGGTTTTGAACACCCCTATATGTAACAGATAAGATGTCTCAACATCATATCGACATCTGAGTCTGCCATACCAGAATTTCAAGATCTTTATATGACACGACTAAGTGTTTGATATCCATCAATAACAAAATCGGAGCTCTGATACAATTGAAGGTGTGAGAAAACACAAGAAATGAGGGGTTTGAATTGAGTTTTAAATCTTGAAAGCTTATTGTGAAAACATAAACAAATAAACCAATAAACAAATAAGAGATAAGAACACATAATTTATCCTGGTTCACTTGATAACCTCAAGCTAATCCAGTCCACCCGCCAAGGTGATTTTGCTTTAACCTAAGGAATTAATCCACTATAACCAAATTGATTACATTGCACAAACACCAGTTGTGACTAACTCTGCACAACGAACTGTTGTGACTAACTCTGCACAACCACCTGTTGTGACTAACAACACTACATAACTATCTGTTATGACTAACAACCACTAAAATACACATTTTTAGTCTTCCTAAAGCTTCTGACCTCACTGGTCCTTTATAGAATACAAACAACTGTTTGTAATAGAGGTTTATTTACAATTATGTGCTTCTTCATAAGCTGGGTAAACACATTGAATATCAATAGACTAGAAGAGAAACTTATACACACTCTATGAATATTACATTTTATAGTAGCTCAATATTGTGTGAAGTCTTCTTCAGCATAACAACAACAATTGTAACAATCGTCACGATTACTATCACAATCACTTGACTATCATGGTCACGTTTTTTCACGTGATCACATCCTTATATAGGCAAAAATAGATCTGTTGCAGGGCAGATCAGTAATTCTTAAATGAGCTGGCTATTGAAGGAGTGTCGTTACAGAGAGATAAAATTCGTGAAACCATATATGTCATTTTCCACAAAATTAGGTTAATGGAGAGGTAGTGGAATGGAACATTTTGTACTGTGTATTATTCCTTTGTAAATGTTAACCTTATCTTTTGTTCTTCAGAGGCTTCTGATTTTGAGATGATTGAAGCATGAATAAAAGAATGATAATTGGGTCTTCAGAATCTCAAGTCTTTAGAGTCTTCAAAACTTGTTCACCAGAACCTTGTCTTCAGAAACTTCAGCATTTGTCTTTGAAACCCTTGATCTTCAGAAACTCAAGTCTTCAGAGTCTTCCGAACTTCTTTCAACAAAACCTTGTCATCAGAGTCTTTGGCACTTAGTTTCTAGAATCCTTAATCTTGAGAAACCTTAAGTCTTCATAATCTTCAGAACTTCGTTAAGCAGAACCTTACCTTCAAAATTCTTCAACACTTAGTCTTCAGAAGATAACAACTTCATAAGCTTAACATGCTTAAGAATTAGAACATCAGAATCACGCACAAAACACATAATCCAAGAGAGAATTGTAGCAACAACATAGTGTCTTCTTAGGATCTTTCTGAATGTGATCAGATACATAAGCAACCTTGCTTCTTTGGCACAAAAGTGACTTATGGCACACATAGTGACTCACATATGGTCTTTATCAATCATCAGAACCTGTTTGTTATATCTACAAAATAACAAACGTTAGAACATCAAATTGTTTTCACACAAATACTCCTTTGTTATCATTAAAACATAGAGATAAGATGCAAAACTAAATCTTGTTCTTACAAGATGGAAGGGGTGAATAAAGATTGCTAAATTTTTCTCATTTTTTGCGTTAAGTTTCTTAATTTTTTAAAGTATTAGAAATGATGATATAGATGTTACTTACAAATAAGATAAAATGCATAATTTAAAGTGCATAAAGCAAAGAACACACAATGATTTACACGATTCCTCTTACCAACATAACAATATATATATATATATATATATATATATATATATATATATATATATATATATATATATATATATATATATATATATATATATATATATATATATATATATATATATATATATATATATATATATATATATATATATATATATATATATATATATATATATATATATATATATATAGTCTATCTATTCTCTTAGAGAATTTTTCACTGTGTTTAGATTATTGTGCTTGTCTTATCTATTCTCTTAGAGAATATTCCACTGTGTTTAAATTCTTGTGCTTGTTTTCACCAAGACCATTTTATATCCTCTTAAAACATACACACAATGAAATAATACTACTTTCTCTTTTACAAACACTTATCACCACAATCTTCATGAATAAGTAACATACATTTTTATAAATAATTTGAAGAATTTGTTGTTGTTGCCTTAAATTCTAAGTTTATTCTTGAATTTCAGCTAGGCTTCAATGATTTTCATGCATTTTGTTTTAAAAAAATTATAGATGAAGTTTGAAAGGTATTTCCAAGCACTCAAAGTGATATATAATGAATTACAACTTACATCGAATGACCAACAATAAATATCAAGTTGAAATTGGCGACAGAAGAAAATGGAGAAATATGGTGTGAAAATGATGGAGGAAAGTTGCATTGACCTTTCTATTCATTTAATTAAAACATATTTGTTTTATTTTAAATAGGGTTAAATATGTTTTAGGTCCCTATAAATATCCCACTTTCTAAAATTGGTCCCTCTAAATATTTTCTTCAAACATTGGTCCTCCCAAAGTTTTCCGTCTCTAAATATAGTCCCTCCCGTTAGTTTGAACTAACGGATGGTGATGGTAATCCATGTGTGTCTAATTAATTTGTCATGGTGTAATTTATGTGATCCACGTGTGAAATACAATGCACAATATTTGTAGTCAGCATAACTCTTTTTTCGGTCAAACCCTAAATCCCTTCTTCCTCCACAAATCGTCATTTTGGGTTCATCTCTTCACCAGATTTCGATGATTCTTCCCCAAATCCTTCTTCTCCTTCCATTTAATCATGTCTTCTTCATCAAGGGTAAGCAATTTCGTGTCACAATACCCCATCATTGCCACCAGCTGTGAAGGGAAAAGGTGTGGATGCAAGGGTACTTTGATTGCATACATGTGCAAGAAGGGAAAGAATAATGGGAGATTGTTCTGGAGATGCCCATTTTGGAAGAACGCGGGAACTTTTAATATGTTCGTTTGGGATGATGAGTATGGTTTAAGGAAGGAAGATGGCAAAGTGTTAGAATCTGAATCCAACAAAGATGAGAGAGATATGCAGTTTGTCGATACGTTTAAGGAGCTTTATGAAGCATCAATGAAGAAGAACACTAGGTTGAAGCTGGAGTTAAAGAAGGAGGAATTATATGGAAAGTTCAAGACCATATGTGTTGTAATTTCAATGTTGATCAACATGTATTTTGTTCTTAGATGTAATTGTTGAAGATGATATGTTAATTTTGTTTTGAACAAGTGATTCTGTAATGTTTAGGTACACGTCCTTTTGTAATGTTTAGGTACTTGTCCTATTCTAAGGTTTATGTATTTGTCCTTTTGTATTGTTTAGGTGTTATGAAATATAATTTTCTATGTTGGTTTGTTATGAATAAGTATTTCCTTTTGCAACATATGTTTATGTTATGATATACAAATTTAAGATAAGTTGTTGATTTGAAATACAAAGGCCTATACAAATTTGTTCTGTTATGATACAAATTTTATTTAACCAGTAATTTGAACATAAAAAGGCATATACAAACAGTGATATGAGTTTTACATCAAAATACCAAAAGAGTTATCATTTCATTGTAGATCGAAGTGTCATAATGTAATTAGTACATCAAAATATCAGTGTATATCATTACACCAGAAGTACATTAAACCAGATTCCAAAACAAGAAGTGCATTACATCAAAATATCAGAATTGTAAAACATCAAGAAGTACAAAACAACAAGTACATTACATCAGAATTGTTTCTTAGATACTTAAATAAAAAAACAAAACAAAGATCATAAGTTCTTCACTTCATTCAGTTTGACCCTTATTAATGCACTCATCTTCTTGTATCACCAATGGATCATCGGGTTGTTTTCCTGGGCCTGGTATGTTCTTGAACTTCAAAGTCATCAACCTCTCATAGTTCCTTTTTTCAGGTAACACATTACTTGTGGATTTTTACTTGCTTTGTGTCCTATGCTTGATTAGTTCACTACTGGATGACCTTGACAGGGTTGTTCTTATTCCTGGTGTCGCTCCCGAAAAGACTTAACGTCCCCGGTGCAGACGCGAACGGTCGGTAATGTTGGAGGTTGAAGGTGAATATAGTCGCTAGCTAGGCATTTTTATCCCGAAGGAAAGGTAATGCTGCATAAACCTGAAAGGGTATGGATAAGACGGTTGCGAACCAGAGAGACTGAGAAAGGGGGTTGGTTACGACCTGGGGAGGTATTAGCACCCAGATCGTCTGTCGTACTCGACGGGATCCACACTTACAAGATTGTGTTTAAAATGGGTAAGTGTATGTGATATCTGTGTGCAAACGCTAGGGAAAGAAAATACAGGTGTCAGTGCAAAAGGTGTGAATTGTTCAGGAACTGAGGCTTAAAAAGAAGGTTGGAAGAGGGGGAAGACACAAAGACTTTTGTTCGATAACTGTTAAGTTATGCCTACGTATCCTCTTGTGCAATGAGGAAGTCAGAACACTGTAGTTCGACTCAAAGAGACTTAGTGTTTTTATGTGAACTTCTTGCTTGTCTATGCTCAAGTGTATGACTCGTCTGGCTCGAGTGCTAATTGTCTTACATTAGACGGGAGAAGCGAGTTCTCGTTTTTTGAGTGAGTGTGATGAGAAAAGAATCCCGAAGAGACGTTTATTGTTTGTTTTTGTGTTTTCAGTTTTTTTTATTGTTTTTGGTGTTTTGCATAAGATAATGAGCTTAAGCCTTAATCAAGGGTCGTAAACTCACTATATCACCCCTGATTAGGGATAATGAGCCTACTTAAGTGTGAGATAAGCATCTCAACTTAATTACCTTAATGATGAAGGATTAATATCATTAACCTACTTGTGATTATTAAGATGTTTTTGGGTTTTTGTTTAGTGTTAAGTAATGAGTTTAATCTCCAATCAAGGATTAGTGAACTCATTACACCATCCTAAGAGAAGGATGATAGATGAGAACACTTAAGCTGATAAAGACTTCTCAACTTAATCCAGGGTTAGGGATTAAATTCATTATATAAAAAACCTTTATTAAATGGATTTTAATTAAAGGGTGAGATTAAAAAATGGATTTTATGGTTTGTAAGACAACTTGAGGGGGACTTGTCCATTAAACACTAGGGTTAGTCCCTCTTAACCATAAGGAAGAGATAGAACCCTAATGTAAGGCTCAAGTTACAAGATAAAGTCTTAGTGATTATTAATGTGTTTTGATTGAGCGGTGTAAACAAATTAAAGGTTTAACACTAAGGATTAAAGTTATACACTCCATCCTAAGATAAGAATACAGGCATAACCCTAATTCCAAAGTCTTAAAGCTTTAAGAGTTTAACCTCTGATTAAGAGATGATAAGAGAGACTCAAGGAGACTCAAAGGTAAAAATCCAGGGGAAACTATACACAACCCTAAAAATTATCATGCTTGGATATCCTATAGTTTGTGAGGCTTAAGAGAAAAGATCTTCAAGTCCACCAAGGAAGGGAAGCAGATGAAAAGAGAAGAGAGGAGAGAATAAGTTACTTACTTCCTGAAGAAGATAAGTAACTTAGGAGAAAAGAAAGGAGCAAGAGAAACACAAGTGAAGCAAGTTCACTCCAAAGACAATTAAAGGATGCAAATGCAAAGGAAAAAATAGGTGGGAGGTGAAGGTAAATCCACCTCCCAGACAACTTACCAAAAGTTCCTGAAATGTTAGCACAAGATGCATAAAATGCAAATGCAAAAGGAAACAAAGCATATGAAGGCAAATACCATAACCAGAAGTGTAAATGCAATGCAAATGGTGTATGAAATGATACAAAGGCATAAACATGTCATGTATATGATCATACAAGAGAATGAGTGCAAATGAAGCATGTTAGGAGCATGAAAACACATAGAAGTTCATGAAACAAAATGAATGCAAAGCATTCCAAAATGATGCAACAATGATCAAGCAATGTTTCAAACATGTCCTAAGATGTCTAAGATGACATACAAAATAATGTAATGGCATGACAAGTTCATAAGTTCATGATATGCAAAGAAGAATGCAAATGAAGATGCAAAATTAGGGTGTTATGAACAAGCATGATGCATATGGCCACAACAGAAGAAATACTCATGAGAAAAAAATTGAAAATACACTCAAATGAACCCTAGGGGCTCTCAAGAACACTCAGCAAAGGTGGAGGTCAGAAGCTATACCAAGGTCTACTTATGGTTTTTCTAAGTTTGTTAGGGTTTTTGGGTGATTCTTCAAACAAAATGCTAAACAAATTGAAAATGCAAGATAAAAATATGAGATAAATATCCTAGACAATACATGCAAAGAGTGATCAAATGCAAAAATAACCATTTACAAACTCATTAGGGTTGACCAGAAATGATTTTTCAAAGTTAGGGTTAGAAAATTGACTTTTTAAGAACCCTAATTCAATGATAATTGTGAAAATATGATCAAACCTAAAAAGAAATTTGTGTGGTGAGTTTGTAAACTGATCTAAATATTTATGGATGCTTCGTGATTTTTTTGGTGATTTTTAAATACCTAAATGCATTTTTAATTAATTAAAAGGGATTAATTAATTAAAAATGACATTTAAATTATTTAAAAATATTTTTAAAATGCAAAAATAAAAATAAAAATCTTTTTTGGGTTAAGAAAATTATTTGAAACAAAAATGCAGAAAATGATATTTTTTGAAAGTGTTTTGGTATTTTAAATAATTATGTGAAAGAAAATGCAATAAAATGAAAATAAAAATGAAATCAAAGGAAAGTAAGTTGATCTGATGGCTGGGATTCAAACATGAGGGGAGTCAGTTGACTGCGCGTGTGAATGAAGGGTCAGGATCTATTTTGAGATTTTAAATTAATTAATCCTAATTAATTTAATTAAAAATGGATTAGGGTTTAAACACATGATCTGGGTCGTCCATAATGCGCGCGAAGCTCACATCTAAGGGCCTATATTCAAAACATGCTAATTACACAGATTAGCCCTAATTAGCTTTGGGTGATTGGAACCAATGTTCCGTTCGTCTTCTCCGGCCAGCCTTCATCCCAACTTCCACCATAGGCCATGAAACACTACCAAAATCTCCAGAAATGATCTATGAACCTCCCTAAACACGAATCCAGCCCCAAAAACAATTTATTTTTCATCAATCGCATGAATCGAACCAAACATTTTTCTAGGTTAAAATTTCAGAGATACAGTTCATGCTCGTTTCTTCACCATTTTCAAAAATAACAAGTGCAGTGTGATCAAGGGAGCACGGGGAACATTTCCAAAACATAAAACAAAGCTTCTGGAAAAAAGTTTGGATGAACTACCTGAGATGAAGCTTTCACTCCTTGAGCTTTTTGGCCTCTTTCTTTGTTCAATCCACCTCCAATGAACTCCCTGATGATGTTGCAATGCTTAGAACAAGTTTATATGGCTTGGTTTGAGAGATACAACTCCTCTACACCATGAATCGTGTTTTTGTTTGGCTATGTTTCAAGGCTTTTTAAAGGGTGCTTTGTGATCCTTAGACCATTTGGAGATGATTGGTGAAGTTTGTTTTGAGGTTTGTGGCTTGTGTGATAAAATTCGAAGAGATAAAGTTCTTGAGTGATTTTTGGATTCTTGAGTTATGGGATGATTCAAGCCAATGTGTTGTGTGAAATGGAGTCCATAATGTTTGTATATGATATTCTGATTGACCAGAGAGTTGTTGGTGACATAGTGTGATTGGTATGGTTATTTTTTTGCAAAAAGTCAACATTGGTTGTACTATGAGCATGAGTCATGGCATGAGTGGTTCTATGGCATGTCTTGCTTCAACATGGTTCATGGTGAGCCATTGGATTGAAACATGTGAGTTGTAATAAGTGGATGAAGAGTTTCAAGGCATTTTGCAAATTTCCCTCTTTGAACTTTCTTGAGAAGCAAGGCATGGAAACTTGTGATTTTTGGTGCAATCTTGATCAAAATGTGTTGCATTATGTTGGCATGATGTTTAGAAGTTGATTAGAGGTCATGAAATGGCTTGGCAAGTGAAATTGCAAAAATCTCTCTTTGGTGCACATTTGAAAATTATAGGATTTTTGTCAACTTTGAAAGGCCATATCTTGAGTTCTAGGATGAATCAAGACATGTTCTTGTACTTTTTGAAAATGGGAAGACATAATCTACAACTTTCATGTTTGAAAAAATTTCATTTGAAGCATTTTTGGTCATGAAAGAATAGGTTGAATATCTTTCCCAAAATGGAAAGTTTCCATTACAAGTCATTTCCAAAAATAGCAAGTTTGCATTTGGCTCAAAATTCTCTAACTTTGTGAACTTCCAACCACTTAAATAATCAAATAAATATCATAGAGACTCAAAATGATGATGATGACCCTTTGGTACCCTTGATAGAGGCCTCAGATGCCCTGATTTTGACTTTACTTTTTCAAGAAGTTGCCCAATGATCAGATGACTTCCACAGTGAATTTATTCATCAAATTTGGTACACATGCTCTTCATAACATATTAAGACCATTAGAATCAAGAGTGACCAAAAAATTTGAGGTTAAGGGCCTCAAACCCAAAACCCTAATTTTGGTCATCTGTGTAGGAAAACCCTAGCTCTGCCTGGACTTCTGTGCAATCCTTTGACATTTTGTGACTTCCAATCATCCTTGGAGATATAATAAGACCATAGACCCCTCATGGACCCTCTTGGCATGCTTCCAGGCCTCAGAGATTGCTCAGATCACTTCTAAGATTCATCTGATCACAAAACCCTAATTGTGCAATCATGCAATGATTTGATGAAGTTGTTTATGCAATGTGAGATGCAATGAGATGTTTATGCAAAATGAGATCATAATCCATGGTGTGAGAAAAATTTAGGGAAAATTTGGGGTGTTTACACCTGGTGGTTTGAAAGGAGTTGGTCTAAACAATTTTGATTGCTTCCCAAAAAAGACTCTTGCTCCACTTGGCTTAGAGGGTGAAATGATAGATGACTTGAGAGGTGACTTATCAATTATCAGAGGTTGAATGTCCAATACTTTACCACCTTTTAGTAGGGAAGCTAAGGTTTTATCCAATGTTGTAGGTTTCTCCATGACAATTGGCTATGGTTTTGGCTCAATGGTTGTTTCATTCTTAAAGACTGCTTCATTCACAATTGGCTCTGATTCCTTCACATTTGGGTTCTCATTCTCAATCACATTTGGTTCTGATTCTCGTTGATCGGTGAGTATTTTTCGTATATTTCAAGCTATTGTGCCCATCATTTTTAGTGTTTCGGTTTGTTATAGTAGCATTTGTTGATATTTTCATATTACTTTTCCTCGTAATGGTCAAGTTAGTCTTTGCGTTTGTTTTCTTTGTTTTGAAGCATTGGTACCTTTGATCTGTGAGTTTTTGTTGTGTTTTCAGTAATGCAGGAAGTCGTGGATCAGAAGCACGCGAAAGTGGATTTTCGGTCGAGAAACAGAGTGTTTGGAGAAGAGTCAGAAGCCTGACACGGACCCGTGTCAGGAAGCCTGGGGACAACATATTAAAAAATGGAAAAATCATGCAAGTCAGAAGCCTGACACGGCCCGTGTCAGGGCATTTTACGCATCAAGATTCCAAGTCAGAAGCCTGACACGGGTGCCCGTGTCAGGGGACACGGCCCGTTTCAAGGCCCCTGAAGGCAGCAATTTTTAATTTCTTTTTCTTTTTCTTTTAGTGACCTCCAGGGGTATTTTGGAGATTTCCACTTAGCTGTTAGTAGTCTGATACATTAGGCTGAATGTGAAAACGAGAAAAAGGACTTTTTGAGTTGAGGAGAAGAGAATTTTATGATCGAGGGATTGAAGGCACAAGTTTTAAGAGAAAAGGCGATCTTGCAACGACATAAGACATTGAAGATCATCCAAACCCTATCACCAGTGTAATGAATTCTCTTTGTTTTCTGAGCTTTGTTATTGTAATTATGAATTTGAAAGGCTAAACCCCCCAATGCTAGGGGGTGTCCCTGATTTCCTTTGTAATGACAATTGAGTTGATTATTATAATTTCCTTTGTTTGATTATTATCGTTATGTTTTTCGACTGTTATTAATGCAAAACCTTAATTGGAAAATACGGTTTTTGATCTGAGGTTAGCGATAGGTAGGAATACCATTGTTAACGCTTTTTCTTGCAACATTATTTTATTAGACATCACCAAGGAATTGGGATGTCATAATTTAACCATAGACTTTTGATATTTTAAAACAACTTGGTATTCTTTCTATACGATCAAGGAATTGGGGTATAGGGGGAACACCAAAGGGGTTTCTTTAAAGGAATTTTTGAAAACCAATCTTAAAAGGCGGTAACGATTTATCATTGTGGGAAAGATTGTTAATAATCAAGTTTTATGTCATTACAAGGTCTTCATACACCTTCCCTAGTTTAATTCTCATATTTGTCATAACACTATCTAATTAAGCACTTTTATTTTACCTTATAATTGCAAGAGTTATCATACAACAAACCAAAGAATTTTTTGTTCAAACGTGTCATACAAACCTATATTACCTGTGCAGTCCTCAAGAGACCGACTCTGGGGATAACCCCTATTATTACTACATCGATAAAATAATACACTTGCTATTTACCGATCACCCGTACATTTGGTTCCTGCACAATTGGCTTTGATTCCTGTATATTTGGTTCTAGATCCTGCAGAATTGGTGCTTCCTTTAAAGTTGAATTCGTTTTTGCTACCCCTTGACTGATAACTGTTAAATCCTTCAATGTTTGATCTTTTTTGACAATACCTTTGCTAGTTGATGCTCCAATGCTAGATGGTGATCCCTTGGCCTTTTTTGGCTATTTGTTATGGAGCCCTTGGGCCTCTCCTGCAACACATATGATAATAACATTTGAATGAGCACATAAATTAGCATTGGATCTAATAAAAAAGTAAACATCAACATAAGTATTACCCTTTTTTTGGTTGCCACATTTGGAGGTACATTAGTCTGACTTGCTTGTGTAGGTATGCCTTGAGAATCTTGGGAAGGAATGTCTTGTACATTAGCTTCTACATTAGCCTGACCAGTCTGTGACTTAGCTTCTACCTCTTGATTCCATTTCTTGCAAGTCCTCTTGTTATGTCCCAATTGAAAGCAGAATTTGCATATATGGCTAGTGTTTGTTCTTTGCCACTTAGTTTATGCAACTTCATCAGGTTCCATCCTTCTCAATTTCTTATGTCTACCTGGCCCACATTTAAACTTAGGTGGAAGCATGATTTCATTCTCAGTTTTAGGCCACTTGTTTTGTCCATTTAATGGAGTAATGATCTCACTATAGCAGGCCTGATAAGTGCTATTGTGATAGCACTTATGTACATACTTTAAGGGGTCATCAATCTTCCTATGTATTACAGCTACAACATGCCTACTTAGAATACCTACAAGTGCCCAATAATTGCAAGAACATGTTTGTTTCTCTAAGTCTACAACAAAATTGTCAGTAAACAACACGTGAGTGACCTGAAATGTCAACCTACCAACATATGTTGATGTCCAACTAGCACTCTTTTCTATCTCCCTATCCAACCTCTTTAAGGGTTTTGTCATGATAACTCCCTTATAACCCTCTACCTTTTCCCTAAGTGTAGCAAACCTCCCCATTAGATAATTTCTAATCCATTCTAACATTGTTATGATGGGTCTGTCTTTTGGTAACAAAATTGTTGAATTGAATGACTCACTTAAATTATTCATTAAGACATCACATTTTGAAAAAGTTGGAAAAGTATGCTTACACCATTTTTCTTAGGAATTGCTTCAATCCACTCATATGCTTCCAAACTGATCTCTTTAATCATTAACATCTTTGCCTCGTGTGCTTCAAAATAGGTTGCTTTTGCAGCAGCCATCACGAGATCTCTAAACAAGGTGCCACCTCCAAATTTCTTCTTACAGTGTGCATAAAGATGTCTCAAGCAAAACCTATCCTCATATGCTGGATACTCCTCTTCAAACACCTGTACCAGACCCTGTTTGAGAAGCCATTATCAGTAAAAACCAATACAATGTTTCAATATGCTAAAAGTAAATGCAATGAAATAAAATACTAAGACTACCTTTTGTTGGTCAGAAATGAAGCACCACATTCCATCACCAATGTTTTCAATTAGCAATTTCATGAACCAGTTCCAAGAATTCTTAGTCTCCATCTCAACCACAACAAATGCAATTGGTAGGTATTGATCATTAGGATCTCTCCCAACAACAATTAAAAGAATCCCTCCATATTTGTGTTTCAAGTGACAACCATCCAATCCAATGAAAGGTCTACATAATCTTGTCAAAGCTTTCTTGGTTCCATCTAGGGACATGTAACATCTCTCAAATCTTGGACTCATCCCTTTAATAGGATCACTTGTGTTTATTTTAAAAGTGTTGCCAGCTGATGCCCTTCTCAATTTAGCCCCATAAGATCATAGAAGACTAAATTGTTTGCTTAAGTCACCTTCAACAATGGCTCTTGCAATCTCTATTGCCTTGAATGCCTTACATGTTGGAATCTCTGTTGCATACATTTGCCTCACATAAGCTACCACCTCACTTAACCTCATTTTAGAGTTATTATTCAAACCATCAACAATAACTTTAGCCACCCATTCTGCTATAACATTGATGTTAAAAAACTTCCTTCCACACTTGTGTTTTTCATACAAGGTTTTGATTCTAAATGTGGTGGAGGTGAGTACCCTACTACATAACACAATATAGACACATTTTTCTTGTCCTTACACACAATCCTACATCTATTTGAGTAATTTTTTTCAAAGTTAACCTCCATTCCATTCAACACACTGTGTTCTAAAATAGCATCTTTGAATTGTCTAAGAGATGAAAACTCCATTCCAACTTTGAAAACACAATCCTTACATAATGTATCATCCTCATTATACCTCAAAATACAAGGCCTTTCATCACAACTATCCTCATCACCACCACTGTCAAGCTCATCTATCATATATTCATCCTTAATCAAATGTTCCTTACCCATCTCTTTAGTTATAAATACATTCTTATCGTCTTTACTCTTTCCCTCTTCAGTTTGAACATTCTCAATCTTGTTTACCTCATCCCTATTTACTTCATCATCCCTATTGACAATCACATAAATAAGTCCTTCTTTAAAACCAACCATCCTCTCATCTTCATTATCCTTAAAGTGCACACCTTGCATAGAATTATCACTAGAATCAGTACTTGATTCACTCAAAATCTCAGCTTTGTCTTCACGCTTCACTCCCTTCCTTTTCTCTATATACTTAATCATAAAAGTTTCCTCTCCATCAACCTTAGGCTCACAATAAATCTCAACATCACACTTGTATCCAATAACATACATGGCTAAATCATGTGCATCTCCATCATCCCTAATTTTTTTAAATCTTCTTCAAGCAATCCTCCCTCATGCTTCCACCACATCTTAACTGAAGTATAATCAAACGCTGGTTCAAACACTTTCACTAAATCAACAACCTCAAAGAAACTCCAATAATCTGAATCTTGTCCACTAGAGGCATATATATCCCCACCCTCATATTTTAGGTTAGTGTCTTTTACAAAACAACCCTTTGTGTAGAAAACCATCTTGAACTTATCCATTAACCTGTACACATAATTTAACCTATGTTTAATATCATTTACTAATTTCAGAATAAAAAATTACATTAACCCTAGTTTTTTTACCAATTCTACATCAAAAACCACAACATATTGCTATGCCCTAATTATTTACTCACAGTAACAAAATCATTCAGTTAAAGCATCGTACAACATAAATAGAAAACAAACACTATTAAAGCATACACACAATGAGACCACACAAGTACAACAATGGTAGACAAAAGTTACTAATCTGAGACCACCTTCTAGGATACGAACGATGCTTGCTTGAGACCACTACACCAATTGCAATCTTCGTTGACTTGCGCAAACGTTTCCAAAGTAGAAAAGGAGAAAACAAAAGGAGAAGACTTTGATTATGTTACTAGGGCATTACTGAAGAAAGGTAAGAAATGTCTCTTTGAATTACCATTCATTTTGTATTTTTTATTTTAACATATTTTCCACTCTGGTCACAGTCACCCACTTCAGCAAATGAATTAGACACACATGGCTTGTCACATCACCCTCCATTAGTTCAAACTAACGGGAGAGACTACATTTGAAAACGGAAAACTTTGGAATGACCAATGTTTGAAGAAAATATTTAGAGAAACCAATTTTAAAAAGTAAGATATTTGTAAGGAATTAAAACTTATTTAACCCTTTTAAATAATAATAAATTGTAAAAGATGAAAATGAATTTTAGTTAAAATAATAAATGATAAATTATAAAAAGTTGACTAAATAAAAACTATAAATTCAAAATAAATTACTTTTGAATAAAAAACCAGTAAAGGTATATAGAGAACACACACTCCAAACTCTTAAACGGTTAAACCCTAAAACCTCTTCATTTTCAATAACCCACTTTCTCTGTCGCCGCTGCAACCATGACGGAGCTGAAGCTATCCGAAAGCCGCGACCTGACCCGCATAGAGCGTGTGGGAGCTCACTCGCACATCCGTGGCCTCGGTCTCGACTCCTCATTACAGCCACGCGATGTCTCTGAAGGTATGGTCGGCCAAGTTAACGCCCGGAAAAGCGCCGGCATCATTCTTCAAATGATAAAGGACGGAATAATCGCCGGACGCGCTGTTCTTCTTGCCGGACAACCCGGAACCGGCAAAACCGCCATCGCCATGGGGATGGCAAAGTCTCTCGGTCTCGAAACGCCGTTTGCTATGATTGCCGGAAGTGAGCTCTTCTCACTTGAGATGTCGAAGACCGAAGCCCTAACACAAGCCTTCCGCAAGGCGATTGGTGTCCGTATCAAGGAAGAAACGGAGGTGATTGAAGGTGAGGTTGTTGAGGTTCAGATTGATCGTCCGGCTGTTTCCGGTGCTGCTGCGAAGACGGGGAAGTTGACGCTGAAGTCGACGGAGATGGAAACGGTTTACGACCTTGGCGCGAAGATGATTGAGGCTATTGGGAAGGAGAAAGTGACGAGTGGTGATGTCATTGCCATTGATAAAGCGTCCGGGAAGATTACCAAGCTGGGTAGATCGTTCTCTAGGTCGAGGGATTTTGATGCTATGGGACCACAGGTGAAGTTTGTGCAGTGTCCTGATGGAGAGTTGCAGAAGAGGAAGGAGGTTGTTCATTGTGTTTCTCTTCATGAGATTGATGTTATTAATAGCAGGTTATTAACCCTTTTATTATTTTCTTGCTTTATGTTTTGTTAATTATTTCACTAATTAAGCTTGGTTAATTAAGTAATACTTGTAGCTAATTTTGCGGTAAATGATAGGGTTCAATGGTTTATTGCCTAGTATAGTATCTCTTAACTCGAATTATTGTTCAACTATTTGACTATAGTTTATTATGTGTTTTTCCTTATAAATGAGCTTTTATGAATATTCAAAAAGCTAATAGGTGTTCAGATAGTGGCACGTGTGTGCCGGACCCCCAAATACTAACATGAATACATAAATACCTTTAAAAGAGAAGTTGCAACAACATACTACATTAGTTCCAACAAGGCCATCAATATAAGTTCCCATCAAAATCAAATTATAAATGTACTCAAAATGACTGAACCAAATTCTAAACCTTTAAACAAAATGACTAGATCACATCCCTGTCTGCCCCATCATTACTTGTAAGTCCACCATATTAATATCATCTTGCTCATCACTTGATTCAAACTCTTTATAGAAGTTCCACTGCCAACCTATGTCAATATTGTCACCAACATATTTAAAAAAACCTTTGTTGTTGGAAGTGTGTCACACTTGTAGAAGATGATGTCATGGTTGCTAATAAAAGAGAAACAGGACAACACAGCAAAACTAAGCAAAACAGCAGAGAAGGTGGAGAAAGCACATAGCAAAACAGAGAAGAAATAAGCTGTGAATGGATGAGAAAGGTGAAGAAGTAGATGAATAGGTGAAGAACTGTGATGATTTTGGAAGAACGATGGATGACTTGCTAATTTGCGAAGAAGAATGTCAAAGAAGTTGTGTGAGGAAGTTTTGCAAAGAAGATGGCTTTCTAAAATGTGAACACGCGAGTGAAGAGGGAAAATGCAAAAAACATGTGAAATGACCTAAAGCAAACACTTTTGCTTTTATGTTAAGTCAAATTGAAGGGCCAAAATACCAATTTTCCCTTAAAAAAATTGAATTTACAAATTTATCTTCATCTTCACAATAGCGGTCTGCAAACTGCTAGAGAACCGCGATTGTGCTGCGATAGTGTGCTATTCCCGCTATCGTGGATAGCGCTTAGCAGCCCAAAAGAATTGCGGTGAGGTCTGGTTCTGCTATGCTACACCGCTATAGTGCCACCATAGTGTGCTATTGACAACCTATAATCAATGTACTCCTTAGAAATATCACTGACTTAAAAATTGGTGGATAGATCGATGCTACTTTTTTTGATGATTTCCCGACTGATTTGCTCCTAGAGTTGAGTCAAAATGTTCTTGAGTTTGGTACAAAGACTTGCATTATATTGATGCTTTCTATGTGCATGGTAACAAAGTGGAATTTCTTTAGCCTTACCAAGTTAGGCCTGTGGTATATTTTTGTGGGGTGATTATTTTGGATCCCACTGACCCTTGTTGATATTGGGAAAAGCTAGTGCACTTATTTTTAGATCTGTGTTTAACAAAATTGACTATGAGTCGGTGAAAGCTTGGATACATTACTGTTGTGTTGTGTGTTTTGCAGTTAGTAATTTCATGAAGTGCTCTGTCTCCGAATGTTAAATCATTCTAAATAAATATGAAGCTTTCTATTAAGTTTTCCTTGATGGTTTTTCATTATTTTGTTGTTTATCTCCTTCAATAAAAGGATGCTCACTTTTAAGGCTTATAAATTGTCTAAATGGTTGCTTCTTTGTTCTCAGCATCGACTAATTCTCTTGTTTTAATTTCAGAACACAGGGATTTCTGGCTCTTTTCACTGGTGATACAGGTGAAATTCGTGCAGAAGTCAGGGAACAAATTGACACCAAAGTGGCAGAATGGAAAGAAGAAGGAAAGGCAGAGATTGTGCCTGGTGTCCTTTTCATTGATGAGATACACATGCTTGATATAGAGTGCTTTTCATTCCTAAATCGGGCTCTGGAGAACGAGATGTCTCCCATATTAATTGTTGCTACCAACAGAGGCTTCACAACTATTCGTGGCACGAATAACAAATCTGCACATGGGATTCCTGTTGATCTACTTGATCGCCTTCTCATCATCAAAACTGATCCTTACACAGAGGATGAAATTCACAAGATTCTGGATATCAGATGCCAAGAGGAAGACGTAGACATGAGTGAAGGTGCAAAGCATTTGTTAACCAAAATAGGTGTAGAAACATCCCTGCGTTATGCCATCAATCTAATCACAGCAGCTGCGTTGGCGTGCCAAAAGAGAAAGGGAAAGACAGTGGAATTGGAAGACATAAATCGGGTTTACAATTTGTTTTTGGATGTCAAAAGATCTACACAGTACTTGATGGAATATCAAAGTCAATACATGTTCAGTGAAACAGGTGAAGTTGATGAAGATGATGCCAATGCTATGGTCCTCTGAAATACATTCTCATCAGTTCGAGCCTTTGTAATTATTTAATGCTATTTATTTCATGATCTGGCTGGTCATTGAACTTCATTTGTATTTGATTTTGAGCACCAGCAGTTTTTCCAAGGTTGAACATTTCCAAGGCTTTTTTATATTTGTTGTCTCATGTGTGCACTATCATGTTCATTTTCATTCACATGTGCTTGATTAATTAAAATTTTAGCCATTTAATCAAACTATAATTCCATTTTCTCCATCCTCCTCATTTACTCTTTTGTTGTCCTAAATTGATAACTCTAACTCTAATTTCTTGTAATCATAATAATTTGAATCCAGGAAATTAATGGCTTCATTCTTCAGCAATGCTTTGAATTTGTGTAATCAAAACTCTAGATATATTTGACCTTTGCTTAGAGCTCATTGATAATTCTTTTATGAATTCATTAAAGTGTTCAACTTTGGATCAACTAAAACATAGATTTATAACATGGCGATTCTTTCACGAAAAGAATTCGTAAACATGTTCATCTTCCCATATATGTTTTTTACAAATACTAGCTTCAACCTAGTGTATGTTGCAGGAAGACGAAGGCAGATGTCAGGTGTCAAGTCTCAGACACTAAAATATTCTTCCGTGTCGAATTTTTGGAATATTGATAATAAGAGAAACATTATATTGGTATGAATTTGGACTTTGACAATACTTATGATTTATATATCATTGAAGCATTCTTTGCAAATGCCTCAAGATTTTAAATCCTACATCTCAAACTATTCAAAATAATAGACTATGTATTTAGAAGGTACTGATATATACACAATTTACATAATATAAATCTGGAAAATGAGATTTGGAAACAAAACATGTAAGTTTATATCTAAACTAGGAATTAAGAGGTTGAAGACAGAAAGTAACAATGTTGATTCATATCAGCCAATCTTTTCTGTGTTGCTGTCATCTGATGGCCATATTACTGTCTCAATGAGTCTTTCCCTCATCAACTCCAAGTTTTCATCAGATATTTGTTTATATATCTCAGCATGATTACATTTCTGCATACAATAAAAAAAATTAATGCCTTCACAAATGATTTTACACGTTCTTTCGATATTTTCATGTATGAAAATTTTGAATTTTATTACCTTAACCCATTTGCCATAGAGGTGAAGCCTAGTTAACATCACTCTTTCAGCAAGCTCTTGTTGTTCCTGTCAATTGAATGAAAACACATATGGCATCATCTAAATCATACATTAACAGAACATAAATTGCAAACCATGAAGTAACTTTTGCAGTAAAAGTTGTTAGTATATTCATAGAGTACCTTCCCGAGCATTCGGATAAAACGTTTTCCATCTGCTGGTTTGTTTGATACAACAAAACTGCAAACATAGAACAAAACACAAACAACAGTACAATCTTAATATGTTGTCAAAATTTCAAAAGTTGTCTGTGCATGGTGCTTATGAATTTAAGTCCTTCCAAAATTTTCTCAATTTAAGGAAGGTTAGACTTATACAAAGATGGTCGAATGCAAATAAATTGAGTATTCTAAGTCACCGAATTCTCTAAAAGTTGTGGAGGAGTTCGATTTAATCAAAGCTTACTATAAAAGTAGACAATTTGTTCTTTTATATGTGTTTCTTGTTTGCTGTCACTAACTAAAATTGTGACAAATTGTTTTTGGTAAGTATAAGCAAATCTTAGGTTTATTTCCTAAGTTAGTTATGTGTTGAGTTAGTTACACTTGTTTAGTTAAATTAGGTTGTTATCACAGCTATAACTATCAAAGAATTCAACAAAATTATTCTTCCAAGAATAAAGAATTCACTTACTTATAAAACCAAGTATATTTAGGCGGGTTCATCTCATACAGTTGCTGAAGAACAGTCCTCACAGCTTTGTACGTGAAATAGTTGAGCATTTGCTGTTTACAAACATGACCTCAGTTAGATTGCTTTCACATATAACATATGTCAACAAATTCATATCCTAATTTAACATAAAAAAAATTCATAACAATTGTACACAGGAGTTGGTCGCATTTAGCGTGATTCAAATCTGAGACCTCAAGAGGAGCACACGTAACTATGAATTCAAGGATATTATCATTATTGAATAGCATGCACAAAAGTTTAGATTAAATTACCGTTTTAACATCCTCAAAAGTATCATCATACTGACCACCAAGTTCACTAACAATGGTAACTCTCCTATCATTACTGCTTTGCTTCTTACAGCTTCTGCTAAACTTGAGCCTCCATTCTCTTCCCGGATCAGTAAAAGAACTGCTCAACCTCATACCGCCGCCGCGCCTCGCCGAATGCTTCTTTCCCATAAAATTCTTCCACAAAACCACATCTCCACAACCACTCTTCACATTTGTTGTTGGAAGAGAATCCACACACAAACATGGACCAGTGTGTGAGTCCATCATTGATGAACCAATAACAGATATTGCTCCTACCATCTTCCTCTCTCACAACAAAAACTCTTAAAAGATGAAAAATGGTTTTAAGGATAGAAATGAAACTTAATAAAAATACCCAACAGACTAAATAAGCGATTAAGGAAGTAGTTAATAAAGGGTATGCAGAAAAATTGGAACTTGTATAGTTGTTACAGTCAAAGACGGATGAAGAGTTGAGGTTGAAGAAGAGAAAGAGGAGGCAAATTGGTGCAAGGAAAAGTAAACAAAAAGAGAAGTAGGGTGTGAGATTTTTTGAAGGGTGTGTGTGGATGTAAACCAGACAAATTTTTGAGGTCCAAAATTATCCAACAGAAAAATAATAAAAAAGGGAAGGATTCAAAATTGACATTGGCTTCTCCTTAAAGATTGAAATTCAACAATTGTTAACCAAGGAATCAAAGATACCAAGTGGTTAGATACGTTTGGTGAATGTACGTACCTAGCCACGTGGAGGTGAATCTTTGTCGTTATGTCATTCAGAGATTCCGTTTTGTGTTTGTTACACATGTGTGAAGGCGAATGGAAACTGTTTCTGCCAAACAAACTCGTGCGTAGTCCCACGTATGAACGTATCTAGGTGTGTTTATGGGATGCAATTGAATGTGGCACAAATGTAGGACAATGTTCACTTTTAGGATTATGAGTTCCTATGTTTGGTGAACGGTTTATTTTGTTATTGTTTGGTCGGTATAAAAATTAAGATTGGGAGTCACGTCAATCTCATGAAAAGTTAAATAATTTACTTTATAATTGTTTAAAGTGATTTTTGGTCATACAAGAAGAATAAATCAAATTTAAAATAGAAATTGTTTTGTGGAACAAGATGAACTTGCAAAATTAGTATTTTAACCATCGAAATGTGGAAAAAAAATGATGAAGTGGGTGATAATGAGGACATACATGTGAACCTTGCGCAATGCGCCTTATTTAAAAAGGGTGGTTAGAATCACCTCATGCATTTTGTAATACCCCGATTTAATTAATTAATTTAATTAAATTATTTTGAGTAGATTTGTCGTTAATTGTGATGCGTGATGTTTATTACTAAGATGATTATTTGATTAAGACGATTTAAGCTGATTTAGGAGATAAACTTATTTTGGGGAGTTCTAATAGTAACATTGAGAGGTGTGGATAGAAGTCCATTAGTGGATTAATTTAATAATTTTAGTAATAATAATATTAGTATTATTTTTATTACATTTTAATTAAAATAAGAAAAATAGGATTAATAAGAGTTTTAGGAAAAATTAGTCATAATCAGAATTTGGGAGAGAAGAACGAGTCTTGGAGAGAGCAAGAGCTAGGGCTAAGGATCTTCAAGAGGATTTTCGTAGGGATTCCATCCATAGATTCGAGCTGCCTTCAATCCAAAGGTAAGGGTGAAATTCGTATCTTATAATCGGGAGAAAATAATCTGTATGTATGAGATAGGGTTATTTAATTTCCTTGTTGTTGTTTGTATGATGTTTTGTGTACGATTTCGTGCGAATTAGATGGATTGATGTTGATATGTCTGTTATGAATTTGCTGATTATTGCTGTCATGAATATGGTTGTGATAATTTTCTGAGATGTGTGATGAATTGTGACGAATTTGGATTTAGATGATGATAATAGGTTGATAATTGGTGTAGTAATGATATATGAGAAATAAGATGAAGAATTTGTGAGTCTAAAACATGATAGAAACCCAATTAGGTATGGTTTAAGATGATGGAATGATGAACCTGTAGCAGGAGATGAAATGGTGAGGTTTCTGTTGATTTGCGTAACTGTTCGCTAGTGTTTTCCGTTGAACAACCTCTGATTTCTAATCCAACGTTAGATCAGTTTACTTGCAGGATCAACCATACAAATCCTAAGACATAAGTGCGAAAGTGATTTGGTCGAAAGTGATGATTTCTAGCAATCTTGTGTTATTTTAATCTTATTAAGGTTTTTATTATGTTTGTATGATTCTATGAGACGAAGAACAAAAACAAGGTTTCTTGACGAAAACGTGAACTAAGTAAATTTTGGTAATGTAAAAGGATAAATGGCAAGGGAAAATAAAGGTTGGCAAAAGTAAAGAACTTGTAAATTGCAGGAATCGTAAAAATGCAAGAATGTTAAATAACATAAAATTTTATTAAACTGAATAAAAGTGGTGTTTCACACATACATTTTTCCAGAAATCAAATTCTTTTCTCTCACACGGGTACTTTGAGTAATTTTAAACATGAATTTGTACACAATATCACACACACAAATCTGACAAGAATTGCTTTATTTATACACAACTAAATAACTGCCCCTAACGGACAAATCATACGATTGTAACACTTGGCCTTTGGAATGTCTTTTTCTATCAAATGTTTCCACGTGTCCCTTCTGCAAAACGTCTTTCATCTTTGAATTTCAAATTTCAGCGCCTGCGTCGAAACAAAACGTCTCCTCAAAGTTATCAAACCCGTTGAATACCAGCATTTGCCACCTTTAACTAACCTCATTGAAGTTATCTAAACATCCTCACTTCTTATCTTTGTCGAAGACGTCCTTCACATTTCTTTAGTCGAACTTAACCCCCTGAACACATTTTATTCCCTGATCGAAATGTTGTTTTTGATTCTGATTTCATGGCGTCGAAAATCCCTGTCTACAAATTGTCCCCCAACAAAGGCCTTTTCGAATATTCTAGAGAAAAGTCATTTGTTGTCGAGAATTACTTTGATGCCATGTCAACTTTTCATTTTCATCATTTCCAAGGCAAGATACTTCAAATCCCCAGAAATTTTCATCATCACATCTTTTCTAAAAAACGTCAACTCAACCCATGTTCCTGATAACTACTTCATTATCCCCTAAGGCTAGGAAATCATAAGTTTTCCAACTGCCATCAACCCACTTTCTTTATGAAATAAGTTCGCCATGTGGCCCATGATTCAATCAAGACTTAACCGTATCAATCTTTTTGTCTATAAATACTAAACCATTCCTCTCTTCAAACTTTTTACATAATCTTCTTCTTCTCAAAGAAAAAAATTTCATCCCTCTAAACCGCAAAGAAACTTCCTTTCAGACAACAATGGCCTCCAAAAAATCTTCCAGCAACAAGAAGACTAAAAGCTCCACTACACTTCCATGCGAACACAGGCTGAATGGACCTAACATCGTTGAAACCAACAATACATTCCAGAGCCTCCCGATGAAAAGGAAAAGGATAGCATTTACAGGTCTCAGGTATTAATTCCTATACTGGTTTCTGGTACTTGTCATTCTATCTTAGGACATTTCCCTAATCCAGACCTTAACCCAGATAGGTTAAAAGAATATTTCCCTTCATATCAATGTCTAAAACCTATAGGAGTTGGGGTTAAACCCAAACAGACTGAGGAACCAACTGAGGGTTCAAATTCGACCACAGATGAAGGTCTGAATTTGCTTCATCTAAACAATGTTAGGATTTTTAGAACAAGTCCTATGGTGAAAGATCCCTCCGACTATCTTGCTTGGTTAGCAAAGATTGAAAAAGTTAAAGAACCCTTTTGGAGAGAAGTAGGAATCTTCGACTTAATCCAAATGTCGAAAGTAGGACCTAACTATTGTCCTAACATGATTTTAGTTTCTCTCTTTTTCTGGGATAACACCTATAACAATTTTCACCTTCCTTGTGGAATGGTCACACCAACCCTTTTCGACCTAGCAGCAATATGTGGGCTCAACCCTCTAGGATGGAACTTCGACCCAAATCTTCAGAACCATGACTCCATTAATATCGACACCAACAAAGCCTCTTACTCTGTGTTCATCAATCACTATCATGATAAGACGACTGATACAGTGTCTAAATAAGAGCATATAACCTTCTTAACTCTATGGCAGTCGAAGTATGTCTTCTGCTTCCGTTCTTTACAAGTGGCGAAAAAATTTGTCAGCATAGCTAATCAACTCGAAGATGGGATCAGATTATGCTTGGGCGAGATGATATTGACGAACCTATATGAGTCCTTGAGCGAAAGTGTAGACTTCCTGAAAATTTCCACTGACAAAGGGAAACTTAGCATATCAGGACCCCTTTGGTTATTACAATTGTGGCTTAATGCCACTTTCAAAACTTGTATCCCTGTCAAGAACGTGGTGAATGAAGAAGAAGTGGAAGATAGAGTCGTCAAATGGCCCAGATTAGCACAACTAACGCCATCTGATGAAGGGCTCAGTCTTCGACAGGCTTTCACGAGTTACGTCATGATGCTCGCCAAGAGGTATAACTTCACTCCTTCAATGGCACCTTTTGCCCACAAAACAATTGGTCCTGAATGGTTCACCACACAACCTCCCTTTGAGATGGAAGAGTCTGAACAAAAATTCATCAACATTTGGGAAGCATTCCTGGTCCCTAGCCTCCTTCTCTCCCACAATAATGTGACAAAGACCAAAAACGCTTTAATCGTTTACCAACCCAACCTAGTTGCCTGACAATTTGGATTGGTCCAGCCGAAACCAAAATCCATCTTTTCGAAGAAAATTTCCATCCTTTTCTACAACTCCTACCATTATGAGGAACAAAGTCTCCATTTGGCGAAGAAATATTTTGCTGGTTCTGTTGATATCTGCCTAGTGGTTTTTCGACGTTCTTTTCTTTGCACCCATGAATTTGATGTTTGGTGGAGGGAGTACTACCGCACCAAATTCTATGATGTCAAAGCATTCACAACTTACCTGACCAATGCATTTACTCTTGTGCATGATCGGACGAAAAAAGGTAAAGGACAACATATCCAAGAGATACAAAAGTTTCAAAAGCATAAGTATAAGCGAAGCAGCAGTGACTTTAAAGCATAAGTTGACGGAGAGATTGGATAAATTAAAATTGCCTTCGTATGTTCGACCAGAACAACGATATGAACTAGCTTTCAATCTTTATCCACCAAGGTTTCCCCCTCTTCCTTCTGCTGACTTTGGGGTGGCGTTGAGCCCTCCATTTCTAGATTGGTTTATTTGTGGGGATTCTTTGAAAATCCTTCGTCAACAATCCAAAAAAACCTGTTGAGCGAGTGGTTCCGACTAAGTTCACTTTGGATGATTACAAAGTACACATTCATATTGGAATATAACATGTTCACGTGGAAACTCCCATTCTTGAAGGTGTTTTAATCGAAAACAATTTCTTTATTTCGATATTCTGAAACTTGTCTCTCTTTTTTCTTTTTATTTCTGACTTCATTTTGTGTTCTTCAGCTAGCAAAGTCCAAACCAAAAAGGTTGTTGTCAAAAGCACTACTGATGTGATGGAAGAAGATCCACCCGTTGTCACTAAGAAACCTTTGACTAAGGTACAAATCCTCTTCTCTTAGATCAGCCTACCTTTTCATTTTTCAAAACTGAATTAACTTTTACTACCATGTCTAGGTAAGTCGAAAACCACCACCTACGCCTAAAAGAAAACAACTAGAAGAAAATGTGTCTAGTGAAGAATCTAGTGATGAATCACAAGAACCAAGTCAACCCCAAAAAAGGAAGAAACCTACAAAAGCTCCTACTCCGAAGTCCAAAGCCAAAGTAGTGAAAGAAACTTCTCCACCAAGTCCAGTTGCAAATGTGCAAATAAGGGACGCAGAGAGTGGGAATTTTAGTTTTCACACTGAGATTCCTCAGGTAAATCCTTGTTTCGACTGTTTAGCCTTTATCTTCTTAATGTATTTTCTCTTTTTTGATTTTGGGCTATTTGCAGGTCAATTTTGACAACACTCCAGAAAAGAAGGGAACAGAACAAGATGTTCCAACATATCAAAGTACCAGTCCAACACCCTCTTCTCTTAAACATATGACAAAGGAACCAGAGGCGGAAGAACCACCATCGCCTGATTCTCCTCAATACTCTGACGACCACTCTCATTCTCCTCCTCTAAATGCAAATTCTCATCAGCAGGACGAAGACCCGAAAGATGACGCTGAGGTCATATGTGATAATATCAAAGAAGGAGTAACTGGTGGTGATGATGACAAGTCGAAGGAAGAAAACAATGGGTCACACCAAGGGCAACCAAGCCAACCAAATTCTGACTAACAAAAAGGAGGGTCAACTGGTTTGACAACTCTATCTCGTGAAGAGATTGAGAATCTTAAAGTGCAAAAACCCTTGGAGTACCTCAAAGCTGTACTCAGTGCCCGTTTCAACTTCCAAGACTCTTCTCAAAGTACTTCGACTACTTCAGGAGCCACTTCCAGCGTGCATTCTCTTGAAGTTGTCCTAGATGAGATCAAGGCAAACATCCTTGATGTGGACTTGTTCAAGGTTTTAGATGCAAATTCAACTGTCTGCTTCGACTTGAAGAAGATCCTAAAACAAATCAACGTCTTGGAGTCTCCTGCTGAAGTGAGCACCTCGTGATGGACCTGACCACCCTGGTCGACATGGTGAGTGCTAAGCTGCATCGTCTTAAGGATTATGCAAAACAAATCTCCAAAAAATCTGAAACCCAACTTGCTGATGGGATGCTACAACCTATTTGACCAACAAAATCACAGAGCTGCAGAAGATTTCTAAGGCTTATGCCAGAGTGATTGTCGAATGCGATAACAACATTCAGAAATGGGAGGAGGAGATGGCTGAACTTCAAAAGAAAATCTTTCAGGAGAAGAAATGCAAAGAAACTCTTCAGAAGCCTAATCAGAAATAGATCTATGAAAAGCTAAAGGTGGGGGTTCATCATGCTGAAAGGGCTCAAATACTTACTCAAGAAATTGAGACCCTTTCGACCAACAAAAGCTTTTGTGAACGTCGACTCCAGATTCAGAAGAAGAAGTTTGATGAGTTGAAGAAATCTTTTGACAAAATTCAATTGTAATAGGGATAACTTTTTATGTACTAGTTAATTTGCCAGTAAACTGTTTGTAATGAATCTAATTCCATTTGTTTGGAAAAGTACACTATATTTTCCTTTGTATGCAATTTTACTCTTGTCTATTTTTACTTTTTTGCAATATTGGCTTGTACCTTTTTAAGTACTTTCTATTTATTTTGAATATTCTTTCGTCTTTCCCTATTTCTCCGATTTCATATGCGTCATTCGAAAAACATTCCAAAATTTGGAAAGGTCCTTCCCACTTAGGGGACCACTTTCCCAATGCTTTATCTTTTCGATCCATAGGAAGAATTACCTTCCAAACTAGATCCCCAACAAGAAGAATTTTATGCTTTACCTTTTTATTATAAAACTTTTCAACTCTTTCTTTTTGCCTCTTTAACAAATTCAGCGCATGCAGTCTTTCTTCATCTAAATCAACCAATTTGTCCATCATCATATTCCAATATACATCTGACGGAATTTCATGATTCCTCTGGATTCAAATCGACTATAAATAAATTTCGACTGGAAATACTGCATCATGACCATAAGTCAACCTAAATGGGGTTGAGTTCGTAGCCTCTTTGGGAGACGTTCGACAAGCCCATAAAACTTGATCTAAAGTCTTATGCCAATTCTTAGGTTTTTTACCCACATGCTTTTTAATCAAGTTGATTACCACTTTATTAGCTGCTTCAACTTGTCCATTCGCATGAGCGTAGTAAGGTGTCGAATTAAGGAGTTTGAATCCTACTTCTTTTGCAAATGCTTGCACGTTCTTTCCAGTAAACACTGATCCCTGATCTGTGGTTATTGTTTATGGAATTCCAAACCTATAGATTATATGTCGTCAAATAAATTCGATGATTGTTTCCTGTTCTACATTTACCAAAGGTATAGCTTCAATCCATTTAGTAAAATAATCTATTCCAACAAGAATGTATTTTTGTCCCTTTGAAGAAGTTGGTCAAATTTCACCAATTAGGTCTAAAGCCCAACCCCTAAATGGCCAAGGCTTCACAATCGAATGCAATTCACTTGCAGGAACGTGTGGTATGCATGCGTGTAATTGGCATTCTTGACACCCTTTGGCGAAATCAATACATCAACATTGTTGGCCAGTACATTCCCTGTCGAAATAGCAACCATTTCATTTTATGTCCTACTTGATTCACACCACAGGTTCCACTATGTACGTTTGACAAAGCCACACAAGCCTCTTCTTCGCCTAAGTATTTTAATAAAAGCCCTTATGAGGTTTTCTTGAAGAGCTCATTTCCAAAAAGTATATAGCTTAAAGCTTTGTACTTGACTTTTGTTTCGACCCTCGTATTTGGGTCCTGCAGATACTCCTTGATGGGCTTTCTCCAATCCCCAACTCTTGAGTCATCAATGTTGAAAATTTCAAAGTTTTCTTTGTCACCATACCCTAACTTTATTGTTTCCAAATCTGATGGAGACAACTTGGTGGACACAACTCTTCCTCTAACTTCAATAGCCTTCTGTAGGTTTTCTTTCGAGACCTTATAACCAGATGGTATTTGGGCAAGGTCATTCGCCTCTTGATTCTCCATCATGGGTATGTGTTTGATGTCCACATTGTCGAATCTTTTAAGAAGTCTGTTGGCTATGACGAAGTACATAATCAAATTCTCTTTTACACATTTATATTCTTTAGTTAACTGTTTTACTACTAATTCAGAACCGCACATTATTTCGACTCTTGTTGCCCCTAATTCCAATAAGATTTCAAGTCCTGCAATCAGGGCTTCGTATTCTGCTTCATTATTCGAACATGAGCCTTCAACTTTGTAGTTGAATTTTGTTGGAATTTTATTATGAGAAATAATTAGCATTCCGACTCCAGTTCCATTTCTGTGGCTAGAACCATCAAAATATAACTTCCAAGGTTCCATTTCGACATAGTCTAACCCATTTTCATTTATGGAATGGTCTACTATGAAGTCAGCGACCACTTGTCCCTTAACAACCTTTAAAGGCAAATATTTTAGGGAATATTTTGTTAATGCTAAAGCCCACTTTCCAATTCTACTATGCAAAATAGATTTTGATAACATATATTTTATTACGTCGAAATGGGAAGATACATATACATCAACAGGTTTAATATAGTGTTTTAATTTCATACAAGAAAAATATACACATAGACATAATTTTTCTATAACACTATATCTAGTTTCGGCGTCATTCAGGACTCTGCTGAGGTAGTAGATGGCTCTTTCGACGCCATTCTCATCTTCTTGACATAGCATGCTACCCAGCGTTTTATTTGATGCCGAAATGTATAATATCATGTTTCTTTTTCTACAAGGAGGGATCAAAATTGGAGGGCTAGAGAGGTATTCTTTGATCAGGTCGAAAGCAACTTGATGTTCCTGCCCCCATGTGAAGTCTCCCTTCTTTAGTCGAAGCAATGGTGAAAAGGCATGTGCTTTCTGTAACACAGTGGGAGAACAAACTTTTATTTATGTTGCGGATAGCAAGAGTCGTCACCGACTTTTATTTTATCCATATGGAAAGGGTATAAAAGAACAGGAAAGACCTATTTTTAAAAGACTTGAGTTCGGGGGGTAGGTTATATAAATGGAAGGTGTAAGCACCCTTTATATCCATGGTTATCCATGGGCTCTTAGTTACTTAGCTCACTTATTTGTTTGAAAAATAAAAGTGTGGTGTGTGTTTAGAAATTTTGTATAAGTACTTTGTAATGATCCTCTTATGGATGTATACAAAGCCTTTGAGTTTGAAAATATTGGAAAAGTGGGGTGTGAAAAAGAAATTTGAAGTGTGAGCAAGTAACTAAGTTGTACCTACCCTAGACGAATCTTTCGTATTCTTTTATTTTCTTTCAAGGGTAAGACTATCCCTATTATTAAGGAGTAGGTAGTCATTAACTTGGATTTTATTAAGGGACAAGCGTAGGGTTATCGTATGGTCAATGAAGGCAACTTGTAGGGGTGTCTTTAGCAATTCGTAGGGACTATCATCATTTTTACCGAAGGGACAAGATCATTATATCATCGGCAACCTCAGAGGGACTTGATTTTTTAATCTGGAAGGGACAATGATGATTTATTTATTAAAGGGACTTTGCTTTTAAAGACACCCCCAACTTTCGAGGGACCTGACCATATGCTTTAAGGCAACTACGAGGGGTAACCCTAGGAGGTGCAGATGGCGACCGTAGAACGATCGACTTACGTGTGTGAGTGATTGTTTTCAGATATTTATCTTATTATTTTTTATTAACTAAGTCCAATCAATTTTCAGTTATGTTTTGCACTCCTTATTGTTACTAACCACGCAATTTAAATAAAATAAAATGGCGAAAAATTAAAACCCTACGCTATTACACGGCTTCGGGGCAGTTACATCATTATATGAGCGAGAAAAATAAATTACATAATAATGACCTATACAATTTTTCTAAATAATTAAATAAAATAAAAATAAATTAAATTATGTAAATTAGGTTTAGAGAAAAGAAATTAGGGTTAGAAAGAAAAATTAAAGTTTATTGAGAAAATTTAATCTAATTACTAAATTGATTTAAAATTTAATAAATATTAATTTATTTACAAGGAAATATATTATTATTATTTATATAAAAGATGATTAAAAATTTATTAGTGACTTTATTAAAATAAAATGAGATTAGTGAATTAATTAATTAATTAATAAAATAATTAGTTATAATATAATAATATAATTAATAAATAAATAAATAAAACAAAGAAAAAGAAAAAGAAGTATGCGCCCTAAAAAAATAGGGAGGTCTGAATTTGAACCCAGGACCTCCCCCTTACCAGGCTGCAGACACATCCACTGGGTTGCGCGTGCAATTGATGAATATCCTGAGTCAAGCTGATTAAATATGAAACCTGATAATAAAATAAGATGTTAAAAAAATGAAGGAGTCTGGGATTGAACCCGTGTTCTTGGGATCCCAATACGCACCTTTTACCAACAGGCCACTAACACACTTGTGATAAACAACCAATGAACAATTATTATAAAATAAGAAAGAAATTCAAAATATCAGAATCACGCCCTTCTTCATCTTCTTCCTCCAGCCGTTGACTTAGGCTATAGTGACACTTTTCTGTCACTACAGCTTATAGTGACGGATTTCGTCATTGGCTAAAGTCCTGCGAATTAAAAAAATGAAATATACATGAAATAAATACGTTTTAATCATACAAATAAATCAATATCATCCTTCTAAATCTAATTGATTCGCCAATTTCATGTGAAATCACGTCTATGGTGAATTCCCCAATCTCAAGTCCCGAAACCCTAAGCATGGCATATCCCTCTTCCTGCATAGAACCTCAAAATAAACCATCCAGAAACGATCCTTGTTACATCATGAACACAAATTGAACATCAAATACGATTTATATTAGGTGTAACATATGAAATTGAAACTTGTAAAAATACGAGAAAAAAACGATTCAGTTAAGGTGATATGTCATGAATGTGATGATGATTATGAGTGGTATGGCTTCTGGACACCTCAAAGAACAATCTTACACCTTCAAATCCTGTTGAAAGGGCCTGAATGATGGAAACCAAATTTCAACTTTGGTGTGAAATTTTGAAACTTGAATGGACTCTCCTTGTCTGAATTTTTCGTCCCATGTGCTTGCAGTATGTTTGTGTATATGTAGGGAAAGGAATTAGGTCAAAATATGGGCCTTGAGTGTATGGATTTTGGTTACTTGATGATGAAGAAATCAATCACTCATAAATGTCCAAAAATCACATATATTCTTGTCAATTTGGTCTAGCACGAATTTGTAAGGTATCCAATCAACTTAAATGCCATATATTTGATTCCAAAGCAAAGATTGGATTCGAATATTTGATTTTTATATTTTATTTTCATTAAAATTGAATTTTAACAAATAAAATCCAAAATAATATAAAATAAATTATAAAAATCAGAATGAATGGCTATTGGGTCGTGCATGACTTCATCTTCAAGTTTGGGTTGCAATTTATGGGCCCATTTGGAAAAATTTGAAGTTATGGCCTTTTTTGCTTCATACACCCCTTAAAAATCAACCAACTTTGAAAAAGCATAACTTCTTCAATTTTAATTCCATGGAGGTGTTCTAGGACTTTTAAGAAATCTTAGAGTGTCCTATAATCAACCCTTTTGGTCCCATGTCCATATCATTTACCATTTTCAAATTATGAGCTTTGGAAAAAGTTGACTTTTTGTTGACTTTCAAAAAGACCTATAATGTTTTGACTCATACCTTCCAAATGAAGCATTTTTAGGCTTGGCTTGTAAGACTCAAAGTTGTAGATAATTGAATTTCCTTCAAAATGAGCTTTGGGATGAGAAATTTTTTATGAATTATGTGAAAGTTATGGCTGGTCAAAGTTCAGTTGACTTTTCCTATGAAAAACCCTAATTTAGAAACTCTTGATTATTGATGATTTTGAGGTTTCCTTGATGAATCATGATCAACCCTTGATAAAATGATTAATTTCACCTCATAATCTTGATATTGACCAAAAATCTTGAAGTTTGACTTTGAGTTGATTACAGTTGACTTCAGTTGACTTTCTGACCAAGTTAACTGATTTTTGAGTATTTGAGCATCTGACTAACCAAACTTGTTGGGAAAGATTTGAAACTTGACATGAGGATTATTTAAGGTATATGGGATGTTATGAAGTCCACTTGAGGCCTTGGATATCCACTTTTCTTGGGGAAACTCAAAACCCTAGTTCTAAGATCCATTGTTCATGAGGAGGCTTTGTCTGGTGAAACCTTCAATCCTTTTGACCAATTGAGAATCTTGTGACTATTAAGAGACCTCTTGAATTTGGGAGGGAAAATTTTGGGGTACAACACTTTCCACTAAGGTTGGAGATGAACCTTCTTAGAAATTTAATTTTCCCCAGTAGAGACTGCAACTCCTTTTTTGTTGATGGCGTTTTCACTTCCATTATGGCTTTGGCTTTGTTTTTGTGGATTTCGATCCCCTTCTTGTGAACTACAAAACCTAAAAAGTCACCCGCCTGCACACCGAAAGCACATTTTAGGGGATTCATTTTCAAACCAAACTTCCTCATCCTTTCAAAGGATCGTCGAAGATGATCTATATGACTTTTTCCTGAAACTGACTTAACTACAATATCATCAATATAAATATGCATGAAAGTTTCAATGTAATCATGAAAAATTGAATTCATAGCACGTTGGTAAGTTGCCCCAGCAGTTTTTAGGCCGAAAGGCATCATTATCCATTCATAAGTCCCTATCGCTCCAGGACAACGAAAAGTTGTCTTAGGAACATCTTTCTTCGGCAATAAAGATTTGGTTATAACCAGTGTATTCGTCTAGCATGCTTAAATACTCATGGCCTGCTGCCGAATCTACAAGCATTTCTGCTACTGGAATAGGGTATTCATCTTTAGGTGTAGCTGAATTTATGTCTCGAAAATCCATACATACCCTAAGTTTGCCATTTTCTTTATTATAGGAATAATGTTTGTAATCCAATCCACATACCTCGCTGTGCGAATGAATATGCATTTCAGAAGTCTTTCGACCTCCTCTTTTATTTTTGACAGAACCTCAGATGCGAAACGCCTTGCGGCTTACTTCACTAGCTTCTTTCCTTCTAGTATAGGCAACCTTAATTCGACCACGCTTTTGTCTAAACTAGGCATTTCATCATAGTCTCATGCAAAACAATCTTTGTAATCGTGTAGCAGTTGGACTATTTCGACTTTGAACTGAGGGTCCATCTTGGCACTTATGTAAGTTGGTTTTTTTTCTGCCCCTTGTCCCAAGTCTATTTCCTCAAATGGGTCTTGAGCCACCATATTCATGTTGGTCATCATTGGATCTTGTTCGAACCCCAGAGGTTCATCATCATAAATGGCGTCGAGCTTCTGATTTTTCCATTCTCCATCTGGGATTTTCTTAGTATTTTCTTCAACGTCTATTTCCATACTTTTTTGGTTGGACTTGCTTTGACTGGCTTCGACATCCATGAATTTCACTTCGGCTTCAAGTTCCGCTTTGAGTTTATTTTTGGCTATGAAGTCGTAAGTCTTTCTAACGCAGATGCTTCAGTTATCATCTACAAATTCGCTTCCTAACCCAGTGGGTTGTATGTGGGCGGTTCCCCATATATAATTCAACTCATCCACCACTTCCTTATCCCATTGGAATCCATACGTAGGGTGGAGGTACATGGAGCAATATGCATTGTCAGTCTTTTTGAGGTCAAAATTGGCTGGACTACATGGGGGGATGTGAGCCAAATTTCTGTCGAAACTGAGGCGGTCGACGTGATTGACGCCGGTCATAAAATAGCTTTGATCTGCCTCTATATTCTCTACGATGCCATCTTGTCTCCAAATAGAAATCCTCTAGTGCATCGACGAAGGCACAACTCCCATGCCATGTATCCATTCCCTCCCTAGAAGGAGGTTCTAGTTTGCTTTCGACGCTATTACCATAAATATTGTTGGTCTTATTATTGTACCAACTGTTAAATCTACCTGGATCACTCCCATGGTAGTCCCTATATTTCCTTCATAATTCGACAATACCATATTGTGTGATTTGACATCAGAGTCATTTTTGCCAATCTTTCTCAACATGAAATGGGGCATTAAGTTTACTGCTGCCCCTCCGTCCACTAGTATTTTGTTTAATCTAACATTCTCAATCTTCCCCTTTATAAATAAGGGCTCCAAATATCCTTTTAGCGAGTCATCTAGTCCTTCGAAAAACGCATTTTGCTCCTCCACACAACCATTGTTCATGATGTAGTAGCATACGGGCTTGTGAGCCATTTGTTCTTCCTCGACACCATCGTCTTCGTCTTCCAACTGCATTACTCTGTCATAATCCATGGGCAACACTGAGACAACATTGCACACTACGTCAAAAGAGGCTTCAGAACCAGACGCGAAGTCGTCAGTCATTTCTTCATCATCTTGAACTTCCTCTTTTGCCTTTATTTGCTCCATACTTGTACTTGGGGCTTTGTTGTCTGAAATCTCCTTCTTCTCTACCTCCTTAATGTTGTGAGTGGATGCAGCATCACCTTTTTCGCCAGTATCTTTCTTTGTCATTCCTTCCTTCATAGCTTCCTTTTCGACCCTCTTTTGCCTCTGGAATCTTCTCCAGTGAAACTTAGTCATGGGATTTTTTCCTTTGTAGTTTTCTGAAGGGTAAACCCATGGTTTATGCTTCTCAGCCCTCATTACTTGTGCTAATGAAGTACCTCTCTGAATGTTGAGGCTGCTCCACTCCTTTCGCCCTTGAGCGTCCCTGATGGGTTATACCCACCTATCATCGACACCTTTGTTTATTTGTTTATATGAATGGTAGCCTCGACCTCCAATTCCTGACTGGTGAGGCTCCCTTCTTCTTGGGTCATATCTTTCTGCCTTGGGGATGGTCTTGCCCCCTAGTTTCCTTTTCTTTTGGAATATTCTATCACCTCCAGATTGTCTGTTGCTTTCTTGTCGAAAATGGCGCTGCAGTGCGGACACAACATTACCTCAGCTTTCTTCCTTTGACACATTTTCATAAAATCAATCAGACTTTCTTCCTCCTTAGGATATGACAGCCTCTGATATTCTTCTCGACGGTGTTCCTCAGGATCCAATGTTGGGTTCTTTTGAGAAGTTTCGACCATGTTGATAGTAACTGATTTACCACTAGTGATCTTCAACTTGTCCATTTTTTTGATCAACTTTCTCTCAGACTCACCCATTTCTTATGTTGAGTTGTCCTCATCAGTTGGAAATGCTCCTTTGCAGGCTTTTGGGCAGCAGTTTTCGACTTAAATTCCCTTGGGATCCTCCATTATTCTTTGCAGGATTCCATAGGTGGTTGGTTTCTCAGGAATTTCGTCAACCTTTTCTTTCTGCGTGACAATACTTTCGTCCACCCAATCATTGTCAGTGAAGCTTTCATCAATCTCATTTTCAGCATCATTCAGGTTGCCAGAAATTTCTTGGTTTTTTGTCATATTAGGGTTGTCAGTAATCCTCCAATCTTTTTCGACGGAGTCCTTAGTACCTTCGTCGTTGCTTGGTTTGTTGTGGCCTTCAGTGGCCTTCACTTTAACCATGTTGATGGGACCTTCAGTGGCCTCCACTTTTGCTGGGGAAGAATCCTCAGTGACTTCACCAGTATTTGCTTTGTCAAGATCTTTTGTGCCTCCAATCTTGGCTAGGTCATTGAGGCCTTCAATGACCTTCTTACTATAACTTGTGCTCAACATTCTGCCGTTCAATAACTTTATCCCTGTCTGCGAGATCTTCAGTAATCTCTACCATGTTGACGTTGGTATCAAAGCCTTCATTAGCTCATACCATTTCGAATCCATACTCAACACTCTCTCCTACTTCCACCATGTTAATGATTGCTGGCTCACCATAGTGGGCGTCGACAGTCTGCATGGGATTTGAGTTAAGTTTCATTTGTTGCTTTTGCTTATCACTGAATTTTAGTCTTCTGTCCCGGATAGAATTTTGCACCAGGTCCCTGAAAAGGAAACATTGAGACGTTTTATGACCCAATAAACCATGGTACTTACAAAAACCTCTCTTTTTCTGTTGTTCCATAGGAGGCACTTTAGTGCCTGGTGGAACTATCATCTGACTGTCTTCGAGTAATTTGTCGAAAATTTTGTCACACTTGGTGACGTCGAACGTATAAGTTCTTTTTGGGAACTTATCATTCTTTTCGGGCTCTACTGGATTTTTTCCGTTCGACGGAACTAGCATCCTACAAGAATATGGTGGTCCCTATTTTAATTCTGCTAAGTCAATTTCTTGTTCATCGAAACAGGATGGTTCGTCTACATTATCTACATCATTTTCGTCTTCTTGGTGCATCCCTACATAAGCCACTCTTTCTCTTTTGTTTTTATTTGCTCTGAATTTCTCAGCCTTTAGTTTTTCGACTTGTCTCACCCTATCTTCCAATTGCGACATATCTCTCAAATATTGGGTGTCTATTTTCTTCCTTATAGAGTAGTCTAGACCACATGCGGCCATTTCGACCAATTCACGTTCGGGTACTTGGGTGAAACATCTGGCCTTCAGTAATATGAACCTATTCAAATAGTCATCTATTGGTTCAGAGAGTTTTCTTTTCACACTGGCCAATTCCTTCAGACTTATTTTGGTTTTCCCCATGTAGAACTGTTCATGGAACAATCTTTCTAATTGGGTCCATGTATATATGGAGTTTGCAGGCAAGGATGTAAACCAAGTAAAAGCGTTTTTTGTCAAAGAACATGTAAAATATTTCATCCTTAGATTTTCATTATTTTCTATTTCTCCTGCTTCAATTAGATAGCGTGCGACATGCTCTATGGTTGATTCACTAGTATCCCCTGAAAATTTGGTGAACTTGGGGACTTTCCACCTTGGGGGTAATTCTTGTTGTAGAATATACTCAGACAATGGGGAAACATAACTAGGCCTTTGTAATCCTATATTTACCTTATTTTGTGCCATTATTCATTCGACAATGGCTACTAGGTTGTTTTCGGCAGGCATATTATTATAGCGCATTTGCTGCACAACATGACCAGAGTCTTGACCCCTTTGGACTAGAATTCTCCTAGGCTCTGGCTGGGCAGTAATTTCTACTTGAGGTTGTTCGACTGCTTCCTCTTGGTTTCTAATGTTGACTTAGGGGATTTCCACTAGCCTCTGGTTTATGGTAGGTTCCTCTTCGACCGGTCTCTTAAGATTTGGAACTATTTGCTCTCTGGGCTGTGTTTGAGGTACGCCGAAGAAATTGGCAATGCGCATCATTTGTTCTGCCAGCAATTGGTTGGTTTGGGTCGTGTTTCGTATCAAAGGATTAAACACTTCTCCCATTTGTTGTGTTAACATATGGACCATTTTATGATTGCTCTCATCCATTTGTTGCCTAATGGAGTTTGCCGAATTTGTGGTGATTGCTAGCGAATAATTTTGAAATCCTGGTGGGAGTTGATTTATTCTTCCCGTGTTTCCACCAAATCCTGATCCTTGCAATGATGATGACCTATTTAACAAGGAGTCAGAATAGACTGAAGATGCATATTGCAAACTTGCCATAGTGGTAGTAGGCATCCCATAAGGTTGTTCCCTACCAAACAAGGGCATTGAAAAGTTCGTCGAAAAAGGCCTATGAACGTTCCCTATAGGGGGAGGCGTTCCTATGGACATTTGGGATCCTATGGAGGAAAAACTAGGTGCACTTTGAGATACTGCAAACGCAGGTGTTGACCTTGACGAAGAGGGTATGGCTTCTGATACAGAAATTGACCCTGTATTTCCTCCAGTCGAAGGAGTAGGGGTAAACACCATAGTATTTTCATTTTGACTATGTGGCGGATTCTCCATTCTTCTTACTCTTGTTCGTTTAGGCCTTTCTACGTCGGTTACGACTAACTTACCGCTTCTTAGAATCATGCAACTAATTAAAACCTTTTTGACTAAGAGTTATTATGATATCTTTTACGCACTAATGTCCCACTGGGCGTGCCAATTTGTACGCTGGTGTTTTCTGTCGAACAACCTCTGGTTTCTAATCCAACGTTAGATCAATTTACTTGCAGGATCAACCATACAAATCCTAAGACATAAGTGTGAAAGTGATTTGGTCGAAAGTGATGATTTCTAGCAATCTTGTGTTGTTTTACTCTTGCTAAGGTTTTTATTATGTTTGTATGATTCTATGAGACGAAGAACAAAAGTTGTAGAATCAGAATGCGCCTAAGAGGGGGGGTGAATTAGGTGTTATCAAAATTTTCTCGATTCTTTTTCTTAGATGGATGGATTTTTCTTTTACGGTTAAAGAATAAAAATTGCAAAGCAGAAAAGTAAAGAACACACGGAGGTTTATCCTGGTTCCCTTCACAATCCGAAGGTACATCCAGTCCCCTTTCCAAACCGAAAGAGATTTCCACTAGTTTTCTTTAGAACAGTACAACCTATCACACCTTCAATGGTGAGGCCTACTTTCTAACAAAACTATACAACAAGTGTGCAAGAACAATCCTCTTGCCACACTTACCCTTATGTCCAAACAATCCTTGGAACACAAGTCACACAATAGAAAGACACTTTCTATAATATTGTTTTGAGTGAGAGTACAATGAAATGATATCAATAAAATTGATCTTCTCCTATAATCAAGAATTCACTATAAATATTCAACACAAGTGTTCAAGACAAAATATGAAAGTTATGAACTTATGAACACTTTTGAAAGATGAAGATAACTTGAATAAGGTGAATTTGATTGTATGAAAATATTTGAAATTTTTCTAGGAGGTTGTTTTCGAATTTGAAAATGTTAGAATTTATAATAGATGAAACACCTATTCAAAAAGGTATGAAAATTTGAAATTAAATTATTTTTTGAAAAGGTATAAAATATTATGAAAGAAAATCATGAAGAGGTGTAACTTTAACAAAATATTTGAATTTAAAAAGAAACAATTTTTCAAACTTTCTTCAGTGTTAACCGGTTAACCAAATAGGTTAATCGGTTAACGCCTATGAACGTTACCACAGAATTTGAAAATTGCTGCAGTTAACCGGTTAACCCATATGGTTAACCGGTTAACACTGTTAAAATTCAGAAAAATATTTCTGTTAAAAGTGTTAAACCAGTTCCAATTTCATTTTCAAAAACTATGCACATGCAATAAAAATATGAAGATTATGTTGAACACTTGTATATCATATTTAAGAGCTAATTATTGATATACCTAAGCCTTGAGACAAGTCTTGAAAGTGTAGCACAAAATCTTGAATTGATCGGAAACATTCCATTGATGATGCATAGCCATGGTCTTGATCGTTTGTTGTCATCTCGACTTTTTGCAAATTGGAATGAGCTTGGATAATGTTGACGTCATCAAAACAAAGAACTTGAAGTATGCTTCTACATTCTCCCCCTTTTTTATGATGACAACCGAGCGAATTTGCTTACAAGCTTTGATCGATTACTCATGTTCTAGACTTGCTCCTCCCCCTATGATCAACAGCTCCCCCTATCTAAAACAAAGGCAAAAATCTGCACAGAGAGATATTAGAAACCAAAGCTCTTCTCCCCCTTTGTCATTAGCAAAAAGGAAGAGAGGATCAAGCATAGATATGAAAAATACAGAATAAAATTCAGCATGATGCAATGTAGTATGAAAGCATATATGAACACATACACATAGCAAAACACAATTGGATTGAAAACGGATAAGAGTACGAAAAACATAACCGAACCGAAATCAAAATTGCCTAACAAACGTAGGACTTATAACAGAAATTTTAAACGAAAATAATAAAAACAACAAGACATGCATGTTCATTCCTCTTCCGACATATCATCACTTTCATCTTCACCATCTTCATCATCTTCACTACCGGCTTCACTTTCATCTTCCTCTTCGGGTTGGTTGCGAGAACCGATAATCAATTTCCGAAGACTTTTGAGTGTGCGTTGGGTTTCACGGTGATTTTGTTGAGCTTCTTGGTGGTGAGTCATGATGGTGGTGTAAAGGAAGTCATTGTTTATGCCACCTTCGGGAATAGGAAAGGATGGAGCGGAAGAACCATCAGCATATTCATAAGAACCATCGTTGCGTAACACAATTCTGGTATTCTTCACAATAGTAATCTCATTGATTTCATTTGCCGTAGCCTTCATGGCGATAAAAGGTTCCCTACCAATAACCAAGTCGGTTTGCTCAATAATCCGAGAAATGAGCCTAGCATACGGAAGTCTTGTCTTCAAAGAGAGTTGTTGCTTCAAGTGATACATCATAGTAAGCATCCAATTAATCTTCACCCTTTTCTTGATAGCAAATAGGACTTACATCTCCAAGTCATTGATTTGAGAGTGGTTTGAATCCTTGGGCAGCAGCACATAGCAAATGATATAGTGTAACAACCGATCATCAACGGTCAAATTCTTCGCATAGCATAAAGTTCTTGTAGTGCGCTGTCCCAATGTCACAACATCCTTTGGAAAACGGCAAATTGAGTAATAATACTCCATTTTGTTGTAGCCGGACCAAATGTCATCCATGTGATTCACACCTTTGCGGAGAAAAACACCGGAAAAAGGAATGTTCAAGGATGCAACCAAAGCACCTAAATCTTCCTTAATTTCACAATTCCGAACAAGAGTATGCAACTTATGTTTACCATGCCTATCCATGTTGAGAGAAAAATTGTGCATAAAGGATTGGACCAAATCCGGGTAAATTTTCCCATTGTCAGCAACAAAATCAAGCATCCCTTGAAATTCTAGCAATGAAGGAAATTTAAATGTTGGAGGTTTGAAGGATTTCAGAAGAACATATTTACCCTTAAGCAGTGGTCTGACTCTGACTTTGAAATCCAGCATCCTCTTCTTGGTAGACTCCATTGTTTCTACAGCTGGAGCTTCTTCTGACACAGAAGCCGGTTCCTTTCCTTTCCTTTGGGGTGCCATGAACAATGATGGAGTTAGGGTTTATGGAGGAGATGATATTTGGTGAGTTTAAGGTAGTTTGAAGAGTGTTATAAAGATGTAGAGATAGTGGGTTTTAAATGAGGGTTTAATTTGTTGAAGTTTGGAAATTGGAAGAGGATGATAAATAGTGTTTTTGGTAGTCAAAGAGTTTAAAAAGTTTGAAACATGTGGAAGAGAATGAACCAAACATGCAATATGTGTACTAGAATAATATAATAAAACATAGTAAAACAAATAAAACAAAAACAAATTAAACAAACAGAAACTGAAACCTGCGCTGGAAATCCAAGTTTTGGATGTGTTAACCGGTTACCGTAATAGGTTAACCGGTTAACGATTAAAAAATTTGAATTTTTTGAAAAATCCAGTAGCATTTTTTAGCCTAAAAATAATAACTTTTTCACAAAATATTTTTCATAAAGTGTTAGCACTCATCAAAATGCAACTTTTGATCAAAAAAGTTTTTGAAACCGATTATTTTTGGGTATACGAAAGTGAGAAAAACGAAAAACGGCGAAATGAGAGTGCTAGCCTTTTATGACTAAAAAGTGAACAAACATACATACAAAGAAATAAAGACATATAATAAGCAATTTTAAAGTAAAGGTTAGATGTCACCTTCATTGAGAATACCAAGTTCTCGTCGAATCTTGTAAAATTGCTCTTTAGCCAATGGTTTTGTGAATATGTCGGCAAGTTGATTGTGTGTATCCACGAATGTAACATCGACATCTCCATTTAAAACATGATCTCGAAGGAAGTGGTGCCGGATATCAATGTGCTTTGTTCTTGAATGCATGACCGGGTTCTTCGTGATATTGATGGCACTTGTGTTGTCACACCGGAGAGGGATGCAACCGAGATCTATACCGAAATCGAGAAGTTGTTGCTTAAGCCACAAGATTTGAGCACAACAACTTCCTGCTGCAATGTACTCAGCTTCGGCCGTGCTAAGTGCAACACATGCTTGCTTCTTGCATACCCACGACATTAGAGCATTCCCGAGAATGTGACAAGTACCACTTGTACTCTTTCTATCGGTCTTACATCCTGCATAATCAGCGTCAGAATAACCAATTAAAGAACAAGTACTACCTTTAGGATACCATAGTCCGACGTGCGTTGTTCCTTTGAGATACTTCATGATCCTCTCGATACTTTGTAATATCTATTGAAGTGCCGGAAAGATCTTGATCAACATATGTTCTGGATCCCATTGGAGTAGACATCTCTTTGCAATTGTCCATATCAAATCTTTTCAATAATTCCTTGCAATACTTGGATTGGTTGATGAAGATGCCATCCTTTGTTTGCTTGATTTGTAATCCAAGGAAGTAGTTCATCTTTCCCATCATGGACATCTCGAATTCGCCTTGCATCATAAGAGAGAATTCTTCGCAAAGATCTTTGTTTGTTGAACCGAATATGATGTTGTCGACATAGACTTGAACAAGTAAGGTGTTACCCTTAAGATTCTTGATGAACAACGTCTTGTCAACCTTTCCTTTAGTAAAACCTTTCTCACATAAGAAGTTGCTAAGGCGATCATACCAAGCCCTTGGTGCTTGCTTTAAGCCATAAAGAGCCTTCTTCAACTTGTAGACATGAGATGGATTATTGAAGTCTTCAAAACCGGGAGGTTGTTTGACGTAGACTTCTTCATTGATGTAACCGTTTACGAAAGCGCTTTTGACATCCATCTGGTACAACTGAAAATTCATAGAACAAGCGTAAGCAAGTAATAATCTAATTCCTTCTAACCTTGCTACCGGAGCGATTGTTTCATCAAAGTCGATTCCTTCTTCTTGGTTGTAGCCTTGTGCGACCAATCTTGCTTTGTTACGAACTATGATTCCATTCTCGTCAAGTTTGTTCTTGAACACCCATCTTGTGCCTATGATATGCTTGTTGTCTGGTCTTGGTACAAGAGTCCAAACTTGGTTCCTTTCGAATTGATTGAGTTCTTCTTGCATAGCTATTATCCATTGATCGTCGCCTAAGGCTTCATCGATTTTTGCTGGTTCAATTTGAGATACGAACGCCATGTTGAGGCAAGCATCCTTGAGATTGAGTCTAGTTGCAACGCCTTGGCTAATATCACCAATCACTTTATCTATCGCGTGATCTCTATGAGTTCTCCATTCTTTTGGAAGATCTTGATGTTCTTCAATGGTTGGTGACTTATCTTCTTGTGATATTGCTTGTTCTTTTGATATCTCCCTTTGTTGTTGTGATAGATCTACATCATCATCATCCACAATAACATTATCCTCTTTCGAGGGGTTAGTCTCATCAAACTAAACATGTATGGATTCTTCAATGGTAAGAGTACGTTTATTGAAAATTCTAAAAGCTTTACTTGATAGAGAATATCCAAGAAAAATACCTTCATCGGATTTCTCATCAAACTTACCAAGGTTGTCCTTACCGTTGTTGAGAACGAAGCATTTGCATCCGAAAATGTGGAAGAAAGATATGTTGGGTTTCCTTCCCTTGAACAACTCATAAGGGGTCTTCTTGAGAATAGGTCGAATATTGACACGGTTACTTACAAAACAAGTCGTGCTAACTGCATCCGCCCAAAATTATTTAGGAAGATTCGAGTCGCTAAGCATTGTCCTTGCAAGTTCCACTAGTGCCCTATTCTTCCTTTCTATGACACCGTTTTGTTGAGGAGTCCTAGGTGTGGAAAAGTTGTGAGAGATTCCATGCTCTTCACAAAAATCTTCGAATGATGAATTTTGAAACTCGCCACCATGGTCGCTTCTTATGGAAACAATTGAGAGTGACTTCTCATTTTGAATTTGCTTGGCATACTTCTTGAATGCTTTAAAGGCATCACTTTTCTGTACTAAAAACAAAGTCCAAGTATATCTAGAGAAATCGTCAACAATAACTAGTGCAAAAACGTTACCTCCGAAGCTTTTTGTTCTTGATGGACCGAAAAGATCCATATGTAACAATTGGAGTGGTCTTGTAGTAGATATCACTTTCTTGGTCTTGAAGGATGTTTTGGTTTGCTTCCCCTTTTGACATGCGTCATAAAGTTTATCCTTGATAAACTTCATCTTTGGAAGACCAACAACTAGATCATGCTTTAATAATTTATTCAAATGCTCCATGTGAATGTGAGCAATCCTCTTATGCCAAAGCCATGCATCGTTGTTGTTTGCCATTAAGCACTTCACCTTCAAGAGAGAGTCATCAAAAGAAATCATAAAAATGTTATTAAATCGTTTACCTTTTAGCAAGAGTTCATGAGTGACTTCTTGTTCTATCAAACATTCCTCCTTTGTGAAGTTGATTCGGAACCCTTTGTCACACAATTGACTTATGCTAAGAAGGTTGTGTTTAAGGCCTTCCACATAAAGGACGTCTTTGCTGATTGTATGAGGAGATGCACCAATGGTTCCAACTCCAAGAATTCTTCCTTTATTATCATCACCGTAAGTAACGTATCCTTTGGCCTTAAGTGTTAGACTTGAAAATTTGTTGATGTCGCCCGTCATATGCTTTGAACAACCGCTATCGAGATACCATTGCGTAGAAGTTGTTTTCAAGCATACCTACAAAACAAAGATAAGTTTTGTTAGGTACCCAAATTGCTTTGGGTCCTTGATAGTTAGTACCCTTTTCAACCCACACATAATGCCCTTTAGCAACACCAATGTTGCGCACATAGCAAGCATTAGGTGTATGGCCTTTGATTCCACAATAAAAGCAAATAGGTTGAAATTGACTTTTGAATTTAGGAACATATTTTTGTTTCTTAATAATCCTTTTCTTTTTATGAATTTGATGCATAGTTTTAACATTGTTAGTCTTTTCCTTAACAATTTGTTCACTAGCTTTTACGAAAATGGTTTCACTTGTGCTTGGTTTGGAAAACTTAGAATATCCTAGGCCACTTTTATCATTTGGATATCTTTGGTGCCTAAGAATTTCCTCCAAGCCAATTTGACCTTTTTCATATCTTTCTAAAACTCTTTTTAGTTGAACAATTTGAAAGGACAATGACTCACAATTTTTACATGTAAGGCTTTGTTTTTCATTCTTTATCTTTTGTTTTTCATCTTCAATGTATTTTTCAAAAGATTTATTTTGTTCTTCTAAGGATAATATTTTCTTCTTTTGAGATGAAATATTTTTATACAAAGTCTTACATTCCTTAAGAAGTTCATCTATGACTTCTTGTGCATCATTTTCATAAATAGAAAAGTTACTACTAACCTCGTCATTTTCTTCATCGGAGTGATGTGACGCCATTAACGCCATATTTGCACATTCGTCGCTTTCCGATTTCGATGAGGAACTAACTTCATTGTCATCCCACGCGACATAAGCCTTTTTATTCTTGAAGTCCTTCTTGCCTTTGAATCCTCCTTTCTTCGCAAGTCTTGGACAATCCGGTTTTATGTGACCTTGCTTTCCACATTCATAGCATGTAACTTCTTGATTCGATGTGGATGCATCCTTCTTCCTGAAATGTTTATTCTTTTTAGTAAAAGAGGAATTATAATTTTTGTTAAAAAAATTACCAAGCTTCTTAACAAGAAGCATGAAGTTCTCATCTTCGGAGATCTCGTCATCTTTGTAATCCTTCGTGTCAATCTTCAAAGCAATTCCTTTGGACTTTTTCTCTTGATTTTCATGCTTCTCGAGCCTTCCAAGTTCCAATTCGTGCTCTTGAAGTTTGCCGAATAAAGATGCGGATGTCATTGTTGAGAGACTCTTCTTCTCCGAAATTGCGGTCACCTTCGGTTGCCGTTCCCTTGTCAAAGACCTTAGAACTTTCAAGTTAAGATCGTCGTTGGTGAAGGTCTTTCCGAGTGCAATCAAGTGGTTGGTTAGATGAACAAATCTTTTTTGTAAAGCCACAATAGATTCTCCGGGCTGCATGCAGAACATTTCGTATTCTTGACTTAACGTGTTAAGCCTTGATCTTTTAACTTCTGTTGTTCCTTCATGTGTTTCTACCAAAGTATCCCAAATCTCCTTCGCCGATTTGCATTATGATACACGAAAAAATTCGTCCATACTAAGAGAACTTTGAAGTATGTTGATTGCTTTCTTCTCATTTAGGATCTTTCTTTTATCATCTTCATCATACATATTCTTCAACTTCGCCGTTCCAACACTGTTGATTACATTGACGGGATTATGCGGACCTTCTTCGATTGCTTCCCATATGCCTTCTCCTTGGGCTTCAAGATGTGCCCTCATTCTGATTTTCCAGAAATCGAAGTATTCGTCGGAGAAGAGCAGAGGCTTGTTGCTACTTCCACCATCTTTGAAAATGAGATTCGAGTTTGCGGAAGCCATACAAGATCTTGTAGGAACAGGTTACCTAAGCCTGCTCTGATGCCAATTGTAGAATCAGAATGCGCCTAAGAGGGGGGGTGAATTAGGTGTTATCAAAATTTTCTCGATTCTTTTTCTTAGATGGATGGATTTTTCTTTTACGGTTAAAGAATAAAAATTGCAAAGCAGAAAAGTAAAGAACACACGGAGGTTTATCCCGGTTCCCTTCACAATCCGAAGGTACATCCAGTCCCCTTTCCAAACCGAAAGAGATTTCCACTAGTTTTCTTTAGAACAGTACAACCTATCACACCTTCAATGGTGAGGCCTACTTTCTAACAAAACTATACAACAAGTGTGCAAGAACAATCCTCTTGCCACACTTACCCTTATGTCCAAACAATCCTTGGAACACAAGTCACACAATAGAAAGACACTTTCTATAATATTATTTTGAGTGAGGGTACAATGAAATGATATCAATAAAATTGATATTCTCCTATAATCAAGAACTCACTATAAATATTCAACACAAGTGTTCAAGACAAAATATGAAAGTTATGAACTTATGAACACTTTTGAAAGATGAAGATAACTTGAATAAGGTGAATTTGATTGTATGAAAATATTTGAAATTTTTCTAGGAGGTTGTTTTTGAATTTGAAAATGTTAGAATTTATAATAAATGAAACACCTATTCAAAAAGGTATGAAAATTTGAAATCAAATTATTTTTTGAAAAGGTATAAAATCTTATGAAAGAAAATCATGAAGAGGTGTAACTTTAACAAAATATTTGAATTTAAAAAGAAACAATTTTTCAAACTTTCTTCAGTGTTAACCGGTTAACCAAATAGGTTAATCGGTTAACGCCTATGAACGTTACCACAGAATTTGAAAATTTTTGTCGTTAACCGGTTAACCCATATGGTTAACCGGTTAACACTGTTAAAATTCAGAAAAATATTTTTGTTAAAAGTGTTAAACCAGTTCCAATTTCATTTTCAAAAACTATGCACATGCAATAAAAATATGAAGATTATGTTGAACACTTGTATATCATATTTAAGAGTTAATTATTGATATACCTAAGCCTTGAGACAAGTCTTGAAAGTGTAGCACAAAATCTTGAATTGATCGGAAACATTCCATTGATGATGCATAGCCATGGTCTTGATCGTTTGTTGTCATCTCGACTTTTTGCAATCTGGAATGAGCTTGGATAATGTTGACGTCATCAAAACAAAGAACTTGAAGTATGCTTCTACAAAAGCAAGGTTTCTTGACGAAAACGTGAACTAAGTAAATTCTGGTAATGTAAAAGGATAAATGGCAAGGGAAAATAAAGGTTGGAAAAAGTAAAGAACTTGTAAATTGCAGGAATCATAAAAATGCAAGAATGTTAAATAACATGAAATTTTATTAAACTGAATAAAAGTGGTGTTTCACACGTACATTTTTCCAGAAATCAAACTCTTTTCTCTCAGACGGGTACTTTGAGTAATTTTAAATAGGAATTTGTACACAATATCACACACACAAATCTGACAAGAATTGCTCTATTTATACACAACTAAATTACTGCCCCTAACGGACAAATCCTACGATTGTAACACTTGGCCTTTGGCATGTCTTTTTTTAATCAAATGCTTCCACGTGTCCCTTCAGCAAAATGTCTTTCATCTCTGAATTTCAAATTTCAGCGCCTGCGTCGAAACAAAACGTCTCCTCAAAGCTATCGAACCCCTCGAAGACCAACCTTTGCTACCTTTAACTAACCTCATTGAAGTTGTCGAAACATCCTCACTTCCTATCTTTGTCGAAGACGTTGAAAACGTTATTCACATTTCTTTAGTCGAACTTAACCCCCTGAACACATTTTATTCCCTGATTGAAATGCTGTTTTGGATTCTGATTGCATGGCGTCGGAAATCCCTATCTACAGTAACAGATCCGGGTTACTGTAAACACCCCAAATTTGCCCTCACCCATTCACACCATGGCTTGTGATCATTTCATGTGCACAAACTCAATCATACCATCTCATATTACATTTTTGATTCACTGCATAGATTATAAGTCATCTGCACCTAGGGTTTGTGATCTGAGTAATCCAAGAGCTTCTTGAGCCACTCCAAAGGCCAACAATCACTTCAAAGGGGTCCATGTGTGTTCTTATATCATGTTACATCTTCTCAAAGTCTAGGATGCCAAAGAATCACAAGAACTGGGATTGGTATGGAAGCAGAGCCAGGCTAGACTGCACAGATGACCTAAAATTAGGGTTTTGGTTTCAGAGGCCATAACTCCAAATTTTTTGGTCATTCTTGTTTCTATTGGTCTCTATATGGTATAGGGAGTATGCATACCAATTTTCATGAAGAAATTCCATGGGGAAGTCATCTGATCAAGAGTTGACTTTTCAGACAAGTCAGTGTAAAATCAGGGCATCTGAGGCCCCCAATGACCCAACCAAGGGGTGATCTTCATCATTTTGAGTGTATATGATCTCTATTTGATCATATAAGAGGTTTGAAGTTCACAAAATTCAAGAATTTGAGGTTTTTGCAAAGTTGACTTTTTTGGGCATGGTTGACTTTTAATGAAATGTCATTTTATGCAACTTTTTCAACCCTTACTTTTTGATCCAAAAATGCTTCAAATGGAAAAACTTTGGTCATGAAAGTTGTAGATTAGATCTTTCCCTTTTCAAAAAGTACAAGAACATGACCTAATTCATTTTGGATCAAAAGTTATGGTGCATCAAAGTTGGCTAAAATCACTAAATTTCAAGTTATGCACCAAATGAGAAATTTGCAAAATCTTGTACCAAAGGCATTTGTGACTTCTAATTCATGTCAAACCATTACACAAACATCACATGTGACCTAAAAATCAGAATGGACCAAGAGTTTCTCATGTTTCATGGCTTGTGAGGCAAGATATTTTCATGGAAAGCAAAAGCAAGCAAGTTGCAAAACCAATGATCACACTTCATCCACTTGCTGCCTAGCCTGCTGAATCACACTAGCCTTTCCCTCATGCCATGCTGCGCCAGACAAGCCCTTTGTACTTGTCTAGAAGTTGCCCATGCCCTCTCTTACAAGAAGTTGACATATTTGCAAAAGTAGCTACACCTATCACTAAAGCACAGGTCACATCTTCTGACCAATCCCATTTGTTTATACAAACAAAAAGCAAGACATTTCATATAGCCAGCAAGCCTGAAACCAGCAACAGCACCACATTCCCATTTTCCACCCTTGGAGCAAAAACCTTCGAAACTCAGAAAACAAGCCACCAACTCACAAACAAACTTCATAGAACTCATCACCACATCCTCCTGATCATTTCCCTGCCTTCATTCACCCTTGAAACACCACATAAGCCAAACACGATTCTCACCTGAGCTTGAACAAAACCTGTTCAAACTCTCAAACCAGCCAACATAAATCTTTTCTAAGCATCAAGGGTTCATCAAGAGCACAAGAGGAGTGGATAGCACAAAGGAAAGCACCTAGAAAGCTGTGAATTGAAAGCTTCAAAACTCAGGTAGCTCAAGAACATTTTTTCCAGAAATCCTTTTTTAAGTTCTAAATAGATTCTATATGTTCTCCTGATCACTCTGATGTCATTAGTTTTGAAAATGGTGGAGAGATGAGAGTTTAATCATGTTCTGAAATTTTTGCCCTAGAAACTATTTTGATTCGATTCCCTCTGATTATGAATGATAAATGATGTTTGAGTGAGGGGTTTGATTCGTTTTAGGGTGGGGATGATTTCTGGATAGTTAGTTTTCATTTTTGTAACGTGTAGAAGGATTTAGCATTTTGATTCGCCGGAGAAGATGACCGGAACCACTGTTCCGGTCATCTGAAAGTAATTAGGGTTTGATTAATTAGGGCTAAGTGTAATTAAGACAGTTTGAATGTGAGCCGTCCAAACCCGCGCGCAGTCAACTCCCGCCCTTGTCAGTTTGAATTTCGTCCATTGGATCTGATTACTTTCTATTTTTCAGTTTAAAATTCATTTTATTTTCATATTATTTCATTTGTTTTCCATATTTTATTAAAAATAGTAAAAATACATAAAAAAATCTGAAATTTTTTGCACAAGTTATTATTTAATTTCAGAACACAAAAATATTTTTATTTTTATTTTTAGCATTAAAAAAATTATTTTTAAATATTTAAAAGTTTCTTTTTAATTAATTAATGAGAATTAATTAATTAAAAATACTTTTAGGTATTTAAAAATCACCAAAAATTTCATGAAACCTTTAAAAACATTTAGAAACATTGTCCAACCCTCAAACCAAATTTATTTTTTGATCTTGATGCATTTTGAGAATTTTTCATGGAATTAAAATCATTTTGATGCATTATTTTGATCCAAACTTCAAAAAATCATTTCTGCCTAACCCTAAAGAGTTGGACCTTGGCTCTTTTTGCATTGCATTGTGTTTAGCATGTAGTTTGTGAGATTAAATGGCCATGATTTGATCTTTCATTTTCAATTTGTTTGGTAATTTTCTTGTTAAGGAACCCTAAAACCCTAGAAAACTTAGGAAAATCATAACTTGAATTTGATTAAGAGTTGAAACCTCTCCTTTGGGCATTGGGTTAATATAGGATTAGGGTCCTTTGAGTGCATTTTCAATTTTTTATAGTGTTGTTTGCTTCTGATTTTGGTTTGTGTTTGATGCTTTGATCATAAACCCTAATTTGGGCTTCCATATGTATCCATCTTGCATTTGTCTTCATACCTTGACTTGCCATGACATTTTATGCCTCCATGTGATTCATTCAACATCATAAGACATATTGAAAGCATGATTGACCATCACATCTTGCATTTGCCATGTTGTATGCCATATGCATCTCATAACTTTTCATGTATGTTCATGGTCCTTAACTTGCTCCATTTGCATCCATAAGTTTGTATGATCATCCACATGTGTTGTTTCTGTTTGTAGCATCTCATAGCATCATTAACATCATGTATTTGCTTCTGGTTTTGTTTCTCATCATGCCATCCCATCCCATTTTGCATTGCATTGCATTTCTTTTCTAACTTTTCAGGTGGTAAGTGGATTTGAGAAGTGGATTTGCCTTCACTTCTCACATTTTCTTTTCATCTCTCTCTTGCATCCATTGCTGCATTTTGATATGTGTTTGAGATTGAGCTTGCTCATTCTTTTTCTTCTTACTTTCTTTCTTCAAGTGACTTGACTTCTTGAATGAAGCAAGTTACTTTGCTTCTCCTGATCTTTTTATCTGCTTCCTGGTGGTTCCATTGAAGGTCTTCTTTGTTAAACCTCACAAACCCTAGGAACAACTAAGCATGACAATGATTAGGGTCTTGATTAGTCTCCCCACTTAGTTTTACCTTTGTGTCTCTTTTGAGTCTTCTCTCCTCACCTCATAATCAGGGACTAAACCCTAAAGGCTTTAAGGCTTTGTGATTAAGCTTATGCCTGCATCCTTCTATTAGGATGGAGTGTATAACTTTAATCCTAAGTGTTAAACCCTTAATGTGTTTAACTCCTTTAATCAATTCACTTAAAAAATCATCAAGACATTACACTTGTAACTTGGGCCTTGCATTAGGGTTCTAATTCTTCCTTAAATGGTTAAGAAGGACTAACCCTAGTGTTAATGGACAAGTCCCCCTCAAGTTGTCTTACAAACCCTAAAAATCACTTCATCATCATATCACTAAATAAAAATCCACTTAATCAAAGGCTTGTTTTGTCATGAGTTTAATCCCTAATCATGGATTAAGTTGAGGAGCTTTCCTCAGCTTAAACATTCTCATATATTATCCTTCTATTAGGATGGTGTAATGAGTCTGTTTAATCCCTGATTATGGCTTAATCTCATTACTTAACACTAAACAAAAACACCAAAAACATCTAAATAATCACAAGTAGGTTAATGATCTTAATCCTGCACCAAAGGTGATTAAGTGTGAGAATCTGACTTCACACTTAAGGTATTCTCATTACCCCTAATCGGAGGGAAGATGTGGTGAGTTTACTAAATCCATTGGTTTAGGCTTAAGCTCATTAACTTATGACAAACATCCAAAAGCAGTAAAAGACTGAAAACTCAAAAACAAACAATAATCGTCTCCTTCGGGATTCTTTTCTCACCTCATTCACTCATAAACGAGAACTTGCTTCTTCCGTCTAATGCAAGACAGTTCGCACCTGAGCCAGACAGGTCATACACTTGAGCATTGGCAAGCAAGCAGTTCACAAGTCAATTCATCCTTTCAGTCTCTTTGGGTCGAACTACGGTGTTCTGACTTCCTCATTGCACGAGAGGATACGTAGGCATAACTTAACAGTTATCGAACAAAAGTCTCTATATATTCCCCCTCTTTCAGCATCATTCTCTTAGCCTCATATTCTTGAGCATCTCATCTTTGTTCCTACACTGACACTGTATATATCACACTTCACATTCTTTTACACTGACACCTGTACATCCTTTTCCAGCTCTTTTATACACAAATTGCACTGACACTACCCCTTTAAAACACAAATCTTTTAAGCGTGGATCCCGTCGAGTACGACGGACAATCTGGGTGCTAATACCTTCCCAGGTTGTAACCAACCCCCTTTCTCAGTCTCTCTGGTTCGCAACCGTCTTATCCATCTTTTCTAGGTCTATGCAGCATTGCCCTTCCTCCGGGATAAAAATGCCTAGCTGGCGACTCTTTTCTTTTCCAGTGAGTTCACTGCTGTGTGTTCTCATTGTTCTTTTCGCCGACCGTTCGCGCTTGTACCAGGATGCAAATCTTTGGGAGCGACAGCTTGGCGACTCTGCTGGGGAACCTTATACTGCAACCAGGGCTTCTGGTTCTTTTTGTGGGTTCCTCCTAGCGTTTGATTGATTTGTGTTTACTGGGGTGTTATCTGTGCTTGGATGTTTTGTTTTATTTACTGTTTTATGTACAGTTGTTTTATTTGTTTTATTTATAGCTTTACATATATCATAATGTCATGTTGTCTGGCTGGATCTGTTTGTTTGCTTTGTTGGGTGGGTGTTCTATTGAGAGTTAAGGTCCTATACCTGGGACCTGAGTGACACCTAGGCTAGAGTGGTTCATATTCTTTCCCATTCCATCTCGGTCTGGTGCGGGAATATGAAACACGGTTCAGATATGGGTTTCTTCTTGAGAACTCTGTGTTGCAGATTTCCTGCAATACTAGGGCTATCTGGGAAGCCTGCTAAGTCTGGATGACTTTTAGTATTGACCTTCAGAAACTGAGGTGAATTAGAGGAGGATCTTTTATGGTTATTGTAAACACTGTACCTCCGGGTTAGAAGTGTTTACACTTCTCATAACTGATCCAAGTCTGAGGATCCTTGTTTTAGAACATCACCTGTGAGGGGGTTGGGCTGTTTACAGGTTTGCAGTTATCCTTGACCTCAACATACCCTGTTACTTTGTTCTGATTAAGAGTACTCCATGTTGGGACAGTTCTTGTGATTCTAAGCCCTGGATATGTGACTCTTTATTTGAGTCCCCCACCTTGGTTACTGGACTTATGAACCTCCATCTGGATTTCTTGAACATATGTGGACCTATATCAGAGCACTTGATCAGATCCAGCTCAGTCACAAACCCTTGCATATCATTTGCATACATCCTCATTGCATCATTCTAACATGTGTTTATTTGTTTTTCAGGGTATCCATCCTATCATTTTGGCTTGGTTTTGACCCCTTCTTCAGCTTAGACCCATCTTCATCAGCACTTGCTTCAGTCACTTGCATCCTCAGTCCCAGCCTATCAGTGGCCCATCTTCAGTGTTGTCTTCAGTCATCATCATCAGCACCCAGTCTTCAGCAACATGGCACCTAAGAAAAGTAACATCTCCTACCACTTCTTTGAGCCTGAGCTAGCCAGCATCAGGAGGATTCAGACCCTGATTACTCCAGACCATATACCATATTTCAGAGAACATTATGGAGGAATCCTTGAAATGGTATTGGATTTGGACCCGTCACAGAGGAGCCTGATACATACTTGCCTGCAGTTCTATGATCCCCCTCTGAGGTGCTTCACATTTCAGAATTTTCAGTTAGGACCTTTGCTGGAGGAGTATTCATCATTGGTTGGTGTACCCATCAGGGGTGGAATCCCTTTCAACCCTGAGATGGCTTTCCCAAGTAATGAGGAGATAGCCAAAGCATTACATCTGGAACCAGTTCTAATTGGGCAGAATTTGACATCTAAAGCTGGGATCTCTGGTTTTCATCTGGATTTCTTAACTTCTCAGGCTAGTCTGAAGGCCTCCCTAGGGGAGTGGAAAGCAGTCTGTGCTCTGTTGGCCCTTAGCATATATGGGATCATACTTTTTTCAGATGAGCCTAGGTTTGTTAGCAAGAATGCAATCCATCTTTTCATCCTAAGGAACCCAGTACCCACCTTACTGGGAGATCTTTACTATTCAGTTCATCAAAGGAATGAAAAGCAAAGGGGGAGATTAGTGAGATGCTGTGCACCTTTGTTCCATACTTAGCTGCTCAAGCATTTGCCAAAGACTGATGCATTCTTGAACCCTCACCAGCAGAAGAACTGGGCTAGGAGGCTTGTTGCTCTAACCTCAGATGACATCAGGTGGTGCACTCAGAGCACCAAGGGTAGAGACATCATTACAAGTTGTGGGCAATTTCCCAATGTGCCTCTAATTGGAGTGAAGGGTTGTATCAATTACAACCCTCTACTATTCAAAAGACAACTGGGTTATGCATTGGTCCATCCCCCTAGAGCACAAGATCTGACTGAGACCCTTTATGTTGAAATCAAGCCAAATCTGGCTGTTGTCAGGCAGGCATCCTGGGCCTGGGACAATGTGCAGACTAAGGGGGTAACTATTCTTGGAAGATGTAATAATGTGGCCTCAGCCCAGTACTATGAGTGGTCTCATGCCAGGGCTCAAATTACTGGAATGCCCTTCACTATTGAAGATATGCCTGGACCTTCCACAGCACCACCTCCAGCAACTGTCAGCTTAGAGGAGTTTGAGAAATTGAAAGAGAGAAATGAGAAGCTGACTCAAGCTCTGCAGAAGACCCTCTGGGAGAGGAGTGATGGTAGGTTGGATATTGAGAGGCTAGAAAAGTTGAAAGTGGAGCATTTGGATAGAATTGAGAAATCTGAGGATTACATTAAGAAGTCTAGGGCTGGAGAGAAGATCTTGAAGAATGCCTGCAAGGAAGCTCAGTTCCAGAAGGCCAGGACTGATTTGTATCTGAAGGAGAGTCAAGCTAGGTGGGTCAGGATCACCGAAGCCCGTACTCAAGAGGACAAAAGGACTCAGGATAAGATGGAGCAGATGGAAGCTAGTGCAAAAGAGCAACGGGAAGCCCTGGCAGCAGCCCAGAGGGAGATCTCAGAGCTGAAGATCAGAGCTGGAGTGAAGAGGTCAAAGGACCAGAGTCAACACAAGAAGCTAACTGCAGCTATTGCCACAAGGAATCTCCTCATCAGGAATCTTACGGAGCGTCCAGCTGATCCTGTGACTGAAGCACTTCTCAAGGAAGTTCAGGAGGATGAATTTGGCCTTGGAGTTTGACTTTTTGCTTGTTGTTGCTTTCATTTTATGTATTTTTCTTTATGTTGTACTTTTGACCCCTCAGAGGGCTTGTATTGTAAAAGAAACAAATTATGTACCATTTACCTTTTTGTAATATATGTGTTGGTTTGTTCCATCTGAATTCTTCAAGCAACATCACAAGCATCTTCTTCAAGGGGTCTGGAAAGGTCAAAACCAAGTACCAAGCCGGATACCTTGGAAACAAATAGACACACTGCATTGCATACTAACCTTTTGTTTTGTTTTGTAGGTTTTGTTTTATTGTTACTAACTCTGTTGTGACTTCAGGAATTATTGCTCGACGTCGAGGGTTTCCACTCAATCGTCCACACAGATACCCCACCCGCAACAATCTTCCGGGCATACAGATGGATCAAATGCAGCAGGACCTTACAGAGGTCAGGAATCAAATGACCAACGAGAGGTTGGAAATGAGGAATCAAATGACACAGTTTATGGAGGTGATGAGCAACATGGCTCAAAGCCAGGAGAGGTTAAGAGCACTGGTAGAAGGGAGAAACCAGGAAGACCATCAGCCAGGGACTGCTGGGACAAGCAACAATGAAAGAGTCCAACCTTATGTCAATCCCCCAGTCTTTGGACCCCACCAGCATCCAGAGATCAACATCCCTGTCAATATACAAGGGACTGCCACAGCAGAGAGGGTACTGCAAGAAGACCCCCAGGAAGATCAGTTCACAGTGATGGGAGCTGGGAAGGAAGCCTATGACAGAAGGCTGGATGAGATAGCTGAGAAGTTAAGATCCTTAGAGTCTCAAAACTCTTTGGGTTTTGATGTTATGGATATGGGCTTGGTAGACGGGGTCAGGATCCCCCACAAATTTAAACCACCATGCTTTGAGAAGTATAATGGGACTTCCTGTCCCCGGACCCATCTACAATCTTTTCTGGGGAGGCTGAAGGCCTATACCATGGACGAAAAGTTATGGATGTTTTATTTCGAGGATAGCTTAACTGGAGCATCGAGGGAATGGTACTCCCATCTGACAAGAGCAACTATTAGATGCTGGAAGGACCTGGCAGAGGCCTTTATTAGACAGTATCAGTACAACTTAGATATGGCACCCAACAGGACCCTCCTAATGGGAATGTCACAGTCGTCTAGAGAAAGTTTCCGAGAGTACGCTCAAAGATGGAGACAGCTTGCTGCTGCTATCCAGCCACCTATGTCAGAGAGGGAGATGGCTGATATGTTCATGAACACCCTCCAGGGGACTTACATTGATAGGCTAGCTGCCTTCTCCTCCACCAGCTTTGCAGATGTAGTCATAGCCGGGGAGAGAATTGAAAGCCTATTGAAGATGGGTAAGATCTCAGACAACGGTGCAAGCTCATCCAGTAATGCAAGAAAGCCTTTTGCAGGCCCAAGAAGAACTGGTGAGACCAATGCTATCCACACCAACAGGGGCAGGCCCCAATATGTTCATAGGTCTGTGGCAGCAGTCACCATTCCCGCTCCAGCTCATCCACAACCAGCTTATCAACCACCGCAACAAAATTATCAGCAACAACCTCAGTACCAGCAACAAACTCAGTATCCTCCGAGAAATTATAACAACAGCAACACCAACAGCAATAGTCAGCAGAGACCATTCCAACAGAGGCCCTCTCAGGCCAATAGGGTGATCGATCCGATCCCGATGCCCTATGCCACATTGCTGCCACAACTCTTGAAACTCAACCTAGTTGAGCTAAGGACGTTGGCACCTCCAGATCCTAACAGTCTGCCCAGAAATTACGACGCCAGTGCCAGATGTGCCTTCCACTCAAACGCACCTGGTCATAGTACGGAAAAGTGCAGAGCTTTGCACATGAAAGTGTAGGATTTAGTGGATTCCAAGGCCCTGAACTTTGCACCACCACCAAATGTCAACAAGAACCCTATGCCACACCATGGTGGTCCCCGAATCAATGCTATTAAAGAAGACAAGCCGTCTTATTTGATAACCAGTGTGGGTCAGATTCGGACACCATTGGTAGAGATCAAAGCTCAGCTCCTCGAATGTCAAATGTTCCCAGGATGTGAGCTAGGGTGTGCCTACTGCAACATTTCAGTGAATGGTTGTGATAACTTGAGGGATGGCATAGATGGTCTCATTCAGAGTGGCCTGCTTCAGATTACAACATCAATTCCTACCAATCCGACAATCTCCTTAACAACAGCTCCAGAACCTCCTACAACTGCAACAACCATTGTTCCAGATAACTCTTCAGCTTCATCAACGAATTTTTCATCCGTCATTTCAACTGACCAGATATCAACCAACATTCCTTCTACAACTTCAGCACCACTTCATTTTGAATCTCCTACAACAACAACACCCATCCTTCCAACAATGACTCCTACAACACCAGCAGCAAACCATGAAGATGTCTCAACAGTTACGATTTATTATGATCCTGAAAATGATTCCGCCTACAACTCACAAAGTGCTACTCCTACCAGAGCACCAGTCACAATATATTATGATCCACAGACTATCACAGTCCCTTCTGCAGCTGCCATCAGTCCAGTCACTGTCACAGTGCCTGGGCCAGTACCTTATGAAAGCAGTAATGCCATCCCTTGGCATTACGACTCTGATTTATACTGCGAAGGACAAAAGATCACTTTTGAATCATCAACTTCTACACCACAAATAGACAATGTGGGAGGAGGCGGAGGCTTCACTCGAAGCGGACGTCTCTTTGCCCCGCAAATTCAAAAACCCACTGCCGAAGCAGAAGCTCTGCCAAGGCAAAAGGGAAGAGTATGGTGCAAGAAGAACAGGTTGTTAGAGAAGCTATAAAAACACCCTTTGATCAAGAAGTTGATGAATTCATGAGAATCATCAAGAAAAGTGATTACAAAATAGTGGACCAGCTTCACCAGACGCCCTCCAAGATCTCCATTCTATCATTGCTTATGTGCTCCGAGGCTCATCGGAACGCACTACTCAAAGTCTTGCACGCAGCTTATGTGCCGGAAGAGATCACCGTCAATCAGCTGGAGGCTGTGGTTGGAAATGTTAATGCTAGTAATGGACTAGGATTCACCAACACTGATTTGACTTCGGAAGGCCGCAATCATAACAAAGCCTTGCACATTACCATGGAATGTAAAGGTGCAGTTCTTTCCCATGTGCTGGTAGACACAGGGTCATCCCTCAATGTCTTGCCTAAAAAAGCCCTTGTGAAGCTGGAATATGAAGGATTGGCATTACGACCCAGTAACTTGGTAGTGAGAGCTTTTGACGGCTCTAAGAGATCGGTTCTGGGAGAAATTGAGTTGCCGGTAACTATTGGCCCACAAACTTTCAAAACGACCTTCTACGTGATGGACATTCAGCCTGCCTACAGCTGTTTGTTGGGTAGACCATGGATTCATGCCGCTGGCGCAGTAACGTCTACCCTTCACCAAAAGTTAAAATTTGAGTGGGAAGGCCAAGTCGTTACTATCTGTGGAGAGGAGGACATATTTGTTAGCCATCTGGCTACTTATAAATACATTGAGATGGATGGGGAGATCCACGAGACGATGAGTCAAGGGTTTGAGGCCCTGAATGTTAATGAAACCTCTGCTGTGCTTGGGACTTCCATGACGTCCTACCAACAAGCCCGGAAGGTGGTGGAAGAAGGAAGCGCTCAAGGCTGGGGCAAACTGTTGCCTGTGGAGAAGAAAGAAGATAGATTTGGGTTGGGTTACAAACCAACTCAAGAAGATCAAGCAGAGGCTGCCAAGAAGCCCAACTTTGTTAGTGGGGGGATGCTCACCCCTGATGCTGTCAACAACTTGGAAGACAAGCTGGAAGAAGAACGCAACCTGGAAAGCTGGATTCGTCCAAAGATCCCGGGGAGCAGTGTCTCAAACTGGTCTTCCCAGGAAATTATAAGAGTTACTCATGCAGAGTAATTATTATTTCCTGTATTTTTATAGCATGCATCAAAGTCTTGCATCTTGCCCAAGATGACAAGGCTCATTTTGTAATCGGGCCATCTGTACTTTTTGTGCAACAAGATTAATCAATGAAATATCAGACATCTTTTTGCAAATAAGTCTTTTTTCTTTTCCGCTCAATGTTTTTCCATTTTTCTTTTTGTACAAAAAAATAAATGGCGATGTTTTCAAAATGACAAATTTATTTCACTTTTCTAAACAAGATTAAAATCAATCACTAAAATGAACAAACTGAACCCTTGCAGAGAGTGCCTTCCAGACAGCACCGACAACAGCACGGCTATGACTTCGTATGACTTTGACAATCCGATCAATCAAGCTGATGAAGGGGTTGTAGAAGATTACGAGCTTCCTGAAGAGCTAGCCAGATTGTTGAGACAGGAGGAAAAGGTTATCACTCCTCATCAGGAGGAGGTGGAGACAATTAATCTTGGTACGGATGAAGATGTGAAAGAGGTTAAAATCGGGGCCTGTTTACAAGACTCAGTGAAGAAACAGCTGATTGACCTGCTTCAGGAATATGTGGATGTGTTTGCTTGGTCTTATCAAGATATGCCAAGGTTGGACACCGACATTGTTATGCACAAGCTGCCTTTAAGAGAATATTGCCCGCCAGTTAAACAGAAACTGCGCCGTACTCGTCCGGACATGGCAATGAAGATCAAGGAAGAGGTGCAAAAGCAGTGGGACGCCGGGTTCCTTGCTGTAACTAGTTATCCGTCGTGGGTTGCTAACATTGTGCCTGTTCCAAAGAAAGATGGCAAGGTAAGGATGTGTGTTGACTACCGAGACCTGAACAGAGCCAGCCCAAAAGATGACTTCCCATTACCTCACATTGATGTATTGGTGGATAACACGGCTCAGTTCTCGGTATTCTCCTTCATGGATGGATTTTCAGGATACAACCAGATCAAGATGTCACCTGAAGACATGGAGAAGACAACCTTCATCACACCCTGGGGCACGTTCTGTTACAAGGTGATGCCATTCGGATTGAAGAACGCTGGTGCAACATATCAACGGGCTATGGTAACACTATTCCACGATATGATCCATAAAGAAATCGAGTGTTATGTGGATGACATGATTGCCAAGTCCCTTACAGAAGAAGACCACCTGGTGAATCTACTGAAGCTATTCAAGCGTCTGAGGAAGTACCAATTGAAGCTGAACCCCAACAAATGCACATTCGGGGTGCGATCCGGTAAGCTGCTGGGCTTTATTGTAAGCGAGAAAGGGATTGAAGTGGACCCTGATAAAGTCAAAGCCATTCAAGAGATGCCTGCACCGAAAACTGAGAAAGAAGTTCGAGGTTTCTTAGGTCGATTGAACTACATCTCGAGGTTCATATCTCACCTTACAGCAACCTGTGAACCCTTGTTCAAGCTGTTAAGAAAAGAACAGACGGTCAGGTGGAACGAAGACTGCCAAAGGGCTTTTGACAAGATCAAGGAATACCTGCAAGAACCACCGATCCTTATGCCTCCAGTTGAAGGAAGACCTCTGATAATGTACCTGACAATATTAGAAGAGTTGATGGGGTGTGTGCTAGGCCAGCATGACGAGTCTGGTCGAAAAGAGTATGCAATATACTACCTGAGCAAAAAGTTTACCGACTGTGAACAGCGTTATTCACTGCTCGAGAAAACTTGTTGTGCTTTAGCGTGGGCTGCTCGCCGACTGAGACAGTATATGTTGACCCACACTACTTTATTGATCTCAAAGATGGATCCAATTAAGTACATTTTCGAGAAGCCAGCTCTTACCGGACGGGTTGCAAGATGGCAAATGATTCTTACAGAATATGACATCCAGTACACTTCTCAAAAAGCCATCAAGGGCAGTGTATTGTCTGAATATCTTGCTGAGCAACCTATTGATGACTACCAGCCTATGAGATTTGACTTCCCTGATGAAGACATCATGTTCATAAAAGCAAAAGATCATGAAGAGCCTATTCACACTGAAGGGCCTGACCCAGAAGAAGAATGGACTATGATGTTTGACGGGGCTGTTAACATGAATGGTCGCGGTGTTGGTGCAGTACTCATTACACCTAAAGGAGTTCACATGCCTTTCTCGGCAAAGCTCACCTTTAACTGCACTAACAACGAAGCTGAATACGAAGCTTGCATTATGGGTCTTGAGGAAGCCATTGACCTCAGGATCAAGACATTGACTGTATTCGGAGATTCAGCTCTGGTAGTTAATCAAACCAACGGCAAATGGTACACTCACCAGGATCATCTGATACCTTACAGGAATTATACAAGGAGGCTATTGACGTTCTTCACAACAGTCAAGCTTGAGTATATCCCTCGGGACGAGAATCAGTTTGCAGATGCTCTGGCTACCATTTCATCTATGATCAAAGTTCAAGCTGCCAACTTTGTACCTCAGATTTCAGTATCCAGACTTGACAGACCAACGTATGTGTTTGCAGCAGATATTGTCAAAGATGATAAGCCTTGGTTCCATGACATTAAGTGCTTCTTGGAGGATCAAACATACCCACCTGGGGCATCTTCCAATGATAAGAAGACTTTGAGAAGGCTTGCTGGTAGTTTCTTCCTGAACACTGATGGGTCCCTATACAAAAGAAACTTTGATATGGTACTCCTCCGATGTGTTGATAAGACAGAAGCAGATTTGTTGATGCACGAAGTGCACGAAGGATCCTTTGGTACCCACGCTGGAGGACATGCCATGGCTAAGAAACTGCTAAGATCAGGCTATTACTGGATTACAATGGATGCAGACTGTTGTGCCTATGCCAAAAAATGCCATAAATGCCAGATTTATGCAGACAAGGTGCATGTGCCGCCCAATCCTTTGAATATAATGTCTTCACCCTGGCCCTTTGCTATGTGGGGCATTGACATGATTGGCAAGATTGAACCGACTGCTTCGAATGGCCACAGATTCATCCTGGTCGCCATTGATTATTTCACCAAGTGGGTCGAAGCAGCTTCATATGCAAATGTTACAAGGCAATTGGTAGCCAGATTTCTGAAGAGAGATATCATCTGCCGATATGGAGTTCCCGAGCGAATCATTACTGATAATGGTTCCAATCTAAACAACAAGATGATGGCTGAATTATGCCGGGACTTCAAGATCCAACACCACAATTCTTCTCTTTACAGGCCGAAGATGAACGGCGCTGTTGAAGCAGCTAATAAGAATATCAAGAAGATTGTGCAGAAGATGGTAGTCACCTACAAAGACTGGCATGAGATGCTGCCATTTGCCTTGCATGGGTACCGCACGTCAATCAGAACATCCACCGGGGCAACACCGTATCAGCTTGTCTATGGTATGGAGGCAGTCCTACCTGTTGAAGTTGAGCTACCCTCCCTGCGGGTACTAATGGATGTTAAGTTGAACGAAGCAGAATGGGTCCGGTCCCGATTCGAACAACTGAGTCTGATTGAAGAGAAAAGATTGGTTGCAATCTGTCATGGGCAGTTGTATCAGAAAAGAATGAAGAGAGCCTTCGATCAGAAAGTCAGACACCGAGAGTACCAAGTGGGAGATCTCGTGCTAAAAAGAATCCTCCCTCCACATACAGACCACAGGGGCAAATGGACTCCAAATTATGAAGGACCATTCGTGGTAAAGAAAGTTTTCTCTGGTGGAGCACTGATGCTCAGCACCATGGATGGTGAAGATTTCCCGTCCCCTGTGAATTCAGATGCAGTTAAAAAATACTTCGCATAAAAGGACCCGCTGGACACAAAAACAGAATGTAAGTCCAGGCAAAAATAGGGCATCCCGGCGAGTCAAAAACAGAATAAAAGACTCGGGAAAAAGTAAGGAAAAATAAATAAAAAAAATGTACACCCGCTGAGTTGAAAAGCCGCATTGGACAACTCAGGCAAAAATGGGTATCCCGATGGATTGAAAACCCGAAAGGGCGATCCATGCAAAATAAGGGAATAAGCGAACAACTGCGTTCTGAATTCGTCTGTATCACTTACAACCGGTCAAGCTTCAAAAGGATCGAGCTTCTTTCAAAATCAGCCTTCTTCAGAAAGCAAGACGAGAAGAACGTCGAAAGTCATACGAGTCATAGCGAAGAGGAAGCTCCTTTGAAAGCGTCGTCAACATCGCCAGCATTTTGTTTCTCAATTTATAACAATCTCCTCATTTCAGGAGATTTGTTTCTTTGACTGTATCTCGCCAATTCAGGGCATTTGAATTAATAAAATCAGATTTTTCAGTCATGTTTCGTCTTGTACATTTTTATTTGCAAAGAATGTCTGATGTCTCTAAAAAACTAATTGCATGAGTACAAATGTTATCTTTTAAAATAAAGAAAATAAAACACACGCTTGCAGGAAATATACTTACTCTCGAGAGTGTCTCACTCCTATGACGGAATCCAGTAAGGGATGCCTCAGGATCACTTGTGCGTTCCTCTAACTTTGCAGGATTGCAGGCATCCGGAACGCAACTCGGGGCATGAAAGTTTCATTCCAGCAAGCTGACAAATCAACACTCAGTCTTAGCACTCAAGGTGTTATCTCCCCAGCTGAGTTGCCATTTGTTGCTTCTCCCAGCCGAGTTGCCAATCGTTCGTCCTTAACCAAGTACAAAAGCCAGGGAACCACTTCCCCACAGAGTCTCAGCCTCTATCCAGAAGAGCAACACACGCAGGAATCACAACAGAGTGACGAAAGCTTCTGCGAACCCCAGCTGGGTCCCTTATTACCAGGATATGTCAATCAGTGACCTATATCCCCAAGCAGATACATCTCGTCATATCCACCAATGATCTCATCCCCAGCTGGGATGTCCATTTCAAGCAGATCGACCAGAGATCTTCATAGCAACGGGATTCGAATCCCGGTTTGGTATCTTTGCATAATCATGGCATTCACATCATATTCACCAAACAAAGCGTAGCATTCCGTCTTAAGTACGGAGCATTACGGCAAAAAATCAAACATATAGCATAATCATAAGCCATGTTTTGAATCGAACACTCGTGAATAATAAAAATCCATCAGCATACAGAAAACATCCCCCAGAACCCCCAGCAAAAGCAGTTGCCTCCCATTCACCAATACAAATACATACCCCCTTTGACACCCGTCTGTGTCACATCCCCAACAGAAAGCCAAAGACACTCTCTTTGCACTCACAAGTACCTATATATATATACATTTCCTTGACATCCGTCCATGTCATTTTCCAGCACAGTAATGAAAACACTTGGTATACCCGATATTTGTTTATACTATACTTTTCTCCTTTCGACACTCGTCCGTGTCACAATCTCCCCAGCAGATTGAACACTCATCTATATATCACTCATACTTTTCACTCTCATGTTACTTATACAGATGCTCGTCCGTATCTTGTATACACCATTTATATATCCCCACAGATTCGACACTCGTCCGTGTTCTTTGTTAACCAGTTGGTACTCGTCCGTATCATCATCTCAGAGCATGCGTCAAGCGTTTGTTTCTACATGATACTTGTCCGTATCATAGTCTTAAGGATGCTCGTCCGCATCTTTAACCCATACACTTACGTCTCCTTGAATATAGATACTCGTCTGTGTCTACTATTCCCCAGAAGGATCCCCTCAGATTCAACACTCGTCCGTGTTCTCTGTTAACCCGTTGATACTCGTCCGTATCATCATCTCTGAACATGTGTCAGTACTTGTTTCTACCTGATACTCGTCCGTATCATAGTCTTAAGGATGCTCGTCCGCATCTTTAATCTATACACAATATCTAAACACTTATACCTTTTGTTTCTTGGATAAACACTCGTCCGTGTTTACTATTCCCCAGTAAATCGCCAGCAAAGCAATTTTCCTTTATCTGACATTCGTCCTATGTCATGATAAACCCTGAGAGCAGTCGTACCCTGCTAGGTGGTCGTCCTCCACCTCTTGATGGTCGTCCTCCATCATGCTCGTCCGATGGCCGTCCCCATCGTTGATATTTAGCAGCCGTCCCCTGCTAGGTGGTCGTCCTCCACCTCTTGATGATCGTCCTTCATCATTTTATCCAATGGTCGTCCCCATTGTTGATTTTGGTTATCTGACATTCGTCCTATGTCATGATAAACCCTGAGAGCAGCCGTCCCCTGCTAGGTGGTCGTCCTCCACCTCTTGATGGTCGTCCTCCATCATGCTCATCCGATGGCCGTCCCCATCGTTGACCTTTTATCCGGCATTCGTCCTATGTCGCGATATTTTCGGCAGCCGTACCCTGCCTGGTGGTCGTCCTCCACCTTAGATGACTGTCCCTCATCTTAACCCCAACAGAGCAGTCGTCCCCTGCTAGGTGATCGTCCTTCACCTTTGATGACCGTACCTCATCATCTGTTTATTTCATTTATTCTTTAACCCGATGGCCGTCCCCGTCGTGGTCCCTTTTCTTTTTTTAGCCCGGTGACCGTCCCCATCGTCGGTTACTTTACTTTATGAACTTGATGGCCGTCCCCGTCATGTTTCATTCGATCCCCAGAGAATCTTGCAGCTTTACTTGATGGTCGTCCCCATCATAATATCTTATTTTTCCCAGCTATTCGACCGTCCCCGTCTTTGCTTTACCTTTTATCCCCAGCATGTCGGCCGTCCCCGTCATTGCTTTATTTCCCGCACTTTCCCCAGCATGTCGGCCGTCCCCGTCATTGCTCTTTACCCAGCAGTCGCCCTCTGCTCGACAGTCTTCCTCCGTCGCCCACACTTTACAACACACTTTATTTTCCTTTTACAATCTATATCCCTTTTCTTCTTCATTCTGTGAGTGCAAATTTTGGACTGTCTTTGATATTCAACCACAAGTTATCTTGTTTGCCTGTTAAGCCGTTGCTTACATCCTGCACAGCTAACTCATGTTTGAATAGGGGCAGCTGTAAACACCCCAAATTTGCCCTCACCCATTCACACCATGGCTTGTGATCATTTCATGTGCACAAACTCAATCATACCATCTCATATTACATTTTTGATTCACTGCATAGATTCTAAGTCATCTGCACCTAGGGTTTGTGATCTGAGTAATCCAAGAGCTTCTTGAGCCACTCCAAAGGCCACCAATCACTTCAAAGGGGTCCATTTGTGTTCTTATATCATGTTACATCCTCTCAAAGTCAAGGATGCCAAAGAATCACAAGAACTGGGATTGGTATGGAAGCAGAGCCAGGCTAGACTGCACAGATGACCTAAAATTAGGGTTTTGGTTTCAGAGGCCATAACTCCAAATTTTTTGGTCATTCTTGTTTCTATTGGTCTCTATATGGTATAGGGAGTATGCATACCAATTTTCATGAAGAAATTCCATGGGGAAGTCATCTGATCAAGAGTTGACTTTTCAGACAAGTCAGTGTAAAATCAGGGCATCTGAGGCCCCCAATGACCCAACCAAGGGGTGATCTTCATCATTTTGAGTGTATATGATCTCTATTTGATCATATAAGAGGTTTTAAGTTCACAAAATTCAAGAATTTGAGGTTTTTGCAAAGTTGACTTTTTTGGGCATGGTTGACTTTTAATGAAATGTCATTTTATGCAACTTTTTCAACCCTTACTTTTTGATCCAAAAATGCTTCAAATGGAAAAACTTTGGTCATGAAAGTTGTAGATTAGATCTTTCCCTTTTCAAAAAGTACAAGAACATGACCTAATTCATTTTGGATCAAAAGTTATGGTGCATCAAAGTTGGCTAAAATCACTAAATTTCAAGTTATGCACCAAATGAGAAATTTGCAAAATCTTGTACCAAAGGCATTTGTGACTTCTAATTCATGTCAAACCATTACACAAACATCACATGTGACCTAAAAATCAGAATGGACCAAGAGTTTCTCATGTTTCATGGCTTGTGAGGCAAGATATTTTCATGGAAAGCAAAAGCAAGCAAGTTGCAAAACCAATGATCACACTTCATCCACTTGCTGCCTAGCCTGCTGAATCACACTAGCCTTTCCCTCATGCCATGCTGCGCCAGACAAGCCCTTTGTACTTGGCTAGAAGTTGCCCATGCCCTCTCTTACAAGAAGTTGACATATTTGCAAAAGTAGCTACACCTATCACTAAAGCACAGGTCACATCTTCTGACCAATCCCATTTGTTTATACAAACAAAAAGCAAGACATTTCATATAGCCAGCAAGCCTGAAACCAGCAACAGCACCACATTCCCATTTTCCACCCTTGGAGCAAAAACCTTCGAAACTCAGAAAACAAGCCACCAACTCACAAACAAACTTCATAGAACTCATCACCACATCCTCCTGATCATTTCCCTGCCTTCATTCACCCTTGAAACACCACATAAGCCAAACACGATTCTCACCTGAGCTTGAACAGAACCTGTTCAAACTCTCAAACCAGCCAACATAAATCTTTTCTAAGCATCAAGGGTTCATCAAGAGCACAAGAGGAGTGGATATCACAAAGGAAAGCACCCAGAAAGCTGTGAATTGAAAGCTTCAAAACTCAGGTAGCTCAAGAACATTTTTTCCAGAAATCCTTTTTTAAGTTCTAAATAGATTCTATATGTTCTCCTGATCACTCTGATGTCATTAGTTTTGAAAATGGTGGAGAGATGAGAGTTTAATCATGTTCTGAAATTTTTGCCCTAGAAACTATTTTGATTCGATTCCCTCTGATTATGAATGATAAATGATGTTTGAGTGAGGGGTTTGATTCGTTTTAGGGTGGGGATGATTTCTGGATAGTTAGTTTTCACTTTTGTAACGTGTAGAAGGATTTAGCATTTTGATTCGCCGGAGAAGATGACCGGAACCACTGTTCCGGTCATCTGAAAGTAATTAGGGTTTGATTAATTAGGGCTAAGTGTAATTAAGACAGTTTGAATGTGAGCCGTCCAAACCCGCGCGCAGTCAACTCCCGCCCTTGCCAGTTTGAATTTCGTCCATTGGATCTGATTACTTTCTATTTTTCAGTTTAAAATTCATTTTATTTTCATATTATTTCATTTGTTTTCCATATTTTATTAAAAATAGCAAAAATACATAAAAAAATCTGAAATTTTTTGCACAAGTTATTATTTAATTTCAGAACACAAAAATATTTTTATTTTTATTTTTAGCATTAAAAAAATTATTTTTAAATATTTAAAAGTTTCTTTTTAATTAATTAATGAGAATTAATTAATTAAAAATACTTTTAGGTATTTAAAAATCACCAAAAATTTCATGAAACCTTTAAAAACATTTAGAAACATTGTCCAACCCTCAAACCAAATTTATTTTTTGATCTTGATGCATTTTGAGAATTTTTCATGGAATTAAAATCATTTTGATGCATTATTTTGATCCAAACTTCAAAAAATCATTTCTGCCTAACCCTAAAGAGTTGGACCTTGGCTCTTTTTGCATTGCATTGTGTTTAGCATGTAGTTTGTGAGATTAAATGGCCATGATTTGATCTTTCATTTTCAATTTGTTTGGTAATTTTCTTGTTAAGGAACCCTAAAACCCTAGAAAACTTAGGAAAATCATAACTTGAATTTGATTAAGAGTTGAAACCTCTCCTTTGGGCATTGGGTTAATATAGGATTAGGGGTCCTTTGAGTGCATTTTCAATTTTTTATAGTGTTGTTTGCTTCTGATTTTGGTTTGTGTTTGATGCTTTGATCATAAACCCTAATTTGGGCTTCCATATGTATCCATCTTGCATTTGTCTTCATACCTTGACTTGCCATGACATTTTATGCCTCCATGTGATTCATTCAACATCATAAGACATATTGAAAGCATGATTGACCATCACATCTTGCATTTGCCATGTTGTATGCCATATGCATCTCATAACTTTTCATGTATGTTCATGGTCCTTAACTTGCTCCATTTGCATCCATAAGTTTGTATGATCATCCACATGTGTTGTTTCTGTTTGTAGCATCTCATAGCATCATTAACATCATGTATTTGCTTCTGGTTTTGTTTCTCATCATGCCATCCCATCCCATTTTGCATTGCATTGCATTTCTTTTCTAACTTTTCAGGTGGTAAGTGGATTTGAGAAGTGGATTTGCCTTCACTTCTCACATTTTCTTTTCATCTCTCTCTTGCATCCATTGCTGCATTTTGATATGTGTTTGAGATTGAGCTTGCTCATTCTTTTTCTTATTACTTTCTTTCTTCAAGTGACTTGACTTCTTGAATGAAGCAAGTTACTTTGCTTCTCCTGATCTTTTTATCTGCTTCCTGGTGGTTCCATTGAAGGTCTTCTTTGTTAAACCTCACAAACCCTAGGAACAACTAAGCATGACAATGATTAGGGTCTTGATTAGTCTCCCCACTTAGTTTTACCTTTGTGTCTCTTTTGAGTCTTCTCTCCTCACCTCATAATCAGGGACTAAACCCTAAAGGCTTTAAGGCTTTGTGATTAAGCTTATGCCTGCATCCTTCTATTAGGATGGAGTGTATAACTTTAATCCTAAGTGTTAAACCCTTAATGTGTTTAACTCCTTTAATCAATTCACTTAAAAAATCATCAAGACATTACACTTGTAACTTGGGCCTTGCATTAGGGTTCTAATTCTTCCTTAAATGGTTAAGAAGGACTAACCCTAGTGTTAATGGACAAGTCCCCCTCAAGTTGTCTTACAAACCCTAAAAATCACTTCATCATCATATCACTAAATAAAAATCCACTTAATCAAAGGCTTGTTTTGTCATGAGTTTAATCCCTAATCATGGATTAAGTTGAGGAGCTTTCCTCAGCTTAAACATTCTCATCTATTATCCTTCTATTAGGATGGTGTAATGAGTCTGTTTAATCCCTGATTATGGCTTAATCTCATTACTTAACACTAAACAAAAACACCAAAAACATCTAAATAATCACAAGTAGGTTAATGATCTTAATCCTGCACCAAAGGTGATTAAGTGTGAGAATCTGACTTCACACTTAAGGTATTCTCATTACCCCTAATCGGAGGGAAGATGTGGTGAGTTTACTAAATCCATTGGTTTAGGCTTAAGCTCATTAACTTATGACAAACATCCAAAAGCAGTAAAAGACTGAAAACTCAAAAACAAACAATAATCGTCTCCTTCGGGATTCTTTTCTCACCTCATTCACTCATAAACGAGAACTTGCTTCTTCCGTCTAATGCAAGACAGTTCGCACCTGAGCCAGACAGGTCATACACTTGAGCATTGACAAGCAAGCAGTTCACAAGTCAATTCATCCTTTCAGTCTCTTTGGGTCGAACTACGGTGTTCTGACTTCCTCATTGCACGAGAGGATACGTAGGCATAACTTAACAGTTATCGAACAAAAGTCTCTGTATATTCCCCCTCTTTCAGCATCATTCTCTTAGCCTCATATTCTTGAGCATCTCATCTTTGTTCCTACACTGACACTGTATATATCACACTTCACATTCTTTTACACTGACACCTGTACATCCTTTTCCAGCTCTTTTATACACAAATTGCACTGACACTACCCCTTTAAAACACAAATCTTTTAAGCGTGGATCCCGTCGAGTACGACGGACAATCTGGGTGCTAATACCTTCCCAGGTTGTAACCAACCCCCTTTCTCAGTCTCTCTGGTTCGCAACCGTCTTATCCATCTTTTCTAGGTCTATGCAGCATTGCCCTTCCTCCGGGATAAAAATGCCTAGCTGGCGACTCTTTTCTTTTCCAGTGAGTTCACTGCTGTGTGTTCTCATTGTTCTTTTCGCCGACCGTTCGCGCTTGTACCGGGATGCAAATCTTTGGGAGCGACAGTTACACGTATGGGACTAGGCATTACGTGTATGAGACTAGGAGTTACGCATAACAACTGGTGGTTACACCGCATGTTACATGTATGGGAATGCCTTACGTGTTTGGTATGCGTTTGGGCATCAGGTGTGCGTTTTTGTGATTTCGCAGCGATTCGCCTAACGTTTCGCGCCCGTTCCTTTTTCTGATGATCCGTAAGAAGTTTGGCGACAAATAATTAATAATGAATGTAATTAGATACTAATAATAAGATGATTTAAGATTGTTGTTAGAATAATTTAGATATGATGAACTAAGACGATTAAAACGATTTTACATTATTGTGATGATGTATTCTGATGTAGGTCTTATGACCAATGTTGTGGTGATGTTACGGCGTAAGATGAACTAAGACGATGTGTTGAACAATGTTTATGATGTTTGATTGTATTGTATGCCATTTTCATACCGCATACATTTTCATTATTAAGATGGTCTGGAATGGCAAACACGATGTTTTAAGATGAAGACTTATGTCTTGCTGATGCCCACCTAAATGGTAGGAATTTTAAGATGGGAGTTCGCTCCGAATGGTACCACATGCATACACTGTCGAGTTTCATTGATTTGCATTATTGGACGAATGTTGAAATGTTATGAATTATGCGACGTTGTGACGTTTATGACGTATATGATGTGAATGGATGATTGAATGAATTTATCTTATATGTATTGATTATTATATCCTGTTTATAATTGCCGATATCTCACCCCTTATGTTTGAATGTTACCCTCTGTTGGTAACGTGCATGTGACCCTGATTAGTGAAGAGTACGTAGATGGTTTGAGTCGTTGGTCGCTCTGATATATAACACTTCGGGGGGATTAGAGAATGGTTGATTTTAATTGAACTTTTATTTTGTTTTAGTTGATTAAAGATGTTTCCTTTAAGAAGATGTTTTGGATTTTGATGAATTATTATGAAGTTGAAGTTTTAAAGATGAGATGTTTATGAATTTAATGATTTTCCGCTGCATAATAAAGACTTGATTTATTACTTGATGTGTTTGTGACGTATGATTTTAATGAAGAAAATGTGATGTCCCGTTTTTGTTGAACTCTGATTTACTTATAATTAATTGCGGGTAGAATGGGGTGTTACACACTTTAGGATTCTCAATCACACTCGAGCGTAGTTGTGATCTCGAGGTAAATTTATCTTTCAATTTTTGCTTGCCTACCTTCCTTTTGTTATAGACCGTTTATTTGCCTACCTTGCTCCATTATATCAAGATTATTTCTCCTTTCATTTTAAGTTTCTACTATTTGCTCAAATTATCTATTCTCTTATTTACCTACTTCGATCTTCCTTCCCCAAGCTCAGGTAATATTTTGTTTATCTGTTTGTTTTCCTTCCTATATTTGACAACTCATATGATCTTTTTCATTTTTGATCCATTATGTCATCATTGTTTTATATATCTCCAATTTTTTCAGGTATCATTTCTATCTCCCTTGTTTATTTTTGTTGTTTCCATCTTTTCTTCCTTAGAAAGGGCCAACTTATGATATGAACTTGGAAAATTTAAAAATATATACCCAATAGAGATGATATAAGCAATGTATCATCTCATACTGGGTAGTAGACCCAAGATATTGAATGGCGTCCCTTTGGAAGTTATCCACCCCTATAAATATCATATTTTGTATGGATAACTTTAGGTCTAGGGTGTTCCAATGAAAAATGGTGGTGAACCCATGAATCCATGGTTTTCTAAAAATGCAAATGATTTTGTAGAAGAATTTGGACAAATGGACTTTTTTCATCCCGTTATTAGGGAAGTTGGCCTTAATCCCTTCTCTTCCGAGTTTCTTATGGCATCCATATTTTGTTGAGGTGTATCAGGATGATCATAAGGCTCATTATTACATCAAAGCTTTTAGGTATTTGAATGGACATGAACCTAACAACAAGGAAGTTAAGATGCATCTTGACTTTAGAAGTTGTTCTAGAACTTAAGGCAAATATTTTTTTTGTTAAGAATGAGGAAGACATGGTTTGAAAGGACTAATAAGAACTTGATTTTCCCGCCGATGCCACACATTGATTTTTGGAAGACATAGAACATGTAGGGACAACTTATGTTTTCGGCAACGCTCAAAGATTAGAGAGTACCCATCGAGGCATATGACTGACTTCTAATTGGTTGTCTCTCACATCGAACTTGGTAAGAGGTTGTGCATTTCATTTAAAAGCATGCTAAGTTCCCTTCCATGAGTGTTTATTCTCTAGACTTGAATTTAGACTTTCCCTCAAGAACTTTAATGCATAAATAGTGAAAAAACCTGAGAATTGTTCATTCTCAGTTGCACCTGATAAGCTGGGCATTTGTGAATATGTTCTTATATTGGTTAAAGTACTAGGGTAGAGTGCTAAATTTAAATTTATTCTTCAACCTTTTTAATGTAAGATGTACTTTTTCTAGAGTGGAGAGGGGGAAGAGGTTGTTCTCGCTTTGTCATTTGAACAAAATGTTCGTTGTTTATTTTGATAGTTGGAAGAATTTCAAAGATCATTACTTCTTATTCGTTCCCTAGAGTCAACAAACCCACTCCAGATGTTTGTATTCTTTTAGAAGACAAACCTTCCCCTTTTTTCCCCTGGTTTGGAGTCAGTCATATGTGAGGATACATTTCAAAAATACTGGACTCGAGACCATTTCTACATGATTTTGAACAAGTATTCATTTTCCTAATATGCTTTGACTCTAGAGTAAGGGTTGTTGAAGGAAGATTTATTTTCCCTTTAGGAGATCCCAAGTTATGAAGATGGAACAAGCTCTTTAGATGTGTTTCCTACATAATAGAAAAGGTGGTACATTGATACGCGACTAACAGTAGAAGTGAGCAATGCGGATGAGAGAAAAAATATTTTTGGTGAAATGAGGGAGCTATATTTTTGTTTGTCTTTATTGTTCTCTTTAGTATTTTATTTGACTGTTACCTTTACTTTTCATGCAAATAACATGAGGCTATTTAACGATGTGATAAAGAGCAAGAAGGTAATTGCAACAAAAAATACTCCACTACCTCCCCATTAAACCCTACTATGAACCGTATTGAGGCGGAACCCGTGGTAACCCTAAAGAAAAGCGATGCTCTGAACCTTAAGCAAACACAACCGACCCAAGGTCAACAAGAAAATTGGTCGGACCAAGAATGTATGCCTTTAGAGATTCGTGGCAAAAATCCCACGATTGATCAAAACCCTCATGTGGTGAATCTTCCGAAAAGGACTGGAGCAAGGACGTGTCCCACGAGGAACAAAATGCTAAAACGTCCAAATCAATGTGAACTGCTATGAGAAAGTGATCTTAGGAGGCATCAAAATGCGCTCCCTACTTACTTCCTTTAATAGTTCTACATAACAAGGGCCCACATACCATCAAAGAAGTGCAATATTGCTTCCTTAAAATGGATTATGCTTATGTTTGGAATTTTTCTAACACCACCTGTAATACCTCAAATTTTCCCTCTCATTTCCCCAACATTTTGCATACATAAGATTCATCAAATAACCAAAAACATTGCATCATGTGTAGCATAGCCGAGGCAGGGGTATGTGATCAATGATTGGAGCAATTGAAGACTATACAAAAGCAATCAAATGGTCACAAAGCTTCTTAACCTTGTGCAAAGGGTCCACAATATCCCACGAGTCTTCACTTGAAGCCACGAGCCATGGAAAGATTTGAGTTGATCAAAGGAGGCAAGCAGTGCAATTTTTCATGGTGAAAAAGGCCGAATTAGGTTTTTATTTCTATTGGGCTTCTGTGTGTTATGATTAAAAGGGGATTCCATTGTCTCATATATGATGTCAAGTGCCTAGGGTTCGAATTTCTTCCACAAAATCATTTTGGAAGAGGTTCGACTGGCCAGATGACTGAAAATCGAGGAATCGGGGAAAAGACAACCGAGCTAGGTAAAAAAAGGTCGACTCTTGACTTTTAAGATCGAAATCGTGAAATTAAGGTTACAATGATCCTATGGCTCATATTTGGTCAAGAAATGATGGGGGAATCATAAAAAATCAAAGATAAAATCATTTGAAAAGTGGTTGATTTCACCATTTCCCTCCACTTTTCCTTCCACTTTCTTTCCACACTTCCTTTCATTCTTTCCCTCTTGTTTTTCCACTTCAATTCCACCCCATTTCCCTTGGAAGCTTCTACCATGTTCTACCATCTTCTAGAGTGTTCCAAGGAATATTCCAAGGAATATTCCTTCTCCAACCCTAACCCTAACTAACTACTAACCTAGCTCCATTGCTAAATCCTAACCTCATTACCAAACCATAATTTTGGATCCCAAGCCTAATTTTTGGGCCCCAAGCCTAGCCCCTATATAATCAATAATCACTTCATTGCAAAGGTTCCCAAGTTTCCAAAATTTTCACTCTCTCACAATCACTTTTTCCCTGTCACTTTTCCTCCATTTTCCCATTTCACTAAAGCTTTTTGAAGAAGCTCTTCAAGTTTCACATTGAAACTTGAAGATCTTGAAGCTTAGCCTCCAACCTCCATTGATTTTGTGGATTGTGGAAGAAGAAGCTACTTATTTTTTGTGAGGATTTTGGCTTATTAGAAGTGCACGAAGGTTCAAGCATCAAGAACGAATTTATTTTGCGGGCTCGCGGTTTTCGTGGTTTTCTCTTCGACCAAGCTCCGATTCTCGCAACATCCACCGAAGCACTTCTCCGCTTCGTAGGTTGGTGATCTAAATCACTTCTCCTTTAAGTTATTCTCTTCATCTTGCCACTTTTGGCGTTCTTTAATTGCTTTTTGTATTGCTTGTGATCGATTTCATTTCTGTTATGTATTGCTTGCAATTTGTGATCTTTAATGGATTAGAAGTTAAGGTGTAGATGATCATAGATTTTAGCATGTGTAAATAAGCCAATTAAGTAGAAATTAGTGTTAACATGTTTCTAGGTATGTTAGGGATCATTAGAAGTGAGTTTGTGGCCAAAAGCACTTATTTCTAAACTTTTTTTCACATTTTGGTTCAGTGTTAACCGGTTAACCATTTGGTTAACTTGTTAACGCTTGCTTTTTAGCAGCAAACAGTGAAGTTTTAGGTCCATTAACCGGTTAACGCTGTTAATTTTTGGATTTTTTTTGCTTATTTGATAGCTTAGTCCTAAGTTCTAGTGCCTCTAATGTTCATACATGTTTAGGTATTGATTTTAGGGAATTTTTGGGTCCATTTCCAGTAACCCATTCCCCCGTTTCGACGCGTTTCCGTCCATGTTGCGTATTATGCGTTTTTGTGTTCTTTTGTGTATAGCTTGGTTTCTTGCATTTTGTTGACATGTTTATGCATCATTTGGCATGTGAATAATCATGTTGCATTCTATTTTACGTATTTCACATTACATTAAATCATTTTGCATTTCATTGTATCAAGATATGTTGTATTTCACATAATCATGTATGAATGTGCATTTGGTTGCATGCTTGATCATATCATTCACATCAATTCAATTCTGAATTTTGCATTGAGTTTGACATTCTTGTTGATCTAACATGTTGCACATTCATGATCAATGCTCATTATGTTCATATGCCATGTTCATGTGCCATCTTTGCATTACTTGTTGCATAATCAACCATGTGACGCATTCTTGCATAATCCTTCAAACATGTTCGTTTTCTTTCATTTTATGTATGTTGACCTAGGCTCAAATGCATGTTCATGATGAATTAGTACATGTTTCATTGAGTTTATGCATTAAAAAATGAAAATAACTAAATCTGTATTTTTCATTTCATAGCTGTTTTTGCATATAGGTGCTGTAAAATACATGCTGTTTGTTATGCTTGCATGCTGTATTGGATCTTTTACACCTACCTTTTCATGCTGCATGCTGGCTGTAAAAAGTGGCTTTGTGTTATGCATTGTTTTCATAGTTGTTTGTGTATTAGGGGTTGTAGTAGGTGTTGTATTTTTGTCTTAGCATATTTTTTTAGTCTTCTAGAATTAAGATAGATTTTAGATTGAGTCCTAGAGTCATTAGGATTTAATTAGTGTATGTTTGTTTTATTATTTTAAATAAAAATGCACACTAACTTTTGTTTTGTAGGGAGGGAAAGGTATGTTTCCATACACCTTATCCTTTTATTTTTATGCATATTCTTTATGCACTTAATTCATCATTTTGTTTTGATTTTTTTTATTGGTAGGATTTCCCTTTGTTAGGACCAACTTATCTTCCTTAGGAAGTAAGTTGCATCCTTTTTCTTCTCTCTTTTCCTTTTACTCCTTAGGAATAGAAAAGCCTCACTCACCCTTAGGACCACCATTTTAATAAATAACTTAGGGTTGTGTCTTAGTCTCCCTTAGTTTTTTCCTTTTCTCCATTTTGAGTCTTCTTTCTCATCTTCAAACAAAATCCAAAAAGACTTAATAAATGCATGAAAGGATCCCTTGTGTATAGCCTTATTCCATGGGGCACTTGCATTCATTCCATCTTGGAGTGGTGTAGTATTGTCTAGCATGATGTACAAGTCTCATCAAGGGGTTATATCACAAAGAAAATTTAAAAGACACTTCTTCACAAAAGCAACAAATTTTTTTAATAAAGTTCAACAAGCTAGTGAACTTAAACCCTAATCCTAGGAAACAAGTCTTGGATAAATTCTCCTTTCTTGGTGTGCTTGTTCTATTATTCCATCTTGGAATGTAGTAGCAAGTACACATTCCATGGAAAAGAGTTTGAATTCACTTCCTTGTGCCAAATTCATGCAATACTCATAAAAGGCAAAAACAAACAATAAATGACTATCCTGCGGGAACTTCTCTTCTCATCTCATTCATTCTTAACGTGAACTTGCGACGACTTGTCTCGCATGCAAGATGGTAAATGCACTCGTACCAGACGAGCCTGAAACACCTGAGCATAGACATACGCAGTTCCATCCATAAAAAACACAAACAAATAGTTCCCGCCTTAGTTAGGCGAACTACGTCGACTCGAATCCTCATTTTCCCGATGAGGTACGTAGGCAGTGGGGTAGGGCCCATTCGAACACATTCTTTATTTTCCCTACATTTCCCCATTCCTTTCCATCTTCTATTCCAGTTCCAGTTCAAGCAGCAGTTCTTTTATTCAGCAACACTCATATTCTTTTACCCTTTGAAACAAGCAAACAAGCATGGATCCCGTCGGGTACGGCGGACGATCTGGGGTGCTAATACCTTCCCAGGCGTAACCGACTCCCGAACCCAGATCTTTGGTTCGCAGGACCTTGTTCTTTCCTTCTTCCTTAGGTTTGTGCAACATTACCTTTCCCATTCATTCGGGATAAAAATGTCTGGCTGGCGACTCTACCTTTTCCGCGCCACTTTCGCGTTTGTACTAGGATGAAAATCCCGGGAGTGACACCATTAAGCAGGATTTGATGGAGAAAATAACATACAATATACATCAGAGTTCCACCTTAATGGCTATTAGAGACACCAGTTAGGGGAGGATTTGGAACCGAGCAGTTTGAGGAACGAGAAAGAGATCCTAAAGAATAAATATGACTCCATCCTCTGAGAATATAACAAACTCCAGGAGAAACAGGTCACTCTACAAAAGGACATGGAGTAGCACAATACGCCTTTCGAACTTGTTGTTAAGGTAATTGGAGGGGTCATTAGTAAAAATGAGAATTCTCTCAGTGAGGTTCGGTCTTCTTTAGTTAAGGTGGGGGAATATATGACCATAATGGAGAAAGATTTAGTTTATGTCCCATAAACCCTTACATCTTCCTCTTCCAAGGTGACATACATAAATTTCGCATTTTAGATGGAAAATGATTATGACTCTAAAAAGGTGAAAGCTTATGAGGATCGTTTGACGGAGTTGCAGAATGAGTTCGAAGACTCCCTTATCCTTAGCTCCAACATTCTGGAATATGCATTATAAAACTTCTTGGGTTAAACATAACTTTATTCTATGATTGACTTCACCTTCTATAATGCATTCTTCTTTGGTGAAGTTCATTTTGAGTGTTTTGTGACAAATTTAGCTTATACTAATGAAATTATGCTTTAAGCCTTTAACATAGAGAACTGAAGGGAAATTGCTATAAAAAATGCAATGGAAAACAAAAATTTCCCTTAGAGATCCTTATGAAGGGTCATGATCTGTGATACAATATTTACCTCTTGTGGCGCTTGAAACCTTTGATTCCAATTTGATCACGAGCGTTGTACGACAAACATCGTCTCTACTCAGTCCACACGAATAACTTCCTTCAGTCATAGTGCTAGCTAGTTATGATTGAAGTTTTAGAGTGAAGGAGAGGGAAAAAGGAATACGGCCAGGGTTTCAAAAACAACAACAACTGAGCTTCTTCACAAGGGTTCTATTTATAGAACTACTTGTGTCGGCTTTAAGCTAAAATCCCAACTCACTAATATTATTATTATATTATTATAATAACCATAATTTTATTATTATTATATTTTATAACTATTATAAAATTAGTAATAAATATTATTATTATTATATCATATGGTACCTTACCATATTCCGTATTCCATTCAAGTGCATTGTACCTTACGGTGTACCTTATTTATTCCACCTCTTCTCTAAATGTCCTTATGGGTGTGACCCTGTAGGATTTCATGACGTTGGCAATTATATTAAATCATGTATTAACATAATAAACAGTGAGTGGTATCTAACAACACATCACTACTACCCAAGTCACAAAATTGTCATGTGATCTGACAAAACCTTTTTTTGTGATAGTATTTGTGTGTACAATTACCCTTTTTCCCTTATGTCTATATTGAACACAAGACATATATCGTGTCATCCTTTTGCAGTTCAATATTGGGCCCTTATACATTTATCCTATTATGCAGGATGGGAAAATTCTATTTAGGCTACTCATGTCCCTCAACATGCTTTGTGAAGTACCCATCAACTGTCTTTATGATCATCCAGATACAGACAATGTTTGATCATCAATAAAATACTTGCCTCTACATCTAGGTTCCATAGTAGTTTCAGGTCGAAGGGTGGTATACACCACTATCACCATGAGATTAACTTATGGCACTTTGCATAACATTCTATGTAGTACTCTCATAGTGGGTCAATCCAGTATAAATATTACTCCTAATATTCATACATATGTCAAGACTTGATAACTTCTTATCCATGATCCATGAGATGTGTTCATCAGTCTTTCTACATAATAGTCTTAATGCTTTAAGGCTGTCCCATTTCATATTAAAGCTCGACTATGGATGCTTAAAGTATAATGTCCTCTTATTTAATAGAATCTCATGATTAAGTCACACTTAATATTTCATTAAATGAACTAGTTATTCTAGAGACTTTATCCTTTTGGAAAAACAAACATAATAAAAAAATGCCTTTTTATTAATAAATATTTCGATACAAGTACCAAAAGCATTGGCCTCTAGGGCTTACACCAACAATCTCCCACTAGCACTAAAGCCAACCATGTATACCCTTAATACCCATAGATCTAGTGTGACCATCATGTTTCTACTGCGCAAGAGGTTTTGTTAGTGGGTCAATAATATTGTCAAGTGTAGGTAATCTGCATATCTTCACATCTCCTCGATTTATTATCTCTCGAATGAGATGATATCGCCTAAGTATGTGTTTGGATCGTTGGTGAGATCTAGGCTCCTTAGCTTGTGCGATGGCACCATTGTTATCACAATAGAGATCAATGGGATCCACAATGCTAGGGATTATGCCAAATTCACTAATGAACTTCTTGATCCAAACAACTTCCTTTGCTACATTTGAGGCAACAATATAATCGGCCTCGGTTGTAGAATCAGTAACTGTCTCTTGCTTTAAACTCTTTCATCTCACAACGCCACCATTTAGGCAGAACACATAACCAGTTTGCAATCTGAAGTCATACTTATCTTTCTGGAAGCTAGCATCGGTATAACCAATTACGGAGAGCTCTTCCTGACCTCCAAATATAAAAAATGTATCCTTAGTCCTTCTCGATTACTTAAGGATATTATTGACAGCTACCCAGTGAGCATCACCCAGATCAGATTGGTACCTACTCATTGCACTTAAAGCATACGACATCTGGTCGAGTACATAACATGACATACATGATAGATCCTATTGTAGATGTATATTTAATCTTATTCATGCGATCCCTTTCTTCCCTACTTGAAGGGGATTGTGTTTTTGATAGACATGTGCCATGTTGCATAAGTATGAATCCTTTCTTGGAATCATGCATATTAAAGCGTCTCAACACTTTGTCTATGTATGTACTCTGACTTAGGACAATCCGTTTTTGTGATCAATCTCTATAGATCCTAATTCCTAATATACAAGCTGCTTCACCAAGGTCCTTCGTTGAAAAGCATTTCCCTAACCAAGCTTTTACTTGTTGCATGGTAGGGATATCGTTTCCAATGAGTAATATGTCATCTACATATAATACCATGAAAAATATCATGCTCCCACTAACCTTCTTGTAGATACAAGGCTCATCTTCATTATTTATGAATCCATATTGTTTTATAGTTTCATCAAAATTAAGATTCCAGCTTCTAGAAGCATGCTTCAATCCATAGATTGATCGTTGTAACTTACATATCTTTTGGGCTTCTTCAGGTATGCCAAATCCTTCAGGTTGTGTCATGTAGACATTGTTAAGAAGATTCCCATTAAGGAAAGCATTCTTGACATCCATCTGCCATATTTCATAATCATGATATGCAACAATAGCAAGTAAAATCCGAACAGATTTAAGCATTGCAACTGGTGAAAAGGTTTCATCATAGTCTATCCCATGAATTTGTTTATAACCTTTAGCAACCAGTCTTGCCTTATAGGTATGTACCTTACCATCCATGTCAATCTTCTTTTTGAAGACCCACTTGCATCCTATAGGATTAGCTCCTACAAGAGGCTCTAACAAGGTCCAAACTTGGTTTGTGTACATGGAATCCATTTCAGATTTCATGGCTTCTAGCCACTTATTAGACTCAGGACCAGTTATGGCCTCTTGGTAGGTTACAGGTTCATCTTGATCCATGAGTAATACATCACCTTGATCAATTATAAGATATCCATATTGCTCTGGTTGGTGATGTATCCTGCTCAACAGGTGATGGTTTTGTTCTACATGAGCAGGTTGCTCTACCACAACTGTTTGTGATTCCTGCTCTAATGTTTCCATAGGTGTATCAATGCTTTGTGATTCTTAAATTTCTTCAAGCTCTACTTTCCTCCCATTGATTCCTTTGGAAATAAAGTCCCTTTCTAAGAAGACTCCAGTTCGAGCAACAAACATTTTTCCCTCAGAAGGATTGTAGAAGTAATATCCTCTTGTTTCTTTAGGATACCCCACAAATAAGCATATGTTAGATTTGGGCTCAAGCTTAGTTGAAACTTGTCGTTTCACATAAACTTCACAACCCCAAACATTCATGTAAGACATATGTGGTTTCTTACCACTTCATATCTCATATGGTGTCTTTTCTACCTTTTTGGATGGAACACAATTAAGTGTGTAAGCTGCTGTCAGTAGTGCATGTCCCCAAAAGGAGTTTGGAAGATCAACGTGACTCATCATGGATCAGACCATGTCTAACAAGGTTCGATTTCTCCTCTCAGATACACCATTTCATTGTGGTGTTCCAGGAGGAGTGAGTTGGGGTAGAATCCCACATTCTTTTAGATGGTCATCAAACTCTAGGCTTAAATATTCACCTCCTCGATTTGATCGAAGAGTTTTAATATTCTTACCTAATTAGTTTTGTACTTCATTCTTGAACTCCTTGAACTTTTCAAAGGATTCAGATTTGTGTTTCATTAAATACACATAACCATATCTACTGAAATCATAAATAAATGTGATGAAGTATTGAAAACCTCCTTTGGCTGGTATGTTCAGTGGTCCACATACATCAGTATGTATGAGGGCCAAAAGATCATTTGCCCTTTCACCTTTTCAAGTGAATGGGGTCTTTGTTATTTTTCCAATTAAACAAGATCTGCATGTATCATATGATTCATAATCAAAAGAATCCAAGAGTCCATCTTTATGGAGTTTGGAAACGTGTTTCTCATTTATATGGCCTAAGCGACAATACCAAAGGTAATTTGGATTTAACTCATTAGGTTTCATCCTTTTTGTATTAATGTTATAAATTGGCATTTCAAGATCAAGGACATATAATCCATTGTTCATTTGTGCAGTAGCCTAAAATATATCATTAAAATAAATAGAGAAACAATTGTTCTTTATTATAAATGAAAAATCAAACTTGTCCAAAAAAGAAACGAAAATAATATTCCTGCTAATTGCAGGTACATAATAACAGATCTCTAACTAAATTATTAAACCACTAGGTAAAGTCAAATCATAAATTCCTACGGCTAAAGCAGCAACCTTTGCTCCATTGCCAACTCGTAGGTCAATTTCACCTTTTGTCAAATCTCTACTCCTTTTTAGTCCTTGCACATTAGTACAAATGTGAGAACCACGTCCAGTATCTAATACCCATGATACAAAAGTAGATAAATTAATTTATATAACAAAAATACCTGAAGTTGAAGTCTCCACTCCATTCTTTTTATATTCCAGGTACTTTGGGCAGTTTCTCTTCTAGTGTCCGGTCTTACCACAACAGAAGCAAGTTCCATCCTTAGCTATGCCTCCACTAGGCTTCAAACCAGGTGCAATATGTTTGGGTTTGGAAACTACTTTGCCTTTCCATTTACCACCCTGCTTGGTTGGCCTTTTGTTATGGTTCTTTTCATTACTGACCATCAGAATGGAATTAGCATCATCGACATGCTTCTTATAAGCATCTCTTTCAGCCTTAGGAGCAGAACTAGGAGGTTCCTCATTAGGAACAGGTGTCTCTAAGACATACAAATTTTTGTCATGTTTGAGGATAATCCTCAGATTTCGGTGTCAATCTAAAAATTTGTCCCAGACAATTTTTTCTTATTAAGGATTGATTGCAAAATGTTATTAGAGGTGTTCTTTGTCATGGTAATCTATATTAAAAGGTGGTGGAGATATTAATATCATTAAACATATTAATTTAGGCCTTTAATTAAATATGCTCTCCACTATTTTACTCAAAACAACCTCATCATTTGATTCAGAAAATCCTGTTGGAAGATTTTCTAGTGGATCGAGATCCATTTTTCGCTTTGTTTTAAGTCAATGTTAGGTTGATTACACAAAACTCGGCTATTTAGGTAGGAACTCCTTCCAATTGCATCCAATACAATTCTTGAATATTTCAGTTGGGTGAATAACTCCTTATTCCAATCCATCATATGGATCATTCCCAACTCTTGCTTCTAAATGTATATAATCTTATTATATTTTGTTTAGTTAAGTTTGACCCATTATTTTAGAAATTGGATATTATATTTATCCCATCGCATCTTACCAATATATAATATGCACATCGCGTTAGACGAAACCTACATAACTCGATACTAGTCTTGATGAGTTCTAAAATTTAGAAAGCAAAAACTCAATATTTAGTTTTGAGGGAATTTTAATTAATTTGATCTCACAACTTATTTATCATATAAATCATTCCTCACACACGCATTAACATACATGCATACATATTTATATAAACATACAAACATATGAAACAATTATGGCCCCTAGCGAAATTATTCTCCCAAGCCAATGAGAGGACTAAGCTAAACCTAATAACGATATTCACTTCACCAAGCAAGATCTCCAAGGTTGTCCTTCTTTATTTTGTGGTCTTCTCTTTCTTCATAATAATTCTTTAAATCAAAGAAACTCGTTTTACATACGAGGGAGTGAGATGAGAAAAGAAATTACATGATGAGAATAAGAGAGAGGCACGACACGTAGGTCGTATTTATAAAATCCAAAAACAAAACAAAATTAAACTAAGCTCATAACTGATCACCACACACAAAATTAATAAAATAATTTTATTATTATTAATTTAAATATGGTTAATAAAACAAATCAAATTAAATTTCGACAAAATAATAATAAACCCTTTTATTATTACCACAAACATTATTGATGCAACCCTTGCACCGTCAAATGTCCATGACGCTTGTCACAACTCCATGATGACCGTCACAAGTTTTGTGCCTACGACGTCCGTCACACATCATATGACGACCGTCACACATTCAAAATGCACAAACCTCATTGACGGTGCAACCCTTGTGTCGTCACAAATTTTAACGACCTCATTGACGGTGCAACCCTTGTGTCGTCACAAATTTTAACGCAACAATCTCATACTACCAAACCACTATGAATAATAATTTTGTATTATTGATCCGTATGTTATTTCTTCACAATACTAAAGTCGGATTCCGAAACAGATAACCACAAATCGTACAACTGAATGATAATCATTACGTGATTTGAATCGATGAAATAAAATAGTATATCCAATATACCATCTTTGCATTAAAATTAATCATATCATATATGAATTAGATCGATCATATATGTGTAACTTATAGAAGATTGACATATTTTTGCTTCACCATACTATTGTCGAATTCCGAAGCATAGTCAATATCAACCATTCAAACAATACACAATCTGATGCTAAAAATTCAATATCCGGTTTTGATTTAATTTTACGTGTTTTAATCCAATTAAAACAAAATTGACAGAAAGTAAACAATTACCAGACTCATGGTTTCGTAAGTGGCTCTGATACCACTGAAGGGAAATTGATATAATAAATGCAGCGAAAAACAAAAATTCCTCTTAGAGATCCTTACGAAGGATCATGATCTGTGATAAAATATTTACCTCTTGTGGCGCTTAAAACCTTTGATTTTGATTTGATCACGAGCGTTGTACGACGAACAACGCCTCTACTAAGTCCACACAAATAACTTCCTTCAGTCATAGTGCTAGCTGGTTATGATTGAAGGTTTAGAGTGAAGGAGAGGGAAAAAGGAATACGGCCATGGTTTCAAAAACAACAACAACTGAGCTTCTTCGCAATGGTTCTATTTATAGAACTACTTGTGTGGGCTTTAAGCTAAAAGCCCAACTCACTAATATTATTATTATATTATTATAATAACCATAATTTTATTATTATTATTATATTTTATAACTATTATAAAATTAATAATAAATATTATTATTATTATTATTATATCATATGGTACCTTACCATATTCCGAATTCCATTTAAGTGCACCGTACCTTACGATGTACCTTATTTATTCCACCTCTTCTCTATTTGTCCTTATGTGTGCGACCCTGTAGGATTTCACGACGTTGGCAATTATATTAAATCATGTATTTAACATAGTAAATAGTGAGCGATATCTAGCAACACATCATTGCTATCCAAGTCACAAAATTGTCATGTGATCTAACAAAACCTTTTGTGATATTATTTGTGTGTACAATTACCCTTTTGGCCTTATGTCTATATTGAACACAAGACATATACCTTGTCATCCTTGTCCAGTTCAATATTGGGTCCTTAGACATTTATCCTGTTATGCAGGATGTTAAAATTCCATCTAGGCTACTCATGTCCCTCATCATGCTTTGTGAAGTACCCATCAACTGTCTTTATGATAATCCGATTACAGACAATGTTTGATTAGCAATAAAGTACTTGACTCTACATCTAGGATCCATAGTAGTTTTAGGTCGAAGGGTGGTATACACAACTATCACCATGACAGTAACTTATGACACTTTGCATAACATTCTATGTAATATTCTCATAGTGGGTCAATCCAGTATAAATATTAATCCTAATATTCATACCTATGTCAAGACTTGATAACTCCTTATCCATGATCCATGAGATGTGATCATCAGTCTTTCTACATAATAATCTTAATGCTTTAAGGCTATCCCATTTTATATTAAAGCTCAACTATGGATGCTTTAAGAATAGTATCCTCTTGTTTAATGGAATCTCATGATTAAGTCACACTTTATTATATGATTGACTTCACCTTCTATAATGCATTTTTCTTTGGTGAAGTTCATTTTGAGTGTTTTGTCACAAATTTAAGTTATACTAAGGAGATTATGATTTAAGCCTTTAACATAGAGAACATCATCTATTGTTGTTAACGAGGAGTGCCAACTTTTCCAATGCCAAGAAGCCTTCCTTTGTTGTTGTTTCCTTATGTGACATATCCTATTGACTTTAAGGTAATTGATGAAATTTTTTTCTTGTCTACGTACGATCATGTGCTAGAGAAACCACTATCTAGATACCATGTGTTGGTAGTGATATTCAAGCATACCTAAAAAACAAATTAAACTGTGTTAGGTACCCAATGTGTTTTGGGTCATTGTTGGTTAAATCCTTTCTTAGCCCAAAGCTACGCACCATATGGAGCACCATAGTTTCTTATGTAGCAAGCGTTAGGGATATGGTCTTTTGTATTGCAATAAAATCACGTAGGTTTATGAACATGATGGTTTTAATATGCATATGAATCATATATACCACATAAATAATTTTTACTATAGGAATTATTTCTAACACTCGAATAATTTCTATTATAAGAATTATTTCTATTACGTGAATAATTTCTACAATAAGAATAATTTCTAACATTAGACCTTTTAGGAGGATTAACAATATGCACTTTCTTTGGATCCACATTGTTGACTTTTGTGTTAACTTTAACAAAGATGGTTTTACTTGTGCTTGATTTATCGAAATTAGAAAAGTCAAACCCACATTTACCATTTGAATACATTTTTCTACTAAGCACATCTTATAAACCAATTTGACATTTTGTCATATTTATTTATAACTTGGTTTGTTCAACAATTTGTTATTCATGATCTTGACATTTATTACATGCATAATTTTTTACTGTTTCTAATTCCTCATTAGTGTTGTTACCCTTTCTTTCTAGATACAAAATTAGTTCCTTTTAATTTTCACATGTTCTAGAAAGTGTAAAGAATTCCTCATATAATTCATGAAAAACATTTTGTAATTATTCATATGAAGGTCTATCAATTAATTCACAATCACCAACTGTCGCAATACGAAAAACAACTGGCAAAAAATGGACGAGGTCGTCGCAACCAATTCGGGGTTCGGCAGTTGGTTATGTGAAGGGAAAGTATTCACATCCTTTCACATACATCGTACTCGATGAGATCCACGCTTGTTGTTTTGCTCAAAAGGTGTAATCATCTAAAGCTCCATCTGCTAACTGGAAGGAAAGAGACGATAAATGAAGGGAAATAAAGGGATGCAATAAAGAATTTAACTTGAGAGGATATCACATCCCAGCCTACTATAACACCCTAAATTTCCCCCTAAGATTTCTTCACATTTCATCTGGATTTTGCATACAAATAAGATCACACACTGGTTCCTCGGTCCTTTTTGGTTGCATGTTTATACCTCACAGGGGATCACCATTGCTTTTATGTGCTTTTATTTGTTTATGTTTATTAACCATTAATTAAAATTCAAATATTTTTATTTTATTTTATTAACATTTTCAGGGGAAGAGCGGGTCAAAAATGCCAAAAATAGCAGTCTCATCACTCAAATGAATTTCACTGATAAGAAGTCGAAGTTAATCTGCAAACAATTCAAATTTATTTGATCAAGGATTTCCCAAGTGTTAATTGATTTATTCAAGGAATTCCAAGGTTCATGAGTTTATTTCCATGTCTTCTTCGACGTGCAAAATAATCGAGCCGGAGCCACAACAGTGCAAAAGAAAACAAAATTTTCAAATTTTGCACTGAGTAATCGATTACTACCCTGTGAGTAACCGGTTACCAACGCACAAATTTGAAAATTTTGGCAGTAATTTCAAATCTTCAATTTTGGCACCAATTTCATTTTTTATCACACTTGGAATATTCTAGACCATCTCAATTTAATTCTCATATATCATTAAAATTAATTCCCACCATATACCTTCACTAATCACCACTCTTTTGATAATTCCCTCCAAATTTGAATTTCCAAGCATAATTTTAATTTTCCAAAGCAAACTCCATTCCACCAAATTTTCATACCTAAACTCTTTAAATAAATGCATTTTCTCATTCATTTCTGAAGCTTTTGATAGCCAAAAAATCTCTTGCCAATTATATTCCCAAACCACAAAATTCACTAAAGCTCATGTAATTTATCAACATATACTCATAATCACATAGCAATCATAAACATCATATTATAGCATCACAACTCCATTTCACACCAAATCATCATAATTCATTTGATCGTCATGTTCATCACATAGTAAGTATAAACATCAAAATATTCACATCATCTATTTATTCCGTCTTAACATTATTATAGTATCATCATTCACATAACTCATATCATCGTAAGCAATCAACACATAATCATCATATAAGTTCAACATATAGTTAACGTCATAACACAACAATGCCCTATCATTTTTATCCTCTAGATCAATATAAGTATCATATCATATTCAACACATAGCAACATCTTTACAACAACAATACCCCATAACATTCGACTACATCATAAACAACCACTATCTCATTTACCGGTTAATTCACAACACACCATATCATAATCGATCATAATTTCATGGTATGCCACATCAACTTAACAATAACATCATACAACATTATAATTTACAATCACAACACACATTCATGCGACCAATGTCCATATTTCACGATTCGACACATTGGAACATACACAAAGAACTCACTTGGCGCGTCGAATAGTTGGAAATCTATCATTGAAAACAATTTTAACATAAAGTACATGAAGCTAGCTTTCCAACAGTTTGAACGACGACCCAATCGGACTTACGAGTCAAAAGTTATGAATTTTTTAAAGTTTTCAAAATCAAGCCGCCGAGGGGACCGCGCTGAGCGGGCTAAGACCACGCTGAGCGGGCTCTGCAAACTAGTCAAAAAGTCATGTGATGACACCACTTCTCCCACTATGATTCTACACCCTTATATTGCATTTTTAACCCCAATAACCCCATTTTAAGTCATTAAAACCCCTATCTAACACATATACATCAATCACAACAAACATCACAAAATAAATCATCAAAATTCATCAATTCTACATCTTTAATCCTAGGTTTTTCCTAAAAACCCCAAAATCCCCAGTAGCATCTAACTTTATATCATACATATTGAAATACAATACTCCCCATACCTTAAAATGTCGCTTCTTACGGTTTCTCTTTAAACTCTCCGAAAATCCTCTAAGCCCTAGCCTCTTCTCCTTGTTCTTCAGAGCTTTTCCCATCCTTCTCCAAAATGTTACGAATTATCATGTTCTCCCTTCTCACTATCAGTATAATACATACCCCTAATACTCTTTTCCATTTTTACCCTCAACTTACCCATCACCAATGACCACAATATCCTCATTACTTCTAATTCCCTTATTTTAATTTATAAATAATAATTTGAATACTATCATATAATTATTCTTACTATTAATATTATTAAAAAAAATTCACCACAATGCATTGTGCCAAATAACCATATATCGTCAAAACCACCTTATATCCTCAAATAAGCAACAATCAATCATAATCGAATTTGGGGTGTTACAGAGTCCATATATGTAATAAGTGTCCACATCAAGTAGAGGCCATTATCATAAGCTCTTCCCCAATTATTTGGTTTCATGTAAAGAATTTGGGCAATAATAAAACACAATAGGCACTTGTCAAACTTGACTTGACTTATGCCAAAGTTTGACATGGAAGGGTTTTCACAGACAAATTTAAAGATGTTGAGCATAAATGAGATCCTATCATACTTAGATTGTCTACCAATAGCCATATCAGAACCACCAAAAGTCAAACCAAAATACTTTGTGAAATCAATGTAATCGAACTTCATAACCTTATCTTTGAACTTACTTTCAAGACCAACTAGGGTTATAATCAGATTATAATAGAAGACTTTAACATAATCCATGTTACATTTCTTATTCAGCCTATAAATAATTTCAATAGATAATGAAAAGCAAGTATCTTCCACAACCGCCGTACTTCCACATTGGAAGAAATTGAGTTGTAACACACAATTATCCACCGTGCGAGATGCTCCACCTCTAAAGAACTAGAGTCTGGTCAGTTCTTAGTCGAAAAATTTCCACCGATGAAACAGAAACACAACTCCAAATTTGACCTAACATGTTTTTTATCTGCTTGCAACGAACGTTAACCAACCATACTAACCGTCGTCGAAACCAAAACGGCGAAGCAAAGGAAACTAGACCACCAACGTAACCCATAAAGGGTGAATAATTGAATAGTCTAAGAGGCTTCGTACCACTAACGTCGAAGGCTACATAGGATCACCGAAATTTGAATTTAGAAAAGATGAGATGTGTTTTTCTTGGGAGAAGGCACAAAAAAGAAAGTTAGAGAAACATGTTGCTTGTCTACAATTTTTTTTAATTATCTAACAATTTATTTATTGAAAAAAAAATCAATGATAGTGATGGATCTCGAAATTAATTTAAAATCACTTTATAGGAAAACAAACTTAAAATCACTCCATTGAGAATAACCAAAGTTTAGTTATATTTTTGGATAGGCGGTCATAGATGGAAAAGATAAAATTGAAATCTTATCTACTATCAAGAAATTACTAAAAAGTTGCACAAACTGCCTAAATTGACCTTTCTTAATAAAACAATTACACTAACTAAAGGACATAACCGTAACTATCAAATTCATTCCTACAACTTTATCCACTTACCACAACAATTGGCCACGTGTATCTTCCCTATCTTATAAGTCCAACACACTCTCTCATTCCAACATCTTCATAACTTTGTGCATCAGGAAAAGCAAAAACTCAGCAATATCCGGTAGGAATCGATTTCCTTCATTTATCTCCATGGTTTTCACATTATCTTTTGTAATTCTTCACACTGATCTTTCTAACATATATTTTTCAGATCATTGGCAAGGTTCCAATCTCACCTGTATTCACGCTTTAACTCGGTAGAAATACCAGGTTTGTATAAGATTTCCATTTTCTTTCTTCAACATTCATGTTCACATGTTTCAACATTTTCTGTCTGCAAGTGACGTTTAATGTGATGATTTTTTAACAAGGTTTTGTGTTTCAGTTCATTCGAAAATGGTTTTTCAGTTTCACTGTCTCATTCACAAAGGCAAACACTTTCATTTTCACGTGCAGAATCACTTCACTGATTGTTACATTTTTTTTCACAATATCAAGATCCGGCTCACTCCAAGATTCAAGCTTTGTTTCTAACCTTTTTGTTATTTCACATTATGTTCATTAAGAGCCTTTGTTTTTCTTCAACTATAAATACGAAAATACATACATATATGGCTTTGTAATGTTTCTGATATGGAGCTGTTATGTTTCTTTCTAATTTCATTTCCATTTCATTTATTGCTCTAAAGTACGATGTCAAGGCCTCCCATTCTTATCAAGGATCTGGTCAAAGGTAACCAAGTTTGGAAGATGCATATAAGGGTGGTTGACTTGTGGGTAGTTAAGGAGATTAATGGCCAACAACACCTTGAAATGGTAATCCAGGATGAAAAGGTATGACACATTCGCCCATACAACAACACCTTCATGTTATGCCTTTATGTATTATCATGTCAATACTCTTTGTAAAAATCTGAAATTCCTATCTATTTTTACAATACCATGTGTTTTTAATTTTCCTGAAATGGCTATCCATTTAAACATGTCTTAACTCTTTGAAAATATCTAAAATGGTTATCAATCTTTACAAGGCAAGGTTATTTAAATGTTCTTCAACTTCTTATGTATTTGTACATCTCTTTTAATGAACTGATTTTTCATGGTTCTTTTATATCACAGGCAGATTAGATTCATGTTATTACACGAAGTCGGGACTTCAAAGACTGGAAAGAACAACTTAAGGAGACTGAAACTTACTATTTGTATAATGGAGAGCCGGTCATTAACGATGGCCCATACAAAGTATGTTCTAATCCACTTAAATTTATATTCAATGGAGGCACTACCGTAACACAAGTAGCGATACCAGAAATACCTACTCAGAAGTTTAACTTCCACGCTATACAGAACTTTCTCAATGGAAAGTTCAAACCTGATTTGTTGTATGGTGAGTATATGGCTTCTTATATTGTATCTTTTTTTAAGAACATGAAACCATACTTATTGTTATGTAATTACAGATATTATAGGCGTTTTACAAGATGTTGTGAAGACGCAAATGGGAGGCGGTGGTAAAAAGTCTTGCGCCAACATCACTTTACGTGACATTGAAGGCAATGTTATTGAAGTCGTGTTGTGGGATGATTACGGCAAGCAGTTCATGAATTACAATAACCTTACCAAAGATGCAGGACCTACAGTTATCGTATTGACTCATGCTTGGTGCAAGACAAATAAAGGTTTGGCTTTGCTTTTTACAGTTATATATTAATACACTATATTTAATATGATATAATTTTCATATTCATTAATCAAAACTTCAATAAATTAATACAGTTTCTGGATTATCAAGTCTGTCTAACGCATGGAACGGTTCAAAGCTATACATTAACTTGGATCATCCCCAAGTTGTGGAATTCATGTCCAGGTAATTGTCTATCATTTCACATCATATTAATGCATTTACAAACCTTATTACACATACATGTTAATTGATATCTATATACATTTCAGTCTTGGACCAAGTGATTTTCCTAATTCATCTTCAATGTCAATCTCTTTAACTTGTGATTCATCCATTCAATCAAGTAACAAAAATTGGACGGGCCTCAATGAAGTTAAGAGCATCTGTGCCATCTGTGAACTTGGAAAGGTGTGACTGTTTTATGATTGAGTATTTAAGATCAATAAATATTTGTTCATGATTTATCTTTAACCATACTATGATGTATCTTTTACGCATTAGGATTGTTTCGCAACCACTATTAGCATTACCAAACGTTTCAAAGCATCCAAGTTTGGTTGGTATTTTGAGACTTGCCCTGAGTGTAAGACTTCTAACAAATCAATAGGTGCAATATTTGTGTGTTCGTGTGGAGTCTCGGATGTGCAACCTATCACTAAGTAAGCCTACCATGTTTATTTTGGTTTTTATATAGTCATTTCAAGTATATTAAAATCTTTGTAACAGTTTCTTCTTTTGCTTGCCTAGATTCAAGCTAGAAGTTGAAGTTGAATATGATAACCACAAAGGAACCTTTGTTTTTTGGGATAAGGATTGTATTCCTTACACTAACAAGACTGCTATGGAAATAAGACAAGTTATGAAGGAGGTGAAATATTCTGTTATTATATTATACTGATCAGAATTGTTTAAAAAGTTCATTTATTTGCATGGCACATGACTTGATGAGTTTGTTTGTTTTGTAGGCTGGAGAGGACAATCCTAAGATCTGGCCTGCTCACCTAGATGTTCTTTTGAATAGAGAGATGGTATTTCGTATAAAGTATCAATCGTTTTACGATCAATTCTCTATAGTCACAATTCTTAACGAGGACAACCTTTACAAGAAATTTGACAACTACCTCACTCCAAATGAGGTACCGCTTATCTATTTAGAACAATTATACTAAATGATTTCAGCCACAACTTCATAATAACTAGGTCAATGTTTGCCTATTTGCAGCATACTTCAAATGCTCCTGCTATGTTCATTGACGATACCTCTCCAACCAATGAACCAAACAAACTAGATGTATGCCATCTACTATTAATTCAAATCATCCTACTGTTTTTCTTTATGAAATAATATCTATTATTTTGTTTGTTGTTGTTAATATTATCACATGAATTACGCAGGTCTTACAAATTTCTGAACAATCTCACTCAGCTCAACCATCATGTGCTGCAAACCATCCTTGGAGCCCTTCTGCAAGCTCAAACAGTACACCTTCCAAGAGGGTTGCTATAACAAACTTGGCAAATGATGCTATTGATGTTAAAAAACTTACTCCAAAACAATCCGCCACTAAGGGAAAATCTGGTAAGAAGGTCAAGCATTTAAAGAAGGAGTAGAAAAAAAGGCCTGCTTGAGGACCTTTAATTTTTTTTATGCATAATGACTAAACACCTAATTTGTATGGATAGCCATTTTGTATTTTGTATTCTGTGTTGTGCCATTATGCATGTTCTGCTATTTGATTTGTACTTCAAACATTAAATGATCTATTTCATATTTTGTAATGAATAATTCGAGTTTATTTCCTAATCTTAACAACATTATATATATTGCTTATTTTCACATTTTTATTTATATAGGTTGTTGAATACTTATGAAACAGTATACACTTCACAGTATTTGGATTTTGTTCTAAGACCATAAATATACACTTATGCTTCTTATATTTTTACTGTATAACAATATATCCAAAACAACATTTATGCTCATTGCACAATTTAAAGAGTAAAGACAACACAACATCTATAACACTATGATATACACAGCTGACAAATCTTTTACACTGTCACACTTCTCATTTATCATGTTTCATTAATGATTTCAAAAATGTTCTCAGACTTTTTTTTGACAAAAATTTGGTTTGATGTGTAAGTCTTCATTTTTGGGACAACATATATACTGTTAAATGTCATAATATTCACATTACCAATAATGAAAAATATCTCACTTAGTTTTACAAATCTATTATACTTTTATTAAACTCAAATTATCAAGATCCTTCTTCATCCGACTGTACTATTACAAAACTTATGATGAGTCACCTATATAAGATTGAGTTCTGTTTGCTTAGGTGTTTTAAATTAATGAATAAGTCAATGACTGTCTCATGTAAGTCACACAACAAATTAATCTGCAGATTGAGGGAAACTATTTTTGTCACTTAACTTTTGGCCTAAAATTTCGAATAATTCAGCTTTACTTCCAAACCTTTTATGCAGATCACAATTACCACTAGCTACATAGGGATGCTTCGCGGTTGAACATTGCATAGGTTTGACAATGACCTCTAGCTTTTTATGCAGTTGACAGCGACTACTAGACTGTGCATAGGCTTGCTTTGAAAACAGACAGGTTCAAGTTTTTGCACTTTGTTGTTTAACTATATATAAAATACAATTATTTCATTTTCTTGCTTTACTACTTTTCCTTTTTCAACTAACTTTAACAATCTTGATCTTTCTTATTCCATAAATTAGGGAAGTATGACAGGATTTTCAGAAGAACTTTAAATGCAACCTGCACCACTCTCCCAAAAGCAACTCCATGGAACGATTCTCAATGATTCTTAAGCTGGAAATAGCCTACAGGTACTACATATGCAGTCTGAACACTTCTAATCAAGGCATTATTACTTTCATTTTTTATGCTATCCTTTTATTAAATAAGTTAGAATATGAAACCTTTCATATCATACTTTATTGTAAGCATAATTTATAAATAATTTAATGTGTACTTCGGTCCAGCTTTCGATTGCTCATTGCCCAAAATATGAGATCCATCATGGCCATTGCTTGATTTTGAACAAAACCATGACAGGAAGGAACCAAACCATTAAGTTATTACTTATAAAGTTGGATGCCAACCAAATTGTACTAATTTGTAACTAAGTAGAACTAGGAGAAGGCCTATTTAGTTTTGCTAATTAATCTAACTAATTTGACCAACAAAACCATCTACATTTCAAAAAACAAATAATAGTACTATGTTGTGTTAACCATCTATGATTACGCCAACAAGTAAAATATTTGACCTCTTTGGAAGACAATTGATCAATTTTCTTGCAACACAATCAATTCCTTTGTCCTTCTGAACAAAATTTTCACTGTAACAAGGTTAGTCTTTGCATTCTTACTAACATGTAGTATAATCGTTGTAGTATTAAGACACTTGATGGAGCATTACATAGATAACATGTAAGTTCTTTGTTTATATTAGAAACTGTTCACACATGAAGCAAATGCAACTCATACACCACATAAGTATTTGTCTGTTATAAATTGAAATCATTGATTGTTGATGCAAATACCATTGTATCTTATGATTATGGCAGAATTCAACTTTAATAAGAATGTTGCAGAATACAACCATTGGATTTAATTTTAACCTGTCTATGGTACTACCACTTTAGTAGCAAAACCTAAAACTGAATGATGTTGGTTGCAATAAATTTTGACCATGCACCTATTAATGTAAGCTGGGTGGCTGAATATTATTTATACAACCTATGATCATGTATTGAAACCATTTAATGATGTTGCTTGGTAGGCTTATATACTATTGAAACCATTTATTTCTATTGTACAAGATAATTCTACTACTCATTGGTTGTGAAAATTACACGGTTTTACTTTTAAAATTGAATGCTAGGCTGACAAAGTATTGAGATCATGTAACTTTGACATTGTACTCTATGTTTGTGTGAACATACTCAAATGATGCATTCACTGATGGCTGGTATGATTCTCCTAATTTAATGTTTACCTGACTGTTGTATATCACCAAGTTAAATCCAAGAATGGACCCTAATGTCAGAATTTTTTTCGGCAAAAAAGCAAGAGCAAGGAGATCATTGATAATGAAAGAAAAGCGTTCCAAACGACTGAGACATACAACTCAACAACTTACTCATTTGACTCCAATTGTTGACACAAGTAGATAGCCTTTGTTGGAAATCACTCTGTCATTTCAAAATAGGAAGTTAATGCAAAGTAATCGCGTAGACGATACATTTCTAAGTCCACCAACACTAGGTTCAGAGCCTAGCCGACCAAGACATTATATGCGATCTAATCTAAAGTCTTGCCAAATACAATCATTGGGAACAAATTTATTGTCAAAGTTTTCATCAACTGATAAGGCCAACACAAATGATACATTAATGCCCATGACCATCCGTATTAATGCTACCCAATTGCCTTCACAACAAAACACCTTTGTCGAGTTAGGAAGTTCTTCTAAAAATGCCACGTAAGTTAGTTTTATTCTTTCGGAAGATTTATTATACACCATAATACCTTTATCTTATTTTTAAAATGATATGTTGTTTGAAATTATGTAAACTACATTACCTAATTGAACTTGACCTTATATTACAATTTAGAATGATATGATGTTCAAACTTGAACCACGACGCGAATCTTCAATCTCATAGTTTTTTTTTTGTTGCTACTATTGGACATGTTGTTGTTAGTGGGAAGTCAAATGTTACATTTGCACCTTTGGCCATCAATTTTAATGCAACACCCTTGCCTTCTCAGCAACACAACTTTATCGAGATTGGAAGTTCTTCTCAAAATGACATGTAAGTTAGTTTTCTTCATTCCTAAGTTTTTTTCTACAGTACTTAGTCTCATTGTCGTATTTAACCCAATGTCGTATCACACATATTTTAAGATTTAGACTTTACATATTATGTTGTTTATAGGATACTATGATATCTAATGTGAATAATGTTATGGTGATCCAAATTTGAACCTGACCTTATATTACAATTCAAAGCTGAACAATAAAATGTTTCTTCAAACTCATAATTTTTTTATTTGGTTCAATCATTGTTCATGCTACTTTAAATCAACTTTGTTGCAACAAACTGTGGTTTTGTGAACAGAGCCAAGTCCAAAAACAAACCACGTCGTGGAAGGCCGCGGAAGCAGTTGGGAGTTCCACATATGGCATTGAACTTGAGCAGAAAGTTTCCTAGCGAGAATATAAATCCAATGACTACCACGCCTAACGGAACTCCCGGTTTATCCATACAGTCTAGGTACATGTTGTAACAATCATCATAACCAGACTACTTGGTCATTCACATCATTTCTGGTTTTAACTTTGCATAAACATATAATTTTTTAAACAGGAAAGAGGGCTGCAATTTTGTCTGTAATCAGCAGGTACCCCAAGATACTCAGCCAACTGTTTTTCCTGTACATACACAGTCTCAAATACCATATCTAATAACAAAGACACGCATGAGGCTAGATGTCCTATTTTTACACCTATAACTAATTTGGATTTTAATACCGACTCCGATAATGATAGCGACTTCGATCCTTTTGCAAGTAAGTATATTTATATTTTTTGGAGTATCGTAACATGCTTGCATTCAGTGACTGCTAATCTTCTGGATATGTCAGATTTTTTAATAACGCAATTTATTAACAAACTTTTACTAAATAGCATATCTCTCCGATGATGACTACGGTTCAGAACCATACAACGTCGATGCAACTTTTACAATGAATGAGAAAACAACCAGATCTTCTCAAGGTGAACTTTGATTACACTTTTTTTTGTGATATTACAACATGGATGATAACTTTCAATGTAAGACATTTATCTAGAATGCCATGCCCTATGCAGAATATTACAACATCGGTGAGCCTCTTATAGAATGCCGTTTTTGTAATGCCATGATGTGGTATCAAGAGAGGATGCACAAAAGTTCACACTCAGTTAATCCGAAGTTTATGTTGTGTTGTGGGAATGGCAAAGTTGAAATACCTAAGCTGAAACAACCTCCAAACATACTTGCAAAGCTTTTGTTTGATCACAATAGTGTAGATAGCAGGAAATTTCAACAACAAATATGAACTTACAATATGATGTTTGCCTTCACATCACCTGGGGCTAAGTTGGACAACCGTTTTAACAATGGACGCGGACCTCCGAACCTAAGGATACAAGGTCAAACGTGTCATCGAATTGGAAGTTTGTTACCTCCAGATGGTCAACCACCTAAGTTTGCCCAATTATATATCTATGACACGGAGAATGAAGTTCAAAATAGAATGCAAGGTTTGAGGTATAAAAGATTTGATGCACATTGTCATTATATGTTCATGTCCAATGTTTAGGATTACTTTTCCTGACAAATTTCTGTTACTTCTAATTTTCAGGAACCCCACCAACATTGATCCCATTGTTGTACAACTTTTGTCTACAATGCTCTATGAACACAATCCTCATACTAAGTGTTTTCAAATGGCAAAACATTGGTTGGAGAGCGGTGATACTCAAAATTTGAAGCTGAAACTGATTTCTGATAGATCCACAGATGGAAGGGTATATAATCAACCTACAGTTTCGGAAGTTGCTGCCTTGATTGTTGGTGATATAGACACAACAGAAATGAGGGATATAATAATGCAAACAAAAGGTGGAGGACTTCAAAGAATCAATGAGCTCCATGCCAGTTACATGGCTTTTCAGTATCCTTTGATTTTTCCATATGGTGAAGACGAGTATAGGCCTAACATTGCTCATAGAGATAGGGCCATGTTCACCAATAGCATAAGAAACTGACTTACAATTAGGGAATGGCTCTCATATCGCATTCAAACCAGGTTAACCGAAGCTAAGACATTGTTGTGTTCGCGAAGTTTGTTCCAACAATTTCTGGTCGATGGTTACACTATGATAGAATCAGAGAAATTAGAATGGCTTCGCAAAAATCAACCAAAACTTCGGGTGTCCAAGTACAATACTCTTAATGAAGAAGGCGATCAAAGTCAAACTCTAGGTTCAAGCATAGGTAAAAGAGTTGTTTTGCCTTCTTCCTTTGTCGGTGGTCGTCGGTTTATGGATCAATTGTACTATGATGGGATGACTATTTGTAGTAAAGTTGGATTTTCTGATTTGTTCATAACATTTACATGCAACCCAAATTGGCCTGAAATTCAAAGAGTACTTGCACCTCTTCATTTGAAACCACAAGATCGACCTGATATTATTTCAAGAATATTCAAAATCAAGTTTGATCATCTGCTATCAGATTTAACCAAGAAGGGAGTACTAGGCAAAGTCTTAGCATGTGAGCTAATTCTTCCTCTATATTTTTTTTTAGATATTTAATTTATTCTACATATATACTACTTCCCAAAATAATTTCTAACGTATTACGTTTTTCCAATGCTAGATATGTACATCATTGAGTTTCAAAATAGAGGACTTCCACATGCACATATCTTGATCTTTTTGCATCCTTCAAACAAGTATCCAGGACCAAAAGACATTGACAAGATCATTAGTGTTGAGGTTCCCGACCCCTTGGAACAACCACGATTGTACACTTTGGTTAAATCTCATATGGTCCATGGTCCTTGTGGATTGGAAAATCTTAGGTCTCCTTGCATGAAGGATAGTAAATTCTCTAAGTTTTTTCCAAAGAAATTTCAAGCAACAACTATTGTCGACCAAGATGGATATCCCGTTTATAGGAGAAGAAACAATGGACACACAATTGAGAAAAATGGAGTCATTCTTGATAGTCGTCATGTTGTCCCTAATAACCCAAGTCTGTTATTGAAGTACGAAGCACACATTAACATGGAGTGGTGCAATCAAAGTACTTCAATCAAATACCTTTTCAAATACATTAACAAAGGTTCTGATAGAATTTCCGCTGTGATACAAGGTCAGGACAAAAACAATGTCGACGAAATAAAGCAATACTTGGATTGTAGATACATATCACCGAGTGAAGCATGTTGGCGTATATTTTCTTATTTCATTCACGGAAGAAAGCCAACTGTAGAGAGATTGTATTTTCACATGGAAGGTGAAAAATCTGTGTACTACAAAGACTACGAGCAAGTTGGTAACGTTTTACTTAAACCAAGTGTAACATAATCAATGTTTACATCTTGGTTTGAGGCAAACAAAGCTTATGAAGAAGAAAGATTACTCACGTATGGTGATTTTGTTTCTAAATTTGTTTATCATAAACAAAGTCGGACTTGGAAGCCAAGGAAACAAGGGTATACAATTGGTCGTCTCATTTGGGTTCCTCAAAGTACAGGTGAATTGTTTTATTTAAGGATGATGCTAACTCTCAAAAAGGGCCCTTTATGTTATGATGATATCAAGAAAGTTGATGGTAAACAACATAAAACTTTTAGAGGTGCGTGCTTTGCTATGGGTTTCCTACAAGATGATAAAGAATTTGTGGAGGCAATTAAAGAGGCACATATTTGGGGTTCCGGGCACTTCTTACGTAGGTTATTTGTAACCATGTTGTGTTCCTCTTCCATGAACCGACCCGAACATGTGTGGAAAAAGACATGGTTGTATTTATCGGATTGTATCCTTTATGAACAACGTGCATTGACAAGAGATCAAGGTATGGCATTCTTGCCTTCTTAATTTTTCCTATTCATGTCGTTGACACATAATACTTCTTATTCAAAATACCATGCTTGAGTCATATTTCACTCAATTATCGATTTGATTCTTGAATTAAATTACTTAGAATAAATTGTAAGTTACTTTAGATATTACGAGATACCTAACTTCGCTTGCAAAAATTATAACATTGTCTTATGGAGCTTGAGAAATATATTGGCAAAGTTGTTTGTTTTTTAATCCTCACACTAACATGATATAAGTCTAATTTTCTTAGAATTATGGTTAGAACATCCTTCATATTCTTGGGTTAGTTTAGAGTTTTTTGAATGAAATCAATGAATCGTACGTTCATGTGTAGTTGCTTCAATATTTCATGAAGTGGTACAAATTTGGATAATGAATGCCATATAATTTTGATGTGTCTGTCTTGCACTTATGATATATTCGGGTTATCTTAATAGCTGTGTTAAACTATTAATGGAGTGTAAGTTTGACACTAACTGATGAAGAGCTAAAAGAACTGACACTGGTGGCTATTGAGAAATTATTACAAAATAATAACAGAAATTTGAAGGACTACAAGACAATGCCATATCCAACAGATTTTGTTGTTTTTAACTTAGGAAATAGACTTATTTATGATGAGCGTCAATATGATTCTGTTGCTCAAGAAGTATTATTTTTAAAGTTGTACTCTTCTCTTACAGGTAATATGAGTGTGACATAAAATATGTTTAAACTATATATCTTATAATGATTGTTAATTGTCATATAAATTATTTGTCCCTTATTTGTAGATGAACAAAGAAGCATTTTTAAGGAAATCATGGATGATGTGGACAGGCAACAAGGAGGAGTGTTTTTTTTATATGGCTATGGTGGCACTGGTAAGACTTTTATGTGAAACACTTTATCAGCAGCACTTAGGTCTCGGAAAACAATTGTCTTGCCTGTTGCATCAAGTGCGATCGCAAGTTTATTGTTACCAGGTGGAAGAACTGCTCATTTTAGATTTAAAATTTCAGTCCCAACTCTAGAAACTTCTATTTGCAACATTAATAAAAAAGATGATCTTGCCGAGCTTCTAAAGATGACAAATCTAATCATTTGGGATGAGGCCCCTATGGCTAACATGGTTTTCTTTGAGTCTCTAGACAAATCCTTAAATGATATTATGAGTGGAACTACAAAATCTAAAATACTTGGAGGTAAGGTTGTTGTTTTTGGTGGTGACTTCAAACAGATTCTCCCCGTTATACCAAGAGGTACCAGAACTGATATTATCCATGAAACCATCAATGCTTCTTATATTTGGGATGAATGCAGAGTCTTGAAGCTTACAAAGAACATGCGCTTGCAAACAGGTGCAAACACTTCTACCGTTGAAGAGATTAGAAGTTTTTCTGAGTGGATTTTAAAAATTGGAGATGGGACCATGGGTGAGCCAAACGAAGGTTATGCTGATATTTGTATCCCAGAAGAGTTTTTGATTTCAAATTTTTCTGATCCGATAAAGGCAATTGTTGAGGATACATACCCTGATCTTATTCATAACTATGTTGATTCAAATTATCTTCAAAGTCGTGCAATCTTAGCCTTAACAATTGAAGTAGTAGATGAGATCAACCAATATATCACAAACCTTCTACCAGGTATGCAATTAGCATTTAGTCAAAAACTTACTTATGTTAATAATTTAAATATGATTGTTAATAACATTTTTCAATTGTGGTCATGGCTTTATTTTTCCAACCATACTTATGTAGTCATTAATTATATTCTTGAATTATTATAGGAGATGAGAAAGAATACTTCAGTAGTGATTCTATAGATAAATCTGATGCTACTAACTTTGATGCATATGAGCATGTCACACCCGAGTTCCTGAATGTTCTTAAAACTTTCGGATTACCTAATCATGCAATAAGGTTGAAAGTTGGGGCAACTATAATGTTAATGCGAAATCTTGATCAGTCTGAAGGATTGTGCAATGGTACACGACTCACTGTAACTAGGCTTGCTAATCATGTCATTGAAGCAAATATCATTTCAGGTAAAAATATTGGGAATACCATTTATATTCCTAGAATGTCTTTGTCACCGTCGCAATCACCATGGCCTTTTAAATTGGTAAGACGCCAATTTTCAATCATTGTTTCCTTTGCAATGACAATTAACAAGTCTCAAGGACAGTCTCTAGACAATGTTGGGTTATACTTGCCAAAAGAAGTTTTTAGTCATGGCCAACTTTATGTGGTTATCTCTAGAGTTAAATCAAAAAAGGGCTTCAAGATTCTTATACATGACAAACATAAAGAAGCGTTGTCTACCACCAACAATGTTGTCTTCAAAGAAGTCTTCCAAAACATTTAAATGGTATGGTTATTAAACTTCAACTACAATTTCCATGCAAAATAAACCTTTTATTTCATTTACTTACAAACTTAGTATACTTTTTTTTCCATCTCTTTCAGGTTCGGCCATTGGATTCATTTCGCAAAAGTGTGTAACAATACAATGTCATCATCCTTTGTAACACATGTTGAATTTTGTTCTTCTTTGTTTACAATACAAGTTTTTTGACATTAACACTGTTACATTTTGTTATTTTTGAATGACATCTTTATTATTTACATTTTCTCATTTCCTATTATATGTATGTATAAATTATGTCAATTCTTTTGACGCACGGGTTTATTACTAGTTTTATATATGAAATAAAAGAATTAAATCACTATAAATGAAAAACTATAAATAAACAAATAAATAAACACACATTCTAACATTGTTTCGGGAGAGTTGACGACGGGACACGGCAAACGCGAGAGAGAAAACACATCGTCTTGTTGGCGCTTCCAATCACTCACCATCTCCGTGTTCTACAATGCTTTACAGAGGGTAACCTATTTTCTCTTTTGCTTTCTTTTATACTCTTCCATTTTCTATACCCTCTCTTTCCGTTTCCCCCAATTCAAATTAGGGTTTAATTCACAATCTCGTTTAATTATGGGTTTTAATTCAGTATATGGCTGTATAAAGCTACTTTTTTCTTGAATTCGTTAATTTTTCTACATCCACGAACATGTTATTATGTTTCGTTTCTTTTCCGCAATTCAAACTGTTTTAATCAAAATTGAATAGTGTTAATTTGAATGCCTAGTGATAGATAGTGATTTACTAGTACTTTTCTTTAATGAAAAACCAGAATGGATGTGTTTTTTTTTTTTTTGTAATTTTTGAAAACTGACAAAACTGCCTTAAAAATTAACTTAACCTCATTTTATGCGAACACTTTTTGTTTTCAAATTTGCATTTGAAAACCTAAAATTTACAACCATCAAGCAAGTCCATAGTTTGAGATCTGGACAATAATTTGCTTATGAAATAGTGTTTTCCTAAGTTTTGTAATGAATTCCAGTTAGATCATCCATACCTTGATTGTTTGTGATTATAGGGTATGTAGTGCTTTGCTGCTTTATGATAATTTCTTGCGTAAATGGATAGAACTGTTAGATTGTTCACTACCGCCCCGCACCGGGCCAAATATCTAGTCTAACTATAAAGAGTAGTAGGTAGGAGCATATTCCTATGTGAAAGTTAGAGGATGAGCTCATTTGTCTTTCTGGTGCCCAAATATTTAGAGGTATAGAGTCTTAGTTGACGAATGCTTCATATTCCATGAAAATTAATGTACTACTTTCAATGTAGGATGTTTAGTTAATTGATCATGTTTAACTCTTAATTTAGATTGAGTATATCTTAAACAGCGGGTACCTTAGAAAGTTAGAATAAAATTAGACCTAAATTTGAGTGGATGATTATTGTTATGGTAACCATTGAGATTGAATTTAATGAGAGGCTATTTGTCTACTTTGCACTGTCATATGCTATTTAATTTAGTTTCTTATAAGATCAATGTTTTATATCTTTTTTTTAATGCAAAATATTTGATGTCATTGTCTGGTTGAAAATATCCTTTTCTGATTCTGGTTGAAGATAGGAGGTTTTGGTGGTCCTTTTGTAATTGCTATTTTTATTGTTGGTCTTCTTTATTTCCTCTCTGTTAAGTTTAATCGCCGTTGTATGTTTATCTAGTTGTTGATGAAATTACAGAACAGAGGATAGAATAATTGATGTACTGTTGTTACCGATCATAACTACTTTGAAGGAATCTAATTGTTTGTCATGTGACATGTCATGCATATTTCTGCAGTGTGGATGGCAGAAGACTCTAAATGTGTCTTTATTCTTGTCCATTGTCCAAATTATCAATGGTCGTTTGTTAACATTGCTTTTGATATTTCAGTTTTGTCTTTATTTTAGTTTCAATCTTCTTTGCTACTAGATTTAACTGTGCATAGCACGCAGAAAGACTTTTTGTATGTATATACTTCAATCTAATTATCTGCGCAAATTTCAAACCTGAGTATTTATGTGACAGGATTCTTTTCCTGTCGGTTAATATGAATTGTAATTATTTTATATAGATGTCTAGACTCTAGAGTCGAATGTAATGATTACTGGTATTTTAAAAGACAATCTAGAGTACTTAAACTTTCATGTTTGTTGACTATAATGATAAGCTTATTGACTTCAATTTTGGTTATTGGTTAAAATTTCAGGAAATTTGCTGATGGTGGCGATGGACGGGAAATGGCTTCAAAACGTCAGCGGACCGTTGATGCGGGATCTTCATTCTATGGTTCCCCGGGTTCCAGTTATATGTACAATCCATCTCCATATGGATATGTGAGCCAACCTCCTCCTCCCCCACCATTCCCTGTTGTTCGACTGCGCGGCCTTCCCTTTGATTGTACTGAAACTGATGTGGCCGAGTTCTTCCATGGTCTAGACATAGTTGATGTTCTATTTGTTCATAAAGGTGGCAAGTTTTCTGGGGAAGGCTTTTGTGTTTTGGGGTATCCTCTTCAAGTCGATTTTGCTCTTCAAAGAAACAGGCAGAACATAGGTAGAAGATATGTTGAAGTTTTCAGAAGTAAGAGACAGGAATACTACAAGGCAATTGCTAACGAGGTTTCAGACGCTCGAGGTGGTTCACCTCGTCGAAGTGCTCCCCGGGCTAAATCATACGATGAAGGAAAAGATTCGGCTGAGCACACAGGGGTGTTGCGACTGAGGGGATTACCATTTTCTGCAAATAAGGATGACATAATGGAGTTCTTCAAGGACTTTGTTCTGTCAGAGGATTCAATTCATATTGTAATGAATTCAGAGGGTAGACCTTCTGGGGAGGCTTATGTGGAATTTGAAAATGCCGAAGATTCAAAAGCAGCCATGGCAAAGGATAGAATGACACTTGGGAGTCGCTATATAGAGCTATTCCCTTCGTCACATGGTGAGATGGAAGATTCAATTTCAAGAGGACGATGAATGCTTGGCGGGTTCTCTCATTCACTCTTTCATAGTTATAATTGTTTAGCTTGATCTGCTAATAATCATGAAGATTTTGCTCAGAGATATTTTAATGCTTTATTTTAGGATCAGTATATTTTTTAGTGTGGTGATAAATAGTATAAATATCAGATTGAATTATATGGAACTTTCTGTTGGCAAGTATTAAGTTCTCTCTTTCCCGTTGCAAAATCATGCATGTAGGAAATTGTTCAGATCTTGGCCTTTGAGATGAATATTTGTTGATAGGGCAATACGGTAGCTTTTACTCTTGCCTTTCTGAAACAAGTTTTCATGCATTCTACCTTCTAGCTAGGTGTGAAATGTGGATGGTGTAAACCAAGTTTTATTTCTCTATGCACTTGCAGTTTTATCAACTTTTTGAAATCTTAGAATAATTTCAAGAATTCTAGCTTTTCCGGATTTTTTAAAATTCCGGTAGTTCATATATATATAATTTTTATATTTTTTCTAGTAAATGCTAGCACGTGTGAAGTTTTAAAAACTGCATTAATCAATTAACATGTATTGCTTTTAGAATCCTTACCTTGTGTTTTTAGAGTATAAGACCTTCATTTTCTAATTCACTATTGTTTTAGAAAAATTAAATAAAATTCAAATTGATTATTGTTTTTAAGAGCGAAATTGTTTTTCGAATTTTCCATTCAAATTAATATTTTATGCGCCATCGCCCGATTCTATCGCCCCTTGCTTGGATCAGTCGCCCAATCTCCTATTCACTATTCATGATGTGAGTGTATTTATTCAGTCAAATATTCATATCTAGGAGACTGGGTTTATTTGGTGGTAAGCCTTCAAGGGCTATAAATAGAGTGCACCATAATATTAAAGGATAATCTTTATCACATAGAGAAACAATCCATACGGAGTTTCTATGAGCTAGCTCTATCCTTCAATAACTCTAAAATTTCTTACAACCCTAATTCATTTGGAGTTGTTAAGCTCATTGTATTTTTATCTAGTGCACCTTTTTATCTTCCTTCGGATGGAACAACCTCAATCTTATAAATGTCCAACCTCGGGGAATCCATGGTCCAAGTCTCCCTCACTAGCAAAGGCGGAAACATCTAATGTATCTAGGTCCGTCGAGATCTCCCTCTTTGCCTTTTCGATTCTGGATATGTCCTCTATTACAAAGAATCCTTCCAATACAAAAAGAATAATTATAAGTAAGCAACACACAACATGTTGAAATTAAAGTCAATACCAAAGCTGACCAATGGCCAAGAAGTTCATTAAAGGCCAAACATAACTGACAGAAACCCTAACATCTTCTAAAAATGCATGTCATCGCCTAAAGAGATCACCATTAACGATGATTTCATCTATCGAAACCCACAACCCATTTTTCTAGAAAACCTAATGAAGAAAGTGATAATGAAAGAGGGGGAAATGTGGGTGTTACCTTAAAGTGATGAATATGAAATCTCGTATACTAAAAGGAGTGACTCGAACAAGTCAGAGATGAAAATCTATGTAGAAAGGCTAACATCCACAAAAGAAATTGCAAGCAAAGAAGAAAAGGCTCCCCAAATCTACAAGTGACGAATATAGTGAAAGTAGTGAGTGACAAAGTTTTATGGCCATCTGTTCACTTGTGTTCTTGGTAAACAATCACTTAGTTTTGAGTTAATTACTTGAAGGAAAAAACTAGTAAATCCTAGGGTGACTTTGTGTCGAGTTTTAAGAAAACGAAGCACATATTCAATTTTGTTGGATTTCTTGCAAGCAATTTTGGGTATTTTTAGTAAAATAAACTTGTGAAATATAACTGACAGACTGATTTCGACTGGATCGAACTCAGTCTTTGAATGCTAAAAGGAGAAAAAAACAATAGAAAAATTTAAAGATAAAAAATTGTATTTGCAAAAATGTAAAAATGGTAGACAAGTACATTTTTCTTCAGGAAACCCGTTTCTCTCTTATATGCGGGTACTTTGAGTATAATCGAAGTTTACAATGTTTTTGTCACCCCTGATCCTAATGCTAGAATCCCTATTTATAATGCTATAAACTAGCTGCCTTCCAACATTTCAATGATCCTTCGTCCGACACATCATTGTTGCATGTAATTATTGCTCGATTCAATCTCCACATGTCTGTTAATTTGGATATGACCAAAAAGAAGTTACTCCACTTTGAATTTTAAACTCTTCCTTAGTCGAGCCCTTCGACTTGTCTAACTTTGTGCCTCATTGAACTTCTTCGGAATTTTTCTAAGTCCTTAACCATACTCTTCGACTCATGTTACTCATGTAACAAATCCTTTAGTGGAACAAATTTCCCAGCGCTTAAGGAATTCCAGTTGGTTTCTTAGTCTAAATCCTTTTGAAATTTCTAAGCTAACAAATCCCCCCCCCCCCAATGCCATTTTTGATTTCATTGTTGAAAGAGACACGTGTCATTGTTGAAGTTCTGACACTGTTTCGTGACATCATCATCGTCAAGGCTATTCCATGTAATGTGTTTTCGAGACGTGTAGGCCCAGACTAGCCATGATGGCTCCGGCTTCCTTCTTTATGACTTGAACCATCGAAATACAAGTCGTTAGGGTCTAGACCTACGTAGTTCTGTACCATTTTGATAACTGCGTGATCGAGTATAAAGTCAGCCACAATTTTCCCATTTATGGACTTCATAGGCGTATATGTGAGAGAATACTCGGTTAAGGTCAAAACCCATTTCCCAATTCGACTATGTAAAATGGGTTTTAGAAAGCATTTGCTTAATAATATCAATATGGGAATAAATATAACATCAAATAGATTTATATAATTTTTTAATTTCGTACAAGAGAAATATAAGCACGAACATAGTCTCTCTATTTCACTATATCGAGTTTTTGCGTCATTTAGAACTCTATTTATATAGTAAATGGCTCTTTCAACACCATTTTCATTCTCTTGAGACAATACACTACCCATTGTCAATTTTGATGCAGATATGTAAAGCTTAATCTGTTTCCATTTTGTAGGAGGCATTAAGATCGGAGGTTGCGTCAGATAGGCCTTTATTTCATCAAAGAATTTTTGATGCTCTAATTCCCATTTGAAATTTCCTTCGCCTTTCAGTTGAAGTAGCGAAAATAATGCTTGATTTTTTCCACTTAGGTTGGAAATAAATCTTCTTAGGAAGTTGATATTCCATAGCAATAACTGCAACTGTTTTCTGGTCGAGGGGGCCTCGTCTTCAATATTTCTTTAGTCTTATTCTGATTTATTTCTATCCCTTTCTTATGGACCATAAATCCAAGGAAATATCCTGCACTCACAAAAAAGGCACATTTTAGAGGATCATCTTTAAGTCATATTTCCCAATCCTTTCGAAGGATTGTCGAAGGTGGTCTAAGTGACCATCTTTAGACGAGGATTTGAAGACATTATCGCCTATATAAACCTGCATAAAATCCTCTATAAAGTCGTGAAAGATTGGATTAATTTCCCTTTGGTAAGTGGCAATAATATTTTTTAATCTAAAGGGCGTTACGACCCATTCACATGTCCCTAAAGCGCCCGGGCACCTGAAAGCTGTCTTGGGCACATCATCTTAGGAAATGAAGATCTAGTTATACCCAAAGTAGCCATCTAACATGCTTAGACAATCATGGCATATTTCCAAGTCGACAAGCATTTCTGCGACTCACATAGAGTATTCATCTTTAAGGTTCTTTCTATTCAGATCTCTGAAATCTATGTAAAGCCTTAAAGTTCTACTCTTTTTAATTATAAGTACTATAATAGCAAGTAATTTGACATACCTTGTTGTCCTGATGAACTTGCTTTTTAACATCCTATCAATTTCTTCCTTTATCTTTTACATTACTGTTGGAGCGAACCTCCTTAGTAACTGCTTCACAGGTTACTTTCTCGATTGAATGGGAAACTTCAACTCCACCAGTTCTCGACTAAGGCATGGCATCTTGTCGTAGTCCCATATGAATCAATCCTTATAGTTCTTCAGTAATTGTATTACTCAGTTTTTAAATCTGGGTCTATCTTGGCACTAATGTAGGTAAGCCTTTTGATCGATCCATATCCCAGGTCAATTGTTTCCAAAGGATCTAGCGCTTGAATTGTTTTGTCGAAATCGAGGGGTCTTTCTCGAAGCTCAAAGGATCATCGTCATAGATGCAATCAAGCCTCTGGTCGAGCGTGTGGTCTACCGCTTTGACCATGCTGGCTTCACTAGATAATTCGAGGTGTAACTTAGCCTCTAGAGTAGTCTTTTCTTGCTTGTCAGTCAAATAGGTCGTAATTCAAGCCCATGCGCCGACTCATCTTTTTCTTTGGCTCTTCAAATATTCTTGAAACTTGGCCTCTTGAGCCAATTTCATCTGGGGTTCGACCACATAGGCTGTAATCTTGGTCCAAGCATTTCGATCAGACATAATATGGTTCGTTATCACCCCATATTATTAGGGCTACTTCATCATCTTCAGGAGGATCTTATCCCCAAACTTCCCTTTCCCACATGAAACCATGGGTTGAGTTGAGTCTTACTGAATGGAACACATTATCCTAAGAGATAAAACCCTCATTTTTGTGTGGTCATGGTGCTATGCTTGCTAAGTTCCTGTTTAATGTCCTTCTACTGACATGATTTACTTCATCCATGTAATAGCTTTGGTCCGCCTCCACACTTTCCAATATACCATCATCCCTCCATATTGATATCCTCTAGTGAAGAGAAGATGGGACTATAATATAACCATGTATCCGCTCTCTCCCTAAAAGTAGATTGTAATTAGCTTTAGATGGTACTAGCATAAACAAAGTTGGTCGAATAGTAGTTTCATCAAAATTATTCTCAACTTCTTTTGAGTGAGGCTTGTAATCTTCCGCTGAGATTTAGAGTAGAAGAATATTTCAGAAAATAATAATCGTTAGTATGATAAAAACATTTACCTGGTTAACGTACCAGTTTAAGAGTTTGGTTTTTATAAATGAGAAAAGTATTAGAAATTTGATTACCTGTTTGATAAACTTAACAACACAAATCTGATTTCATGATTAATAAATCTCCAACAATATAAAGTATGAGAATAACATGATATTAGCATGTTTGGGATTTATTAAGGGTTTAAGATTGATCAAAATCATATTCTTTTCCCCCCATTTCTCAACAATAAAAAAGAATAAATGAAAATAAAATAAGTTTTTATAGATTAAAGAGTACATTAACAAAATAGTTAGAGTAAAAAAAACTTTTAAATAAGATTTATGATGAAGGTGGAAGCCTAGAAATGATGGTGGTCAACATGTTTTAAATATAATAGTTGGTCTCATCCTTGTCATTTAGTCTGGTCCTTACTTATTCATCCTCCTTATTCAACTTATCCAAAGTCTTTAGAATCACAAAAGTAACTAATGTTGAAGCAAGAGGTTCAAAAGATAAAACTCCAGAAGTTGTTCCAACTTCATGCTGAGAAACTAAGTTTTGTGTAGTCCCATTCAAGTGGTACAACTGAGTTATGTTCTGAAAGAAGAAGCCTATAAGTTTCTTTAGCTTCTTGCTAATTAGTAAGGTTGTTCAAAAAATCTATAAAACTATACCGAACCACAAACCTGAACCGAACCGATGTTAAGAACCGAACCGTTCTCTTTGGTTTATGAACCAAACCATATTTAATCAAACAATTTAATAACCGAACTAAACTGTTAACCGAACCAAAATTTACCGAACTGAACAAAAATATTGTTGGATGTTATATAAATCAAATGCAATGTAACTATGATCATAAGCTATTTGGAAAAGCTGCCAGAATGCAACAGGAAAAACCAGAAAATACTTCTGTTTTTGGGCTGTTTTGTTTAGCTTTTGTTTGTTACTTTGTTTAGTGTTAGTAGGCACTATATATACATTTTGTAAAATGTTGAATGAATTAATGCCATATGATTTTTTACCCTCTCAATTAATCATTATTCTCTCTAAACTTCATCTTCCCCAATCCTCCAATTTCACCAAAATTGTCCATCACCTCCATTGATTCACATACAAGCTTTTGTGCTTGTTCCACCATTTGGCATCAAGAGCCTTGGTTCCGATCCTATTCCGCTGCAATGTCTGTTTCAAACAAATAGCTCCCCACCAATCTTCCCATTCTTGATTAAAAGAACTACAACAAATGGTGCAAACAAATGAAAGTTTTGTTTGGCTACCAAGATGTGCTCGATGTGATTACTACCGGTGTTACCCCTCTTGTTGAAGAGGCTACAACTGCCCAACAAGCCACTCACAAAGAAGAGAAGAAGAAACACTACAAGGCTCTCTTCTTGATACATTATTGCATCGATGAAGACAACTTCAAAAAGGTTGGTGATTGTGACTCGGCGAAGAAAGCTTGGGATATACTCGAGAAGGCGTATGCGGGAGTTGACAAGGTGAATATGGTGAGGTTATAACTCACAAGAGGCAGTTTGAATTACTCCAAATGGAAGAGAAGGAAATGGCCAATGATTACATAACGTGTGTGACGCGTTTGGTGAATCAAATGAAGGCTTGCGGTGAGTCGGTTTCGGAGGAAAATATTGTGTCGAAGGTGTTGCGTTCTTTAACGAAAAGATTCGACAACATTGTTGTTGCGATTGAAGAATCAAAGGATCTCAAGACCATGACGAAGGATGAACTACAAAGTTCATTGGAAGCTCATGAACAAAGGATGGATGAAAGAGGAAACGATAAGGCAAAAGCGGAAGTGGCTTTGTAAGCTCGTTTCAATGAGAAGAATGATAGATCGAAAGGGAAATGGTCTTCTAGAGATAAGAAGAATTTCCAGAATTTTGGTGGAAAAGATCCACAAAATTCAAGAGGACAAAGAGGAGAAGGAACCTCAAAGGATGGTAGTCAAGGCAACTACAAGCCGCTCGACTAAAGTACCAAGAGATGTTACGATTGTAAAAAACTTGGACATTTCTCAAGAGATTATCGTTTCAAGCGCAGGGAGAGTGATGCAGATGAAGCTAAGGTTGCTAGGAAAGAAGTGGATGATGATAGCATACTTCTTGTGGTGATTACGGAGGAGAAAAATGGCATGGTCAGCAGTAGAAAGTTGTTGGACAACAACTACTGCAGTGCAGAAAAACTGTAGAAAATGCGTTCGGAGAAAAATGCATTAGTAACGGTTCGAGATGGAGTCCAAGGTAGTGATGAGTGGTACTTGGATTCTGGTTGTTCGACGCATATGACGGGTAGAAAATATTGGTTCGTGAAGATCAATCAAGCCACGCGAAGTAGAGTGAGATTCGCGGATAATACGACTTTGGCGACCAAAGGTGTCGGTGATGTCTTGATCATAAGGAGGGATAATGGTCATTACTTAATCAAGGAAGTTTTGTAAATTCCTGGAATTAAGTGTAACCTTTTAAGCATTGTCCAATTACTTGAAAGGAATTACACAATTCGCATGGAAAACAAAGTATTGCGCGTTTTGGACCAAAATGGAGTTTTGATCCTTAAGGCTCCTATGGCTGCCAATAGAACTTTCAAGATTGAGTTGAAAGTTATGGAGCATAGGTGCTTAGCTACTGCTGCAAGTCGTTAGGAATGGTTATGGCACTACCGTCTCGGTCATCTCAACTTTCGTGATCTCGACGCATTACAAAGACATGGTATGGTGTCCGGGATGCCAAGGATTAATATTCTAGCTGAAATATGTGAAGAGTGTGTTCACGGGAAGCAACACAAGAGTAATTTCAGCAAGGATGCGGGTCATATGACCAAGCATCACCTTGAGGTGGTGTATTCCGATGTATGCAGACCGATGCAAGTCAATTCCTATGGTGGCAATCGATACTTTGTCACGTTTATTGATGATTTTAGTAGGAAGTTGTGGATTTACCTCATTAAGAGGAAGGATGAGGTGTTTGAAGTGTTCAAACGATTTAAGTCAATGGTTGAGTGCCAATGCGGTAAAAAGCTCAAAACTCTCAAAACGGACGGTGGTGGTGAATTCACATCCGGTGAGTTTATGAGCTATTGCAATGATGAGGGGATAATCTGTGAGGTGGTGCCTCCCTACACTCCACAACAAAATGGAATTGTAGAGAGAAAAAATCGGACAATCATGAACATGGTACGAACCATGTTAAAAGGATTTTTTTTTACCGAAAGAGCTTTGGGGTGAAGCCGTATCTACAGCTGCCTATTTGTTGAATAGGTGTCCAACAAAGAAGCTGGAAAAGATAACTCCAGAAGAGGAATGGTCCGGATTCAAACCGAGTTTGAGTCACTTGCGCGTTTTCAGTTCAGTTGTATTTCGACACATTCCGGGACAACTTAGAAAGAAGCTTGATGATAAGGATGAGAAGTTGTTACTTGTTGGATATCATCCTACCGGAGGCTACAAATTGTTTGATATGAGTATCAAGAGGATTATGGTAAGTCGGGACGTGATTGTGGACGAAATCCGGACGTTTGACAATAAAATTTCTGTTGTTTCTATATAGGAAATCAATTTACCAAATGAGTTAATCGATTTCCAGCCCGTGACAGAGCCCCCTGGTGCTGCTGGAAGACAAAATTCATACCCAGAAATTGATTTCCTGGGAGGAAATTTGAATTTCCAGCCTATTAATGATCCTAGACAGCAACCATTCACAACAGAGGATGGTGAAAGGAATAGACGACCAACGAGGAAGAGAGGTATGCCTCAAAGACTCCGAGATTGTGAGATATTCTGTGATAGCGAGATCAATCATGATGGTGATCTCATCCATTTCGCTTTAATGGCCGAATCCGAACCGATGAATACAGGGGAGGCATTAAGCAATCCAAAATGGATGAGTGCAATGAAGGATGAGCTGGAATCAATTGAGAAAAACAATACTTGGATGTTGGTCGATTTACCGAAAGGTAAAAAGGCAATTGGTGTGAAATGGGTCTTCAAGGTGAAAGCAAATTCGAAAGGTGAGATAATCAAGCATAAGGCTCGATTAGTGGCAAAGGGATTTTTGCAAAAGTAAGACATTGATTTTTATGAGGTATTCGCACCAGTTGCAAGACATGAAACCATCCTGTTAGTTGTTGCGATTGCACATACCAACAGTTGGCCATTATATCAAATGGACGTCAAATCGACATTTTTGAACGGTCCATTGAATGAAGAGGTGTATGTGGGACAACCACCGGGTTTTGTTGTTCAAGACCAAGAGGCAAGAGTCTACAAGTTAAGGAAGACACTCTATGGTTTGAAACAAGCTCCAAGAGCTTGGAACAAATGCATATATGGTTTTCTTAACGATATTGGTTTCAAGAAATGTGTGTCCGAGCATGGGGTGTATGTGAAAACAGGTGCTAGCGAAGGGGTGATCATTCTTTGTCTATATGTGGACGATTTGTTGATTACCGAAAGTTGTGAATCATACATTTCAAAGTTCAAGAAAGAGCTTATGAGGGAATTTGAAATGAGTGACCTTGGTGCTATGACATACTTCTTAGGCATAGAGTTCCAAAAGACAAAGTTGGGGTTGCTAATGCATCAAAGAAGGTATGCAATGGAGATCTTGAAGAGGTGTGATATGGAGCATTTCAATGCTTCCATAACTCCATCCAAGGCACGGTTACAACTATTCAAGAGTGAGGAAGAGCAAGATGTGGATCCAACTCAATACCAGAGATTGGTTGGATCATTGTGTTACTTGTGCAATACACGGCTTGATTTTGCGTTTAGTGTCAGTATTGCTAGTAGGTTCATAGAAAAGCCAAAGGTATCACACTTGGCAGCGGTTAAGAGGATCCTTCGTTATGTGAAAGGTCCTCTTGGCTGTGGAATTTTTTTCCGGCAATTGACACGGGCAAAAGTTTCAATTTACTTGGATACACCGACTCAAATTGGTGCGGAGATAAAGACGATCGAAAATCAACGGCGGGTTATGTCTTTATGTTCGGCGGTGCACCAATCTCTTAGTGTTCTCGAAAGGAGCCGGTGGTTGCTCTCTCTTCTTGCGAGGCGGAGTATATTGCAGCTTCGATGTGTGCATGCCAAGCTATGTGGCTTGTGAATCTATTGCGTGAGCTGGACAACTACATGAGAGAGGGAGTTTTGTTGTTGGTGGACAACGTTTCAGCCATGAACCTTGCTAAGAATCCCCTAGCACATGAGAGAAACAAGCACATTGAGATGAGGTTCCATTACTTGCGCGATTGGTGAGTTCTGGACAGTTACGTTTAAGCTATTGTAGAAGAGAAGAACAAGTCGCAGACTTGTTGACGAAATCAGTTACAAACGATGTTTTCAAGCGACTCGTGGTGAAGTTGGGGATGAAGAACATCGAGAATTTGACTTAAGGTGGTGTGTTGGATGTTATATAAGTCAAATGCAATTAAACTATGATCAGAAGCTATTTGGAAAAGCTGCCAGAATGCTGCAGGAAAAACCAGAAAAATACTTCTGTTTTTAGGTTGTTTTGTTTAGCTTTTGTTTGTTACTTTGTTTAGTGTTAGTAGGCACTATATATACATTTTGTAACATGTTGAATGAATTAATGCCATATGATTTTTTACCCTCTCAATTAATCTCTATTCTCTCTAAACTTCATCTTCCCCAATCCTCCAATTTCACCAAAATTGTCCATCACCTTCATTCATTCACATACATGCTTTTGTGCTTGTTCCAACAAATATGATATGGTTTTGTGATATGGTTGGTTATGTTAAAAATTTGGTTCATTGATATTTTCTCCAAATTAACTTTTTTACATTAAAGTTTATTTTAAATATTAAAAGTTAATTATTTTTAAAATTATTTTTATAAAAATAATAATATTTAATATTAATTTTTTTATATGGGTGATATGTATAGTAAAAAAAATAGTAAGAAAATATTCTGAGCGTAAGAATTTTTTTTTTCACTTGAATTTTATTGTTGAAATTTTTTGGCATTTTTTTTTATAGAATTTTTCTGAATAACTTTTTAATTTCTCCAAATTAACTTTCACGTGAATTTTACTGTTGGAGTTCTCCAAATTAACTTTCACGTGAATATTTTGGTTGTTGACAATTCTAGTGTTGAAACTTGAACTCCCTTCCAAAGCACCGACCACACTAAGGATGATGATGAGTATATCTAATCTAATGCGAGTTTTTATTTTCTTTGTGAAATCTATTGTGAGTTAAATATAAATATTTCTACCAGTACAGTAAATAGAATACCCTTGCGAATTATAGAGATATATTTGGTAGTGTTTTAAAATAAGTGCTTTTAAAATAAGTAATTTTGATTTAAATTGATTTGTAATTTTGATTGTGAAAATAAGACATGGTTTTTTTAAGTAAAAACTTTATGTAAAAATATTATATTAAAAAAAGTTTTAAAAGATACGAAAAATAAGATTAAAATGTTTTTTTTATTAAAAAAAATATAACGGTTCGGTTTTTTAATAAATAGTTTGGTTTGGAAAATTTTGTCTTCTAATGATTTAGTACAGTTCGGAGTTCCAAATCGTTATACCAAACCAAAAGTTTTAGTTCAGTTCAGTTCTGAAAAAAATGAAAATGGTTTGGTTCGATTCGGATGACCTTATATAATGGTTCAGTTCAGTTCGATTCAGTTTTCTCATAGAACTATACCATGAACAACCCTACTATTAGCTAAGACATAAGTAGAGGAAATTCTAGCTTCAATCTGAGATAAAATTTGTTCTGGTGTTGAGAGTGCCCGAATCTTAGACCTAGCTAAGGACTCACCAACATACTTCTTTATCTCCATAATTAGAGTTATTACTTCAAAGAATTTTGGTATGAACTTCTATAGAACAACCTCATAGGAAATATTATTGAAGAATTTGAAGCAGTAATTTGACTAGATCTCATATCTGCCCATAATGCATTGCTTTCAGTAAGGTTGACATTGTTTGTGACAACTTGCCTCATAAATATCAGACTTTCAACTATTTTTAATTCTATATCAGTCCAAAATTCACCAAAATAGGGTGTTTGATGGGTGTGTTCTGAATTATTTATGGGGGTTCTCATCTTTGTATTCATTTATGAGTCAGAAGAGGATGAGGAAAGTTGAACAACAAATGGATCCTTATTAGAGAAAAATTCTCTATCAAATATAAGAGCCATTTGAAGAATATAAATTACCAGAGAGTGGGTCAAGAACAAGTATATCAATCTGATTGGAGGGAAGAGGTGACATGTTCATGGGTGTGGCTTCATGATTAGTTGGATGACCAAAAAGTGTGTTTTCAGGTGAAGGTGTAGGCTGAGGTTTAGATGGAGATGTAGGTTGTTGTTCGATTGGTTCATTTGTGATTTTTTGAATTTGTTCATTTATGGTTGTGATTTCAGTTTCATAGGTTATTTCAAGTTCATAAGTGGATTCTGGTTCAGTTGTTGATTTTGTGATGGTAACAAAATGTTAATTTTGAATGGTTGTGTTTGGGAACAATATTGATGAAGAGTTGACATTTACAGAATCAAAATTAGTAGAAGTCTCGTCATTATAAGACTTATATAGAATATTATTTGTAGGAACTACATCAAATTCCTTCTCAGCTTCCTTATTCAATTTTCAAAATTCTTCAGCACCTTCAACAACTTCCCTACTCTATTCTTAGAAGCTTCAACAACAATTGCAGACCTCACAACTCTTATGGAGGTCTCAGACTTCTTTTGTTGTTTGGATGGAGATGGAGTTGGAGGATTGAAGTTCCTTCACCAGACTTCTTTGCCATTGTTTTCCTTTTAAGAGTTGCATATGGAGGGACATTCGACATGTTGCTGATGTCCACCATTGGGTAAATTACTACCTCCAAGTAGCTTTTTAAGTAATCCCTCATAATTTAGGGGGGTCCAATTTAGTGAATTCGGGGAAATTATCAATCTCTACCCTTCAGGTAGAAACATATTCCCTATCCAACACTACATGGTTCATATCTTCTAAAATCATTAGCATGTTTTTTCAGATTCTTTCCGTCGAAAGATTTTTCCACTTATGTGTAGAGATCTTCATCAAATTTTATCTCTTCCAGCTTTACTACCAGCTTGCTTTCAACCAAAATATCAGAAATTAGTCTTCCCAAGGGAATCCACCTCCAGTGTTTTCGACCTAAGTTTCTTGTTTCCTTAACCATCTCCCTCAGATATTTGAACAATATAGAAGGAAGATTCATCTTAACTCCTTTGGCTAGTGATCGTGACTTTCTGAGTCTAACGGTTACTAACTGCAAGTGCACAGTCTATCGCGTAATAATAAAATATATTGATCCTACAGAGACCAATGTCAACATATTATACTCTATCATTATTTTGTAAAACTAAGGCAAAATGTATTTGGTTAAGAAGAAACTAAAACTAGAACTTAGAATAAATCCAAGAAAATAAGATAATAAAGAGAGACCGGAATATGGATTCTGCATTCCTAAAGGACTGTGTAGAATTTGGTTACTAATTACAATTATAACTTAGTTCCGTAGAATAAACTGACTTAAAGACTCTCCTCACGCTCTCGCGGTATTACTAAAGTCACGTTCCATAATCCCAAGATTTTGCTCTCGCTCGCCCGGTAACTAGGAAATATGTTTTGAAAGCCAATAATATCCTAAACTTATCTAAATCCCTCTCGCTGTATTTAGATTTGTTTCCTAATTTCCACTATCTGGTTCGATCCCCACGCTCTCGTAGTGTCGGTTCTCACCTTAATTAATTTCTCACTCTCGTGACAAAATCGTGTTAAATAACCACTCACTCTCGTGACAAAACTATTCAACTGTTAATCTGGAAATTAAAACCAAAATCGGGTTCTAATCACAAATCCACTCCTATTATTTTCTACCGAGTCCTGTCGGTAAAAACGGTTTTCATACGCCCGACTCAAGACTATTTAGCTAAACATGGGCAGGAAAATAAACATGCAGATATGATAAATAACTAAAATCGAAAACATACTTTGGAAATTAAATAAGAAGACGATAAAATAAATAATACTAAATAAAACCTGGAATTAATAGATGCTTCGAATCATACATGAAATCTTGAATTCTTGAATCAGTTGCGGAAAAATAAAATACGAAAAAAATAGAATCCTAAAACTAATGGTGTGGTAGTTCCTCGATGTGAGAGACTACCACTTTTACATGGTATAATAAAACTGCTAAAAACTAAGAATAATAATCAAAAGAAGGTCCCCTGTTCAAGTTCACTTGATTCCTATTTATAGGTCTTGAGTACGACTATTGAAGGAGAAAATTTAGGAAATAATTTTGCTTGGGTTGAGAAATCCATTGAGTGACTTAGTTGGTTTTGAAGACTGAGCTGGGGGAGAGAGAAAAAGGAGGGAAATAACTTCGGCTTGACTGAGTTATCCACGTAATTAAATTCCTTATAAAATGCTCATGATGATCGTCCTAGGTGGTCTGACGGTCGTCTTGACTACTTAGGGTGTGACGGTGTTGCACCCCAAAATTTGCCCTCACAAGACAAGACTTTGTGAACTAAGAGGTTCACAAGGTTCAAAAGACCTCCCATGAGGTTCACAAGGTTCACAAAACCTCTCATGAGGTTCACAAGGTTCACAAGACCTCCCATGAGGTTCACAAGGTTCACAAGACCTCCCATGAGGTTCACAAGGTTCACAAAACCTCTCATGAGGTTCACAAGGTTCACAAGACCTCCCATGAGGTTCACAAGGTTCACAAGACCTCTCATGAGGTTCACAAGGTTCACAAGACATCTTATGAGGTTCACAAGGTTCACAAAGTTCACAATTAGTCAGAAGATTTGACAATTCTCTCAGACAATACATCCTCATAAGCAGTGCATCCTAAACTAGGGTTTTGGCTTTAATCAGGCTAAAGGTACTTCCAAGACTTCAAGTGAGCTTCATAACATCTTATATGTGTTTAAGAATCCCCATGACAAGTTTCAAGACTTTTCTCAAAGGTTTACTCAGTCAGATGATCAGATAGGTCAAAATCAGTCAAAGTAGTTAAAAAGTCAAACTGAGGTCAACTGTGGTCAAACCAAAGTCAAACTTCATGATAAAAGTCTTGAAACTTGTCATGGGGATTCTTAAACAAAAGTATATGAGGTCAACTGAGGTCAACTGTGGTCAAATCAAGTATATGAAGTAAAATTCATAATTTGATCAAGGGTTGATCATGATTCATCAAGGAGATTTCAGATCATCAAGAATCAGGAGTTTCTAAATTAGGGTTTCCTTAGGAAAAGTCAACTGAACTTTGACCAGCCATAACTTTCACATGCTTCATCAAATTTTTCCCATCCAAAGCTCATTTTGAAGGAAATTGAATTCTCTACAACTTTGTGTCTCACAAGCCAATCCCAAAAATGCTTCATTTGGAAGGTATGAGCTAAGACATTATAGGTCCTTTTAAAAGTCAACAAAAAGTCAACAACTTCAAAAGAGCATAACTTGAGAATGGTAAAAGATATGGACATGAAACCAATGGGGTTGCTTAGAGGACTATTTAAGCTTTCCAAAATGTCCAAGAACACCCTCATAGCATTAAAATTGAAGGATTTGTGCCCTTGCAAAGTTGGGAAATTTTTGGGAGGTTTATGAAGCAAATAGGGCTTTAAAACCAATTTCTTCCAAATGGGCTTGCAATTTTGTGATCCAAACTTCAACATGACATCATGCACGACCCAATCCTCATTTATTCAGATTTTTATTAATTTTTATTTTATTTATTTTGATTTTATTCATTTAAAATCATTTTAAATTAAAATAAAATATATAAATCAAATATTTGAGTGAGATATTGTTTCTAGAAAGTCATAAACATGGATTGGATCAGAATGGTATGCAATTTATGGTGATTGTCTTAAGATAGAAAGGTTACATTCAAGAATATTTGAAATTTAAGGCATGATCTTTTTCAATCTTCCATGACCAAAATATCCGAAGGATAGCCCAATATTTTGACATAATTTCATCTACTATAAGTACACAAACACATCACAATGCAATGGACACGGATTGGCTGCCTCAAGAGTAAGTTTCAAGTTTTCAAAAATTCACCAAAAAAACCTCAATTCAGATTCTTACATAGAGGCCGTATCCAGAGATTTTGAAGGTTGCAATAGCTTCCTAGATGATCATTGAACCTATTTGAACCATTTGCAGCATCCAAATCATTGCATATTGCTTAAACCGAATCGGTTTTGTTATTGGTTTTGAAATTTTCGATTCACATTATTTATGCATTACAAACTAATTTTGTTTATTGATTCATGATTAGTTGAAGCTTGTGATGGATTCTGGGCAAAAATCTTGGAGAAACAGTGGATAAATCGATAGATGCCATCTTAGGGTTCATAACTTATGGTTTAGGGTTTTCTAATTTAATGGATATTAATTCATTTTGAAACCATAGATCGATTCAGTGAAGTGTATGGATCATGTTTGTGCTAACAATTTGATAAAATCATGTGTATTTGGCCGTGTATGAAATTCGCAGGTTCAAGAACGCAAGAAGATTCGCAGGAAACTTCCCAGTAAATTTCGCAGGAAAACCTACGAAATTCCAAGGTTGAAGATGAAGTCAGCGCGCCAAAATTTGTATTCAAAAATTTGTTATAATATTTTATGATTTAGTGTTGATATTATTTCAATTGATACAGCCTGGCTCAGTTGGTTGATGCGCGTATGTGTGATGTTCAAGGTCCTGGGTTCGAATCCCCCAGGCCCTTTTACTTGTTTGTTTTTTTTATTTCATTTTCCCAGGATACAAACAAAAACATGTGAAGACGTTTTGTTGACACCAAGAGCACGTTGGCCCAGTGGTTGGAGTCTTCTTCAGGTATTGGGGAGGTCCTGGGATCAAAACCAGGCCTCCCCCTTTTCCTTTCTTCTACTTTATTTCTTTTTGTTTTGTTTATTATTATTTTTGTATTAAATTAATTTTAATTGATAATTAAAACTATAACCCTAATTTTTAGTTCTAAACATTTTAAATTATTATTTTTTATATAAATCCTAATTATATTTTTAATTCTTAATTTATTTATTTGTAAATTTTAATCATATGCATTTATTTTATAATTTGTATATAATTCTTATATGTAAAATAATTTAATTAATTAATTAACCCTAATATTTTCATATAAAACTTAATTTTGTTTATAAATCCTAATAATATTTTGTAAACTCTAATTATTTTGTAAATGATTAATCTGTTTATAGTTTTCTAATTTAGATAATTTAATTAAAAATTAAACCCTAATTTATTTTAAAAAAATATTAAAAACCCTAATCTTATTTTATAATTTATTATTTTGTATGCTTATAATCAAATATTTTTATAATAGGTATATAAAATTAAATAATTAGACTACTAATCATATTTTATTAATATATAATATTTATTATTTATTTTTCTTATTAAAAATCCAAAAAGTAATTATTTATTTAAAATTGAACTTTTAATTTATTTATTTATTATTATGCTAATTTCTTTTTCTTATTTTTATTATATTTATTATTACTAACCCTTTTATGTGATTATTTATTAATTTCATTTGTTATTATTATAACTAACCCCATTTAATTATTTATTTATTTGCTTATTTATTTTAATTATAATGTAATTGTATCCATTATGTAATAGTTGTAGTATTTTTTATTTATTTTTAAATGCTATGGTTAGCAAAATAGGGAGTGTAAAACATGTTTGTATGTAAAATTGAATTTAAATCATTAATCTCAAGATAAATATTTGAATTGGTACACTCACACACGTAAGCCGATCTTTGATCGCCGTCTCACTTCTTAAGGGTCACCTCTCAAGTTGCCTAAACAAAAGGTCAAGTAAGGTGTAAAACAAATTCCCTTCTTTCATTTATATCATCTAGTCCCTTAACAGATAAAAAGATCAAGTCCCTAAATGGTTGTCTTCGTAATGATCTTGTCCCTTTCGAATAAAGATGATAAGTCCCTTCAAATTGCTTATACACTTTACAGTTGCCTAAATAACAGATGTCCCTTCATTTGTCCCTCACACATCCAAGGTAATGACTACATATTCCTTAATAATAGGGATAGTCTTACCATTTAAAGGATATTCAAGAACAGAAAAGACTTAACTTAGGGTAGGTTCCTCTTACGTACTTGCTCACTTTTCAAAAACATTTCAAACACTTCACATTTTCAAACAAATTTTCAAAACAAAGACTTTATATATATCCGTACATGGATCATTATAAAATGCTTAAAGAAAATTTTATTCACATACTACACTTTTCAAAAACATTTTAAAGTGAGCTAAGTAACTAAGAGCCCATGGATAACCATGGATGTAAAGGGTGATAACACCTTCCCTTTACATAACCTACCCCCCGAACCCAAAAATATTTTAAGGTCTTTCCTGTTCTTTTATGCCTTTCCTTTGGATAAAATAAAAGTCGGTGGCGACTCTTGCTATCCGCAACATTTAACTAAAGTCAGTTCTCCCACCATGTTACAGAACTGGCGCCAAGTACGCTATTCCTATGGAGGCTTATCTCAGATGGGTGCGATCTCGTGCTCAGACTCTCATGATGCCATATCCTGCCATCCTGCCAGTTACTATGGAACCTGTTGCTGAAGGAGATACTTCTTATACCATCCTTCACCCAGACATGCCCACTGACATGGAAGACTTACAGAGGTCCTGGATCCAGTTGAAGGAGCAAAGGGATACTTTCGAGGCTCATTACAAAGCAAGTCAAGAAAGAATCCTGGAGCTAACAAAGCAACTTCACGAGGAGCGGAATCTCAACTCATACCTCAACACAAAGAGGAAACGTCCATGGGAGACTTAAAACCCCATATTTTGTATTTATTTCATTTCATTTTGTAAGCCCAAAGGGCAAACAAATTTATTACTAATAAAAGTTTACTTTCTTGATTGTTTAAGCAAATTTAAATCCTGCGGTCCTTGAAAACATTGCATGCGCATTTACATACCATATCATTGCATCACAGGTTTCTTATGTACAGGTTTCTTATCTTCTCGCTGTTTATTTCAGCAATGGCTCTTGAACAAACAGTCAAAGATCTCCAGGCACAAAATGCACAGTTCCAAGAGCTGATCCAGAACTTGTCCAAGGGGCAGGATGAATTGAAGACACTGCTGGCCAAGAAGACTAAGAAGACTAGAAGGTCAGGAGGCCTAATCAACATGGGAAGAAGGTTCAGAGGTCCTGTCAAGACCAAAGAACAGGTTGAAGATTATGAGTCTGAAGAGTCTGAGAAAGAAGGAGGCAGTCTCCATAATACAATGGGGGATTCTGATTCTGAAGCTAACTACTATCATGATCCTAATGAAGATAAGTTCAAGATGCTGGTGGATAGAATGGACGCTATGGAATTGCAAAAGTCTTCTGGGATGGATTTTGAAGACCTGAGTTTGATATCTGGGGTGGTCATACCCATTGGTTTCAAGGTTCCTACTTTCGTAGTTTATGATGGTGTCTCTTGTCCCAAGCTGCATCTGAGGTCTTATGTCCGGAGAATCCAACCTCATACTGCTGATAAGAAGTTGTGGATCCATTTCTTCCAAGAGAGCTTGTCTGGAGCTCAATTGGAATGGTACTATCAGTTGGAGAGTGTCAACATCCGTGATTGGAATGATCTTGCTGAAGCCTTTTATAAGCAATATCAATACAATGCTGATCTAGCCCCTACCCGCATGCAACTACAGAGCATGTCTATGGGTGCTAAAGAAAATTTCAAGGAGTATGCCCAGAAGTGGAGAGACTTGGTTGGAAGAGTACAACCTCCTCTAACTGACAGAGAGTTAGTTGATATGTTTATGTGTACGTTGAATGGTCCTTTTTACAGTCATCTTATTGGAAGCTCATCATCTGGCTTCACTGAGTTGATAATGACAGGAGAGCGCGTTGAAAGTGGTATAAGGAGTGGCAAGATCCAAGTGGGTGCTTCTTCATCAGGTACTACAAAGAAGCCCCCTAGTGGGAAGAAGGAGTCAAATGCTGTTTATGGTCAACCTGATCGTAATAGGAGGCATCAATCTGTGAGTGCAGTTCATATCTCCAATCCAATTCCTGCAACACCAGAGCCACCCCAGGGAAATCAACAGAGGGCTAGAAGACAGTTCACTAAGCTCAACATGTCACTAGCTCAGGCCTTGCAACACTTGTTGAAGGGTGAACTTATCACTTTGAGGGACCCTCCTCAGAATCCCAATGTTACCTCTCCCAGGTATAATCCTAATGCACGATGTGCATATCATTCAAATTGTCAGGGACACGATACCAATAGTTGCTGGGTATTAAAGAATAAAATTCAAGATATGATTGATGCTGGAGAGATTGAGTTTGACCCTCCGGGTACTCCAAATGTGATTACTGCTCCTATGCCAAATCATGAGAAGACTGTCAATGCCATTGATGAAGTTTCACATATTTCCTCAGTTGCAGATTTGACTACACCACTGTCTGTTATTAAGAAGAAGTTAGTACAAGTTGGGTTCTTTCCAGGTTGTCGTGAAGATTGTTTATATTGTGCTTATAGGCCGGATAGCTGCTGGAGGTTGAAGGACGGAATTCAACGCCTCATGAATAATTACACCATAGTGTTTGAGAGGACACCACCTTCTGTGGAGAGCATGGTTGAGCATATAACTAAAGGTGCGAAGATTGAAGAGGTGGATATGGTTGATAAAGTGTCGGTGAGGATTACTTCCAAGGATCCTGTCAAAATCACTCATAAGGGTCCAATTAAGATTACTGCTGAAGGCCCTGTGAAGATTGTTGCTGAAGCTAATGTGGCTCCTATGATCATTACCACTCCTGGTCCTATTCCATATATTTCTGATAAAGCGGTGCCTTGGCATTATGGCTCCAATGTTTATATTCATGGTGTTAAGCAGGAACCCTTAGCTGAGACACCTGTTGTTAGTGAAAACCTTGATGTTGACAATATTGCTGGATCTAGTAAGATCACACTAAGTGGAAGAATCTTCTCTCCTCCAGTTACTTCCAAGAATACAGTTACTCCAACTACTACCTCTACTGTTTATGCTCGGGGCAAAGGTCTTGTTATTGAACCTACACAAACTGATGTGCTAGCTGCTGATAATCTTGCTAAGAAGATGGAAGAAGTTTTGAAAATCATTCGCAAGAGTGATTATGACATTGTGGATCAATTGGGGAATACTCCCTCCAAGATTTCTATGTTGTCTTTATTATTGTGTTCTGAGGCTCATGCCAAGGCCTTGATTAAATTCTTGAAGACTGCTCACGTACCAAATGAGATTTCTGTAGACCAGTTTGAAAATTGTGTTGCACACTTGACCTATGATAATGGGTTAGGTTTCTCCGATGCTGATTTGACTCCTGCCAAAAGGGATCATAATAGGGCTCTGCATATCTCTATTTAATGTAGGGGCACTACTCTGTCACATGTGCTAATAGACAATGGTTCCTTGCTGAATGTGTTGCCCAAAGAAGTTCTTAATAAGCTTAGTCCTGAAGATGCTGTGTTGAAGCCCAGTAATATAGCGGTGAAGGCTTTTGATGGCTCGAGAAGAGTGGTGCATGGAGAAATTGATCTCCCAATAAAAGTAGGTTCTCAAGTCTTCAATGCTACTTTTTATGTGATGGATATCCGTCCTTCGTATTCTTGTTTGCTTGGGCGCCCCTGGATTCATGGGGCAGGAGCTGTAACCTCCACCTTACATCAGAAGCTGAGATATCCAGTAGAAGGAAAAGTTGTCACTGTTTACGGAGAGGAAGGATATATAGTTAGCCATGTGAACACCTTTAAATATCTTGAAGTAGAAGGTGAATATGTTGAAACTCCATGCCAGACGTTCGAAGTGGTTCCTTGGGTTGTTAATAATTATGAAGCTCCTCCTGTTGTCAAGAAAGTTCATGTGGTCACCAGAGTACCTCCTATAATGGCCTCCCTCAAAGATGCTAGAGCTGTGGTGGATGAAGAGTCCCAGAAGGCTGTTCGCCGTGCTCGTGCTGTTCGTATCACCAATCAGGGGATTATGAAAGATCAAATCAATGTTGTGGGTGACCATGATGAAGATTACAACTTGGATGCTTGGATTTTTCCTACTGTGGGTGTTGGGCTCAATAATTGGAAAGCTGAAGATGTTATTCCTATCTCCTTTAGTCAGGAGTAAATACTATTACTGTGTTGTTACTTTTAAAGTTTGTAATTTTTGAATAATTGAACTCTTAAAGCCTTGTGCCTTACCCGGGGCAAAATGGTGTGCTTGTTTCGGGATGTCATTTCATTTGCATACCTCATTCAATAAAAATCAGTGGACGTTTCGTTTTCGTAAAAATTGTGTTCCTTGTCTTTATTTTTCTTTTATTTTTATCAGCTATGTGTTCTTACACACACCCACATCACTAAAAATGCAGATCCTCATCCACTCTGGATCCTGTTGATAACAGTTCTACTATTGCCAATTATAATTTCGAGAATCCAATCTATCAAGCTGAAGATGGAAATGAGGACGGTTGTGAAGTACCTGTAGAGCTTGCTAGGTTGTTACAACAAGAAGAGAAAGCTATACAGCCACATGAAGAGCCAGTCGAAGTTGTGAATCTGGGAACTGAAGAAAACAGGAAAGAAGTCAAGATAGGGGCTGAATTAGAGGATGGGGTCAATAGCAGATTGATTCAGATGTTACATGACTATGTGGAGATCTTTGCTTGGTCCTACGAGGATATGCCAGGGTTGGCTACAAACATTGTGGTTCACCGTTTACCAGTAAAAGAAGATTGTCGTCCAAAGAAGCAGAAGGTTCGTCGCATGCGTCCTGAAATGTCAGAGAATATTAAGGCAGAGGTGATGAAACAGTTTGATGCAGGGTTCTTAGCTGTGACTTCTTATCCTCAGTGGGTTGCAAATGTGGTGCCGGTACCTAAGAAAGATGGTAAGGTACGTATGCGTGTAGACTATAGGGATTTGAACAAAGCCATCCCCAAAGATGACTTTCCACTTCCTCATATTGATGTTCTGGTAGACAACACTGCTCAGCACAAGGTATTCTCTTTTATGGATGGTTTCTCTAGTTACAATCAAATCAAGATGGCACCTGAAGATATGGAGAAGACAACATTTGTTACACAGTGGGGCACTTTTTGTTATAAGGTGATGTCGTTTGGTTTAAAGAATGCAGGGGCAACATATCAGCGTGCTATGGTGGCTTTCTTTCATGATATGATTCATCATGAGATAGAGGTGTATATGGATGATATGATAGCCAGGTCCCAAAATGAAGAACAACATTTTGATCATCTACATAAGTTGTTTGAGAGGTTGAAGAAATACAAGTTAAAATTGAACCCAAACAAGTGTACTTTTGGAGTTAGGTCTGGTAAACTCCTGGGTTTCATTGTCAGTGGAAAAGGTATTGAAGTGGATCCTGCAAAGGTAAAAGCTATACAAGAGATGCCAGCTCCCCGTACTGAGAAGGAAGTAAGAGGTTTCTTGGGACGATTGAATTATATTACAAGATTTATTTCCCAATTAACTGCTACTTGTGAGCCAACCTTCAAGTTATTGAAGAAAGATCAGGTAATGGAGTGGAATGATGAGTGCCAAGTTGCCTTTGATGAAATCAAGAAATATCTCCTAGAACCTCCAATTTTGATGCCACCAGTTGATGGAAGACCCTTGATTATGTACTTAACAATGTTAGACAACTCAATGGGGTGTGTGTTGGGACAACATGACGAGTCCGGTCGAAAAGAGCAGGCAATATACTACCTTAGCAAAAAGTTTACCGACTGTGAAACAAGATACTCACTGCTCGAGAAAACTTGCTGCGCTTTGGCATGGGCTGCTCGTCGACTAAGACAGTATATGTTGACCCATACTACCTTATTGATTTCGATGATGGATCCAATCAAGTACATATTCGAGAAACCTGCTCTCTCCGGAAGAATAGCAAGATGGCAAATGATCCTAACAGAATATGATATACAGTATACTACTCAGAAGGCCATTAAAGGAAGTGTTGTGGCTGATCATTTGGCTCATCAAGCAGTGGATGATTATCAGTCAATGAGTTTTGAGTTCCCCGATGAAGAAATTATGATTATTACCAAAGAACCTGGACAATATGACGGACCTGAACAAGGATCCTGATGGACTATGGTTTTTGATGGAGCTTCTAATGCGCTTGGTAACGGTGTTGGTGTTGTGATCAGTTCCCCTGAAGGTTGTCATACCCCGATTACTGCCAGACTTTGTTTTTATTGTACCAATAACATGGCTGAGTATGAGGCATGTATCCTGGGTATCAAAGCTGCCATTGATATGAAGATTCAGTTCCTAGACGTATATGGAGATTCAACCCTGGTAGTAAGTCACATCAAAGGAGATTGGGATACAAAGCATGATAATCTCATTCCTTATAGAGAGTATGTGTTGTCTTGAATCCCACATTTCAAGGAGATTACCTTTGGACATATTCCACGAAGAGAGAATCAGTTGGCAGATGCATTAGCCACCATGGCATCTATGTTTGAGATTAGCTGGGATGATGAGGCTCCCAAGATTACTATTGATAGATTCGAGAAGCCTGCATACTGCAATGCGATTAGCACTGAAGAAGCAGAAGAGAAGCCTTGGTTCTATGAAGTGAAAAGATATCTTGAAGCTCAGGAGTTCCCTGAAGGGGCATCTGTCAAAGATAGGAAGTTCCTGAGAAGGTTTTCTGCTAAGTTCTTTTTGAGTAATGGAATTTTGTACAAACGCAATCATGATTCAACTTTGCTTCGTTGTGTGGATAAGAAGGAAGCAACTGAGATTATGGAAGACATGCATGATGGGATTTTTGACACTCATTCTAGTGGTCATACTATGGCAAAGAAGATATTGAGAGCAGGTTACTATTGGTCTACCATGGAAGCTGACTGCTATCAACATTCCAGAACGTGTCACAAGTGTCAAATTTATGCTGATAAAGTTCATATACCTCCATCACCATTGAATGTGTTGACTGATCCTTGGCCTTTTGCCATGTGGAGCATTGATATGATTGGTGAGATCAGGCCTACTGCTTCTAATGGGCATCGTTTCATCCTGGTTGCTATTGATTACTTTACGAAGTGGGTGGAGGCAGCTTCTTTTGCATCTGTTACTAAGAATGTGGTGGCTCGATTCATTAAGAATAATCTTATATGTAGGTATGGAATCCCTGAAAGGATTATTACTGACAATGGCTCTAATCTGAACAACACTATGATTACTGATCTCTGCATGCAGTTCAGGCTTAAGCATCACAACTCTTCTCCGTATCGTCCAAAGATGAATGGGGCAGTTGAAGCTGCTAACAAGAATATCAAGAAGATTATACAGAAGATGACTGTCACTTATAAGGATTGGCACGAGATGTTACCATTTGCTCTTCATGGCTATCGTACTACAATACGTACTTCAACAGGGGCAACCCCATTCTCCTTAGTTTATGGTATGGAAGCAGTTCTGCCCATTGAAGTTCAGATTCCCTCCTTAAGAATCATGAAGGATGCAGGCTTGGATGAAGACGAGTGGATTCAGACCCGACTCGACCAAATAAATTTGATTGATGAGAAGAGGTTAGCAGTTGTTTGTCATGGCCAGATGTACCAGAAGCGGATGATTAAGGCTTTCAACAAGAAGGTTAAGCCAAAGGTATATCAGGTTGGTGACTTGGTAATCAAGCGTATCATACTACCATAGGGTGATCCTAGGGGCAAGTGGACTCCAACATACGAAGGACCATTTATGGTCAAAACAGTATTCTCAGGAGGTGCCATGATACTTACTACTATGGATGGTGAAGACTTCCCACAGCCTGTGAACGCGGACATAGTCAAAAAATACTACGCATAAAAAGAGACCCGCTAGGTTGACTGGCCTAGGCAAAAATAAGGGCATCCCGGCGAACCAAAAGGGTTCGGGCAAAAATTAGGGATATATATATATATATATATATATATATATATATATATATATATATATATATATATATATATATATATATATATATATATATAAAATGTACACCCGACAAGTCGAAAACCTGAAAAGGCGGCTTGGGCAAAAAAGGGTATCCCGGTGGATTGAAAACCTGAAAGGGCAATCCAGGCAAAAGTTAGGGATTAAAGCGTATGACTATGTCTCGTTTGGATCACTCATGAAACTACAACCAGTTGTGCTACTTACTCAAGCTCGAACAGATAAAGCTCACTCCAATCATTTCCGTCTCGACAGCAGAAGATGAGATACTTGAAGATAATGGCAATAGTAGAATTGAAACTCAATAGGATTATTTCCCACATAGTTGATTTTCCTTATTTTGTAAAAAAAACTTTATGACAAATTCCTCTTACTAGGATTTCTGTCTCCTTGTACAAACTTACCCATGTACGGGTCACTTTGTGATATGAATAAAATTCCATCTTTGAATCCAGATTTACTTTTACTCTATTTACATAAGCGAAACGTCCATTGGTTGTGTTTGAATGTATGTATGCTTTTGAATATGATTGATGTTTACCAGAAATGCATAAATGCTTAATATGATTGATGTTTACCAGAAATGCATGAAAATGCAGTAATAGTATTTACTAAGGACGAACGAGGGAAGGAATTCAATGAAGCTTCGCCGGTTCATCCCTACCAGACAGCTACAAATCCTCCAGTAGGGCAAATCCATCTTCATAAAAGCTTCGAGTCACATTTCCCCTGGAATTTATGTCCATCTCTTTTATCCTCAGAAGGATAATCGGGAATTTATTCTTCCAATAGGAGTACGACGAACGAAGACGGGAGGTTATGGATACCTTACTGACGAACGAAGACGGGAGGTTATGGATACCTTACTATCAAACGAAGACGGGAAGTTATGAGTACTATATTATCAAACGAGACGGGAACGAGTTTCTCATATTCTTCAACAACAAATCGGGGTTTATTTTCCCTGGCCAGCAGTTGTTATATGAAGATATCCGGACGCTTCAAGCTGCATGATGCATACATACATCATTTACATCATACCATAACATATATATCCATAAGTACATAATATACATGCATACATAATGCATAAACTAATATTATCTTGCAGAATTTTATATACATCGAACTAATCTTGTTTTTCAGATTAATTCTCCAGCAGACAAACAACATCAACAACTTATACCTCGGGACGTTGTTTATCCTCCTGAAAGCTATCATAACTTTGGGCCGTTTTTTATCTTCCCAAAAGTTATTCCATTACCTCGGGACGTTGTTTATCCTCCTGAAAGCTATCATAACTTTGGGCCGTTGTTTATCTTCCCAAAAGTTATTCCATTACCTCGGGACGTTGTTTATCCTCCTGAAAGCTATCATAACTTTGGGCCGTTGTTTACCTTCCCAAAAGTTATTCCATTACCTCGGGACGTTGTTCATCCTCCTGAAAGTTATCATAACCTTGGGCCGTTGTTTATCTTCCCAAGCACCCTATTATGCCTCGGGACGTTGTTTATCCTCCTGAAAGCTATTATGACTTTGGGCCGTCGTTTATCTTCCCAAAACGTCATACCCTTACCTTGGGCCGTTGTTTATCTTCCCAAAGGTAATGTTGGGACGTTGTTTATCTTCCCAAAAACTATATCTTCATACTTTGGAATACCTTATTCTCCAAGAAGTATAAGCCCATCTCCAATTCCTCCAAGTGGCATCTTTAAGCCCACTCAAGCATATACAACATATCATCAGTATTACTCTATGCACTGGTGTGTGCAAATTTTTGGGCTTTTGTGTTCAATCCCCTTCAACCTTCCAGGTCACGACTGGCACATATACCAATCTAACCCCTCAGGTTTCAGAAAATTGAACAGGGGCAGTTGTTGCACCCCAAAATTTGCCCTCACAAGACAAAACTTTGTGTACTAAGAGGTTCACAAGGTTCAAAAGACCTCCCATGAGGTTCACAAAACCTCTCATGAGGTTCACAAGGTTCACAAGACCTCCCATGAGGTTCACAAGGTTCACAAGACCTCCCATGAGGTTCACAAGGTTCACAAAACCTCTCATGAGGTTCACAAGGTTAACAAGACCTCCCATGAGGTTCACAAGGTTCACAAGACCTCTCATGAGGTTCACAAGGTTCACAAGACATCATATGAGGTTCACAAGGTTCACAAAGTTCACAATTAGTCAGAAGATTTGACAATTCTCTCAGACAATACATCCTCATAAGCAGTGCATCCTAAACTAGGGTTTTGGCTTTAATCAGGCTAAAGGGACTTCCAAGACTTCAAGTGAGCTTAATAACATCTTATATGTGTTTAAGAATCCCCATGACAAGTTTCAACACTTTTCTCAAAGGTTTGCTCAGTCAGATGATCAGATAGGTCAAAATCAGTCAAAGCAGTTAAAAAGTCAAACTGAGGTCAACTGTGGTCAAACCAAAGTCAAACTTCATGATTTTTTGCCAACATCAAGTATATGAAGTAAAATTCATCATTTTATACAGGGTTGATCATGATTCATCAAGGAGATTTCAGATCATCAAGAATCAGGAGTTTCTAAATTAGGGTTTCCTCAGGAAAAGTCAACTGAACTTTGACCAACCATAACTTTCACATGCTTCATCAAATTTTTCCCATCCAAAGCTCATTTTGAAGGAAATTGAATTCTCTACAACTTTGTGTCTCACAAGCCAAGCCCAAAAATGCTTCATTTGGAAGGTATGAGCTAAGACATTATAGGTCCTTTTAAAAGTCAACAAAAAGTCAACAACTTCAAAAGAGCATAACTTGAGAATGGTAAAAGATATGGACATGAAACCAATGGTTTTGCTTAGAGGACTATTTAAGCTTTCCAAAATGTCCAAGAACACCCTCATAGAATTAAAATTGAAGGATTTGTGCCCTTGCAAAGTTGGGAATTTTTTGGGAGGTTTATGAAGCAAATAGGGCTTTAAAACCAATTTCTTCCAAATGGGTTTGCAATTTTGTGATCCAAACTTCAACATGACATCATGCACGACCCAATCCTCATTTATTCATATTTTTATTATTTTTTATTTTATTTATTTTTATTTTATTCATTTAAAACCATTTTAAATTAAAATAAAATATAAAAATCAAATATTTGAGTGAGATATTGTTTCTAGAAAGTCATAAACATGGATTGGATCAGAATGGTATGCAATTTATGGTGATTGTCTTAAGATAGAAAGGTTACATTCAAGAATATTTGAAATTTAAGGCATGATCTTTTTCAATCTTCCATGACAAAAATATCCGAAGGATATTGTAATACCTCAAAATTTGCCCTCATATTTATTCCCTCCATTCGCTCATCATTTTGCATTCACCAGCACTTCTCAACAATTCATTAATACCGTGGTAGTTCATTTCATCATCTCATAAGGTATGTGATCAGGGTTCAAGGAAATTAGGGTTCTCTGCACCTTATAGGTATTTGCCAGGGATTGAAGTGATGGAGAATATTCACTGGATTATAATTCCATTCCGGATGTGGTTGCTCAGTTATGTTTCAAGACAGATGGGGGTTTGATTTAATTTTGGTCAAATTATTGAAGTATCATTGCAGTTGCAAGATCATCCTGGACCACTGGATTATTTCTTAGACAATGCATATCCAATGTTCGGGTGGCCGGGTGTTGTGATTCATCGGGATATCGAGCAGTATTTTGTTCATGGGCCTGTGGAGAGAATTCAAAGAGGCATCGGGTTTAAGATTGAGATGTTGTATCCATCCATTGTTTTGTTCTCATTTTCATAAACCATTATAATTTATTTCGTTTCATTTTTATTTCCATTCTTCGTTTATTCATATCTCCACTTATTGGTGTCCATGTCCATTTTGCCCTCACCTCTATTCTTTTCAATAGGCATATTCAGCGATCATTTATTTTCTCATTTTTACAATCATAGGCCAATTGTCAAAGTTTGAATAGAATTTGTTCTAAGTTCTTGTTGTCACCTTTTTATTTCTCACTCATGCCAATTTCATATCCATTTCAAGGGATAAAACCTAATTCTACTTTGTTGGGTCATTCGAGCCCATGTGACGTTTTGTCCTAATTGGCTCTGAGTCCAATTGTTCATGCTCGCGTTCAAATTCATTGACCAAATCCTATATTTGAAAACCATTCTAATTCTAAGTCCATTTAGATTTTCCAAACCACCTCCATTATTTTTATCACAATTTCTTCTTCAATTCTATCTCCGTCGCTCCAAAAATGAACACCGTTATTGTAATTATGATTCATTTACATCAAGTAGAAGTTGCAATACCCTCTGCTACTGCTTTGAATTTGGTAATCTCAAATCTGAGTGCTACGAGTGAGAAGGTTGTTATTGAAGCACTGAAAGAAACTGAGATTTCCGTTTGCATTGTTCAAAATATAAAAGACTTTGGTACGAAGAAAATTGAATATTTAGTGGAGATGGCTTCACTTTTAAGTACAGTACTGTTGAGGAGGTCTTCGTCTAGGTTCCCTGTTTGTGATGATGTTGAACTTATGAAGGCTTTAGCAAACATGCATACAAAGACAGACATTTCCATTAAACTTGTTCTTCTAAAGCTGTACACATCTTTAGCTTTATGTGATTCGGTAGTGCAAAAACTCATACAGGGTGGAGAAGTATTTCTGCAAATGATTATGTCTATTGAGATCCCAAGAAAATTGTTTAAAAGTGATAGATTTGTGTGGTGAAGCTCTTGTTGATGCCTTAATTTAACACAAGTTCGGTTACAATTTTACACCAGAGAAATTTAGAAATCAATACAAAAAGGAAGTATAATATAATTATAGAAGAATTCCGTTACAAGGAATAACGGTATCAGTTACAACGAAAATCAGCTGGAAATGTAAAATCCAAATGCAAAAAGTGAGGTATAAGTTACAAAGGAAAAAAAAGCCTGTTATAATAACAGAACTCGGCGTCATGTTTTCTTCGGATTTCCATTCCCATCATACTCAATCGCTTATTCATTCTCACAGCTTTATCAATTATCAAGAGAGAAATTAAAGGTAGAAAAATCTATCAAGAGCTAAAAGAAAAAAAATCAGTAGGAATTTGAAGCTTCCTGTAGCTCTGGTTATTGTGATGATCATCATGGTCTTCGATCTAGCGGGAGCAATACTTCCTACGTAGATTATGCTGCTAGAATGTGTAGGCGCTGTGAGGAAGCGCATCTCAAGTGTATAATGTTTTGGACATACATTCTGAACATGGTGAGCAATCCCATGAATCTAAATCAAAAGAAAATAACTTATCAGCAAGGTTTGAACTGGGAAGTACTGCATGTGAAGAATATGAAAAGCACTTACGAGGCGGACGCAATTGCTGGTGCTCAAGTATATGAAAGAGCTTAACACTTCCAATGGAGCCTCAAAGGCAAAGTCCTAAGCGTCACACAAAAATTAGTTCCAAAACCTCATAATTTTGTTAGCAGGAGAATGATAGCTATTGTCAAGTTTCACTTACCTAAAAAAATAAGGAAATATATGGGCGAATAATGGCGACGGTAACAAAAACTCAGTCAAAGGAAAAAGAAGAAGCAACACCCTATTCAATCACCAATATTCTCAGTAGATAAGGAAACAGGTAGCGGTAGTATCGCCAACCTAATCAGTCATCTCATGGAGCCTAGTGCAGCACAGAAATAATTCGAGGATTCTCGAATCGAGCCTGCAGGAAATCAGGTCGTAAGCGCGATGAGTTTGATAGTGTGTATGAAACAGAAGGAAATTCGCAGCAGAATGTAAAGAGAAAAGAGGGGAAATCAGCTTGAGGTTCATAGAAAAAGAGAAAAGAATAACTTGCTTACGGCTTGGTAATTTTGATGTGTCCAATCTTTCGGGAAGTGATACTGGATATTCGAATCGCAGCAAGGCGAGTACGATCATATCAACTGTAGTTTTCCAGCCCTGCATTAAACAAAATCAAATCAAAATCAGTGTCATAATTTTCAAACCATGTGTCAGTTGGCTAATTATCCATTAACCTAATGCTAGCTTATCATAATTTTTTTACCAGTTAACCAATGTTCTAAATCAAACACAAAAGTTCAGTTACGATTCCCAATTGATTTCAAACAGAATCTAACAGAATCATCCAAACCTCAGACACACCTGACTGAATTCATAACCAACAGTTTAACAGAGTTCTAATTACGAAAGTAACAGAACCACAAAGAAAATTGCATAACCAAAAATAGCCTACTCCTAACAGAATTTTTAAACTGGCATAACTAACTCTTAACCGCATCTAACAGAGAAATAACAAATTAGTTACCAGAAATTTCTAGAACTCACCATAAGACTCCAGAAGGATCTAGAAGACCGATTGCTATAAATCAGGGGTTCCATGGTATCTTCAGTTTCTTCCACCCATTTTCCAGAAATTCTCCATAGACCTCGATCCTGGATCCCTCTCATTTGCTCTCAACCACACTCTCCAGTTTCTTTTCTTTCTCCGTGAGCCTGCGGATTCAGAGAAACAGCATTTTGATCTCCCAACTGAATTGATGGCTGTGTCAACCTTCATCAAGAACGCAGAAGCTTCCAATAGGATATAATTACCTCAGCATCGGCTTCAAGAGTTTCATCATCACCTTCGCAGATTACCTGCAATCATCACGGGTTCATCGCATACGTCATCATAAGCAATATAATTTCAGAGTCCAAAGAAGAAAGGGAACAGAATATTGAAAAGGGTGAGATACAGAGTCAGATTAACTAACCGTGATAAGCTTCTCGCAGCAGTTCGGCCAAGCTTTTGATTCACGAGCGAGAATACAAGTCAGGAGTGAGGATCAGCGCAACCGAATCCTTTACGGGAACTTCAACGCATTCAGAACTTCGTTCACGGGTACGTCAATGCTAAACCATAGACTTTTGATCTTGATTTAGACTTAGGATATGGGTGATTTCAGTATGAAATGGCGGATTCAGGATGAGGAGGTTTGGGTAGAATAGGTTTAACTGCGGTGGCTCTCCGGGAAGGGATTGGATTTCGACGGCTAGGGTTTCGTTCCCCTTTTGTTTTAGTGAGAGGAAATAGACATTTGAGAAGAAGCCACAAAAAACTAGGTTTAGGTTGTTGGAGATGCGACGGAGCTAGGGAGAAGAAGAGAAAGGTGGTGAGGTTTTCAATCGGAAAAACGAAGAAGATGGAGGATTGGTGGCGGCGAGGAGATGAAGGTGGTGATGGTGTTGGGTTCACGGAGAAGAAGAAGAAGGAAGGATTCGTGGTGTTTGTGCGGCGATGATGAAGGGAAAAACGAAGAAGATGGAGGCTTGACGGCGGAAAAGTGAGAGGAGGAATTAGGGTTCCTCTTTCCCAATTTGTGATTTTTAATTGTTTCTGTTTAATCTGTATAATTGTTAGATTATTCATTTAATTGTATTGTTAGATTAAGGATATTTGTTTAATTATGTTAGATTAAGGATATTTGTTTAATTATGTTAGATTAAGTTTCAGGATTATTCATTTAATTGTATTGTTAGATTAAGGATATTTGTTTAATTATGTTAGATTAAGGATATTTGTTTAATTATGTTAGATTAAGTTTTCAGGATTTATTGATTTAATTATGTTTTCTAGGATTATTTTCTTAATTCTTTTTTTTTTTGCAAGATTAGATTAATTAAGATATTTAAGAAATATTATAATAATTTAATGTTGTTTTAGTTTAGTTTTAAGTTTTAGAAAGATTATAATGGTTTAATATTAAAAGATTAAGAAAAGATTACATTAGATTAATTCTGTTTTTTTTAATTTAAGTTGTTTTAGAAAAAAGATATAATAGGTTAACTTAAGTTTTTTTTTAGAATTAAAAAGATATAATAGGTTAACTTAAGTTTTTTTTTTAGAATTAAAAAGATATAATAGTTTAACTTAAGCTTTTTTAGAAAAAAGAATATAATAGTTTAATTTAGGTTTTAGGAAAGATTATAGAAATAGTAATTTAAGATTGTTAAAAAAAACATTATTACAATATTATTAGAATTCTTAATTTAAGTTTCTTTTAGAAAAATATTTCCTTAAGTTTAATCCTAAATTAAGTTTGTAGGATAATATTGTGATAAGCTAAATTAGATTTTTTTAGTGGCAATCATAAGTTTAGATTATTAGGAAAATATTAAGTAAGTTTAGTACTAACCCTTTTCCTTTAATTAAGTTTTTTAGGAAAAAACATTATAATTAAATTTTATTTTGTTAGAAAATATTAAAAGAATTAGTTTAGTTCTTTAGTCAAGTTTTTTTGGAAAATATTAATTTGTATCTTAAATTAAGAGGTGATCAAAATTTATTAGAATTTAAATTAAGGTTTTAGGGAAAACCTATAAGTTTAAGTTTAGCTTAATTCCTTTTTAAATTAATTTTTGTAGAAGGGTATGATACTTGCACCCCACTTTTAGGCCCCATATATATAATAATTGAGGAACTGCTGTTAACACCCCACTCTTGAAGCCCAATAAAAACAACTAAAAATACTTCTTACTGTACCTCCCTTAAGTCCTGCGAAATGGGCCATATTGCATTGCTAACTGCACCCCTGATTTAAGCCCAGTATGAGAAAACCACTTAGAAAGATCACTAGCTCCACCCCTTTATTTTCTTTCTTTAGGTTTTAAATCTTAGTTAATATAGTTTAGAGAATAAATCCCAAAAAATAGTAAAATGATTAGAAAAATCCTACAAAAATTCCAGTAGTTTAATAATTAATTTTAGAAATTGGCGACATTTTTATTTTCTGAAATTTGTTAATTTTTGAATTAATTCTGAATTATTCTATTAATTAGTTTTATTGAATTTCTATTAATTATGCAGAATTTTGTTTAGTTTATTTAAATAACTTCCATTAACATTTTTTAGCCATTCTTCTTTCTATAGTTAAAAGACCCCTAATAGCTCTTAGAATATTTTTTAGGGAATTTTTAGAAGTTTTTATCTTAGGTTTTGGTAATAAAAATCTTTAAGAAATAATAGTTAATTCTTAGCTTGCAATAATTAGTTGTTAAGCATAGAAAAATAAGTATTTTTAGAACCCCTCTTAATATAATATTTTAGATAATATTAGGACCTTACACTTTAATTTCTATATTTTTTCTAGGAGTTTTAGTATTTTTTTAGGATATTAGTTTTTAAGCCTAATTAAACATAATTTCCATTAGATTTAGGCCATTAAGAAAAAGTGTATTTCAACACAATAAAAATAATAACAATAGTCTAGATTATTTTTAGTCATAGAACTTAGCATTAGACTTAGGTTTAGTTTAATTTGTTTTAAGATAAGTATTAAGTTTGACCAAGATTTAGAACTTAGTATAAAATCAATTTCCATAAAAATAGAATAAATAAATAAGACTATTTATTATTTATGCTTTTAAGGCATTGTTTAGAATTTTATTTCCCATAGTTCAAGTTCATTGTTTTGCTTTATTTTGGTTTTATAACTTGTATAGGATTCCCATTTGTTTTTAGAATCAACTTAACTTCATTAAGAAGTAAGTTGAATTCTAATAGTTTAAGTTTTCATTAGGAGTAGAAAACCTCACTAACCACTAGGATCACTTTGTAAATACAATTAACTTAGGGTTGAGTCTTAGTTTCCCATTAGATTTTTCCTTTTATCAATATTGAGTCATTCTCTTTCTCATCTCAAAAGAAAAACAATAAAACACTTAATAAAAACCGAACAATCTTGTACGACACGAGACTTTGTTGCGGAGTGTTTATACGCGTCCTGTTTCGGGGCGAGGTGTAAATGCTTCCCGCGATGGATAGGTCTTAGTACAAGACAGTTCACAAACAAAAATTCAAAAACACTTCTTTTAAAAAAGACAAAAAACAAACAATAAGCGACTATCCTGCGGGAACTTCTTTCTCTCATCTCATTCATTCATAACGTGAACTTGCGACTACTTGTCTCGCATGCAAGACGGTAAAAGCACTCGTACCAGACGAGCCTGCAACACCTGAGCATAGACATACGCAGTTCCAGCTATAAAAAACACAAACAATCAGTTCCCGCCTAGGTTAGACGAACTACGGCGTCTCTGATCCTCATTATCCCGATGAGGTACGTAGGCAGCGGGGTAGGGCCCGTTCGAGCACACTCTTTATTTTCCCTACATTTCCCCCTTTCTTTCCATTTTCTTTTTCAGTTCCCTTTCTCATTTCATTCCATTCCAGCTAGCGGTTTTATTCAGCAGCATTCTTATTTCTCACCCTTTTAAACAAACAAGCAAGCGTGGATCCCGTCGGGTACGACGGACGATCTGGGGTGCTAATACCTTCCCAGGTCGTAACCGACTCCCGAACTCAGATCTTTGGTTCGCAGGACCTTGTCCTTTCTTTCTTCCTCAGGTTTGTGCAACATTACCTTTCCCATTCCTTTGGGATAAAAATGTCTGGCTGGCGACTCTACCTTTCCGCGCCACTTTCGCGTTTGTACTAGGATGAAAATCCCGGGAGCGACAGCTGGCGACTCTGCTGGGGATCGACCTGATCCTTCCGGTTTCCCTTGTAGAGTCAATCCTAGCGCCTGTTTGGTTTTGTTCTTTGGGTGTATATGTGTTTGTTGCTGAGTGCTTTAGTTTAGCTTTACTGTTTTATTTACAGTTTTATTTACAGCTTTACTTTATCGCATTTATTTATCGCTTTCAGTATTTTATTTTCCATGCATCATATTATACTGGACTGTCTGGCTGTGCTGGTTTTCATTTTTTCTGTGGGATGGGAGTTACTGAGAGATAAGCCAAATACCCGGCTTGAGTGCACCATAGGATTAGCGTGGACACGTTGTGCTCGCATGGTTACATGATGAGTGGTGATGTGTTCCACACCCAGGTTGCGACTGTCTTGGGACTATTCTGTGTGGGGGTTCTTCCCCACTTCAGGGTACAACCTTGATGGTTATGTGCAGCTGGGGACCGATCATTGAGAACCTTAATGGAAACAACCCTCTCCAGTGATGACAGTGGCAGACCACATTTGTTGGCAAACCCACTCGCATCCGAGGGTCCATTGGGAACTCGCATAGGATGGCCTGGTTCTCTCATAGGAATTCAGTTAAAGCAAACTGTTCGTATGACGGTAGTATTGTACCCTTCGGGATGAATGTACTATTGTTTCTCGATTCAGTGCTTGAAGCTGGAAACTTGTGAGGGATGCTTGTTTTTCCGGACTCAACTGAGACCTCCCTGAGTAGTACATAATGCCAAACCGATTCCCTGATTTGGTCATGAGCCATTTCTCGGAAATGGTGAACGTATTATTGCTATTCGGCCTTGAGAATCCGTGATGTTGACCCGAGTAGCACACCCGTGAGACTGGGAGGGGTTTACAGGTTTGCAGGAACCCTGGTACCTTCAACATACCCACTTTGCCTTTGGTTCAGTTTTGTGATCTGGATTTCTGTTCTTAAGTTATGGACCCCGGATCAAAGGGATGATTATTGTGATATCTGGATTTTGAGACCGTGCACCGACACCTGATTATATGATTGGCACATCACAGACACTTCACTGATCACATGCCTTGTCTTGCATAAACATCATATCATCATTAATCATTTGTGTTTCTTTTATTCTCAGGGTCTACATTTATTCCCGGTTCTTGGCCATATTGTTGCTTCAGAATGGAAGACGTCAAAAAGAGAACTGTGCACTACAAATTCTTCGATACTAAGATGGATCTGATCAACCAATTGGTGTCTCTGATTACCCCGGGTCATTTGGGCTACTTCAAGGAAACGTATGGAGATATTTTGGATCTGGTATTCAACCTGGATAGTTCTCAGAGGAGTGCCATTCACACTTTATTGCAGTATTATGATCCACGGCTTAGGTGCTTCACATTTCATGACTTTCAGTTGGGTCCTTTGCTGGAAGAATATGCTGAGATTATGGGAGTTTCAATCAAGGATCAGCTTCCTTTTAACTCGGAGATGACAAGACCAACTCACGATGATATTGCTAAGGCTCTTTATTTGAGCCCGTCAGAGGTATCTTCTAATCTGGTTTCCACCAAAGCAGGAGTACTTGGTTTTTCCTTAGAGTTTCTGGTCAAAAGAGCTGAAGAACGTGCCGCGGAGAAGAAGTGGGATTCGGTTTGTGCTATCTTGGCGTTATCTGTGTATGGGATAGTTTTATTTGCTGACATGGACAAGTTTGTGGACATGAATGCCATTCATTTGTTTATGTTGAAGAATCCGATGCCCACTCTCTTGGGTGATCTGTATTATTCTGTGCATTACAAGAATGAGAAGAGGCGAGGAGGTCTTGTTAAATGTTGTGCTCCTTTATTCTACAAATGGGTTATGAGACACTTGCCTACTACTGAGAGTTTTGCGGATCCTAATTCTACTTGGGCTCAGAAGCTGAGTACTTTGTCTGCTGGAAATATCAAGTGGTTTACTTTGAAGTTGAAGGGAAAGAATTTCATTACTAGTTGTGGTAATTACCCTAATGTGCCTTTGTTAGGAGTATCAGGATGTATTAACTACAATCCCATCCTCTTAAGAAGACAGTTAGGGTATGCGCTCAAGGAGGTTCCTGATGAGTCTGAATTATTTCAAACCTTCTATTTTCCGGTGAAAGACAATCTTCCTTTGGTTCAGAAAGCTGCAGGGTCCTGGAAGATGATTAAGAGGAAGGGTATAGCATGTCTGGGCAAGAGCAACAATCGAATGTTTCCTGAATTTGAAGCCTGGATAAAGAATGAGGTTCAAACGGCTCCAGTTCCTTTTTCTGTGCCAACTCCACCACCTGCTACGGTACCTTTGGAGGAATATCAGAAGTTAGAGGCTTTGGTTAAGCAACTGAGGGTTGAAAATCAAGAGGCTCTTAATTCTTGTCAAGCGCTGATGATCCAGAACCGTCAATTGAAAGATAGAGCTGTGCAAGCCGAGGAGATAGTCCGTCTTAAGCAGAAGGATTTTGAAGATAAAGAGCTCTACTTCCGAAAGAAGGGTTTAGCTGAGACTCATAAGACGGCCCAGCGCCGAAGAGAGAAGAAGGATCTTAGTGAAGCCAATGAAGCCGTTACTTTATGGCAGGAGAAATGGGACGAGAATCTGAAGAAACAAAAAGAGTTGGACGCCAAGCATAAACAGGAAGTCAAAAGTCTTCAGGATTCTGTGGATGGGCAGAAAGAACTTCTCAGGAAAGCTTATTATCAAGAGGAAGATCGTATCCGGCGCGTAACAGAAAGTCAGCAGGCATTGAAGGAAGCTCAAAAGGAGATTGAGGACCTGAAGTTGAAAGCTGATGTGAAAAGGTCGAAGGCCGAGTCAAGTCAAAGCAAGGGGAATGAAGCAGCATTTCTACAGCAGATCGAGGAGTTGCACGCTTCTTCTGATACGAGGGATCTTCTCATTCAGAAGCTCATCCAGGAACCCAGTCATCCAGATGTGGTTCAGCTGTTCCAGAGCGTCAAATGCCTTAGCTGGAGATTGAAAGATATAATGTTCCCTAGTGTTTAATTTCATATTGTTGTACTTGGATTACCCACAGGCTTGTTGTGGGATTCCTTATATGTGATGTACTTTTGTTATTGTGATTGGCACCCTTCGGGGACTTTGTATTTTCAAACTCCAGTTTATATAATTGATTTGTTCCGGATTTCTTGTTCGTTATTCGCACCGACACGGGAAATGAGCACCAATTCTCCACAGCCGTCATCATGTCTGAATATTATTTGGGTCTTCTTCCCAATTCTTATCTTCTTAATGCCAGGACCGGACACAGGAAAATACTCGGGAATAAAAGGAACACATTGCATTGCATATACATCATTTGCATTTTGTCTTTGTCTTTGCAGGTTTTTCTTCGAGATGTCTAATTTATCTGTGTTCGTCAGGCAAAGATTGCGAGGGCCGCCAAGACCCGGTACATCCGACAAGTTATCCCTCATCGGTACGCGACCCGCAGTAATCAAAGAACAGCAATGGACGCCATGCAGACAGAACTCAACGATGTCCGTACCAAGATGGCAGAATTTATGACTCTGATGCAGGGGATGGCCCAGGGGCAGCAGGAACTGAGAAATGCAATTCAAGGGTTAACTCCTCCTAACACTAATGCTCAGGCAACTACTTCCGGCGGACAAGGGGGTCCTCCCAACACTAACAACGGTACAGGTGGACCTCATGTTCCAGATCCATCTATGGTTGCGTATGTTCCTGTGCAGGACAGGCAGGAAGACCAATTCCAGTACTTCAACAACGATATGGGTTTCGGCGGTGACGGAAATCTCAACGACTTCTTGGTGCTTGCAGAGAAGGTCAATGCCTTAGAGTGCAAAGATACTTTGGGAATTGACGTGTCAGATATGGGTTTAGTACCTGGGGTGGTCATTCCACACAAGTTCAGGCCACCGGCATTTGATAAATACAACGGCAACTCTTGCCCGAAAACTCATTTACAAGCCTTCTACAGGAAGATTGCGGCCCACACGCGAGATGAGAAACTATGGATGTACTATTTCCAGGATAGCCTTTCTGGAGGATCCTTGGAGTGGTACATGAAGTTGGAAAGAAGTTCTATCAGAAGCTGGAAGGATTTGGGAGAGGCCTTCCTCAGACAATATCAATACAACATTGACATGGCACCTAGCCGTACTCAGCTCCAAAGCTTGACACAGAGGAGCTCGGAGAGCTTCAAAGACTATGCACAGAGGTGGCGTGAGGTGGCCGCCCGAGTGCAACCACCTTTACTGGAAAGAGAGATGGTCGATCTTTTCCTGAATACCCTCCCAGGGCATTTCATGGAAAGATTGGCTGGTTGTTCCTCTAGTGGTTTTTCGGACATTATCCTGACTGGAGAAAGAATTGAAAGCTGGCTCAAACAGGGGAAGATTCAAAATGGAAACGCTTCAGTATCTGGCATCAAGAAACCCTTTGCGAAAAGGAGGGAAGGAGAAACAGGAGCAATATACGCACAGAGAGGAATGATGCACCAAGGATATTATCAGCAAGTGGCCCCCGTCACTATTTCAACTCCTCCAGTTCAACAACGGGTCCAGCCTCCACAGCCGCAACGCTCACAGGGGTATCAGCCAAGACCCCCTCGTCCGTACTACTCCCAGAGGGCGAAGGATAGACATATTGAAGCTCCACCAATGTCTTACTCACAACTGTTGAAGAATCTCCTGCAGCTTCAAATGATTCAGCTCCGTACCTTGCAACCTCCGAGGCCAGGCCAAATTCCTGAAGGTTATGATTCGAATGCTAGATGCGAGTTTCATTCTGGAGCTCCCGGCCATAGTACTGAGAATTGCAAAGCATTGAAGCATGTTGTTCAGGACTTGTTGGATTCTAAAGCGATCAATTTCGCTCCCTCTCCTAATGTGCTGGAAAATCCCATGCCTCATCACAGGGGCACGGTTGGTGCAATTGGTGAAGGGGAGAAATTGAATCTGGTGGATGATGTAGATGACTTGAAGACTTCTTTGGTTGCTATCAAGGTTTGTTTGTTGAAGAAAGGCATTTTCCCTGGATGCAAGGATGATTGTTCAGAATGCACAGAAGCTACCAACGGTTGTAAAAGATTGAAGGCCGGAATTCAAGGAATGATTGATGAAGGAGTGCTGCAATTTGATAAGATCGTGAAAGAAAGTGAAGTATCTACAGTGACTATATTTTATGATCCATCCCAAGTTCCTTCGCGTGCCAGAGCGGCGCCAATAACCATTACTACTGCTGGACCCATAATGTACCAAAGTGACAGAGCAGTTCCTTGGCATTACGGTGGTGAAGTGTATTACAATGGCCAGAGGCAAGAATTGGCCACGACTAGTATAACCCCAGCTCAAGTAGAGAATGTTGGAGTAGGGGGTTTTACTCGAAGTGGAAGATTGTTTGCGCCTGAAGCATTGAGAAACAATGTGATACCACCTAGAGATACTGCCGAAGCCCAAGCAAGAGCCAGAGGGAAGCAACCTGTAGTTGTCAATGATCCAACTCCATCAGCTGATCCAGATCTCACCTTTGACAAAGAAGCCGAAGAATTCTTGAGGATCATCAAGAAGAGTGACTATAAGATTGTAGATCACTTGCAGCAGACGCCATCAAAGATCTCCATCTTATCATTGCTCATGTGTTCGGATTCTCACAGGAAGGCCCTTTTAAATATTCTGAACAAGGCATACGTGCCTCAGGATATTTCTGTGAATCAGTTAGAAACGGTGGTGTCCAGCGTTAATGCCAGTCATGGATTGGGTTTCACAGACTTGGATTTGACTTCTGATGGGCGTGCTCACAATCGGGCATTGCATATCTCTCTTGAGTGTAAGGGTGCAGTGCTCTCCCATGTGCTGGTGGATACTGGTTCATCTCTGAATGTCTTGCCTAAGAAGGCATTGATGAAGCTGGACTATGACGGAGTGGTTCTAAAGCCCAGTGATTTAGTAGTTCGGGCATTCGATGGATCAAGAAGATCGGTGTTTGGAGAGGTGGAGTTACCTATCAAGGTAGGTCCACAAGTCTTCAATACCACATTTTATGTGATGGATATCCAGCCGGCATATAGTTGTTTACTTGGAAGGCCCTGGATACACTCGGCAGGAGCGGTTTCTTCTACACTTCATCAAAAATTAAAGTTCGTCTGGGAAGGTCAAGTTGTGACAGTCAGCGGGGAAGAAGATATTTTCGTTAGTCATCTCGCCTCATTCAAATATGTGGAGATGGATGGCGAAATAGTCGAGACCCCTTGTCAAGCTTTTGAGCCCTTAAAGTCTGAGCAAGCATCTGCAGTAGCAACTTCTCCTGAAGAACCGAAGAAGGTAGTTTCCATAGCTTCCTATAAACAAGCGCGTGAATTGGTAGAATCCGGAATCCGAGAAGGCTGGGGCAGCCCGGTAGAAGTGCCAGAGAAGAAGGACATGTTCGGGATTGGCTATCACCCTGGAAGATCTTCGTCTGAATCAAGTGCTAAAGATTGTCAGAGCCCGGTTACTTTCACAAGTGCGGGAGTGGTAAACTACGAGAACATCAGTGCTGTACAGGATGACATCGTCGATAGTGATTGTGACTTAGATGAATGGATTAGGCCTGCCGTCCCAGGAGCTCAACTTAGCAACTGGACGTCAGAAAGGCTCATTTCAGTAACATCTTTTGAAGAGTAATGTTTTTTTGTTTTTGTTTTCCTGTATTAAAGCACTATGTCTTGCCCGGGGCATAGTGGCTCATTGTAAGGGTTCATTTGTTCATTAACACAATCATTAATAAAATTGACGTTTCATATTCATTCATATTGTTCTCTGTCTTTCGTTTTTTACTTTTGTTTTTCAAAAAGAAAGAAAAGTTTTAAAATGGCAATGTTTCTCATTTTCTCAAGTTGTTGCTAAAGCCTTGCATGAATCATCATTCATGCAGGTGCTCGTCACCGGATCTTATCAATGACGACCCTGTTATGGCTAAGTATGACTTCGACAATCCAATTTATCAAGCCGATGAGGAAGGTGAAGAGGATTGTGATTTACCCGAAGAATTGGCCAGACTACTCAAACAGGAGGAGAAGATGATTCAGCCGCATGAAGAAGATGTTGAAGTGATAAACTTGGGTACGGAAGAGGACAAGAAAGAAGTCAAGATCGGAGCTGCATTGGAAGAATCTGTCAAGACTCGTTTGATGGCTATGCTTCGAGAATACGTTGATGTCTTCGCATGGTCCTACCAAGATATGCCTGGTTTAGACACTGACATTGTGGTACACAAGCTACCTCTCAGAGAAGGTTGTCTTCCGGTAAAGCAGAAGTTGAGGCGCACACGTCCAGACATGGCAATCAAAATAAAAGAAGAAGTGCAAAAACAGTTTGATGCCGGCTTTTTGGCTGTGACTAGTTATCCTCCATGGGTTGCTAACATTGTGCCGGTTCCTAAAAAAGATGGCAAAGTCAGAATGTGTGTGGATTACAGGGATTTGAATAGGGCTAGCCCCAAAGATGATTTCCCTCTACCTCACATAGATGTACTTGTCGATAATACTGCTCAGTTTTCCGTGTTCTCCTTCATGGATGGGTTCTCAGGCTATAATCAAATCAAGATGGCTCCCGAGGATATGGAAAAGACAACTTTCATCACTCCTTGGGGCACCTTTTGTTACAAGGTCATGCCGTTTGGTTTAAAAAATGCAGGAGCTACCTACCAACGGGCAATGGTGACGTTGTTTCATGACATGATCCATCATGAAATTGAAGTCTATGTTGATGACATGATAGCAAAGTCCCAGACGGAAGAAGAGCACTTGGTCAACCTAGCAAAATTGTTTGACAGGCTTCGAAAGTTCAGACTGAGGTTAAATCCGAATAAATGCACCTTCGGGGTTCGTTCTGGCAAGTTGCTCGGCTTCATTGTGAGTGAACGAGGAATTGAGGTTGATCCAGCCAAAGTGAAAGCAATCCAGGAAATGCCTGAACCGAGGACTGAAAAGCAGGTACGTGGTTTCTTGGGGAGATTAAACTACATTGCACGGTTTATTTCTCACCTAACGGCCACGTGCGAGCCCATCTTCAAGCTTCTGAGGAAGAATCAGGCCATTAAATGGAACGAAGACTGTCAGCGGGCCTTCGACCGAATCAAAGAATACTTGTTGGAACCACCAATTCTTATGCCTCCAGTGCCAGGGAGACCTCTGATTATGTATCTCACTGTGCTGGAAGGATCGATGGGATGTGTACTGGGTCAGCAGGACGAGTCTGGTCGAAAAGAGCACGCCATTTATTACCTTAGCAAAAAGTTTACCGATTGTGAGACAAGATACTCACTACTCGAGAAAACTTGCTGCGCTTTGGCATGGGCTGCTCGCCGACTAAGACAGTACATGCTAACTCATACTACTCTCCTAATTTCCAAGATGGATCCTGTAAAATACATCTTTGAGAAGCCGGCTTTGACTGGAAGAGTGGCCCGTTGGCAGATGATACTCACGGAGTATGACATACAATACACTTCACAAAAAGCTATAAAGGGGAGTGTGTTGTCAGAATACTTGGCCCAGCAGCCGATTGATGATTACCAACCCATGAGGTTTGAGTTTTCGGATGAGGACATCATGTTCCTCAAGTCGAAAGACCATGAAGAACCACCTCCGGAGGAGGGGCCTGACCCTGAATCCAGATGGAAGTTGATGTTTGACGGAGCTGTAAACATGAATGGGAGTGGAGTAGGTGCTGTTATTATCTCGCCAGAAGGAGTCCACACGCCTCTCGCTGCTCGGTTGACCTTCGAGTGCACTAATAACGAAGCCGAGTATGAAGCTTGCATCATGGGGATCGAAGAGGCAATAGACTTGCGAGTCAAGAACCTTGAGATCTTCGGAGATTCTGCTTTGGTAGTAAATCAGGTCAATGGCAAATGGCTAGTTCATCAAGCTCGTTTGATTCCTTACCGAGATTACGTCAGGAGGCTGTTAACCTTCTTTACCAAAGTAAAGCTGAGCTATGTTCCTAGAGACGAAAACCAGTTCGCCGATGCTCTCGCAACTTTATCGTCTATGATCAAAGTTTGTCGAGAAAATTTCGTGCCTCGAATTTCGATCTCTCGTCTTGAAAGACCGGCTTATGTCTTCGCAGTTGGTGATGGTGAAGGTGACAAGCCTTGGTACCACGACATCAAACAATTCCTGAAGGCTCAAGAATACCCGGCTGGGGCATCCAGTAAAGATAAGAAAACTCTTAGAAGACTGGCGGGAGGTTTCTTCTTGAATCAGGATGGTGTGTTGTACAAACGGAACTTTGACATGGTGCTGCTTAGATGTGTAGACAGACACGAGGCAGACCTGTTAATGCAGGAGGTTCACGAAGGCTCCTTTGGTACCCATGCTGGAGGACATGCCATGGCCAAGAAATTATTGAGATCGGGATACTATTGGATTACCATGGAGTCTGATTGTTGCAAATACTCCCGTAAATGCCATAAGTGTCAAATTTATGCCGACAAGGTCCATGTGCCTCCGAATCCGTTGAGTGTCATGTCTTCACCGTGGCCATTCGCTATGTGGGGCATCGACATGATTGGAAAGATTGAGCCAACAGCTTCTAATGGGCATCGCTTCATCCTAGTTGCTATTGATTATTTCACGAAGTGGGTTGAAGCAGCTTCCTATGCTAATGTCACTAAACAAGTGGTCGCTCGATTTATTAAGCGGGACATCATTTGCCGATATGGAGTCCCTGAAAGGATCATTACTGATAATGGTTCTAACCTCAACAACAAGATGATGGCTGATTTGTGTCGAGACTTTAAAATAGAACACCACAACTCTTCTCCATATCGTCCGAAGATGAATGGCGCCGTCGAGGCGGCTAATAAAAACATCAAGAAGATTGTTCAAAAGATGGTTGTGACGTACAAAGATTGGCACGAGATGTTACCATTCGCCTTGCATGGGTATAGAACATCAGTACGCACTTCAACTGGGGCAACTCCATTCTCATTGGTGTATGGTATGGAGGCAGTTCTACCGATTGAAGTGGAAATCCCCTCATTGAGGTTGATGATGGACATCAAGCTAGAGGAAGCTGAGTGGCTCCGATCCAGATATAATCAATTGAGCCTCATTGAAGAGAAGCGCCTAGCAGCTGTATGCCATGGACAGCTGTATCAGCGACGAATGAAGCAAGCTTTTGACAAGAAGGTGCGACCACAGAGGTACATGCCAGGAGATCTAGTGCTGAAAAGGATTCTTCCTCCTCTCAACGATCACAGGGGCAAGTGGACACCCAACTATGAAGGACCGTTCGTGGTTAAAAAGGTTTTCTCAGGCGGAGCCTTAATGCTGACAACCATGGACGGAGAAGACTTTCCATCCCCTGTCAATGCAGACGCAGTAAGAAAATACTTCGTGTAAAAAGGACCCGCTGGATAAAAACAGAATAAAGATCCAGGCAAAAATGGGCATCCCGGCGAGCCAAAAATAGAATAAAAGGCTCGGGCAAAAGTTAGGGAAATTTTGAAAAAATGTACACCCGCTGAGTTGAAAAGCCACATCGGACAACTCAGGCAAAAAAGGGTATCCCGGTGGATTGAAAACCTGAAAGGGCGATCCACGCAAAAGAGGGATTAACACGAACGACTGCGATCTGCGAGATCCATGACCTACCTACAGTTGAGGCTATCCTAAGGGTTGAAGATCAGTTCACTTACTTTTTCTCAAGAGGCAGAAGAGCGGAGCGTCTTGAATACATACGAGTCATAACCGGGTTGATACTTGATGAGATTCATTTTTCACATTGCCAATAGGGTAATTTGTTTTTCTTTTAGTTGTTCCCTCATTCCAGGGAACCGCTTCCTTTGTATTGCCTATTCAGGGCCACCTGTCAAAATCAATAAAAATTTGACTTCAGTCAGTTGACCATTTTAGCTTTTTGTTTTTACTTTTTCATCTGGCATTGATTGTTTGTGAAAACGTCTATCAAATGGTAACTTGCATTGTGTTATGAACATTTGAATGCTTTTCTAACTCGTGCAGGAGAAAAGAAACATTTAATTCAACTCTGAAAGGGTGCTGAGATACCTAGACAATGGTTCATGCTATGAGCCTGGGGCAAGCAGGTCCCAAATTAATTCTCTATGTTGCAGGTACTATCGATTGTGTTCATGCAGGTACAGGTGTTGATGTTGCTAACAAAGTTAACAACAATTATCCGGGATGGGCATTCCCTTTTGTTTGAGCAGAAACAAATGTCTCCTAGGGTGTTTCCAATCATCCCCATCCATGTGCCAGTTGAAACTTCACCCAACAAGGTAGCAAAGAGTGGGTGCAATCCCCAAGCAGAAGTCTCCTTGCAGACAGGGGCAATTCTTAACCGCATAAGGAGTGTTTTGTCTCCCCAGCATTTGCTTCCTCAACAGTGTCATGCTTTTGGTTTCCAGGAAGTCCTCACTTCCCCGTCAGAGTTCAAGAAGGGTCCACCTCCAGCAGGGTCTTGGCGCTCCGATCTCAAAGTCCAATTTATTTTTGGTAGGGGCGGCTATTCAGAGCCAGTGAATTATTAACAACTTTCCCCGCAGAGTTGTTTCCTCCTCATCAGGATGAGCCAGATCAATGCAGTGATCATCGTTTCTCCCCAGTCAAGCTATCTGGGATGCCTGCAGTCTCCTTATCCGGAGATCTTTTTGCATTGTCATTCGCATAATCATCATTGCGTCTGCATCTTCTAAAGCGTAGCATTTCCATTGTTATGGAGCATTACGCCATATATTCAAACATATGCATGCCAGCATGGGCCAGTTTTGAGGTATATTACATGAGACCTGTTATATCTCCCAACAGATTGATATGTTCCCCACAGAATGCAGCTTCATTTTCCCAGGATGGATGCTTCTACCAAGTTTTGTTGTTATCCCCCAATTGAGTATTGTTTCAGTACAACAATCTCATGTTTTCATGCCTCCGTTTCAGTACAACGGTCGCGTCTTGGGCTCTCGTTTAAGTACAACGATCCCATTTCTTTTCGAGTCTCCATTTAAGTACAATGGTCTCGTATTTGAGTCTTGTTTCAGTACAACAGTCTCATTTCTTTTCGCGTCTTCGTTTCAGTACAACGGTCGCGTCTCAGGTTATCATTTAAGTACAATGATCCTGTTTTCTCGGGCTCTCGTTTAAGTACAACGATCCCATTTCATTCGAGTCTCCATTTAAGTACAATGGTCTCGTCTTTGAGTATTGTTTCCGTACAACAATCTCATGTTTTCATGCCTCCGTTTCAGTACAACGGTCGTATATTAGGCTCTCGTTTAAGTACAACGATCCCATTTCTTTTCGAGTCTCCATTTAAGTACAATGGTCTCGTATTTGAGTCTTGTTTCAGTACAACAGTCTCATTTCTTTTCGCGTCTTCGTTTCAGTACAACGGTCGCGTCTCAGGTTATCATTTAAGTACAATGATCCTGTTTTCTCGGGCTCTCGTTTAAGTACAACGATCCCATTTCATTCGAGCCTCCATTTAAGTACAATGGTCTCGTCATTTGAGTATTGTTTCCGTACAACAATCTCGTTTCTTCATGTCTCCGTTTCAGTACAACGGTCACGTTGCGGGTTATCATTTAAGTACAATGGTCCCGTTCTATCTCGTCCTATTTTTCTTTTCTTTGTGTTCGGTTACCGCCTGCGGCCGGTATACCTTTGCGTCTCCATTCGAGGACGGTTTCACGTTGGATTCGAGGATCCCTTGCGAGTTGTCGTGCGAGGATGGCATTCTTCCTAGCATATTCCCACCTGGTTTGGTGTTCTCCGTTACCTATTCAGAGGTCAAAATCAAGAAATATATGAATAAATAAATGGGCAGATGGCATTTCCATTACTCTCAGTGTGCAAATTTTCAGGTTTTATTCGAGTATTCAATCACTCCCTGCCTTGAACGTATAAAAACCGTTGCAATTATTCGTTCAGGCTTGCAGATGATTGAATAGGGGCAGCTGTAATACCTCAAAATTTTCCCTCATATTTATTCCCTCCATTCGCTCATCATTTTGCATTCACCAGCACTTCTCAACAATTCATTAATACCGTGGTAGTTCATTTCATCATCTCATAAGGTATGTGATCAGGGTTCAAGGAAATTAGGGTTCTCTGCACCTTATAGGTATTTGCCAGGGATTGAAGTGATGGAGAATATTCACTGGATTATAATTCCATTCCGGATGTGGTTGCTCAGTTATGTTTCAAGACAGATGGGGGTTTGATTTAATTTTGGTCAAATTATTGAAGTATCATTGCAGTTGCAAGATCATCCTGGACCACTGGATTATTTCTTAGACAATGCATATCCAATGTTCGGGTGGCCGGGTGTTGTGATTCATCGGGATATCGAGCAGTATTTTGTTCATGGGCCTGTGGAGAGAATTCAAAGAGGCATCGGGTTTAAGATTGAGATGTTGTATCCATCCATTGTTTTGTTCTCATTTTCATAAACCATTATAATTTATTTCGTTTCATTTTTATTTCCATTCTTCGTTTATTCATATCTCCACTTATTGGTGTCCATGTCCATTTTGCCCTCACCTCTATTCTTTTCAATAGGCATATTCAGCGATCATTTATTTTCTCATTTTTACAATCATAGGCCAATTGTCAAAGTTTGAATAGAATTTGTTCTAAGTTCTTGTTGTCACCTTTTTATTTCTCACTCATGCCAATTTCATATCCATTTCAAGGGATAAAACCTAATTCTACTTTGTTGGGTCATTCGAGCCCATGTGACGTTTTGTCCTAATTGGCTCTGAGTCCAATTGTTCATGCTCGCGTTCAAATTCATTGACCAAATCCTATATTTGAAAACCATTCTAATTCTAAGTCCATTTAGATTTTCCAAACCACCTCCATTATTTTTATCACAATTTCTTCTTCAATTCTATCTCCGTCGCTCCAAAAATGAACACCGTTATTGTAATTATGATTCATTTACATCAAGTAGAAGTTGCAATACCCTCTGCTACTGCTTTGAATTTGGTAATCTCAAATCTGAGTGCTACGAGTGAGAAGGTTGTTATTGAAGCACTGAAAGAAACTGAGATTTCCGTTTGCATTGTTCAAAATATAAAAGACTTTGGTACGAAGAAAATTGAATATTTAGTGGAGATGGCTTCACTTTTAAGTACAGTACTGTTGAGGAGGTCTTCGTCTAGGTTCCCTGTTTGTGATGATGTTGAACTTATGAAGGCTTTAGCAAACATGCATACAAAGACAGACATTTCCATTAAACTTGTTCTTCTAAAGCTGTACACATCTTTAGCTTTATGTGATTCGGTAGTGCAAAAACTCATACAGGGTGGAGAAGTATTTCTGCAAATGATTATGTCTATTGAGATCCCAAGAAAATTGTTTAAAAGTGATAGATTTGTGTGGTGAAGCTCTTGTTGATGCCTTAATTTAACACAAGTTCGGTTACAATTTTACACCAGAGAAATTTAGAAATCAATACAAAAAGGAAGTATAATATAATTATAGAAGAATTCCGTTACAAGGAATAACGGTATCAGTTACAACGAAAATCAGCTGGAAATGTAAAATCCAAATGCAAAAAGTGAGGTATAAGTTACAAAGGAAAAAAAAGCCTGTTATAATAACAGAACTCGGCGTCATGTTTTCTTCGGATTTCCATTCCCATCATACTCAATCGCTTATTCATTCTCACAGCTTTATCAATTATCAAGAGAGAAATTAAAGGTAGAAAAATCTATCAAGAGCTAAAAGAAAAAAAATCAGTAGGAATTTGAAGCTTCCTGTAGCTCTGGTTATTGTGATGATCATCATGGTCTTCGATCTAGCGGGAGCAATACTTCCTACGTAGATTATGCTGCTAGAATGTGTAGGCGCTGTGAGGAAGCGCATCTCAAGTGTATAATGTTTTGGACATACATTCTGAACATGGTGAGCAATCCCATGAATCTAAATCAAAAGAAAATAACTTATCAGCAAGGTTTGAACTGGGAAGTACTGCATGTGAAGAATATGAAAAGCACTTACGAGGCGGACGCAATTGCTGGTGCTCAAGTATATGAAAGAGCTTAACACTTCCAATGGAGCCTCAAAGGCAAAGTCCTAAGCGTCACACAAAAATTAGTTCCAAAACCTCATAATTTTGTTAGCAGGAGAATGATAGCTATTGTCAAGTTTCACTTACCTAAAAAAATAAGGAAATATATGGGCGAATAATGGCGACGGTAACAAAAACTCAGTCAAAGGAAAAAGAAGAAGCAACACCCTATTCAATCACCAATATTCTCAGTAGATAAGGAAACAGGTAGCGGTAGTATCGCCAACCTAATCAGTCATCTCATGGAGCCTAGTGCAGCACAGAAATAATTCGAGGATTCTCGAATCGAGCCTGCAGGAAATCAGGTCGTAAGCGCGATGAGTTTGATAGTGTGTATGAAACAGAAGGAAATTCGCAGCAGAATGTAAAGAGAAAAGAGGGGAAATCAGCTTGAGGTTCATAGAAAAAGAGAAAAGAATAACTTGCTTACGGCTTGGTAATTTTGATGTGTCCAATCTTTCGGGAAGTGATACTGGATATTCGAATCGCAGCAAGGCGAGTACGATCATATCAACTGTAGTTTTCCAGCCCTGCATTAAACAAAATCAAATCAAAATCAGTGTCATAATTTTCAAACCATGTGTCAGTTGGCTAATTATCCATTAACCTAATGCTAGCTTATCATAATTTTTTTACCAGTTAACCAATGTTCTAAATCAAACACAAAAGTTCAGTTACGATTCCCAATTGATTTCAAACAGAATCTAACAGAATCATCCAAACCTCAGACACACCTGACTGAATTCATAACCAACAGTTTAACAGAGTTCTAATTACGAAAGTAACAGAACCACAAAGAAAATTGCATAACCAAAAATAGCCTACTCCTAACAGAATTTTTAAACTGGCATAACTAACTCTTAACCGCATCTAACAGAGAAATAACAAATTAGTTACCAGAAATTTCTAGAACTCACCATAAGACTCCAGAAGGATCTAGAAGACCGATTGCTATAAATCAGGGGTTCCATGGTATCTTCAGTTTCTTCCACCCATTTTCCAGAAATTCTCCATAGACCTCGATCCTGGATCCCTCTCATTTGCTCTCAACCACACTCTCCAGTTTCTTTTCTTTCTCCGTGAGCCTGCGGATTCAGAGAAACAGCATTTTGATCTCCCAACTGAATTGATGGCTGTGTCAACCTTCATCAAGAACGCAGAAGCTTCCAATAGGATATAATTACCTCAGCATCGGCTTCAAGAGTTTCATCATCACCTTCGCAGATTACCTGCAATCATCACGGGTTCATCGCATACGTCATCATAAGCAATATAATTTCAGAGTCCAAAGAAGAAAGGGAACAGAATATTGAAAAGGGTGAGATACAGAGTCAGATTAACTAACCGTGATAAGCTTCTCGCAGCAGTTCGGCCAAGCTTTTGATTCACGAGCGAGAATACAAGTCAGGAGTGAGGATCAGCGCAACCGAATCCTTTACGGGAACTTCAACGCATTCAGAACTTCGTTCACGGGTACGTCAATGCTAAACCATAGACTTTTGATCTTGATTTAGACTTAGGATATGGGTGATTTCAGTATGAAATGGCGGATTCAGGATGAGGAGGTTTGGGTAGAATAGGTTTAACTGCGGTGGCTCTCCGGGAAGGGATTGGATTTCGACGGCTAGGGTTTCGTTCCCCTTTTGTTTTAGTGAGAGGAAATAGACATTTGAGAAGAAGCCACAAAAAACTAGGTTTAGGTTGTTGGAGATGCGACGGAGCTAGGGAGAAGAAGAGAAAGGTGGTGAGGTTTTCAATCGGAAAAACGAAGAAGATGGAGGATTGGTGGCGGCGAGGAGATGAAGGTGGTGATGGTGTTGGGTTCACGGAGAAGAAGAAGAAGGAAGGATTCGTGGTGTTTGTGCGGCGATGATGAAGGGAAAAACGAAGAAGATGGAGGCTTGACGGCGGAAAAGTGAGAGGAGGAATTAGGGTTCCTCTTTCCCAATTTGTGATTTTTAATTGTTTCTGTTTAATCTGTATAATTGTTAGATTATTCATTTAATTGTATTGTTAGATTAAGGATATTTGTTTAATTATGTTAGATTAAGGATATTTGTTTAATTATGTTAGATTAAGTTTCAGGATTATTCATTTAATTGTATTGTTAGATTAAGGATATTTGTTTAATTATGTTAGATTAAGGATATTTGTTTAATTATGTTAGATTAAGTTTTCAGGATTTATTGATTTAATTATGTTTTCTAGGATTATTTTCTTAATTCTTTTTTTTTTTGCAAGATTAGATTAATTAAGATATTTAAGAAATATTATAATAATTTAATGTTGTTTTAGTTTAGTTTTAAGTTTTAGAAAGATTATAATGGTTTAATATTAAAAGATTAAGAAAAGATTACATTAGATTAATTCTGTTTTTTTTAATTTAAGTTGTTTTAGAAAAAAGATATAATAGGTTAACTTAAGTTTTTTTTTAGAATTAAAAAGATATAATAGGTTAACTTAAGTTTTTTTTTTAGAATTAAAAAGATATAATAGTTTAACTTAAGCTTTTTTAGAAAAAAGAATATAATAGTTTAATTTAGGTTTTAGGAAAGATTATAGAAATAGTAATTTAAGATTGTTAAAAAAAACATTATTACAATATTATTAGAATTCTTAATTTAAGTTTCTTTTAGAAAAATATTTCCTTAAGTTTAATCCTAAATTAAGTTTGTAGGATAATATTGTGATAAGCTAAATTAGATTTTTTTAGTGGCAATCATAAGTTTAGATTATTAGGAAAATATTAAGTAAGTTTAGTACTAACCCTTTTCCTTTAATTAAGTTTTTTAGGAAAAAACATTATAATTAAATTTTATTTTGTTAGAAAATATTAAAAGAATTAGTTTAGTTCTTTAGTCAAGTTTTTTTGGAAAATATTAATTTGTATCTTAAATTAAGAGGTGATCAAAATTTATTAGAATTTAAATTAAGGTTTTAGGGAAAACCTATAAGTTTAAGTTTAGCTTAATTCCTTTTTAAATTAATTTTTGTAGAAGGGTATGATACTTGCACCCCACTTTTAGGCCCCATATATATAATAATTGAGGAACTGCTGTTAACACCCCACTCTTGAAGCCCAATAAAAACAACTAAAAATACTTCTTACTGTACCTCCCTTAAGTCCTGCGAAATGGGCCATATTGCATTGCTAACTGCACCCCTGATTTAAGCCCAGTATGAGAAAACCACTTAGAAAGATCACTAGCTCCACCCCTTTATTTTCTTTCTTTAGGTTTTAAATCTTAGTTAATATAGTTTAGAGAATAAATCCCAAAAAATAGTAAAATGATTAGAAAAATCCTACAAAAATTCCAGTAGTTTAATAATTAATTTTAGAAATTGGCGACATTTTTATTTTCTGAAATTTGTTAATTTTTGAATTAATTCTGAATTATTCTATTAATTAGTTTTATTGAATTTCTATTAATTATGCAGAATTTTGTTTAGTTTATTTAAATAACTTCCATTAACATTTTTTAGCCATTCTTCTTTCTATAGTTAAAAGACCCCTAATAGCTCTTAGAATATTTTTTAGGGAATTTTTAGAAGTTTTTATCTTAGGTTTTGGTAATAAAAATCTTTAAGAAATAATAGTTAATTCTTAGCTTGCAATAATTAGTTGTTAAGCATAGAAAAATAAGTATTTTTAGAACCCCTCTTAATATAATATTTTAGATAATATTAGGACCTTACACTTTAATTTCTATATTTTTTCTAGGAGTTTTAGTATTTTTTTAGGATATTAGTTTTTAAGCCTAATTAAACATAATTTCCATTAGATTTAGGCCATTAAGAAAAAGTGTATTTCAACACAATAAAAATAATAACAATAGTCTAGATTATTTTTAGTCATAGAACTTAGCATTAGACTTAGGTTTAGTTTAATTTGTTTTAAGATAAGTATTAAGTTTGACCAAGATTTAGAACTTAGTATAAAATCAATTTCCATAAAAATAGAATAAATAAATAAGACTATTTATTATTTATGCTTTTAAGGCATTGTTTAGAATTTTATTTCCCATAGTTCAAGTTCATTGTTTTGCTTTATTTTGGTTTTATAACTTGTATAGGATTCCCATTTGTTTTTAGAATCAACTTAACTTCATTAAGAAGTAAGTTGAATTCTAATAGTTTAAGTTTTCATTAGGAGTAGAAAACCTCACTAACCACTAGGATCACTTTGTAAATACAATTAACTTAGGGTTGAGTCTTAGTTTCCCATTAGATTTTTCCTTTTATCAATATTGAGTCATTCTCTTTCTCATCTCAAAAGAAAAACAATAAAACACTTAATAAAAACCGAACAATCTTGTACGACACGAGACTTTGTTGCGGAGTGTTTATACGCGTCCTGTTTCGGGGCGAGGTGTAAATGCTTCCCGCGATGGATAGGTCTTAGTACAAGACAGTTCACAAACAAAAATTCAAAAACACTTCTTTTAAAAAAGACAAAAAACAAACAATAAGCGACTATCCTGCGGGAACTTCTTTCTCTCATCTCATTCATTCATAACGTGAACTTGCGACTACTTGTCTCGCATGCAAGACGGTAAAAGCACTCGTACCAGACGAGCCTGCAACACCTGAGCATAGACATACGCAGTTCCAGCTATAAAAAACACAAACAATCAGTTCCCGCCTAGGTTAGACGAACTACGGCGTCTCTGATCCTCATTATCCCGATGAGGTACGTAGGCAGCGGGGTAGGGCCCGTTCGAGCACACTCTTTATTTTCCCTACATTTCCCCCTTTCTTTCCATTTTCTTTTTCAGTTCCCTTTCTCATTTCATTCCATTCCAGCTAGCGGTTTTATTCAGCAGCATTCTTATTTCTCACCCTTTTAAACAAACAAGCAAGCGTGGATCCCGTCGGGTACGACGGACGATCTGGGGTGCTAATACCTTCCCAGGTCGTAACCGACTCCCGAACTCAGATCTTTGGTTCGCAGGACCTTGTCCTTTCTTTCTTCCTCAGGTTTGTGCAACATTACCTTTCCCATTCCTTTGGGATAAAAATGTCTGGCTGGCGACTCTACCTTTCCGCGCCACTTTCGCGTTTGTACTAGGATGAAAATCCCGGGAGCGACAGATATCCCAATATTTTGACCTAATTTCATCTACTATAAGTACACAAACACATCACAATGCAATGGACACGAATTGGCTGCCTCAAGAGTAAGTTTCAAGTTTTCAAAAATTCACCAAAAAAATCTCAATTCGGATTCTTACATAGAGGCCGTATCCAGAGATTTTGAAGGTTGCAATAGCTTCCTAGATGATCATTGAACCTATTTGAACCATTTGCAGCATCCAAATTTTTGCATATTGCTTAAACCGGATCGGTTTTATTCTTGGTTTTGAAATTTTCGATTCACATTATTTATGCATTACAAACTAATTTTGTTTATTGATTCATGATTAGTTGAAGCTTGTGATGGATTCTGGGCAAAAATCTTGGAGAAACAGTGGATAAATCGATAGATGCCATCTTAGGGTTCATAACTTATGGTTTAGGGTTTTCTAATTTAATGGATATTAATTCATTTTGAAACCATAGATCGATTCAGTGAAGTGTATGGATCATGTTTGTGCTAACAATTTGATAAAATCATGTGTATTTGGCCGTGTATGAAATTTGCAGGTTCAAGAACGCAAGAAGATTCACAGGAAATTTCCCAGTAAATTTCGCAGGAAAACCTGCGAAATTCCAAGGTTGAAGATGAAGTCAGCGCGCCAAAATTTGTATTCAAAAATTTGTTATAATATTTTATGATTTAGTGTTGATATTATTTCAATTGATACAGCCTGGCTCAGTTGGTTGATGCGCGTATGTGTGATGTTCAAGGTCCTGGGTTCGAATCCCCCAGGCCCTTTTGCTTGTTTGTTTTTTTTATTTCATTTTCCCAGGATACAAACAAAAACATGTGAAGACGTTTTGTTGACACCAAGAGCACGTTGGCCCAGTGGTTGGAGTCTTCTTCAGGTATTGGGGAGGTCTTGGGATCAAAACCAGGCCTCCCCCTTTTCCTTTCTTCTACTTTATTTCTTTTTGTTTTGTTTATTATTATTTTTGTTTTAAATTAATTTTAATTGATAATTAAAACTATAACCCTAATTTTTAGTTCTAAACATTTTAAATTATTATTTTTTATATAAATCCTAATTATATTTTTAATTTTTAATTTATTTATTTGTAAATTTTAATCATATGCATTTATTTTATAATTTGTATATAATTCTTATATGTAAAATAATTTAATTAATTAATTAACCCTAATATTTTCATATAAAACTTAATTTTGTTTATAAACCCTAATAATATTTGGTAAACTCTAATTATTTTGTAAATGATTAATCTGTTTATGGTTTTCTAATTTAGATAATTTAATTAAAAATTAAACCCTAATTTATTTTAAAAAAATATTAAAAACCCTAATCTTATTTTATAATTTATTATTTTGTATGCTTATAATCAAATATTTTTATAATAGGTATATAAAATTAAATAATTAGACTACTAATCATATTTTATTAATATATAATATTTATTATTTATTTCTCTTATTAAAAATCCAAAAAATAATTATTTATTTAAAATTGAACTTTTAATTTATTTATTTATTATTATGCTAATTTCTTTTTCTTATTTTTATTATATTTATTATTACTAACCCTTTTATGTGATTATTTATTAATTTCATTTGTTATTATTATAACTAACCCCATTTAATTATTTATTTATTTGCTTATTTATTTTAATTATAATGTAATTCTATCCATTATGTAATAGTTGTAGTATTTTTTATTTATTTTTAAATGCTATGTTTAGTAAATTAGGGAGTGTAAAACATGTTTGTATGTAAAATTGCATTTAAATCATTAATCTCAAGATAAATATTTGAATTGGTACACTCACACACGTAAGCCGATCTTTGATCGCCGTCTCACTTCTTAAGGGTCACCTCTCAAGTTGCCTAAACAAAAGGTCAAGTAAGGTGTAAAGCAAAGTCCCTTCTTTCATTTATATCATCTAGTCCCTTAACAGATAAAAAGATCAAGTCCCTTAATGGTTGCCTTCGTAATGATCTTGTCCCTTTCGAATAAAGATGATAAGTCCCTTCAAATTGCTTATACACTTTACAGTTGCCTAAATAACAGATGTCCTTTCATTTGTCCCTCACACATCCAAGGTAATGACTACCTATTCCTTAATAATAGGGATAGTCTTACCATTTAAAGGATATTCAAGAACAGAAAAGACTTAACTTAGGGTAGGTTCCTCTTACGTACTTGCTCACTTTTCAAAAACATTTCAAACACTTCACATTTTCAAACAAATTTTCAAAACAAAGACTTTATATATATCCGTACATGGATCATAATAAAATGCTTAAAGAAAATTTTATTCACACACTACACTTTTCAAAAAAATAATTAAAGTGAGCTAAGTAACTAAGAGCCCATGGATAACCATGGATGTAAAGGGTGCTAACACCTTCCCTTTACATAACCTACCCCCCGAACCCAAAAATATTTTAAGGTCTTTCCTGTTCTTTTATGCCTTTCCTTTGGATAAAATAAAAGTCGGTGGCGACTCTTGCTATCCGCAACATTTAACTAAAGTCAGTTCTCCCACCGTGTTACAGACGGTCGCCACAGACGTGGGACAAGCATCACACACCTAATTTGAAGAATTTCATACTTTCTGTTATTTGTCTTTTTTTCTTCCTTTTTTCTTCTTCTTTTTTTCCTTCTTTCCTTCTTTTATAAATTAATCTGATTTAATCCAAGTTACCTGAAATCATAATAAATGTCGGCATAATAAAACATAAATCAAGGAAAATAAATAAAACGAAACTAAAATCCATGTGAATCGGGTCTAGAAATACGATACATTTTCGTGTTATCAGCCATATAATACAACATGTATTTCTGGTCAGAGTTGAGGTAGTCAACAAAGTTTCCAACAAGACAACGATGAATACACCCAAAATATTCTTGACTCAAATCCCCATCTTAGGTTTGAGATTCTTGACGCCTGAACTCATTCCTTCTTGGAATATGGTAGCAACCACCTCATCCATTTTTCCCCTTTTGTGAACATTTTATAACATCACTTCCTATAACCATCATGGTTCAGTAGTTTGGCTATGGATTTCTCAGAGATTTGAAATATCTAACCCAAAACGCTAGAGAATGCTTGAACATCTATAACTACTGTGTAAATCCAAAAATATTTTACCAATGTAGGATACACCGGACCTTTCAACCCGTGGACGTAAACTATCCATCCCTGGGTTTCGACATCGCTGGTAAGGTAAAACCTATATAGGATTTAAGTTTTTAAAATCTACAATTGACTTACAAGTAACTTCCAACTCAGTCACTGGAGTAGATAATAAAATATCAGGGATGCCTTCCATCATAATAACTTACCATTAATATTGTTGATGAAATTTCTCTTATTGTTATTATTATTTTTGTTGTTGTTATAGTTTCTCTTGATGTTATTGTTGATCAACCATCTTTAGGGTTTTAGGTTTGGAGAGAGAGTTTTGAAGATAAAATATTTCAAGCATGGGTTGTGAAGAATAGTAGCGTTATATGTAAGAAGTGAGTGATTCATAGGTTTAAATAGAAAAAGTAATAATTAAAAAGTTTTGAAGACACACTAACTGACAAGGGAGGCGAATGAAATGATTTTATCTTCATCCAAGAAATAGAGTATCCCAATAGGTCACTTAAAATGTTCATATGTCTAAATGTATGACAACTTTCTTACTTTAGAGCCACACAAACAACGATTGATTTCCACCATTAATTTAAAAAAAAAACTCAGATTCCAGATGATAGAAAATCCCAAATGGGATTCTGACTAGGACAAATTGACTTACCTTTGCTTACTAGATCCTTCTCTATAATGCACGTTTGGTGCTTATGAGTTTTGAAGAGATTCATTTAAAGGAGGTTAGTTTTGTGATACACACCAGGTCCATAAGTGTTTCTTCGTATTGTCTGAAAGATAATCTGGTTCTTATAGGTTCTTTCTTTTCACTCAAAATCATATTTTTAGAATGAAACCATCTTTGCTTGAGCTTCCTCGGAGGTTCTGATGTGTTAACAACTTCTGGTTATGACTGTCTATTTCTTTAATGATTGCATATCAAAAGCTATGTCATCAGAGTTAGAATAGCTAATCTTTAGATATGCAAATTTTTTAATTAGATCTGACTTTTCAAAGCCAAGCTTATCATCAAACTCAACATGAATTAATTCCTCAACAATTTTAGTTGTAGTGTTATATACTCTGTAGCCTTTTGAGTGTTTCAGAGTATCTTAACATGATACATTTTTTAGCTTTAGAATCAAACTCGTTAGTTTAAGCATAAAATACATACATCATAGGTAGAGAGAAGAAAGTCATTATCAATAGTTTCTGAACCATTAATCTTACCCTTCTAACCTCCTCTAGATCCTACAAAGCCAGTTACTATGATTTAAGTCTCAACTTTGCTACTAAAGGATGTCTGCAACATAAATTATTTTATCTTTTGGTACTCATATCTTTTTGTGTCCTTTGATGTTAATTATCTCAGGGGTTTTATCAACCTAGGGTTTATGAGCATAATATATATTATGTGTGTGACCATAAGTTGAATGAGAATACAAAGCCCTTAGCCTTTTCATATTCTCTTTGCGTTTAGGCTTTAACATGGAGTTCCTTGATTTAACATAACCAATGCTTCTTTTCCTTTTACCATTAATTCTGTAGATCGTTGAAACCATTTTGCTTCTATCTATGTTCTTTTCTAGAAAATTTTGAAAAAAAGCTTCATATCATTTGGAAGCACATTCAGAGTCCATAGGAGCTTCTGAAAGAATTTATTTTCAAGATTTTGACTCTTGCTTTTAGGGTAGAGTTTTCAATTTCTAAACTAAAGACTCTTTCTTTTAAAATAGAGGTTTCTTTCAACAATTTACTTTGGGATTCAAAATTGACTACATGAATTTATTTCACATTCTTGCATCTTTGTTGATGCTCCTGTCTCTTTTCAAGAATATTAGCTAAAGATAGTTCTAATTAAGAATGAGTGAGATTAGAAAATACCTTGTCATAGTCTGAATTTGATTCATAATCTGATCCTGGTTCTGATACTGATTTTGTTTCAAAGGTGTCGGCCTTAAGTGCCATGTACGCACGTTTTTCTTTAAAGACACCTTAAGGGTCATCTTCATAACCACCTTTAGATTTAGCTTCAATATTTTATTCTTTAGCTTAAAGAGATTTGATCTTCAAAACCATAAGATTGACTTTCCTTTGACGCTCATCCTCTTCAAGATTTACCATGTGACTCCTTAGAGAGCTTGAAAGCTCTTCCAGAGTTGTACTATTCAGATCCTATGACACATTGAGTGATGTCATCATTAGCCTCAATTTCTTCGGCAGAATTCAGATTATTTTCTTAAATTGATTTGTAGTAGTATAACCCTTGTTTAAAACATTCAAGCTAGCTACAAGAATTTGAAATCTTGAAAACATTTCCACAATCATTTCATCCTTTTCCATCATGAAGACTTCATACTTCTGGATTAAATCCAAGGCCTTAGTTTCCTTAACTTGCTTATTTCCTTTATAAGTAATTCTTAAATATAGACTTAACAACGTCTTTATTTGTAATATTCTCATACTCTGAATAGGAAATAACATATAACAAAATATTTTTGGATCTATAATGATTCTCGTGATCTTTCTTTTGTTGCATTCATCTAGTTTCTTTCAAGCCTTACACCAATTGTATCCACTGGACGTGTGTAGCCATTTATAACCATATCCCATAAATTTGCATCTTGGCAAAGAAATAAACTTTATATTTTTTCTTTCCAGTAATCAAATTTATCTTCATAAAATTGGAGGTTTGGAAAAATATAATCTTTACCATTGTTTGTACGTATCATTTTGTGTTTCAAGAAAATGGGTCTTTTTTGACATGGTTAAATGTTTGACACAAGGTAGTCAATACCAGAATCAGACTCTGATACCAATTGAAAGTTCAAGAAACATAAGAAAAAAAGGGTTTGAATTGGGTTTCAACATTCAAAACTTTTTGTAACCCAAGAACTCATACATCAAAGATAAGACAAAGACAAACAAGACGAGTATTTTTGTCCAGTCCACCCGCCTGAGTGATTTTTCCTTCTCAATATGGACTTAATCCAATAATCAATCTGATTATAAAACTCAAAGATAATTTGTTTAAGACTTCTTGAGAATTCTGACTATAAACTACTTTCTTATGGAAATACAACTCAGAGATTCACCGTCGATGACTTCTTGAGAATTATGACTATACCCTAATCCCTAAAAAAATTATCAACTGTTAAACAAGAATTTTTTATTTACAAAAATGCTTCTTACTAAGTAGAATACACACAATGAAATTCAAGTATTACACTTGAGAATATTTGAAATGAAACTCAAAGTGTTTCTTCTATTTTCTCTTTCTTAAAGATTATTTTCTTTATTGAATATTCTTCATCATTAAGTTTCTTCATGTTCTGCGCAAAAGCTATCTATCTCTTTTTGTTCTTCTTCATTCATGCATAAACGTCGACATTTCACAAATCCTTTATCCTCTTTTTATAGAATAAAAATTAGTCTGTTGGAGGATAGAATTGGAAACTTATTCAATAGTACACCACAATTGAATAATAGGTAGGTTTAGTCGTAAATCGTGGATGGGGGACATAAAATATTTTATAGTTGTTTGTAGTATAATCCTTTTGATATGCAACTTAACTTGTATTGTACACTTAGAATATTCATCCATTAAAATATTGGCTTTGCATACGAGAGATTTAAAGCATGTTCAGAGTTCAAAGCCTTGAGGATAAACTTCAAAGTATGATAAAAATGAGGCTTAAATGAATCATATTACATATGAGTTGATTTCTTCAAAAGTGTTGACTGGTGAAACCAAAGTTGACTTTAATCTTCAGAACTTCTTTATGTGATCACTTTAGTTCATATTCAGATGATGTCCAAAGTTCAGAATCTCTTTTATCAGAGTCAAGAGACTCTATATCCATAGTTTTTCTTTGTTTGTAGTCTTGCATTGTTTAAATTTTGCTCTAATCATGATTTATCTTATTCAGAGTCATCCTTACTCAATGTCCGACTTGATCAAATTTTGCTTTACTTAGCTTCTCCCTTGTTTAGAGTATGTATACTCAACAAACTATTAGAGTACAAAATTGTTCTTTTACATTTTGCTATCATCAAAACTCAAGGATAGTTGTAGAACCAAACTTGTTAAAACATGCCTTTAAGACGAAGTAGCTCTGTGGCTATTTGAGTCTACTGCAGGTATATTAACAATTATTTATAATTTAGTTATTATTTAATTTTTATCTATGACATTTATTGATTTTTCTATGTTCTTTTATCAGTGATGGATATACGAGCATTTTCCCAATATCTGTGAGAGGAGGGTGCAACTTTGCCCTCCTGACTCCTCATGGGCAATGAGATGTAAGACCATACAACTCAGGCAGTTTCAACATCTTGATTATATCGTCGAAAGATCTTAAAATTTGTACAAAAGAAGCCCTCCAGATTCAACTTGTCTCATAGAGCGGCGAAACATAAGGCGGTCCTCCGGATTCCGAAAATGTATAGGAGGTATCTCCTTGTTGTAGCACACTTATGTCTTGAACATAAATTTAGGAAGAGACATTGTATGATGTTATGCAAGCTAACAACACATGACCCTCTATTTATACAACTTTATAATCATTATGGACCACACAAAACAGTCAGTGCAATCACAGTCGTATAAAATTATTAGCAAAATCGTTGGAATTTAACACAATCGAAAATTTTATTACGTTAAAATTTCCGATATGACATAGAAAATCACAAAAATATCGGTAACGTATCACATATATACCAAAAATTGTAAAATTTCTGATACAAAACGCCTACCGTAAATTTAAAATATATTATCAAAAATTTAGTTTAGAGATTTCCGTGAAATTTTGACCAAAGACAATCTTGGAATTAAAAAAAGGAAACTTCTTTATCCACCCCTTAATACTCTTAGGTACCTTGCGCATTTCCTATCATGCCCACTGCTTCTGGAGATATATCTCCGGACACACCTTTTTTTTTTCTAAACATTTGATTTTTCCGTAGATGCATTTACGAAAACATTTTAAATAGGCATACGTTGGAAAAAACTTCTGAATAATTAAGTTCATGGAAACTTCCGTAGATGCAAATACGAAACGTTTCAGCGCCAGATTGTTTTGTAGATACATCAACGGAAGGTTCTGATATACTTCAAACCTGCATGATCACTCCCTCGTTGTTATGTATCCTTGTTTCTCAAATTCACCCTCACCACCCTAAAAAATCCTACATTTTTCAATCCCATATTTCACTCCAAAACTCCAACTTTTCCGTGCAACAAATAAAAGGGAGAAAAAGAAGATCGAATTTCAGTTAAAGGTTGTATTTTGTCAACTACATTGCTCACATTAATCATCAAACTTTGCAAAAAAAATGTAACGTTTCTTCCATAGATACATCCATGGAACATGTTAAAGATTAACACTTTTGTAGATATATCTACAGAACTTATATGTGTTGATTTTTTGTAGTAGTCTTGTAATTTTTTGTTAATTTTCTTATTGTTTACAAATAGATATGATGCACCCCAATAATTTCTCAAAATAATTGGTTTCTACGAATGATGTTTCTTCGAATATTCATCTACGAAACGTCGTGTTCAGCAAATTTGAATGAAGATGATGTTAGGGCGATGCGACAAACGTATTTTGGTTTAAAAGAGAAAATTCCGCTCGAATTGGATGCGGCTGTAGGAAGAACGGTCGATGACATCTTAAAGACGTGCAAACCTCCACCGGATTATTGAAATGTAGTATTTAATTTTCTGTCAAAATCATCATCAATGTAATGCAAATTTTATTTTATAAATGTAGATTTTATGGTTGCAATGTTCATTTGTTGGATACTCTCTCTGATTTTTATTCGTAAGTATATGAATATAAATATCTTCTATGTATGCATCTACGAAATTAATAAAAAACAACATAAAAAAAGTGCATCTGAGTATACATTTATGGAATCTGGAGGATATTTTAAGAATCAGGTATGATACCTAAGAAACCTAAGGGATGAGATAAGAATTTCTCGACATATAAAAAAACGAGTTAAATCCTCTTTGAATTTGTGTTTATGTGAATATTTACACTTCATATTATTTTAAATACATTTTGAGACATTTGAACAAAGATTTGAAGTTCATTTTGAAAACAATCTACCCAATATTGAGAACTAGAAATGCCAATGATCACGACAGAGTCGATCTGCAAACGCGAGATAGAAAACACACAGTCTTGTTGGTGTTAGGAGACACAAACACAAACATCTACTCCCAATCACTCACACTCTTCCTGCTTCACTTTTCCATACCTAATCTAGATTATGGCTTATTTTCTTGTATTTCGATGCAATGCTTTAATTTGTGACAGTTATCTTGCTTGGCTTTCATTTGAGATCCTTCTAACTCCAGCATGGATCTCTTATATTTCATTCCATAAAGTACTTATTTTGTTGATTCTTTGTAACAGTGGAAAAGTCATCTGATACTTTGTTCCCATTGACAAGATTCTAAAACCTATTTTGTTAGAATGTGTGACTCCAGTGACTTGCTACTGGACTCTATCCTTGATTGTCCGCGAGGAATCGGAAATGGTGTTAGTTTTGAAGGTAAAGTCAAATTTTGGTTAGCACTAGGTTTCATTCTTAAAGACTTTTTTACTTGGCACTCAAAAACTACTTTTTTTTTTCTGGCTAAACATATACATTTTAAAGTACTAACGAAGAATTGCCAAGTTTTTTTTTCCAGAGCTTGTGACCGCCTGTTAAAATGATGGTCCATGTCTGGAAGGCTTTGTGTGCTGCAACAGATGATAAAGAGACTTGTACACATACAGAGTGAGTGATTGGATATCTATGAGTTCCTAATAGTTTAACTCTTGAATTCACATGAAAAAATCATCATTATAACCACATATTGATTCATAACTCACTGATATATATACTTCAATCTAATTGTCTGTGCAATTTCAAATTTCAAACCTGAGTATTTTTGGGACATGGTTCTTTTCCTGCATAAGTTAATATGAATTGCAATTACTTTAGGTTGCGATGATTACTTAAATTTTACAAAACAAGAGTTCTTAAACTTACATGTCAACCATCCAGAGTAGAATATTATCATCTCCGAGAGAAATGTCTTGCGGTAATATGCATACGACATAAAGCATATATCATCTAACACGATGTAGTCAAGAGAAACTCGGAACCACTCGTCCACCTAATTCCATTTGAGCTGAATGATCGAGCACACACTAGTCTTCCACATATGCTCAACCAACGAGACGTGGAAAATCCCGGTGGATGCATGCTTGAAAATGGAAAAAACTGAAATATTAGTAATAGTGTAACATATGTATTATTATGACATTAATATTAATAAAAGTTAATTTTTTTTTACTGTAAATAAACAATTATTTCTTGTCAATTGTCAAGTCTTCCATAAACTACTCTAAACTAGTATGGAGTTGAGATACACCATACAAATAACTCCTTAGTTGTACTCGTAGATCCTCTCTAATTCAATGAAATATACAAGGTAGATAATGTCGACATAGGTTGTAACTCATTGGATTTTGATCCAAGACATTATTAAAAAAATTATATTTACTTTTAAAAAAATGCTACAATTTATTTTTGATATAAAATTATAATTACAAGTTTGAAAAAATATGTAATTTAAAGAAAAACAAATGAATTTGGTAAAAATCCAATTTTTTCTCTTATCACGTGAAATATCACACCATTTTCACTTCACATCTTCAAATGATTTGCTTGTAAAATAAACTTTAAAATGATTTGCTTTAATGATGGTTTGTGGAATTTATGAAATAAACTTTAAAATGATTTGCTTCAATAAACACATTTATATTTCACCATGATCTAAGTGACTTTTTACCAAGGTTAGAAGTACAAACCATGATAAACAATTGCTTAAAAATAAATAAAAACAAAATTCTAGGTATTAGGATTCAAACTCATGACCAGACGCCACTTTTAACCACAGTGAAAGTTTCAACCACGGTGAAAAGTGGTAAAAAGAAAAATAAAAGGAAAGTGCATAAATGAATATAGGGATAATTATACGAAACCCCCTTGCCATTAGGGCGAGATTCGGTTTTGCCCCCCTGAAGTTTTTTTTTATCAACTCCCCCTTATAAAATCAAAAACCATATTTCACCACCCCCTTTTACTTATCTACTGTTCATCATCTTCCCCAACCACTCTCCTTCATCAAGATATTCAACAGCAGCAAGTTCATTGTGAGCATCAGCAGCATCGATGTCAACAATCTCCTTTGGTTTGTTTGTCATACCACATGCAGCCTAATAGATTATGAAAAGAAAACATGTAAAGAAATGAGCATATAAAAGATCTATCCAATCCACATCATGTCTCAACAACAAAACCAACAAACCTTGCTTCTAGCTGTGAGAACAGAAGTAAGAGTGCGTGATGATTTCTTCCTTCTCCTGCTCCAACATTCTTCTTCTGCTGTTTTCCTTCCCCCACGACAGCATCACCTATGACATTGGAAAAAAACACAAGCCGAAAAAACATCAGAAAAATGTCAGATTTCAATCCAAACACACAACCCAAAAACAAAACAAACCAAAAAACACGAAAAAGAACACGACCCATTTGCTAGATCTGAAGCAAAACCCAGGAAAACTTAAACTTTATTTGAAACTAAACAGATCTGTGAATCAAAACAAGATCTTTCATCTAGGCTTCTTGCAAAAATCCTAGATTTGCAAGATCAGATTGAAGACCCAAAGTTCGAATCTTTGAACAAAATAACTTGGACCAAGGAAGAATCAAAGAAGCTTAACAAAAAATCGAAAAAAAAATCAAAATTTGTACGATGAATGAAGAAAACACACACCTCTAGCTTGGACCAAGTAAGAGAGTGGAATAGCAAAGACCCACCTGAAATGGTGTAAATAGAGGTAATGAAAAACAGATGAAGGAGAGTGGTTGGGGAAGATGATGAACAGTAGATAAGTAAAAGGGGATGGTGAAATATGGTTTTTGATTTTATAAGGGGGAGTTGGAAAAAAAAACTTCAGGGGGGCAAAACCGAATCTCGCCCTAATGGCAAGGGGGGTTCGTATAATTATCCCATGAATATATTATACCAAGGTGGATATTTTGACCGAGGTGAAATGATGTTACCAAGATTATTTTTGTTGTCACTACTACAAAATATACCTTTGGTATCATTAAATTACAACGGTCTGACAATTAACTGTGGTAATACCTCATTTTTGGACGCTTTTTTTTTTTTTAAATTTACAAAAAGACTTTGCATTATGGTCAAACCATTTAACCGTGATAATAAATTCATGGAATGATAGGGTTCGAATCCCAGCTCCAATAATTTTCTACTTTTTAGTTATAATAAGTGTTTTTCTTTTCTTTTATATATATATATATATATATATATATATATATATATATTGTTCCGACCCGGCCCAATCCCTCTTATTGGGCCAAAAAGGCTGACCCATTCTTCTTGCTCGACAGTGCGAGCACAACTATGAAAAGTGGCCTCTCAGTCGACCACTAATGATCCGACCAGGGAGAGACTTTCTAACGGCTAGTATTGATCGTTTCCTATCTTCACGGACCCCTCGATCCGCACCTCATAAAACGAACCAATAGTCTTTCGGCTGGTCCTCTATTTAAACTCTCTCATTTGAGAGGGTCAGGTATTCAATTCTTAACCCTAAAACTAGTACTTGCTCACTGTTGCTCGGATACTTACTTTGGCATCGGAGTGTGTTGCAGGTACACCCCTTTTTCTCCTCGACAACCATTTCCGCCCGCTCTCGAGTCCAGCTGTATTGGATCCTGATCTCCAGGTACGATCAGGTGGCGCCGTCTGTGGGAAACCAACTTCCCCGTTCTTCTTTCAAGATCCTCAAAGAACAAAAGTTTTAACAAAAAATCCATGGCTGCTCGGGACAATCAGGAGAATCGATCGAACGATGGCATGATTCTCACACAACATGAGAGCAATGTCCAACCTCCCCTACATGATGATACCACGCACGACCAACCAGAAAAGAGGGCAGCATCGCCTTCACCCGATCGTGATCAACCCTTGGAGAGTCGCCCGGAAACTCTCGTTCCTTCGACTCCCTCGGGATCAGATTTCGCAGCGCTAGCCGAAATCCTAAACCAGACAAACTTGCTACTCCTCGCTCATAGAGAAAAGATCGCTCGACTTGAAGATAACTCTCGTCGACCTCATTCTTCTGAGAGACCCCAAAGGGAGCCCACGCCATCTCCTCCGAAGAAAAGGAGAGGAAATACCGACGAATCAACAGGCAACAAACGTTTTCGTCGGTCATCTCCACGACCCTCTCCTAAAAGAAAATCAAGAAGGAGCAGATCAAGATCCGCTTCCCCCCGAGGAACAAAGAAACGTGATCACAGAGCGTCATTTGCTTCCAGTGACGATGAAGACGCTCGGGGCCCCTTATCTTCTGAAATTATGGCGGCCAAACTACCGAGAGGCCTGGAGAAACCCCCTCCTTTGGGATCGTACGACGGCACAACCGACCCAGACGAGCACATCGAGAACATCGATGCCTTGCTCGACTATCGAGGTGTTCGAGGAGCAATTAAATGTCGGCTCTTTCCCACGACGCTGAGGAAAGGAGCAATGACTTGGTACAAGAGCCTTGAGGCCGAATCCATCACGTCGTGGAAGCAACTTGGGCGCACGTTCTCTAGGCACTTTACTGCGTCAAGACGACATCCTAAGACAGAGGCTTCGCTCGAAGCAATAATCCAAGGGAGGGACGAGCCGTTACGAACCTACATCGAAAGATTCAACAAGGAAGCGGTTCAAGTGTCAACAACCGACGACATGAAAAAGTATCTGCTTGAACGAGGGCTGCGTCCCTCGACAGATTTTCATAGGGCGGTCGGTATTGAAACCCCAGCGACCCTCGACGCGTTCCTGCTAAAAGCCCAAGCTTACATCCAATATGAAGAAAAGCAAGCGGCCAGTTCAGTAAGAGACGCCCGACGTCGAGAAGACGCCAAACCACATCGAGCTGAGGAACCCTCGACATCTCGTCGGGGAGGAGAAAAAAGAAAGGACGATCGCTCCCGTGAACCGCGGGAGCACCGGGGACCCATTGGTCGGTTCCACGAGTACACGCCTCTCCTGGCCTCCAGAGAGAAAATCCTGTCTGAGTGCGCCAATTCAGAGTTCAAACAGGCAGGAGTACGCTTTCCGAGGCAACAACCTACCAGGCCCGGTACAGATAAAACGAAATACTGCAGGTTCCACAAGAGCCACGGGCACAACACAGAGGATTGCATACATCTCAAGGACGCGATCGAAATCCTCATCAAAGACGGGCATCTGAAGCAGTTCACAAAATCCAGAGAAAATCCTCGGCAGGACACTCAAGAAGCCCAGAAAATCGAAGAGGCCGTGCCCATCCCCGCGGACGCTAACATGCAGGTCGCCCTGAGCATCTATCGCCCGGAAGATTTCTTCTTACCAGACCATACCAAAGGCACAGGATACCTTTCCTCTCACAGTCCATGGGAAGCTTTCCCCTCGGCGATGGTCATATCGGGAGGCGGATTCAATAAAATCACGGTCGGTTCTGTGAAGAGGAAATTCGACCAGCTGATCGCCAAGGGGCCCGCGCAAAACGCCACCTTAGATCCTCCGAGGGAAGGTTCCGTACCCCTCGCGTTCTATCGAGAAGAGCTCCTGGGAGGAGCACCAAACGCCAGCATCCCTTTACTCATCCGAGCACGCATGGCGAACTTCGACGTAAGGCGGATATTGGTAGACCAAGGAAGCTCATGTGACATCATGTACTCCCAACTGTTTTCAACGCTCCAACTGAATGAAACACACCTAACCCCATACGTCGGATCCGATCTGCAAGGTTTCAACGGAGCAGTATCCCGACCATGGGGTTATGTCGACCTGTTTGTCACTTTCGGGGCAGGCGAAACAGCTAGGACAGTTAGGGTCCAATTTCTCGTCGTGGACTGCCCGTCGTTATACCAGTGCATATTAGGACGACCGACTCTGGCCGAATTGATAGCCGTGTCGTCCACCGTCCACTTAAAGATGAAGTACTATACTACTTCAGGCAGAGTTGCCACATTGCACGGAGATGTCGACGCTGCCCGTAGATGTTTCGAGGCAGCATCAAAAGGCCTCAGCTCAATATCGTACCAACCAGTCTCCCCGACACTGGATCCACCAGATGTGCCCAAGGCCTTCCCTCAAGTCGATTCAATCGACTTAGACTGCAGGTTTTCAAACAGCGAGAGCATCCAGAAGCCAACAGAGGCCTTAGCCCGACCAATCCCGGACGGAGACTTCGAGCTAGTTCCTTTGGGAGGAGATCCTGCTCGGTGCGTCAAGATTGGAGCACACCTGCCCGAGTTAGTGAAGCGGCAGTTGGAAGCTTGCCTCAAAGGGAACGCAAATTTGTTCGCGTGGAGTGCTGCGGAAATGCCAGGGCTCGACCCCGAAACAGCTTGCCATCACCTCTCCATCGACCCAACGTGTAGGGCGGTCGCTCAGCGCAGGAGAAAACAGTCGAGCGAGAAGACTGAAGCTGCCGAATCTGCTGTACAAGACCTCCTAGAGGCAAAATTTGTAACTGAGGCCAGGTACACAACCTGGCTCTCAAATGTTGTACTCGTCAAAAAATCTAATGGAAAATGGAGAATGTGTGTTGATTATACCGATCTCAATCGGGCATGCCCGAAAGACGCATACCCTTTACCTAACATCGACAAATTGGTCGACAATTCGTCCGGATACAAATTATTATCCTTCATGGACGCGTACTCGGGTTACAATCAAATACCCATGGCCGTGTCCGACAAAAAATACACGGCCTTCATGACCGAGTCGGGCAATTATTTTTACAACGTTATGCCTTTCGGTCTAAAAAACGCAGGAGCAATGTACCAGCGTATGATGAATAAAGTTTTCCGAGCTGAAATCGGAGACATGCTCGAAGTATACATGGACGACATGATCGTCAAATCTCAACAAGAGACAGACCACGCGTCCCATTTGCGAAAAGTCTTCGACCAAGCACGAAAGTGCAAAATGCGTTTCAACCCTGAGAAGTGCACCTTCGGTGTCCGAGCAGGAAAATTCCTCGGATTCTATTTGACCGAACGAGGAATTGAAGCTAACCCCGATCGGTGTCGAGCATTTGCAATGTTCCCAACTCCCACGTCAAAGAAGTCTATACAATCACTAAACGGAGTCATCACTTCCCTTGCCCGATTCGTGGCAAAATCTGCTCAACACGCCCTCCCTTTTTACAAGCTGCTCCGTAAGGAAGCAACGTTCGAGTGGACAGCAGAATGCGAATTAGCACTGTCCCACCTAAAAAGGGAATTAAGTGAACCTCCAGTTTTGTCCAGACCAGAGGAAGGGGAAACTCTATATCTCTACCTCGCGGTCGCCAACGAAGCGGTAAGCGCGACCCTTGTGCGCGAACGACCCGAAGGGCAGAAGCCCGTGTATTTCACGAGCAAAGCTCTCCACGGTCCAGAAGTTCGGTACCTTCAGGTAGAAAAGGTCGCACTGGCCCTCCTTCTCGCAGCCAGGAGACTACGCCACTACTTCCTGGCCCACACCATCATCGTAAGGACTGATCAACCCATAAGACAGTTGCTCGGTCGACCAGACATGGCCGGCCGAATGTTAAAATGGTCACTAGAACTGTCTGAATTCGATATCAAATTCGAAGGAAGACAAGCCCTCAAAGCACAAGCACTGGCCGACTTCGTTGCCGAACTTACCTTCACCGAACAAGACACGCGAGCTTCGTCTAAATGGGTCATTTTCGTGGACGGTGCATCTGGCCCAACGGGCAGTGGGGCCGGTATCATCCTGGAGAACGAGGAGGGAAACGTCATCGAAGTATCCTTGACTCTATCTTTCCCTACTTCTAACAACCAGGCGGAATACGAAGCTTTCTTAGCAGGCATACGGCTCACGAACGACCTAGAAGCAGAAGAGATCATAATTTGCACGGACTCTCAATTGGTCGCGAGCCAAGTCCGTGGAGATTTCCAGGCCAGAAGTGACAGCATGGCCGAATATCTGGCCCTCGTAAAAGACGAAATAAAGCAGTTTAAGAGTGTAGAAATCAAACACGTTCCCCGGGAAAGTAACGCCCGCGCAGATATCCTATCCAAGCTGGCGAGCACCAAAAGGAAAGGAAACAACAAGTCCGTCATACAAAAACTGCTTCCCCAACCAAGTATTGGACATTCGTCACCCTGCACACAAATTAACCTGGTGGGCGACACAAACTGTTGGATGACCCCAGTATTCAACTACCTAACTAAAGGAGAATTACCAACCGACCCGAAAGAGGCTAGTACCGTATGACGGAGGGCGTGCTCGTATTCTTTAGTAGGTGGACGCATGTATCGTCGAGGATTCTCCACACCCCTCCTCAGGTGCGTAGAGGAGGAAAATATTCCACACGTCCTAAGGGAAGTCCACGAGGGAATCAATGCGCAACATCCGGGCGGACGGTCATTAGCTCGTAAGATTCTGAGGGCAGGATACTACTGGCCCACCCTACAGCACGATGCTAAGGAACACGTAAAAAGATGCGATAAATGCCAACGACACGGGGACGTGCACATAGCACCTCCTTCCGAGCTAAAATCGTTATCATCACCCTGGCCGTTCGCATGGTGGGGAATGGACATTTTAGGACCCTTCGTCGTTGGGTCTGGTCAGAACAAATACTTGATTGTAGGCGTCGACTACTTCACCAAATGGATAGAAGCTGAGGCTTTGGCAAAAATTACTGCACTCAATATACTTCGATTCTTCAAAAGAAACATCCTCGCCCGGTTCGGAGTGCCCCTCGCTATTGTGACCGACAACGGAACTCAATTCACGGATAAACATTTCAAAGAGTTCGTCGCGTCAATAGGGACAAAACAACATTTCGCATCAGTCGAGCACCCCCAAACTAACGGGCAAGCCGAGGCCGCAAACAGGGTGATCCTGAGAGGTCTGAAACGAAGGTTAGACGAGCACAAGAAACACTGGGTCGAGGAACTACATAGCGTATTATGGGCGTATAGAACCACTCCCCATTCAACGACCGGAGAATCCCCATTTCGATTAGCATATGGGACCGAAGCAGTAATTCCAATAGAAATGCATGTCCGTTCGAGACGCACGGAATTCCCCATGGAACAAGATGTCAATAACGAAGCTTTAAGAGACGAGCTCGACATGGTCGAAGAAATCCGATCAGATGCTGCCCTTCGAGAAATCATTCTCAAACAAAAGATAGCCGCTCGGTATGATTCCAAGGTCATCAGGCGGACGTTCGAAGTAGGTAGCCTCGTCCTTAGAAGAAACCACAGAGATCCCCGCGAGGGAAAACTGACACCCAACTGGGAAGGCCCATATCGTGTTCGAGCAAAAACCGAGAACGGCGCCTATTACCTGGAAAATCTACACGGGGAAGAACTCGCTCGGCCGTGGAACGCCGAGAAACTTAAACAAAATTATAGTTAAATCAGTCACCTTGCTCGACTCCCAGGGGAAGAGAAAGAGAGACCAACTGCGTGCCTAGGTACGAGCACGTCAGTCTAAATATCACAAATAAAGCAAGATCTTTTTTCGAGCAAAAGAGAGACTTGTCGCACGAACGGATACTCGAACGAGTCCGGCGTCGCCTAAGTACCACGACCAGGTAGAACCCCAGCTCGCGATGGGACGTTCACGCCGTGGAGCCCGGGCCATTACCTTGACCCGGGTACCTATCGAGGATGCAACCCTCCAAGACTGATTGGTTCCCCTAACCAACAAGTCGTCCATACCCCCCGTATCTATCCAATCACTTCTAATCGATACAAATACGAGCGTCAAACACTTAGTAAAAATAATAACAAATCATGTCCTCCGACGGACGAATAGTTGCGAGCAAACAACATATGTAACCGACCTCCACGGTCAAGTACTTAACATTTAGAAAAAAGAAATGCGGCACCAAAAGGCCGACTTGTTCGGAATTACAGATAAAGGGGGCCACGCCCCCCAAAACAAAAAACACATTATAAATTATGAAGGCACGCAGGCCATTAATTAATTATCATTTCCCACTAGTCGGGTCTCCTCTGCACAGGCCTCCACCTGGTCCGGCTGCTCCTCTGGTTGATCAAGTTGAGCATTTGCCCCCGGCTGGGAGTCGGCCACCACTAAGTCAGCAGGGACAACAACCTGGCCGTCCACCACTTTGTAAAGGTAATTCATCCGACCTACATCCAAAGCTAGATCGGGATGAAGAGCTTTCACTTGTTCCACAGCATTCAGGAAGCTGAACTCAGTCGACGCGTTCAGATCTTCCATGTCCTGGTCGATCCGAGCGAGAAACTGGGCCCTCGTCAGCAAATGCTTGGTGTCCTCGTCCTCATCCTCCTTGGGGCAGAAGGCATCTTTTAACTTCTTGTTTTGTTCGAGCAGCCTCTTTTTGTCAACCTCCAACTTGGCAATGACCGTTGCTCGTTCAGCCGATTCCGCGGTGACCTTTTTTATCTCCTCCGTGGCCTTCGTCAGCTTGGCCTCGGCAGCAACCAACTGCTCCTTGAGTTTGCTATTCTCTCGCTCTAGCAGAGGGGACCCTTCGGCCGTCATCCAAGCCATAGTTAAGACCCGCATGACAGCGCTCGCGTCCTGGGCCAATGAAAGCCGCCGAGCAGGACGGTCCATTCCTTCCAGGAACAGAGAATCTGCCCGGTCCACCTCCATACTATTCCCTTCGAAGAAATTCCGGACAACGAAGCAAGGGGGTATCCCATGTTTTGGCTTCGGAGGAGCACCAGCCGTCAGGTCCACAGTAGCCGTCGTTTTATGTTTCTTCATCAAAGATCCAGTGGATGCCACCGGAGAGCCCTGGACCAAAGGACCCGAGCCTGAAGCGCTCGCCTCGGTCAGTTTAGTTTGCACGACCCTCGACCGCTTTCTCTGTTGCTGGACCAAACGATCATGGATCTTGTCCAACGAATTTGTTAAGGAACCTGAAAAGAAAAACAAAACCAAAGTTAGCTACGAGCAACAAAGTCAAATCAAAAACTTAACGAGCATAAATAAACAGCTACCAAAAAAATCAGCTATCTCCTGCCCGTTATTACAGGCCAGCAAGTCAGTAACATTGATCAACGGACGCTCCAGAGCTTCTCCCCCGTCTTGATCGACCATAACTTTCCCTTCCCCGTCCAATAAAGGGGTCGGAGTAAAAGAAGCTACCAACTTTCTGAAAGCTTCGAAACTGGCCGTATCATCCTCGTCCAGTGTTTCCCCCACCTGGACAAATTCCCCCACTGGTCGCTCGTAATGCATATGACTCCAGGAGAGGGGAAACATCCATAATCTCCTCGGAATCACATCACCCTGGTCGTCCAACTTGGGTTCGTCGTTCTCATCGGTGTCGATCCCGAGAAAACTCATAGTTCGCACGGCAGCATCACTCACAGGTTTTATTAAAAAATAATCAGTCTTAAAAGCTCGGATGGATTCCGAGTGGGCCTTGAAGATCTTAGTTCGCTGTTTAAAGGATACGAATCCCTTCCGGTCGGTTCCCCGCCCGACTTGACGTTGTAAAGAAAACAGGCGGAAGAAGAGAGGGAGTGTGGCCCCGACGCCCAAGAAAGCACACGTCATCGCAAACGCCCTCAGGAAGGCGTAGGAGTTAGGGTGCAGCTGAGAGGGGGATATACAAAGGTGTCCGAGCACAGCGCTCACAAAATCGCTGAAGGGCAGCGTAACTCCCAGGACCGAAGTAGCATATTCATACATCGAAAATGCTCGCCCGCGAAAGTCTGAAAAGATGCGATCGTCATCTCCCGGGCAGGTCACGACCCAGTCAGCAAGATCCCCGACGACGGGCAGCGGTTCTGATCGAGGTCTCGAGAAGGAAGGCACCTTGTCCAGTAAATCTTCCATCACCCACTCCTCGGGCGAGATCCTCGACTGAGCAGGACACTGAGGCGATTCCGTCGACTGCCCCGCGGTACTTGTATCAGAATTGTCCGAAGTGCTTCCTGAGTTTGAAGGTAGGGACGCAGACGAATCCGTATTCCCCGAAGATGTGTCCTCGGAAAACACGTCCAACGGATTCCCGAGCGAGTTTTCACCTGAAAAGCAGAGGAAAGGCATCAGTGAATTCGATTAAGAATATCAAATCCACCCTTCCACCGCTCGACAAGTGAAAGGGCGCGCCTCAGTTCAGGAATTGCATCCCAAGCTGTAGCCCTGGCTGACCATTGCTCGAGGCAACAGCTGACGCCCAACAGTATACAGATAACGGAAACCTACCAAGAGACTAAAGTCTAAGTCGACCAAGGTCCGTGTCGACCCTAAAGCTAGGGTTCGTGGCCGACCAGTTACGGTGGCAGGAACTTTAAGAGTTTCCAATTCTAAATCCTAAAACTACCGGTAAAATCACCCTAAACCGCATGCATTCTACAGAAACTAAGCTATATTCACTCAAGGGAGAAGAAAAGAACGGTACCTTGAGCTTGAGAAGACATTTTGGAGAAGATTAAGCTTCTGCGAATGGTGGTCGGTAAAAACTAGCGGTGGTCGACGGCGGAAGCAACGGCGGTTGAACGAGCAGAGAGTTGAGAGAGAAGACGAAGCGAAAAGGCCAAAATGGGCCCCGAAAATCCTATTTATAGGAAAAAGGACACGTGCGCACGCGCGTGACCCCTAGACGCTAGCCCCTACACTAGCCGTCAAATCATTAATAGGCGCGAATATCCAGATATTCCAGCTTTTCGTTTCACATTCCTCTACCGGGCATCGTATTCTTTGCCCGAACCATCGACAGCAGAGATCCTCGACCATGGCCTCACACCCAGACGAGCACTGTATTGCTTTAAGTCATTGCCCGATAGTCCGAACAATGACTTGGGGGGCTCCTGTTCCGACCCAGCCCAATCCCTCTTATTGGGCCAAAAAGGCTGACCCATTCTTCTTGCTCGACAGTGCGAGCACAACTATGAAAAGTGGCCTCTCAGTCGACCACTAATGATCCGACCAGGGAGAGACTTTCTAACGGCTAGTATTGACCGTTTCCTATCTTCACGGACCCCTCGATCCGCACCTCATAAAACGAACCAATAGTCTTCCGGCTGGTCCTCTATTTAAACTCTCTCATTTGAGAGGGTCAGGTATTCAATTCTTAACCCTAAAACTAGTACTTGCTCACTGTTGCTCGGATACTTACTTTGGCATCGGAGTGTGTTGCAGGTACACCCCTTTTTCTCCTCGACAACCATTTCCGCCCGCTCTCGAGTCCAGCTGTATTGGATCCTGATCTCCAGGTACGATTATATATATATATATATATATATATATATATATATATATATATATATATATATATATATATATATATATATATATATATATATATATATATATATATAACACGGTTGTTAATGTCAACCGTTGTGAAATGTATTATATTTCATCACAGTTTTTGTATATGACCGTGGTGAAATTGTTTATTCATATATAAGCGAATTAGCTCACGCTTCTTAACAATTTCACCGTATCTCTCACAACAAAACACTTACACACATTTTCTCTTTTCTTTTTCCTCATTAGCTTTCCTATTCTACATTATAGCCTCAATCTTGTTTTTAATACATAAATGTATTTTTCTTCTTCCATATTCTCTCATTTTCGTGTATGTTGTTATGTTTCATACATGATTTTCACATGATTTTCTTCTTGTTCGAGATTTGATTTTTTTTTGGTTCTATGTTGTTGTATGTTTCCCATGATTTTCATATATTTGTCATATTATTTACTTCTGTTTCACATGTTTTGTTGTTGGTTTGGATATGCTTTAGATTTAGGTTTTGAAAAAGAGTTTATCTTTTTTATGACCACTTTGATACCATCTAAACATATCATACTCTTAGATTTCAGATCTTTCTCTCATCATGAACAAAGGGAGTAAAGTAGAGTTATGGTTGAATAAAGGCAAGGAAGCTAAAGCTGGTAGGGATCACATGAAAGTTGTTGATCCGTCTGGTGGAACAGGCTATAAGAATATTTTTATCAAGAATTTTAACCCTGAAAAGATAAGGAAGGTAGATGCTATTGTGAAGGACCTAATGAATATTGATGCAATTGATTCTGAATCAGATGAAGACCTTGAGAACTCCACGAATTCAACTAAGCATGAATATTGAAGACCTTGTTATGTTTCACATGTTAACATCTTGATTTAATTTTTGTTGGATTACAATGTACTTCTATTTGACCTTTGATGGATCACTTGTTAAGCTTGTATGTTGATAAATTTTTGTTGGATTACAATGCACTTTTATGTTATGTTAACCTTTTGTTGGATTAAAATGTACTGCTAGTTTATGTTAACATGTTGTTTTTTCATGTTGTTTTTCACGAATTTTTTCAATTAAAGGTATGTATGTTGTTGATAAATGTTGTTGCATGTTGTTTTTGATGTTGTATCTAGCAAGTGGTTATGGTTCTTTACTTATCACTGATGCAGTTGGTTGTATGAACATGGATCTAAGAGTGAACTTGTCTTCACTATGGAAATATTATATGAGCCTTTCATATAATATTTCCATAGTGAACACATGTTTTATCCTCTCCCTTTTACTTTATCCTCTTCATAGCTTCTAGGAACAATTAGTTATCAAGTTCTTCTAATCTATGTTAATTAATTTATGTTTTTATTGATAAATTTTGTTAGTGAGTTTGTTATATCATATGTGAGTGCATGTTTCACTAACCCCTCATTGAACTTGCATTCATTTAAATAGATTTTTTAGATAATAATTACAAAAAATTAAATTCTTCATGTAAAAAAGCAGACAATCGAATGTTTATTGAGTTGCATGCATCTTGTAATTCATTATTTTCTCTTTAGTTTATAGAATTTGATTCAATGCCACACACATTATTCAAAACAATGATGATAAATGGATGTCAGTCTGAGTCTCACACAAAATTTGATGTTTGCATAAACTAGAGAGAAAAAAAGAGGAAATCAAATTTTGTGTGAAATACTTAGAAGACATCCATTCATTATCTTTACTTTGAAGAATTTGAGATTGAATCAAATTACATATAAGTTAATGAGATAATCATGAATTACAAGATGCATGCAATTCGATAAAAATTGTGTCGTTTAAGTTGTTTTTCAAGAATAATTTAATTTTTCTGATTATTATCTCAAAAATCTATTTAAGTTATCGTATATGGTTAATGAGGGGCAGAGAAAAACAAACAATCACATATTTATAATACACTTACACATACTACCTCGGTAGGAACATATAATCATGGTGAAATAAACTATTTGAATGATTTTACTGAGATTCAAACCCATGACCTATAAATTGTTTCATAACTGTTGTTTTCTTTACTCGTTATTATAAGATACGTGTTACCTAACTTATAACAACTGTTACTTGCCCGTTGTGAAAACTAGCATGCATACAATCACACACTACCTAACGATATAAAATCGTCATTATATGTGTTTCACAACCGTTATTATATTTTTTCTGTAATAGTGAATAGTACAATAACTTTGATTTGATTCGATTTTGAAATAATTAAATCAGTTCAATTCAATTCGAATGAATTTTTATTATAACTTTGATTTTATTATAATTATTGATGCACTAACCTAAATAGCAGTCTTCATTAGCGGCTCTCATCAACATCTGAATAACAAGTAACCATAACTTATTTTCTTTTAGAGTCTCGTCGAAATGAAATTCCATAGTTTTTTGATCCTTTTAAGTATCCCAAGATTCTTCTTGCACCCTTCATGTGTCACACCCTTGGTTCACTCATATATTTGCACATTAATCCAACTGAGAAACATATATCAGGTCGACTCTTGCACACATATCTCAGAGACCTGACAATTTGTTTGAACAAAGTCACTTCGTCTTTTTCTTCCTCTTCATGCTTCTCTAACTTCAAATTTGGTTCGATAGGCGAAGATGCATGAGTCAAATCATCCATTATAAATATCTTGAGTATCTCTTTGACATACTTTCTTTGATGTAACACCATACCTTACTTTGAAATTTAACATTCCATGCCAAGGAAGTACGACAACTTTCCTAGATCCGACATTTCAAATTCCTTTTTCATCAACTCTTTGAACTTCGACAACTTCCAGTCACTAACAAGTCAACGATATATAAATAAATGATTCATATATCTTTTTCCAGAACATGAACATAGACACCATACTCAGATTTGCATTTGACGAATCCCAATTCAACCAAGTATGAGTCGATCTTCTTGTTACATGCCCCAGGTGCCTGCTTGATACCATATAACGCTTTATGTAACTTGTATACTTTACTTTCTTCCTCCTCAATCACAAATCCAATAGGTTGTGTGACATACACCTCTTCATCTAAAGGTCCATTCAAATTTTTTTATTTCACATCTAAGTGAAATTTCGACCTACCTTGATTGCATGCCAAGGCAACCACTAGCCGAACCATTTCCAATATTGTGACAGGTGCAAATACTTCAGAGTATTCGAGTCCTGCTCTATGAAGAAATCCTCGAGCTACCAATCTCACCTTATGTATTACTATTAAAACATCAACATTGTGCTTCAACTTGAACACCCACTTCACTTTGATAGTTTTTGTGTGTGCTAGAAATTCGACCAACTCCTGTGTGTTATTTCTTTCTATTGCATGTAAGTCTTCGACCATGGCATACTTCCATTGTTTATCTTTTAAGGCTTCACTATAGTTGATTGGTTCAACACCTACAAGTAAATCAAAATGAACTAGGTCTCCATTTGTAGGACGTTATCATCACCGACCATTTCATAGTCTTGAAGTATTACTAGACGGTCTCTAGTTCCTTAAGGTCTCTGGCTTGTTCCCCCATATCCTCTTCGACTTCGACCGGTTCAGGTATGCTAGCAACAACATCGACATAATAACTTGCTTCATCGAAATCATAGCTCCTCAATGGTTTTTCAATTGCATTACTATAATTCCAACCCCAGACAAAGTTTTCATCAATCACAATATCTCGACTCATCACAATCTTCTGATTAATTGGATTGAACAACATGTATATTTCACTCTTATGATATCCTACCAAAATCATAAGTTAACTCTTATCATCAAGCTTCCTTATCCTAGCATCAGGAATATGCTTGTAGAAAATAGAGTCAAACACCTTCAGATGACTCATTGACGGTCATCTGCCACTCCACACTTCTTCAGGAACCTTGTTCTTCAGCTTCTTGGTAGGGCATCTGTTCTGAATATAAACAACAATCGAAATAGCTTCACCCCATAAGGATTTTGGAAAATTCTTCTGCTTCAACATGCATATCTCCATGTCCAATATGGTATCTTATTATTCTTTATGTTATTTCATTATGTTGAAGAGTATAAAGAGCAGTTATCTCATGATCAATACCATTTTCTGCATAAAATGCTTCAAATATCTTGGATGTGTATTTTCCACCTTCATCTGTTTGAATAACTCTGATCTTCTTTTCACCCTGATTTCCGACAAATATATTGAATCTCTTGAAGATTTCAAATAATACATCCTTTTCTTTTTTCACATAGATCTAGACCTTTCGTCTATACTCATAAACAAATGAGGCGAAATACTTGTTTCCACCAATTGTATGCTCTTCAAAAGGACCACATACATCTAAATGTAAAACTTCGAGTATGTAGGATGATCTCATTGGCATAGTCGAAATGAATGACTTCTGGGACTGCTTTCCGACTAGACAACCCTCACAAAGTTTTTCAGGCATATCAAGACTTGGCATACCAGTTACCATATCTTGACTGATTTGTTGATTGAGCGACCTAAAGTTTAGATGACTAAACCTCTGATGCCACAAGCAACTATTCTTGTGGTCGGCAACTGTTTTCAAACATTGTATCTCAGTCGAACTAATCATTGTCTTAAATTTCCTATTCTTCGAGAGGAGATTTCTAGACCAAGTTATTCTGAATGTCGAAAATCTCTAAGGCTCCATCTTTCATAACCTCTGAGAACTCCTTTTAGACCAATTATCCAACAGTTAGCAGATTGCACTTCATTCTAAGGATATTGAGTACATATATGATCAAAGCTTTTGCTCCATTATTCCTTTGAATAACTATGTTGTCAGTACCTTCTACTTGCAACGAGATATTATCAGCAAGTTTGACCCTGCTCTTCTTCGACTCGTCGAAATCTACTAACCATATTTTTCGACCAGTCATGTGATTCGAGCAACCTGAGTCGAATTAGATCTTGAATTTGACATGGTCATTTGCAATGGCAACGATAACCACCCTATCATTAGAATAATCTGAATCTTGACGTGTAAGGTTCGCTTCTTCGTCCTTTCCTTTTGTCGATCCTTTGTCTTTCCTATACCAACAATGTTTGACCAAGTGACCCCATTTTTCACAGTTATAGCACTACACACCTTTTTTTCTCTACTTTGTCTTTCTGATAGAAATTTTCTTTTCCTCTTTTCAAGGATTCAGAAGTTCTATCATCGATCTTATTCTTGTGAGACTTCGACTAGGACTTCTTGCCCAAAGTCTTGTTGATTTTTCCTTTAAACTTGTTGAAACCGCCTTTATTCTTCCATGACTGAGCCTGTAGTACTTGTATCGAGTCTTGATCTCCTTTCTTTTCGACAATCCTAATCTCACGCGCCTCCAACGAACCAACCAAATCTTCCAGTTTTATGGTTTCAAGATTATTGGATTCTTGAATAGCTACGATAATGTGATCAAAGTGAGAGGTCAACGTACGCATTACTTTCTCAACTATCATCTTATCAGTTAGGGTTTCTCTACAATCCTTCATGAGATAGACAAATTTCTGCACCTTCGACATATAACCTGTAATCTTATCGTCTTCTCTCATCGACAACAATTCATATTGTCATCTTAAAGTTTTCAACTTGACAACCCTGACTTTCTCGCCTCCTTCATAGTACTTGACAAAAATATCCCATGCTTCCTTCGTCGATTCAGCATGAGCGATTATGTTGAAATTAGCCGCATCAACTGCCGATTGAATGTAATAATCTAACCGGAACTCTAGATACCAATTTATTAGTGTGTGAGTCACTTTTAATGAGAGAGAAAAAGAGAACGCAGAAATAAAAATTGATATTATTGAATGAATAAAATTGAATTACAAAATATCTATTTAGATACACCTAAATGACTTAACTACTAAATAAAATAACTAAATAACAAACCCTAAATCCTGATTAGTTTTAGATCACATAATACATCATAAATTATATCTAATATCTCACAAACTGTAGTAACCTAAATGCCAGTCTCCATTTGCGGCTCTCATGAAACTCTTTAGACTGTGTATTCATCCAAATTATAATACAATATTACCAACTTCGAAAAATTCTTTGATGGCACTCACGAGTAATGAAATTTATTTATTGCATCCCATAAATGAATAACCGAGCAATCGAATATAATGCAGGTGGTAGAAAACACCCTCCTAGGATCCTATGACAAAACAATAGAAAAACAATTACAGTAGTCTCATTCTGATAAGGTTAAGCTATGATTTAGGGCTAAAAGACAAAATAATGCAACTATTAGAAGACAACACTCTGTGACCCTCTTATTTTTCAACCCATAAATTAAATATAAATATTAGTACTAGTACAGAGTACAGACAAACATATATATATCAATTAGTGGCTACACAAATAAAATATTAATGAAGGTTCAATAAAAAAGTAAATTTTTTAACTAGTAATGTTAATTCCTCGGGTAACGTTCATCCTATCCTCCAACATACAACAACTATATGTAACCAAATAATTAGACTTTTTTATATGCAATTTACCTTTTAAATATAGTTAGTGCTCATCCATGTACATTCTATGCAAATAACATATATATTAGTATTCTAACGATCAAGATAGGGACGAGTGAAAAATATTTATTGAGTGAAAAATAATTGAATATCTTAATGATATAATATTTATATAATATGAATGGTTAAACTGTGATCAAGATAGGGACGAGTGAAAAGTATTTATTGAGTGAAAAATAATTGAATATCTTAATGATATAATATTTATATAATATGAATGGTTAAACTGTTTGTAGGTAATATTTTATCTTGTGAGAATTGTCGTTCGATTAGATTCAATAATAAGAGATATAACGGGAAGTGTGATTGCGTGTCCTCGGCAGGAATGAAGATCAACATGTTTTGTGAGCATTCTTTTTCAATATTTGTTATTGGATCTTCTTCGTGGACTTTGGAATCTGCATAAAACATTTGCCCCAAACCTTTATTCCTACATTATAGAACAAATGCATTATCGAGTTCGTCTTCTGTATGACCTTTGGTATAAAAGAATAAAAGAGCCTTGATGGAACAACGCTTTGTAGGTACATTTCAACATGTGTCCTTACGTTTGTCGGTGATTGTTCTATCTAGTACTAGGACATTTGAATGTTCTTGAATAGTGCGTGATGAGATTCCGACCGTTGGTGGTGTCGTATGTGTTTCCCGATGCTAAGGATCACATGTTTCTGATTCCTTGGGGGTTGTATAAGAAGTTTTGAGGTTACTATATTCCTTTTTCCCCTTCCATTTGATAATATTTGAGAGCTTTTCTCTCGCGTCTGCAACCTCTTTTATCATTTCAATCTTCTCCCATCAACTATTAATTATGACGTACTCACGCCATCTCTTTTGGTATAGTATATGACACAAGTGTGATTGATATTTTAGTTTTTATGTTTTGTACTATGGTGAACTCTCTTTGGTAGGGCACAAAGTTTATCTTTGTATTAACCATGTATTTTTCTTATAATAATTTATTTCATGTGGTGACAACCACTTTTGACATGGACAACTCTCAATTCAGAGCCCACAGAAAAGAAAAAAAACTCGATTGTGTGGGTGGATCAAGAGGCGCTAGATATTGTTTCTGCCTTCATTGGTGAAGGCATATTATATAATGACTTTAATCAAATGAGTCCCTGATCATACTAGTGAGTACTTCCTCCCGAATGGATTAAAAGAATTTGTAGAAAATATGATGGATGTGTCATTCTTCTCCATGAATGCTTGTTTTCATCGATAGGTTTCCATCTTTTTTTGCAACAACTTTGAAGTAGGAGTTCTAAACCATCTTGGAACCCCTCCTTCACAATTGGACCCGACAGCGGGAAACAAGACTCAATTCTCATAGACGACATCACTGTTTCGCTCATAAAATCAGAGATAAGTGATGAAGTGGTAGAATAAGGCTTAAACATGTTGGATCAGACTTCTGGTGCAGTGGATCAAACTTCCTGGGCGGTGAAGAAGATTTTTATCTAAAAAATTAGTACTACAATGTCCAAGTCAATACTAAGTAAAAATAATTATTGAATGAGAATGAAATGAATACTTGAAAGACTAAAAATACCTATGTGTAATTTAACATTTTATGTTGATAATTGTTCGATTAGATCCAACTGTGAAAAATATGACATAATTAAAAAGATCAATCTATCGTATAACTTTTTTTTATAATAGTCTTTACGAATATCGCAGATAATTCAGAATACATCCTTAACCATTTTGTATATATAAATGAAGTAAAAAATTGTTTACAACAATCTATAAAACAATTTTTTTAACACAATTTTTGATGAAAAATAACATACATATTAAATAAAAGAACAACATGTTTGGATATGAATCAACTTGGTGATGAAAATCCAGTAGATAACACACGCAACAAATAATGTTTTCAAACACACGCAAGTCATGTATGTCTTTGTGTTTAATTGTGGTAACATGAATATTTAATGAACAAAATATAAATATCTGTAATTAAATTATTAAATAGCACCGAAATTTGAATGTAAGATAACCCACCACACATTGCTTTTGAAGGTAAGGTAGTATAAATAAAAAATACTCTATGATAAATTAAATTAAAACTCATAAGAAAAAAAGATTCTGAATCATTTAATTACAACTCTTAAATGCTTTTAGCACTTAAAAAATTCTCAAAAATTTCAATTAATCATATCATACATAAAAAAAAGTTCAATAGGGTCCCCAATATTTGAATGAAATTTTCTCCCTCTCTCTCGGGCAGCTCTGCCCGCTGCCCGTAACATTTCTTAACCTTAAAATAACCATTAAAAAAGTACACAAAAAAGTGTCAAAATCTCTACCCTCCCTTAAATCAAGACACTTTTTCATTTTCCTAAAGTATTAAAATTGAGTCTATAAAACCAACCACTTCATAAGCCTCAACAATCCCTTTCATGATTTTGTTTTCATACTGTTATTAATGTCATCATCATTAACATTTTCTTATTTTGTGCTTAAGGTGTTTGATGAAAGTTCCCAGTGAAAATCATTATCATTACTTAAAAAAAACCTCTCTACAAAATTGATTATTCCAAAGCACTTTCAATTGGATAAGCTTGTGACATTAGAAGTTTCAACCTTCTTGTTATTGCAGCTTTTTTTGTAACCAACTTTTACTAAGTTCTTTTAACCTAAACCAAGCCTTTCCCTCTTTGTTGTCTCAAAAAAATGGCCCCTTCTGGAAGAACAACAACAGGAAGAACAACAAACAAAACATCAGGGACCACAAAAATTTCAACTGGAAGAAGGACAAGAACAAGACAACCTAGAAGAACATGCTCCCAGAAGAACAAAAAACAAGAGGTGATTAACAAGGTTTTGCCTTCTAGCTGTTTGAGAAAAAGCTCAGAAGAATCTTCAAAGGAAGAAAGAGAAGAGAACAATGAAATTTCTGAGGTAATTGATGTTTCTGTTAGTAACAGTGCATGTTCAACACCAAAAGGTCAGAAATTTAGGATACCAGAGATTTCAACATGTCCTCCAGCACCAAAAAAGCAAAGGGTGGTTTCAAATTGTTCTTTGAGAAGGTCACCACTTTCATTCTTTGTACCTCCTGATTTGGATAACTTTTTCTTGGTGACACTTCCTGATGTTTCTGTTTGATTATTGTTGTGTGTATGTTAATAGCAAGATACATATAAAATAATCACACTTTTGAAGATGGACTTTTGAAGTGGTTTTCATAGGAAATCAGAGGCATAAATGCTTTAGGAAGTTCTTTTTTTTTTTTGTTTTTAGATTTTGGTGTGTTGAGGTTAGGAAACACTTAGTGTGTGTATGTTTGGACAAGCAGCGAGTTTGATAAAATCGCAGTGACTCGCTGCGATTTTCTACAATTCTCGCTGCGAATTCAAACATGCAATTACCTTGCTCTTTTGTTTAGTTTTTGCTAATTTTAGCTTTTGTAACAACTTGTAGTTGTAGGGTTTGTTAGTGACTGAATTTAGATGGAATGGTTCTCCAACTAAATTTATATTTGTAAGCTTACTTTGTTTTTTTTTTTTACTTCTCATAGAAGATATGTACTGACTTTTTATACTTAAGTGTGATGAGTGCAAATGTAATGGTTTGGTTTTGAACATTTTGAGTGTTTCAATTCAAAGTTTGAAACTCTACAAAACTTAATTCAGTTTTAGTTTGTCAGCTTGAGATAAAGCAAAGGCATATACTTATCTTTTGTGTGGAAAATCTTTTTATTTTTCTTTGTTGAAGTTCTTTGGTAAAGTATATTAGTATCTGATACCTCTGAAATAAGATGTGTTAGGGTCTCTGAAATAAGATGTGTTAAAGTGATACATTGATACTCGTGCTTATATTTAATCAAATTATTTTTTAAATTATTATCGATATCGAAGTGCTGGTATCGGTATTGTGTTTGAGGTGGCATTTCTGTGCAACTTTCATGACTGCAAGTCTGCAACTAATTATGTAAAGAGTAGAAAGTGTCTCCATCTCCATACATAGCATCAGAAAATTTTAATTCAGAAGATGTACTACTCTGCTATCCCATGTTTACAAAATGGTGTACAAGTGCACCTTCACAATGCAATCGAATATCCATTATAGGTGTATCTGGTGGGATCCATATTGATATATTACTTTGAAGTAATTCTTAAAAATTTATTATATGCCTCACAACTTTTGTCAGGTATTAATATTTTTTGTATTTAATTATATTTCAATTTAAAATTTAAAATATTAATTAAAATATTTTTAATTAATATTGATTTGAATATATATATATATATATATATAGGGTTTAGGGTTTACGAGCTGAGAGTTGAGAATGTATGATGTGTGAGTTGTGTGGGTAATATTGTCTCATTGGTTGAAAATATGGAGACTTGAACATTTATAAGTGAGAGAAAACACGTATTTATAAGTGAAAGAACATACATATTTATAAGTGAGAGAACACACACCTATCGCCTTAAGATTGTGGGTGAATATATGGTGTGTGTCTCTCACAAAAGTGTTATTCATAGAAGAAAGAAGTCTCACAATGTTCAATGACAATACTTGTATAAAAAAAATGGAGAATAATATTTTATATAAGTCACCACTATGTTATAGCCAATAAAATAGGTTTTTTCACTATAAATACTAAATTCTTAAAATTTTGAACAAAATTTAATCAACTTATGTATTTTTTTTCTTTATTTTTATTTTATATTTTAAGTTAATAATTCAATTTTTTTTATACCTGTACAAATCTTAAAATAATGTATATTAAGAGACAAATTTTTCTATAATTGTTTGAAAAAAAAGATTATATTTGTAAGTTTAGTTTTGGAGGGATCGTTTTAAAAAGTTGTTAATATATGAGTTATTTTGAAAAGGAAGGAATGTTATATAGATGATTCTATAATATTTTAATAACTTTTTTACTTAATTTTAAAAGCTTATATTTTTTCAATTTATAAAAAAAATAAAGAATATTCGCCTTTCGAAAAATCAAGTTTTTCTCTCCTTTTGCTCCAAACACACCTATGTAAATTTCGTTACTTTGATGAATTAATTCACGACTCTTGACCCCTAGATACCCTACATTTACCTAATTAAAAGTATAATTTAGAGTTTGATTTTTAATTTGTAGTTGGTAGGGCTAAACCCTACTAATCATAATCTTGTGTCACTCTTGTTTGTCTACAACATTTAATTAAATTAAATTGAACAACTATAGTTTCTTAAGAAAAACAAAAGTGTCTATAGTCAAACTTAGGTCCACCATGGATGCCTTAACGCGAAATGGTATAGTGCATTTTCTTAAAAATAATTTATATGAATACCAAAATTGGTATAGTCCTACCAATGTCATCTCACAAAAGAACACTTCCATTTTCGTACAAGTCTACAAGGTTTTGTTTTGTTGGACATAATACAAGTTAGAATTGAGTGATATAAAGATTTTCTTGCTATTGAAGAATTTTCTTGTTGGTAGTGGAGGGTGTGTAAATGAGAGCATAACCTAAAGGGTTATTATTGAGGTGGTTGATTCGCTGAAGTGGAAGTTGATGGCTGATATGTTGAAGGAAATTATATGCACCTTCAAGGATTCTTAATGTCGAGTTAACGTAGTTTGATAAGAAAAATGGTCCACCATTTCTCGGCCAGCCAACTCCCGCTAACCATGTTTCAAAAACATTGGCTCCAACCAACACGCTTTTATGAAAAATGGCCTTAAACACTAAAATCAGTTCAAACATGATCAAAATTGCCTTAATGGATTTGATATTATCACAAATCTTCAGACAATAATTAAAGTGTCATGGAAAGTAAAAGATACAAATATGCCCTTTCTAACCCATCACCAACACTATAACTCTTGAACAAACCACCATCCATTGATGCCTACAACATAACATTTAATCCATCATATGTTAATAAGAACAAAAACATAGATATATGGACTTATATCTTAAATCCTTGTTAAAGCAATTGTGAGATATTGAATTTAACTCTAGTTTTAGCATGTCATCGAAGTTTGCTCACATGCTGATGTCGAAGTAATGCATGTTGTAGTCGAAATTTGTTCTAACATGCATTAGTCAATATTGCTAGGTTTGTTAGCATGTTGAATTGGGTCTTGCTTGTAAGTCCAATTTTTTAAGTAAGCTTGTACCCTAGGTTATCTTGTAATGGGTAATTGTTAAAAAAAACATTAGGTTAGTGTGTTAATTTTCTTATAAATAACATACTAGTCTCTCACCTTGAATAAGGAAAAATAGAAAGATAAAATTCTAATTCAAAAGTGAGAGTGTTATTTGTTATTCTTGTATACTTGTAATCTTGTTTTATGAGAAAGGAAAGAATAACAGTTTATAACCAAATACTTGTTGTTATCCTTATTTTACCCTAAATCTTAACCCTTGTGGATTTCTTGATCATAAAGAAACTGATTATACTTTGTTTTTAAGGCATCCAATTCACAACAAATTGGTGAGGTGAGCGTGAAGAAGATGTCTTCAACAAAGTATGAGATTAAAAAGTTCACCGGAGTGAACGATTTCAGTCTATGGCGGTTGAAGATGAAAGTCCTACTTGTTCAGCAGAGTTGTTTGGAAGCGTTCAAGGGAGTTGCAGCCATGGACGTTGTGTTAACGGAAAAAATAAAAGACGATCATGATTGAGAAATTCCACAGTGCAATATTATTGAGCCTTGGTGATAAGGTTCTTCGACAAGTATCAAAGGAGACGACGACATCGAGATTATGGTTGAAACTTGAAGGGTTGTGTATGGCCAAATCGTTGGTGAATCGACTCTACCTGAAGCAAAGTTTGTATTCATTCAAGATGAGTAAAGAAAAAGTGTTGGCTGAACAATTGGATACGTTCAGCAAGCCGATTCTTGATCTTGAAAATATTGATGTGAAGATCGATGATGAAGATTAAGCCTTGTTGTTGTTGTGCGATTTTCCCAGAACACATGCTCACTTAAAAGAAACTCTTTTGTATGGAAGGGAGTCGTTGACCTTTGAAGATGTTCAATATGCTTTGTACTCTAAAGATTTGAACGAACGAAAGGAGCATAAACCTTCAACAGTTGGTGAAGGTTTGGCCGTTAAGGGGAAATTCTTGCGAAAAGATGGTAAGTTCGATGAGAAGAAGGGTAGAAGTCAGCAAAAGTCTTATAATGGTGAGACATATGGTATTTGATGCTATCATTGTATCAAGGAGAGTCACATAATAAAGTTGTGCCATGAACGCCTGAAAGATCTTGGAGGTAAGGATAATGGCAACGCATCTATTATTCAAGATGATTTTGACTCATCTGATGTTCTTGTGGTTTCAAGTGGCGACTCAAGAAAGGAGTGAATTATGGTTTCAGTTGCACTTGGCATATGATTCCAAACACAGATTTGTTCGATGAGCTATGTGATCAAGATGGTGGATCGATGTTGCTGGGAAACAACAAATCTTGCAAAGTTGCAGGTATTGAATCTGTGAGATTCAAGCTCCATGACAAGTCAATAAGGCTATTGACTAAAGTCAGGTATGTACCTGATTTGAAGAGAAATTTGATTTCTCTTAGTGAATTCGACAAGAAGTGATATGTCTTTCAAGGAGAAAAAAGTATCCTAAGAGTCATGAAGGGGTCGAAGGAAGTCTTGAGAGGCGTGAAGAAACAAGACTTGCATGCCCTTTAGGCTGAAGTTGTAAGTGGTACGACAAATGTTACATCCATGAAACCGTTGTCGAAGACAGAAATTTGACACATGAGATTGGGCCATGTCAGTGAAAGGGGTTTGGTCGAATTAGGGAAACAAAATCTGCTTGGTGAAGACAAAGTCGAAAAGATGAAATTTTGTGAACCCTATGTACATGGAAAATATTGCAGTGTGGAGTTCAAAAAAGGAAAAAAAAAGAACACATGGATCCCTTGATTACATCCATACTAATCTTTGGGGGTTTGCAAGGTGCCCATCACATTTAGGAGCAATGTATTTCCTATCCATAAAGTTATGGGTATTCAAAAGTTGGAAGACTCTGGTCGAAAATCAGACTGGCATAAAGGTCAAGAGGTTGAGAACCGACAATGACCTTGAATTTTCAATGAGACATTCAATAGTTTTTGTGTTACCTCAGGTATTGCAAGGCACATAACTACTGCAGGTACTCCATAACAAAATGGTTTGGCGGAAAGGTGTAATCGAACTATTTTGGAAAGAGTTAGATGCATGTTGACTAGTGTTAGATTAAAGAAGATTTTTGGGCTGAGGTTGTTTCGACATCAACATATCTGATAAATAAATGTCCTTCGACTGCGTTAGATATGAAGACACCTGAAGAAGTTTGGTCGGGACATCCACCAGATCTCGACAAATTGAGAGTATTTAGCTGTGTGGCATATGCTCACATTAGGTAAGACAAGTAGGGATGGCAGGCAGACCCTAACCCACGGGCCCCACCCGCACTCAAACCCGAGTCAACGGGTGAAAACCTGATTTGACTGGGTTTGGGTTCGGGTTCGGGTGCCACCCGATATTTCGGGTGCGGGTTTGGGTAGTGTGAAACCCACACCCGAAACCCGAAACTACACCCGTTTAGACTTTAATTTTAATTTTAATTGTATACTTTAATTTTAATTTTAATTTAATACTTTAATTTTAATTTTAATTGTAGATTGTAGAATTTAATTTTAATTATAATGTTAAGATATTGAAGACCTTAATTTTAATTATAATTAGGGGTGTGAAAAATATCTTGTTGTATGCAAAATTTTAATTGAAATCTTATTTTGTAAGCAACAATATTATATTAGTAAATAGAACTTATAATCCTTCTTATAATTAACTAAGTAATATATATATATATATATATATATATATATATATATATATATATATATATATATATATATATATATATATATATATATATATATATATATATATATATATATATATATATATATATATATATATATATATATATATATATATATATAATTGAAAACTAATTAAATTTTTTGAAAAAAAATTTAATTTTGTGTTTTTGTTATGGGTTCGGGTTTGGGTGGAAAAACCCGAACCCAACGGGTGTGGGTGCGGGTGTTATTTTGCCACCCGAATAACCTTTGGGTTTGGGTTCAGGTTCGGGTGTTGATTTCGGGTGCGGGTTTGGGTAGTGTGAAACCCGCACCCGACCCGACCCGTTGCCATCCCTAAAGACAAGGTCGAACCTAGAGCTCTGAAATGCATGTTCATGAGATATCTTGAAGGATTAAAAACTTATATGCTATGGTTCTTAGAGCTAGGTCACAGGAGGTGTATCACTAGTTGAGATGTAGTTTTCAACGAAGCTGAGATGGATTTAAAGAAAACCAATGATGTTAACAAAGAGCTGGAACATAGAGAAATTCCTGTTGAAGTGGAGCATAATGATGCTGAATTGCGTGACCCAGACGGAGTTGAAGAAGAAGAAGAAGCAGTAGCTGTCGAAGATAAGGAGACTGATAATGACTCCTGGAAAAAGACATGTCGAGAAGAGTCATCAAGCCACCTCAAAGACTTGGTTATGCAGATCTTATAGCTTATTCCTTAATCTCTGCAAGTGAGGTTCAAAATGAAGAACCTAGAGACTATAAAGAAGTTATGAGGAGTCAAAATAAGACTGAATGGTTGAAGGCCATGAATGATGAAATGAAATCTCTTCATAATAACTACATATGGGAACTTATCAAGAAACCCACTGGAGCTAGGTTAGTCAATTGTAAGTGGATTTTCAAAGTTAAGGAAGAAATGGAAGGAGTGGTGTCGAAGAAATACAAGGTAAGATTGGTCATTAGGGGTTTCATTCATAAAGAAGGTGTCGACTTTATATATATGTTCTCTCCCATTGTGAAGCACATATCCATTCGAATGTTACTTGTCATGGTGTCACAGTTTGACCTTGATTTGGAACAAATAGATTTGAAGATTGCGTTCTTGTATGGTGATCTAGATGAAACAATCCTGATGAGGCAACCTGAAGGGTACGTCGAAAGGGGAAGGAATAGTATGTGCGCAAACTGAAGAGATTTTTATATAGGCTGAAACAATCTCTTCAACGGTGAAAAAATAGATTCGTCAAGTTGATGGCACGCATAAGTTTCATCAGAAGTCATTTCAACCACTGTGTTTACTTCAGATTTCAACTTGGTAATTCATTTGATATTTTTTTACTCTATGTGGATGATATTCTAATAGAAAGCAACAATGTAGAAGATTTAATGAGGGTAAAGGATGAACTCAATATGGAGTTCTACATGAAGGATCTGACAGTTGCGTCTAGGATTCTTGGGATTGACAATCGACGAGATAGAAAGAAGTTAAAATTATGCTTATCTCAAGAGGCATACCTACAGAAGATTATCAAAAAGTTTGGTATGTCGAATTCAAAGCCTGTTGTCACTCAGACAAACCCTTAATTCAAGATGAGTATAAATTAGTATCCCAGTACTGATGTCGAAAGAACTTATATGAATAGAATTCCATATGCTAATATAGTAGATTCTTTGATTGTATGTTATGGTATGTACTAGACCTGGCATAACATATGTAGTAAGTCTTCTAAGCAGGTACATAGAGAATCCAAGAAAGGCTCACTGGAAATTATTGAAGTGGATCCTAAGGTACATAAATGGGTCTCTGAACAGAGTCCTAATTTATGGTGGAGCCTTGAGTGAAGATAGTAAAACAGAAATTGAAGGATATGTCGACTCTGATTATGTAGGTTGTATAGATTCCAAAAAATCTATTTCTGGATACATGTTCACCATGTTTGGTACATCAATCAGTTGGAAAGCAACACTTCAGAAGGTTGTTGCCTTATCAACCACTGAAGCAGAATATATCGCCCTAACTGAAGTTGTGAAGGAAACATTGTGGCTTGAAGGTTTTGCAAAGGAGCTGAAACTTCAAGGTCGAGCTGTCATTGTTAAATGTGATAGTCAAAGTGTGATACACCTATCGAAGAATCCAGCCTATCATGAAAGAACTAAACACATCGATGTGAGACTGCACTTCGTCAGAGGGGTAATCGAGCGTGGAGAAGTCCAAGGGCTGAAGGTTTTGACAGATCATAATGTTGTTGATATGATCACCAAGATGTTGCCCAGTTGCAAGTTAACCCACTATATGCAGTTGATAAAGCTGCATGAAGAAAACTAAGTTGTTTCTTGATTTTGTAGAGTTTGTTCCAAGGTGGAGATTTGTGAGATATTGGATCGAACTCTAGTTTTAACATGTCATTGAAGTTTTCTCACATGATAATGTCGAAGTAATACGTGTTATAGTCGAAGTTTGTTCTAACATGCATTAGTCAATATTGCTAGGTTTGTTAGCATGTTGAATCAGGCCTTTCTTGTAAGCCCGATTGTTTAAGTTAACTTGTACCCTAAGTTAGCTTGTAATGAGTAATTGTTAACAAGTCCATTAGGTTAGTGTGTTGATTTTCTCATAAATAGCATACTAATGTCTCATCTTGAATAAGGAAAAATAGGAAAATAAAATCATATTCAAAAGTGAGAGGGTTATTTGTTATTATGGTATACTTGTAATCTTGTTTTAAGAGAAAGGAAAGAAAAGAAGTTTATAACACAATACTTGTTGTTATCCTTGTTTTACCCTAAACTCTAACCCTTGTGGGTTTCTTGATCATAAAGAAACCGAGTATAATTTATTTCTAGGGCATACAATTCACAACAACAAGATTCATCAATAGGACTATCGTTAACTCTTTCAAGATCCATTTCCTCAATTTTATTAGAAATCCTATTTTAGACATAAATGCGTCAAACTAATTCTAATCCATTGAATCATACGTCTTTTTTAAGCCCACTTTAAATATAATCAACTTCTTCTTTTAATCTTTTAGCTTCACCCACAACTTCATTTTTGCCAAAACTTTAAACATACATCCAACTAGTAATATACGTCTAAAATCGTCTATCCTCTAGAGGTTTGTAAACTTAGAAATTCAATAAATTAAAGTACAATCTGATCATTTGAATTGTCTGTATTGTGAGTAAAACTCCAACAAAAACCTTAAGAAATTACTTTTTAAAATGCACCAAAAAATCCTTAGCGAACTCAAAGTTGACACTATCATAACCATAATTCTTACAATCCCATGGTTACATGTTTCACCTCCTCCTTATTAAAATGTTCTTAAGCATCATCAATACTAATAGGTAAAATAAAGGTTCTCCTTATTCAATACGTATAGCTCACAAATGAATGAACATTGCATAATAAATCCCTGAAACCCCTTATCCCACTAGCGAACCATTCACCATAATGTTGTGGTTATAGTTTATTATTCTCATATGAGACATCAATGTTGGAATATTTTATAATTTAAATATTATTTGATTATTATATTCCAATAACTATTGTGTGGGCATATATATTTTAATTATATTAGCTATTTATCAAATTAAGAGCCTTAATGGATTAAGTGGTCAAATAAATTTATAAGGATATTTAGATTTCTATTTAGTAATTAATTAAATAATTATTAATTAATTGGATATGAGCTCAAATATGAGTGGATGTTAGGACGACCCATTTGGGAATAATGGGAACCATAATTGGCCATCACACTATATATATGCTATGGTCCCCAATATATTGTACACAAACAGTTTACTTCTTCTCCCCATTTGAAGAGTGTTTAAGGTATTAAGAGTACCGGTTGAGGAAGATCAACAAGCCAACAAGTGCCGGTCACTTGTCTCTATACTTTCTAGCTTTCAGGATTACCGTACAAACAAAACTTTTCTCAATAGATTCAGGTATTCCTGCAATCTCTTCTCTCATATACTAACATGTCGTAGATCATGTAATTATATATATTTTCGTATTATTTATTATATTCCACACTAAAGTAATTATGATATAATATGTAGAACATGTATATGTTATTAATTGTTATTGATTTAATTCCAACAAGTGGTATTAGAGCATGTCTTCATGTTTAGTTTATTGAGATTTGTCCTCTAACAATATTTTATTTTATTTATTTATTTTGGATAATGAAACATATATTTGAAATTCATGGTTTTTCCTTACGATATTGATATATATGTTTTAGGAAAAATTATACCCATAGTCATTTAAGTTATTTAATTGTAACAGTTAGGTCCTTTATGTTATTTTCGAGACAAACGGGTCCTTTAAGTTATGTAACGTCTTCACGTTAGTCCTTAGTTACATATTTCGTTCCAAAAAAGGTGATGTTGCACTAAAGGTGCTAATGTGTGTGCTACATTTGCTGAGTGTGCTTGTTAAATGATTTTGTTTTATCATTTATGTATTACTTACTCTTCAAATTAGATTAAAAAACCCTAACCCCAAATTAGTGAAGGTTCTTTGGAGGAGAAGGCTACACTGAAGGTTCTTTGTTGGAGACGTCATTGAATCACGCTATAACCTAAAGGTATGAAGTTGTTTTATTTCGTTAACTAAGGTGTTCGTTGTATGGTAGAAATGTTGTATCTGATAATGTTGTTGTTGGTAGAAATGTTAGGTTCCGTGTCTCATTCTTTTTTTGGTCTGTTTGTTGTTGTCGTTGTTAATAGGTTAAAAATATGGCTCATTTTGATGCGTTTTATGTTGATATCCATCATGGGGGATTTTTCGTTGGTGAAAAGTATGAAGAAGGTGAAGTTACTAATTGTAGGTTAGACACTGATAGATGGAGTTATTTTGAGATGTTGGGGATTGTTAAGGAGTTTAAGTATCCTAGGGTTCTTGAAATTTGGTATGATTTTGCTGGAACATTGAAAGCTCTGGTATATGACTTTGGTGCTTTAGAAGCCTTAAACTGGGCCAAAACTAAGGGAAAGGTTGATATATACATAGTTCACCCTATCTCACAAACTGATATAGCAGTTGCCCTACCTGAACCTCTAACTGATGTAGTTTTAAAAGTTTCCCAACCTGAGGTAAATGAACCACAACCTGAGTTTGATGAACCACAACACGAGGTAGATGAACCAATGGAAACAAATGTGCCAATTGAACCACAACCTGAGGTAACTGAACCACAAACTGAGGTAACTGAACCTACTGAGAGATCAGAACCAGTTGAGCCTATTATTGACAGTGATGACAATGCCTTATGAAACATGTTTAATGACTCAGATGATGAGAATTTAAATGATGGATTTGATGAAGTGTTAGTAGGAGAAGGAGGATTCATTTATGGGCAAAATGATCAACCAGTTGATGAACTCATACTAGATGAAACACCTAAAAAAAGAAAGAAGAACAAAGGAAGACGAAAGAAAATTACCTTTATCTCAGATCAACATAAGGTAACAATTATATCATTACAATTATGTCATTCAATCTTTTATTTTGTAATAAATATGTCATCCTGATTATAATGAATTTAAATTGTAACATTATTTGTTTATTGTTTGATTAGGGGTTGTTACCTGCAATAGAGGAATTGTTACCTGGAGTTGACCAGAGGTTTTGTGTAAGACATTTGTATAGCAATTTCAGGAAAAAGTTTCCAGAAAAACAGTTGAAGGAATTAATATGGATGGCAGCCAAAGCAACATACCCCCAAGCATTTGAGAGGGAAATGAAGGAGATGAGAAAGGCTAATGAGGAGGCATACAAACACTTGTTGAAGACCCCCTAGATTTTGGAGTAAGTCACAATTCAACTATAACACTAAATGTGATGTGTTGGTGAACAACATGTCTGAAACCTTTAATAGTGTTATAATTGGACCAAGACAAAAGCCAATTGTAACAATGTTAGAGGAAATCAGAGGTTACCTTATGGACAGATGGGCAACTAACAGAGGCATGATTGCACAATATTCTGACTCTGTACTACCAAGAATTAAGAAGGTAATTGCAAGAAGGCAAGAACTCTTAAGATACTTTATAGCAAGGTAATTAATCATGACTTGTGTGCAACATAGTTCTCTAGATGTTTTATATATTGTAATTCAGTCTTCCCTATTATGTTTTTTTAGGTTATCAGGTGACATGATGTATGGGGTAAGGCATACCAGTACAACCAGTGAGAAATACACAGTTGACCTCAAGAATTTTGAGTACTCTTGCAGGGGTTAGATGTTAAGTGGGATACCATGAAACCATGCACTTTCTTGCATCCTAAGTAGATCTGAAGACCCATTTAATTACATCCCTGAGTACTATAGGAAAGAATGTTACCAAGCTTGCTATCAACCACTGATTTTTCCAACAAATGGATAAAAACTGTGGCAAATGACACCTTATCCTGATATTCTTCCTCCCCCAACCAGAAGGGCACCTGGGAGGCCAAAGAAAAGAAGAAATAAAGATGTTGATGAAAAAAGGAAAGACATATGCAATGTGTCTAGAAAGGGGTTACCAAATAAATGTTCATCATGTGGTCTTTTTGGACATAACAAGTCCTCATGTCCTGCTGCACCAAAACATTCCAGAACTGCTGCTACTACCTCATCTCAAACTCCCAAAAATGCAGCATCCCAAAGTGCCACTGCTACACAATCTCAAACTGCCACCATTGCAACATCTCAAAGTGACACAACTACCCCAACTCAAACTAGGCATTCACAAAGGACAATTACCAGCCCTAATGTTCAACAAAGTCAAAGAGTCCAAACTAGGCTATCAGCATTTGCCCAAAATCAAGGAGTACAAACAAGAAGGTCAGTAACAGTTTCTCAACTCCTTGCCATGAGAAGGGTTGGACAGGGACCAACAGCAGCCTTTCAGCCACCAACAAGTCAGGTACCAAAGATGCCTTTTAGGAGGAAATCAAATTAGAAAATTATGCATGTAGTTTGTTTTTTGAATCTTTTGTATCTAATTTGGGATTCTGTTGTAACTAAGCATATTATGCATGTTTTGAATCTTTTGGATATTTGTTAACAATCTTGAGCAGTATGAATGTTATCAAATTTGAATATTTTGAATCCAATCAATTATGAATGTTATGAATGCTATCAAATTTGAGTCAATTCTGAATGTTTAGGATACTTTCATGTTTTAGCAGATGAGTCAATTCTGAATGTTCTAAATGATTTAGCAGTTTGAGTCAATTCTGATTGTTGCAGTATGAGTCAAGTCTAAATGTTCTAAATGTTTTAAACTGTAACAAATAGGTCCTACTACTTTTTAAATTGTAACATAAAGGACCTACTACTTTTTAAGTTGTAACAAATCGGTCATACTACTTTTTAAGTTGTAACAATAAAGGTCCTCTATTATTTTAATTTGTAACATACATACAGGTTTTAAGCCGCAACATATATGTCTGCAAATTAAGCAGGTCTTAAGTTGTAACATACATGTCTGCAAATTAACCATAAATGTCTTAAATTGTCTCAAAATACATGTCTGCAAATTAACCATGTTGTAACATACATGTCTTCAATTGTCTCAAAATAATTTGCATCAAAATAAGAAACATTAAGTCTTATAACAATCATACAAACTAACACTACAAAAATCAAAACTAAATAGATTATGACATAAAATTGCATCTTCAACATCTTCAATACGTTCTTCATCATATCTTTGTTGTAGTTGACATCCCTTTTGAGCATCTTCATATGTACATCCTTCTCGTCACATTTAGAACAGTTTGAAAATACATTGTAATGTATCTCTTGCCTTCCTTCATCATTGTGTTGGTTTTCGTACCAGAGAAAAAAATTGCACCCCACATTTTCATATTCACTCTGTTAAGATAATGGTTGACAACAAACCCAAATCAGATAAATCGTTAAGTTCAAACCCAACAAGGAACAATCATTATCATAACCAACCTAATCAAATCATACATACCTTATATTGTCTGCATCCCCAAAATAACTTTACCCAAATTTCTTCCTATCTTCTCAACTTATCTTATTAGTGCTTTGGTTCTACACTTGCATATCGGTTCGATTCCTGATTGGGATGCACTCGAAATTAATGATTTTGAGTTCTCAACCTTGCGATTAGTTCCGCTGCAACTATATTGTGTCATTGACGAAAATCTTCAGAAATTAGGGTTTAATTGGGGAAGATGATACAATTAGGTCCAAATAATTTGAATTTCGCAATATAATAAGACTTCATGTAGTAACGGACACAGTCAACAAAACAAACGAACACCTCAACACCGTTTATGTCACTTCACCTTTTTTGGAACAGAATATGTAACTGAGGACTACGTTGAAGACGGTAGATAACTTAAAGGACCCGTTTGTCTCGAAAATAACATAAAAGACCAAACTGTTACAATTAAATAACTTAAAGGACCCTGGGTATAATTTTGCCTATGTTTTAAGAGGCATAAATTTTAATGATGATTTTTCAGTAAGTTTTTTTTGTTACACTTATTTGATGTTTATGGTTTGTGTGTTATATTTATATGGATTTATGATCTTCCATATTTTGTCTGAATCTTTTAAAATAAATTTGGTTATAATATATATTTAAATGATATCTGTTTTAGTGATCATATTTGAAATTATATTTGTGATTTGAAAACTATTATATGTAAGGATCTATTTTAAGTTATAATTCATAGAATTATATTTGTGATAATGGAAAGTTTTGAATTTGACAAAGAAACTATATGATAAAGATTTGTTTGAAAATTAAAACTTGAATATTTTAGAAGAAAAATATTTGTGATTTTTTTTTTTGTTTTCTTTGGGAGATATGTTATTTAATATATATTATGCTAAATATATTTGTAATCACATATATGATTGTGATTGATGATTGAGAATCTAAAATCTATTTTTTTTAAAGAATTTTAATTTTCAACAGTTTATTTATGGCTATAAATAATATATTTAGAAATATATATTCATGTCAATTATTTGTGAAAGATAAACATTGAATTTAAATCTTATTTTTGTGATTTGATTCTTGGTTTTGAATTATAGAAAAAAGAATTATAAAATATTTTTATTTGATTTTTTAATCATTGTTTTATCTTTCAATTTGATTTACATAAAATATGCACATGAATTTGTATTTTTGAGAGATAAGATAAATAATGATTTGTTTAATATATATTTAGTTATTATATATTATTTGCATAAATATTTTGAATATTTTGAATGTCTCTCAAAATTCTAAGGTAAAAAACTAAAGATTTTATTCTTTAAATTTCAGATACTTTGGATTTTAGAATTAATTTTGTTTATTCTAAAATGATTTACTTAAAGAATTATTTGGTGTATATGTAAATTTGTTCGATATTTATTCGGGATATACAAATATTTAATATTTATTATCTGATTTGAATTTATACATTTAGCATGATTATATTAATTGAGTTTATTGTAAGTTACATACAATTTTTCTTAATCATGCAATTTATATAAATTCATAAAGCTTATGTTTTATTGTGAATTTATTTTCACACTAAGGACTTTCAAGAAATATTATTATTATTGAACGACATTCTAAATGAATATGACCTACATTTGTGGATAATGTTTTGTAAATTTAAGACTCCTACCATTGAATTTATTAAAATGTCTAGTAATTTTGATTTAGTTGATTGAAGTAACATGTTGCAAAAGTAATATCTGTTGTGTAAATTTGATTCAACCGAAATTACAAAAAATATTGTGTATAATTGTTCATGCGAACTGTTATGGTCGGCCAAAAGGAAGATACAATTTGGTCGGACAATTGCATACATGTGATGGTAAATATGTTGTAATTGTTAATTTTATCCATGTGGGTAATGATAGATGTCAAAGACACCGAACTTATTACTAATGTTTGATCATTGCGTGAGAGTACCGTTTACAGTTAATCTTTACAATCAAAGATTGAGAATTAATGATGTGTTTGGTATCTTGTTTGAGTCTTTTAATTTATAAATAAAGATGAATCTCTCTCTCTCTCTATATATATATATATATATATATATATATAATAATAATAATAATAATAATAATAATAATAATAATAATTTATTCACATATAGTAATGATGTTGAATGAGTGTAAATCTTTCAAGTGTTTATTTGATTGCACTCACACATATACGGTAAACATGTGACAATTGTAAGAATTTATTGTTTATAAATATTAACTGTCAAGGTTTGATCACTATAACAAAATACCACTAGCAATTGATGTTATTGTCTAAAGACTTGACATAAAGAAAAAAAACACTTGGTATTTTTTGGTGAGTATATTGTTTTTGGTTATCTATAAACAAATAAAGTTTATGTATCTGCAAAATAAGTTATATTTTGATTCTCAAAAGTTTTAACTTTTAGGAATAAAATATGAACGCTATGTTCTTGGATCTAGACCTTACATAAGGATAAAGAAACTCAAACTCACAATTTAGTATATTTAAAGTGAGACTCAAGTTTAAAATATGATTACACTCCAAATTACACAGGTCTATGAGCTTAAACCTTTTAAATCCAAAGACATTAGAGGTTTTATTTAAGATGACATAAATTTTGTCATATTATCTTTGCTTAAATTATAGTGCTTCTAAAGCAATAAAGAGAAGAAAAAATTCACATTGAAGTGATTACTTTTCATTAAGATTATTAAGCAAATAATATATCAATAGCACATTATGAAATTATTTAATTTTGCTAAAGCGCTATAGTTTGGTCAATTAGGTGACTTTGTCAAAAAATTAGCATATGTTATTCTCTTTGCACAATTAAGTTTATAACTATTAAAGTTAGAAATTATTCTTTAATAGAATAATTTCATAAAGTGGACAATAAAGAAGAGATTATATCAAGGGAAAATAAAATATTGTTCATTCAGTAAATACCTCTAAGGATAAGGGCAAATAAAGAATTATAAGAAAATATTATTTGAACTGACAAATGTTCAATGGTGTTGAAAGATACATCAACTTAAATGGGACAAAATTGACGAAGACTGATTTTTTTTTTCTTATATTTACTTTTAACTATTTTAGATTGTCATTATAAGCATACGTTTGTATTTAAAAGACAATTTGGGGATTGCATAAATTTTTATTTTAATATGATAACTATTTTAATGATGAATTTAATTTGTCTCTTAAATTCAAATATTATTATAGTTGTTTTAATCATGACTTGTGACAATCTAGAACTATTGAAAAGTTGAGAAATATAAAGTTTAGTCCAAGTTAAAAGATATTTTGAGACAAATTATGTAATGAGTCTTGAGAATATTGAGTTTGGGGGAGAGATATGATTAAAGAACAAAATTGAGTGAGAAAGAATTGCTTATAACTCAATTCATATAATTGTTATTTATATAGCAAATTTGGATCCTCACACAGATATTATTGTTCTTTCTCTCAATTAAATTAAGAAATTAATTCTTGAAGATCAAATTCAACATCCTCAAAAATTAGAGCATCAAGTGTCATAAAGAATTGACTGAAAAGAGAAATTTTATTTGGTATGATTGAAAGTCTCTATTATGATAGTTGTGACACTTGTTACTTGTTATAATTTTGTAGCTTCATAAGATGGATATCAAGTTAGTGTTTCTTAATGGAGACATTAAGAAATACAATATGGTACAATGAGAGAAAATTTTGTGTCAATAGATACAAACTTTATGGTTTGCGAACAGATAAAATCTATTTATGAGTTAATGAAATTTTCTTATTAGAGATACCACAATATTTCATAAGGTACTTATCTCGTTTGATTTTGAGATGTCTATTATGAAAAATTATTGGGTTTTACAAGTCCAATGGGAGTAAGTTTATGTTCCTAGTTTAATATGTGTCGATTTTATTTTATTTAGTCAGCAATGATATATGATTGTTGTGTAAAACCAAGAGATCTCTAACAAAAGCTTAGCGACGAAAGATATTGGGCACATCTCTTACTTAAAGATTATTCTCAAGGTATCACCAGATTATCACAAAAGATTTATGTGTGTATATATATATATATATATATATATATATATATATATATATATATATATATATATATATATATATATATATATATATATATATATATATATAATTCAAAATTTGAATTGTTGAAATGAGGCGACCATAATGATTGTTATAGAGAGCAAAATAACTTGTGGTCACATATTAGAGATCGAATAATTTGGAGATCATCAGAATGTTCGACTCTATTTTCTTTTGGATGTCTATATATAATGGAAATTATAACTCAACAAAAGAGAATATAAGTATTTATGTCACTTGGTTGCATATAGTAAAAGGTTTTGAAAGACAACTCGAACTATATTGTGACATAAATCAGTCGGATAATGTTTCAACAACTATTTTATAAAGTTTATTGACTTATAAGTTGTTATTGTTGAAGGATAGAACATATAGATATAAATTGTATGCTAGATGACTTACTAATTTAAGACTTGACATATAAGGTATTTCATATGATTGTTCGCACTAAGGATGTCCTGGATTAGTGGGAGTCACTCATTATTTATGTTTTATAATATTGTTTTGATATCGATACAGACTTTATGTTAAGATTACTTGCATAAATAAAGTTTATAAGGTTATTATTGTTATAACCATTTATGTATCGTTTGTGCAAATACTAAATTTGCAAACTTCAGTCTGATCTCAATAAAGAATTCAGTTGGACCAGTTGGAAATAGGCATGATTCAGAGATCACATTATATGAAACTTCCATGCCACTCATCCATATCGATCTATGTTGTAACGCCCCGATTTTTAACAGCGAGAGTGTCTTTAAAAGGTACTAAAATAAGTTAAAGGTTCTCTTTGTATGATGATAGTGTCCTTTTTTTTGTTCTTTCTAAATGTAGCTCTTTCTAAAAGATGATACCACAAAGTTTATAGTTATTAAGGTTTTGAGAGCTTAACATGTTTTATAGAAGAGGTTAGCAAACAATTTTTGAAACATAGTTATACTATACAACTATAAGGACAAGGGTCAAAGGATAATAAGTCTATATAAGTTAATAATACAAACTAAAACCAACAAAATAAAAGTCCTCAACAGACACTCACCCAGGAGAGATACCCCAAGGAGAAAAATCTAACCAAGTGTAACGATGTCATATGGTGCACGCCATCTGTACTAAAGAACTCCTACCAATCACATAATCCACTCACTAACGACATCCATAGTATCCTCTTGGCCCAGCTCCGCACAACCCATTACACGCACTCAGTAAGGTATGATTCGAACCACTCACATAATCTCCACTTTCAAACTCATGATCAGATGGATCCTCAATATCAGTATCCCCATCCTCTCTTACGTCTAGCTCCGAAGATGGCAAACGTACTGGGTCACGTTGGGGAGGCTCATCCATGGGAAAAACATCACGGGTGAACATGGAGTAAGGTCCAAGTGACATACCTAAGTCTATGGATGGCATAGATAAGTCATGGAAAAAGGGAACTCCTCCTAAGGCTGGAGTACACGATGGTCCAGATGGGGGGGGGGAGGAAGGAATCAACAATCCAAATTGATCAATCGTACCAACGAGGAAGCTGGAAATGACTAGGGAAGCGAGAATCTGAAAAGTCAGCGCTCGACGAGAACATGCAATCTTTGGATCCCTACCAGCGACAATGGTAGTCTCCAAAACAATCTCGGTATATGAGATTTGTCCTAGGGTCGGGTCGAACCTCTAAGACGTCTCAGTCCAACCTTCAGGGAAGCTGAAATCCATCGTCTTCGATGGTGACATCTCCACATGTCTGGGTGACGTCATGATCTATTGGCGTATCCTCCCACACATCCACTGAAAGGGGCATCAATTCAAAAATAACAAATATACAAGAATGGTGCAAAAAGCATAAACAAAGAATACATTATACATGGCTAGAGATCTCATTCTAACGCATGTATATAATCATTTACAATAATAATACATATAGCAAAATCAGGACTCATCCTTAATGCAATGTCTATATGTTGATGCATATGATTCCAGAATATCAATCCCACCTCAAAGGGTCGTGGTATCGCATAAAGATTTAGCGCCAATAAGGTGATGAGTATCAACCCATCAGTCAGACTCAATGATCCACAATGGGATAAGATGGTTCCCTATCGGACACGCACCTCGTGCCACCTCTCCGGTGTGCACCTCGTGACTCCTCACCGGTAGCCACGTAACCATGAAATGTATGAGCATACAATTCCCTATATGTATATATGTTTCAATACATGATTAACATTACCACATCTCATATATATAAATTTATCAAATCTTTGCACAAATATATTTACACATCATCTACTCACCTTCACAATTAGTCACCTTCAAAATAAACACGTAATAAGTTACAGAACAAATATATATATATATATATATATATATATATATATATATATATATATATATATATATATATATATATATATATATATATATATATATATATATATATATATATATATATATATATATATATCAAAAGAAATATTCAAAAATGGAGAGATGTCCTTACAGTTACTAAGATCGGAGAAACTGAAATTTGAAGTTGGCTGATCGGTCGGTTGTACACCTTTATCTAAAATGAACTAAATTAGAATATACTCATATGTTGTAACTTCCTGTGTCATCCAGTTTATTATTCTTTTAATTATTAATTATAAGAATCGTAAACCACTTATATTCTTCTACTATAACTATTTAACATACAAAAGAACAAAATTTTGTGAAAGTATTGATCATTTGGCTATGTATATTTTTCTTCATAGTATCATTTCACTTATAAGACAAACTTACGAAAAATTTCTAATGATTTAAGTTTATAGAAATAAATTAATAATTTATAATAGATATTATTTTTGTAACAATTATTGTTCTTATTATTATCTAAAAAAATACCATACGTACTTATTACTTCTACTAAATCTAATATATAGTCTTGTAGAAAGTATAAGTAAAATTATTTAGTTGTAAATTAAAATATAATTACTACCCATTAAAATGGCAAAACAGGTTATTATTTGAAACCTTTAAAACAAAATTATTTGAACTTAAGGTTAATCTCCTTTAATTTTGAAATTTTCCTACGTATTAACTGCACATCTTAAAATAGTATTTGATCCTAAAATTTTGTTTTAATAGTTTAATAATTATTAGTCATAGATGAAATTTTATTTATAAATCATCTCACAAAATTTTCAATTAAATTTAATAACAAGGTAGTAGCAAGAGGTATTATATCCTTAATGAACCATAAAAATTATAAAGTGGAATTATTATTTTAAAGATAATTTAATTGTATAAATAAATGGTTGAAATTTACCTTAACTAATAAGGATGAAGAGAGACCTAGTTGGGGAATAATGAAAGAGTGTGGAGAGTCTTGTTTTTCTTTTAGAGAATGTTTTACTAGAGTTAAATTAAGTAGCTTGTAGTTGGATATATATATATATATATATATATATATATATATATATATATATATATATATATATATATATATATATATATATATATATATATATATATATATATATATATATATATATATATATATATATATATATATATATATATATATATATATATATTGTACTCATGAAATAGAATTTTTTTACCCAAATACCCCACTTTTCTGAAAAAATTCCCCAAATACTTCACTTTTTAAAAAAAATTCCCAAAGTACCCCAGTTTTTTGAGAATTTTGTGAAGGTAAGCCAAACCAATTGGCGATCATGTACATCCCTTATAGAGGGGCCGCCAATTGGTTTGGAGACACCATAAAGTGTCTCCATTCCAATTGGCGCCTATGTACAAAAATTGTATAGGGTCGTCAATTGGTTTGGAGACCATGTACAAGTTCAAATTTCCTATTAATAAGAGTTGTGTGCTCAAGTATTTTCACATTCTTTTCTCTCATCGCTTCTGGTACACATGTAACACAAATATCATGTATACACGCCGCTATGGAAAAGTGATTTTTTCGAGAGAGAAACCTCTGATCGATATGTTGTTCTGGAATATCCAAAGTCTGAATCAACTGAGGAGGGAGCTGAATCGCTGGCTAGAGGAAGAAATCGGTGAAGGGGAAAAAATTCGCAGTATTGAGAGATATGATAGGATGCGTGGATGGGTCCGAGTTAAGACTGATGCGGAAGCTAGGAAAATGATGTTTGGACCTAATGAAATCAGGTTGATTGTTGTAATCAGTTAGGAATGTTGTGTTTATTTGTTGTATGTGTTGTTTAGATTAAGTTTATTTAAGTTATTATGTTGTTTTCTGTTAACATTGTTGTAACACAAAGTTCTTAATATATGAAAATATAAGGTTACAACAAGTTATTATTGTGCAGAGCTGGATCCCACATTTGGACATTTTTCTTGTTGTGTCCAGGCTGACGACATACAATACACAATCTTATCATTTTATCAACCATATCCATTTCGGTTCTTATACGCATGCTGTTTGGACGACCTTTTTTCTTTCGTCGCATCTGATCGTTGTGCCAAACTATGTTCCCCTGGTATGGAGGCCAGTATTCCTCCATTGGTAACACTGCGAAGCTTTCATTGTAGACATTCATCACGTTAATAGTCTTATAAACATCAGATAGATATTTGTATGGGTCCTAAAGAGCATGCATGCAGGCCGCAATTACCTGTGAGCAAGGTACCCGAAAGGCTTGATACTTGCCACAATCACACCAGCATTTGTCTAGTCTGACAACATATTCCAAAAAAGGTCTTCCTTCACTGTGATCAATTGTTTCCTTAACACTGAAATTTCTCCCATGACGGTCAAAGTTTGTGACTGAATGTGTGCTAACCTTGATAGTTTCATCTTTCATAACTTTCATTATGCATGTACTGTAAACTTGACCAGACATTAACATTGCATTCCATTTTTTTCCTCTTGTTGCAAATTGAGATGCCAACCTAAAATAGGTTGATCGTACCACTGTTGTTATAGGTAGGTTTCTAATTCCTTTGAAGACACCGTTCATGCATTCTACAAGATTTGTTGTCATGTGGCCCCAATGACATCCACCATCAAATGCCCTTGTCCACTGGAATGTTTTCCAACCACCTTCCTGCATCTGCATTTGACAATCTAATTTCGTCACGATAGTATTGAAATGATGGTTGAGTTAAAGCATACCCTACATTCACAAGTTTTTTGCGAAGGTTCTTGTCTTTGATTGCACGCATGAAGTTTTGTGTGATATGCCTAATGCAATAGACATGGGTAGATAGAGGATTGTGCCATCAGTTATCTTGGTTATTGTAGGCACTCTCGATAGCAGCATGTCTATCTGAAATCAAGCAGAGATTGACTTGTGGAGCAACATGTATTCTGAGATTCTTTAGGAAGAAACTCCATGCAGATGCAGTTTCACCTTCAACTAGAGCAAAGGCAATGGGAAAGACATTATTGTTGTCGTCTTGTGCAACTGCCATCAACAATGTACCCTTGTATTTCCCGTACAACCATGTTCCATCAATCTGAATAATAGGTTTGCAGAATGAAAAACCTTGGATGCATGGTTGAAAAGCCCAGAATAGTCGGGGAAATATTACATTTCCTTCCAAAACAGATCCATCAGGCCTACATGCCGAAACTGTCTGCATGATTACAACAGTCCCTAATGTTTGTGTCTTTAGTGCCATCAAAAATCGGGGTAATTCTTTGTAAGAATACTCCCAATTGCCATAAACCTTTTCAATGGCCTTTGTTCTTGCAAGCCACGCCTTCTTGTACGAGGGAGTATAATTCTTTGTACGTACAATATGAGATATTATTATACTCACTTTCACCATTGGATCCCTGTTGACAAGGGGCAAGATGTCTCGACATATCAAGGCATCACTTAATTTTCGGTGATCCTGGACAATGTTAGAGGCAGTGCAAGTATGGGGTGGAGCTAATGAAACTATCTTCCAACAATCATTTTTTTTTACTGTAAGACGCAGCAAGTCGAAATTTGAAAATTGGGTTACGACAAATAACGACATACCTTCTTGAGTCGGTTCTATCCACGGTGAAATCAACAGAATTATCCATGTGATATTTTATAATAGCTCTTACGCATTCATCCTTTGTAGGGAATTGGTCTCCCTCTTTCAATTCACCAATAGAGCGTTTATAAGGGTTGAAAAAATCATCTGCGGAGACTTCATCATCATCATGCAACTCCAACCCCATCATATGTTCAGGCAGGAAATATGTCTGGTGTTAAGGGACTGGATGGGCGTCATCTTCAGTGGTGTTGTTTAACAGAAGATCGAGATGTGTTTCATTTTCTTCTTCTTCGTTGTCGACAATGTCGACTTCGGCTGCAATTTCACCTGAATATTATGTTTCCCCTGAATCATTATCTTCTGATTGATTGATCACCTGAGATTTTTTAGATGGAACAGTTTGCTGTAGTATAACATAGACCTCAATTGTGTTGAACCCAGAATGTTCGTGACTTACAAACATATTCTCAATATCTTCATCATCGCGAACTTTAAGAGGAAAAAATTTAACGTGGTTAGCATCAAAGAAAACAGGGTTTTGATATATGACTTGTGAGATATGACCAGACCCTAATTTTGATTCTAACTTATCTTTAAAGTGCACAAAATTTGACTTTCTATTGAGTGTAAATTGAATAACATCAGTGTTTTGAAAATTGAAGCCATATTCATTAGAGGTAAAAGTCTCTCCGTTTTAGTGGGCGTTAACATAATATCTGAATGCAGATGACATTGTTAATAGGTGCACAAAAAAATATATTATGGGACTAGGTTTGAATTGCCAAAAATTTGCATGCATGCTACGTATTTAAATTGCATGTAGCATTAATGTTGTCTCCACTTGGATTGGCGACAACATTAATTGTTTGGTCTTGGTCGCCATTCAAATTGGCGACAGCTTTAATGTTGTCTCCCATGCATGCATCCTGCACCCTCAGCTAAGTATAGCTCCCAATTCCCATGCATGCAGAATGATTCCCATGCATGCAGGTTTGACAAGACCAGTCAACATTCGCCAGTTGACTTGGCGACCCCTCTTAAAACTTTGCCTTGGTCGCCAATTGACCTGACGAGCATTTAAGGAGGGCTACGTGAATTACATGCAACACTTTTCCTAGGTCTCTTATAAATGCATGCAATTTCTTCCTATCTTGTCACTTCATCCAACACTTTCTTCTTATCTCAAATATTCTTTCCCGATTATTATTTCTCCGACTAATTGATTATCTGACATAATGTCACTACTGACTATGGGTGAAGCACACAATGGCACAGTCGCAAACATTGCGGAATATGTACGTTCAAATTTTATTATCTCATTGTATTATTTTCATTATTATTTACAAATTTTTATTTTTTATAGGATGTTTCTAGATTCCGTTGTCATGGCCATGAATATATTGCACCCGATATTTTAATCGAACCTTATATTGAGCTTGCCGGTTTCGGACATGTAAGCAAAATCATGTCTTGGTCAGTGGATGCAAAGTCTATACTTGCTTTGCGAGAGAGGTGGCGTCCAGAGACACACACTTTCTTTTTGCCAACGGGTGAATGTACTGTCACTTTAGAAGATGCGTACATGTTACTTGGGTTACGTATTGATGGTAAGGCAGTCAATGGACCGACAAACCACCCAAATTCAATTTGTGTGGAACTTCTGGGTGCCGAATTGTTGGAAGAGAATCACATAGGCCAAGGTATATTACTTTCACGTCTCAAGGCATATTATAGTTCTCTAGTTTTAAACGAAGACTCTACAGAAGAAGAAAAAATAATTAAAACTAGGTGTTATCTTATGCTTTTATTTGGTATATTTTTATTTTCCGAAGGCACTAGTTCTTCTATGCACATTATGTATTTACCACTTCTAAGAAACCTAGAAAGGACTAGGGAGTATAGTTGGGGTTCCGCATGTTTGTCTTATTTATATAGCTCGTTATGTAAAAATGCGACGAAAGGCACATCTACATTTTCTGGATGTGCCGTTTTGCTCAAAGCATGGGGTTGGTCTCGGTTGCCATCTATTGCCCCGGTCAACGAAAACGCATTCTCATTCCCGTATGCTCAAAAGTAAGTTAATTGTATCATATTAATTTGTTCACTTAAATATTCCATTTAATTGATTATTGTTTCTAATTGTTATTTTTACACTATTTTCTGTGTCAGATGGTTGGCAAAAGGTATGAATTATAGTAGATGCCCAAGACACTGCATCATTCAGTACCGCAATCTCTTGGATCATTTTACTTCAGCAGATGTAATGATCACTAAAATAATCAATTAATTTTTTTAACAGAACATTTTTCTATAATCTAACACTTTTCTGATTTACAGTTCATTTGGCGTCCATATCTAGGAATGGACCATGATCACCATATCAGAGAGGAAGACGCAGCTGTTTGGACTGCATGTGTGTTGATCATCAGACACACTACTGTGGAGATGCACAACAGTTATCGTGTCAAACTCCAGTTCGGAATGCATCAAGACATCCCAGATCCCCCAACTGGTCTTGGTCAGTGGCATCTAAAAAAAGTCAACGACCAATGGAACCTTCCGGATTGGAAAGACTTTGCAAAATCTGAGTGTCGTAAATGGAGAAACCGTCACCAATATGTCTTACGTGAACCGGTAATGGCAACCCCTTCTATACCAACCAATACTTATATGGTTTGGTATAGATCAGTTGCAACTGGTTATCTATCCGAAGATAGGTATCTACACGACCCACGCCAGACCACTTACACACAAGAAGCTTCCACGTCTCACCAACGAAGAAACTATCAACAACCTTGTTACTCACAACTTCCTACACAGACTCAAACTCACTTTCCAAACATCCCAGATACCCAACCATAATACCAAGAACGTCCCTCGTACCATATCCAACAAAATGAATATTGTCAAGACGCTCAAACATCTCACCATAGCCGACACACACAAACATCACACCACAACCGACAAACACAACCATCACAACCACCATACGACTTTCAAACACCACTACCCTTTCAACCATTCACTAATGAAGCCTTCACACCAATGTCCCCTTTCAATCGTCCAGGTCGCACACCGATGACTCCATCATCACATCCAAACTACTCTGACATGGGTCACAACCTCAGTTACGGCATGTCGTCCTTCAATACGCAAGACTTTGTAGAATTGATAGAATATATGAGGCAGTCTAATGATGTTCCGGAGACCTCAACTCCACAAACACCTGGGGTGAATCAATAACAAGGGCAGCGACTGCAGCGAATGAGGATACCTAGGGGATGTGGAACCGGCGGGCGGTATGCCCAACCCGGTCGTGGTCATCATTAAATTATGTATTTTTAATTATAATTATGTATTTTATATTATTTAATGAAAATTATTATTATTAATATCATTTTAATTTATTTATTTTTTAATAGTTTTTAATAAAAGTTTGAACTTAAACATGGTCTCCAAACCAATTGGCGACCCTATACAATTTTTGTACATAGGCGACAATTGGAATGGAGACACTTCATGGTGTCTCCAAACCAATTGGCGACCCCTCTATAAGGGTATACATGGTCGCCAATTGGTTTGGCTTCCCTTCACAAAGTTCTCAAAAAATGGGGTACTTTGGAATTTTTTTTAAAAAGTGGGGTATTTGGGGAATTTTTTCCAAAAACTGGGGTAATTGAGTAAAAAATACCATGAAATATTACCTCTTAGTCTTAAATCCTATTTGGATTAGATAAGTATATCATTAAAGATTAATCCTACACGTTTTTTTTACTATGAGTCATCATAAAAATAATTATTGCTCACATGGGGTCGTAATTACCCATCACTTCCTACTCTGCATGATATCTCCCAATATTATCCTCTAATGATGGTTATATTTTTCTCGCATTAGTGCAATTTCCGGTGTTATATGAGACTGATAAAATGTCTGAAATAATTTTTGCTAATAATAAAATTCTTCTTCTGGTTATTCTATACCATAATAAAAATAAAAATCGGTCGAGAAAAAATTATTATTATTATTATCATTCCATCGGAAATAATTTTGTGATTTTATCCATAAAATTTCATTTTGTACTGAGACTATTTAAAAAAAATTAAGCAGTTAAAATTCATTTATTGGAGAGACCGGAAATTAGTTCAGACGGAGAAAAATATTTTTATTTTATAATTCTATCAAAATAATTTTGTTATTCTATCTTAAATTTTCGTTTGCAAAAATGAGTTGTTTTCGAAAATTTAGGCAGTTACTTTGTCTAACGCTAAAGGGACTGGAAATCGATATTTTTAGAATTATCCTAATATAATATAAATGACGAATATGCGATCAACTCCACTTATTTATTTATTTTAAAATTACGGGTCTTACAAATGTCATCAAGTACATTTAAGTGGTGATCGTCGGAGTTTCGTCACGTTATACGTCAGTGACAATAGCCGCGGTGGTCCCTTTATTGATGTATGAGGTGAACCAGATTGTAAAGTTGAAATCTAAAGATAAATAAAATTCGGATACACGCCTACAGAATTGTGTTATAATTATTAAAAATATATTGCCCAAATGGGAGATTGTTTTATAATTTAAATATTATTTGATTATTATATTCCAATAATTATTATGTGGGCATATATATTTTAATTATATTAGCTATTTATCAAATTATGAGTCTTAATTAATTAAGTGGTCAAATAAATTTATAAGACTATTTAGATTTATGTTTAGTAATTAATTAATTAATTAATTAACTAATTAATTGGATATGGACTCAAATATGAGTGGATGTTAGGATGGTCCATTTGGGAATAATGAGAACCATAATTGGTCATCACACTATATATAGGTTGTGGTCCCCAATATATCGTACACAAACATCTAACTTCTTCCCTCCATCTGAAGAGTGTTTAATGCATTAAGAGTACCGGTTGAGGAAGATCCAAAAGCAAACAAGTGTCGGTCACGTCTCTACACTTTGTAGCTTTTAGGATTACCGTAAAAACAAAATCTTTCTCAATACATCCAGACATTCATGCAACCTCTTCTCTCATATACTAACACTAGTTGTATACCCGTGCGATGCACAAATATATGTAATATTAAATTAATATTTATAATAAAATTGACAACAAATCATACTAAATTATAATCCTAGAAGTTCTTCCATATAAAATTTCCCCCCAAAAACCATAATAAATAATATCATAATTAATTAAATAAAAAATATTAATCATACTAAATTATAATCCTATAACTTCTCCATCAATTTTTTCTTCCAAAAATTTTAAGGCTAAAATTGGTATTTTAATTTCTACAAATATATAATTTATGTAAATAATAATAATATTAAATAATTAATTAAAATAAAATCAACAAAATATGGAGCTTCACACTTCCACTAAATAAATATTGTATTTAACTTAAATAATAATTAAAACATGTTGTATTTAACTTTATAATAATTATTAATATAAAAAATATCATTACACTAACCTCATAATAACTTCTCCACTTCCATGATTTTAATTAATCTTCACTATCCGCTCTTTCTAACAAATCCTTACTCCCTATATAATTAATATTGCATTCATTATATGTATGTCTATCTTCGTTATTTTTTCCCCATTTTTCTTTCTACATAAACTTTAATGTATCATTTTTTATACACTTCTCTTTTTTGTTTTTACAGGTTAGTTTCACTTCCTATTAAGGTAAATATTGATCTCTTATATTTAAAAGATTATAATGTTAAAATCGTGCAACATAAGAGTTTCAACATATTATTATCATTGTTTTAATTTGTTTTGTTTTTATTTTATGATACATTCTACTATACTTTTTTTATTAGTTTTTATAGGTTACAAGGTTGTAATTTTACTATGTCATGCCGAATCAATCGGTCAATTGAAAGTCGGACAATATACTTATTTGATTTCCGCCAAAAATTTTAAGGCTAAAATTGATTGTTTAACCTCTATAAGTTTATAATTTATAATAAATAATAATAATATTAAATTAATTAAAATAAAATCAGTAAAATACGGATCTGCAAACTTCCACAAATAAATGTTATTTAAATTAACCATAAAAATATCATTACACTAATCTCCCAAATCTAAATGAATATTTTTGGGTAAAATCAACTTAAATAATATTTAAAACGTGTTGTATTTAACTTAAATAAATTAATTTTTGTTGTTAGTTGTAATGGAAGTAGTGGAAGTTACTTATAAACTATTTTTAATGGAAATTATGTCCTTATTATTTTAATATTTTTTTAATATGTAATTATTATTTATAATTATTAATGAATAATTTGGATGTGTCCTATCTTTTAGCCACTATAATTTTAATCATAATTATTAATACATCTAAGAGATTGATTGGAATAAAAATACATCCAAAAGAAACCTCTCCCAGTGAGTAACCACGTATCAAACCTTTTTTTTTCTCTTAGTTCACTAAAAAAAGATTCTTACAATTTAGTCATTAATAGTTGATTTAAAAAATGGTTAAAATATAGGACAAGTAATTTTCTTTTTCTTATTACAATTTACTTTATATAGCCCATTAACTCTATTAATTCATAATTATTCATAAATTTTTCATCCATAATTGATCATATTGCATATTATATATATATATATATATATATATATATATATATATATATATATATATATATATATATATATATATATATATATATATATATATATATATATATATATATATATATATATATATATATATATATATATATATATATATATATATAGTTTGGAGATTTATTCTTTATTTGATTAAGTAGCACTAAAATGTCTAAAAGATGATGGGTTAAAAGAAATCAACGAATTAGAAAAAATATTTGTCTATTCAAATATACCGTGTGTATTCTCTCTTCCTAATTTTATTGTTTTCTAATTATTAATTATATTTTTTAAGTATACTTTAAAACATTTTAGGTGAATTTCTCTACTCTAAATTTATTGTTTTTATTTTCTCTCGCTCATTCGTTATGTTTTCTTTTGTAGGTGTAAAATTTGAATCACCACAAAAATAACATCAAACGATGAATTAGAAGAAATGTTTTTCTCTATATATCTATGATATTTATTTTTATTTCTTACATTAGTACTGATTTTAAATTTTTAGTTGTTTTATAACATAGGTGTTCTCTTCCTAATTTTATTGTAGTTTTCTAATTCTTAATTATGTTTGTTTTTTTTAGATGTATACATTTGAAGCATCACAAAACTAATAATATTCATTTTTAAATATATGATTTTTATTTTTATTGTTGCTTTCTATTTCTTAATTGTATTTTTTTTATGTACATATGATGCTGAAGAATGTGAGTTCTAAGAGAGACTTAATTAGAAATATTTCTTTTTTCTTTTTTTTTTTGTTGTTTATAAATTTTTAGTTGTATTTTATAGGGGTATTCTTTGAGTTATCGTAAAATATGTATTTTGGATTAAAAAAATAATCTGAATAGTAGAAGGAAACGACTTAAAAAAAGTTTTAGTTTTTTCTAAAGGATATACTTTGAAGTATCACAAAATATTTATTTTGGATTAAAATATAATTTGGATCGTAGAAGAGATTTTTTAAAGATGAATACTCTTTAAATTTTGAATTTAACTCTATGCATGGTACTAAATGTAAATGTTCAAATAAATTATTATAAACCAACACATAATGTAATTTATATCATTAAAATCTACACTTTTTTTTTATCTTCTATCATTTATGAAATTTGTGATTTTCTATCTTAATTTCACAACTCTATTTATTTTATATTTTAATTATTATTTTGATGTGAAATACAACTGGTCTATTTTTTATTTATTAATTTTATGAAAAATTTATTTTAAATAATACTATAAAACATCAAAACAATTAAACTATATTATAATTAGATATTATAAATTAGAGATACAACTAATATAAAAATTACTTATATTATTATTTTTTAAATTATAATAATTATTATTAATATTTAATAATAATATAATCGTGCATTGCATGGATGTTCTCGTATTATTTATTATATTTCGCACTAAAATAAATATGATATAATATATAAAACATGTATATATTATTAATTATTATTAAGTTAATTCCAACAATCGATTCATGAAAAACCATTCACCAAAATGTTGTGTTTATAGTTTATTCTTCTCCTATGAGATATCATTTCATGAAAAACCATTCACCAAAATGTGAATGTTGTGGTTATAGTTTATTCTTCTCCTATGAAACATCAATTCATGAAATAATTTCGAATTAGTGCCTTCTTAACCAAACCAATTATGTTGATGAAACATCTATTTAGTCTAAAAAAAGAGACATCATAATTATTTAGAAATAAGAGAAGTTATTAACTCTAAGATTATAGTTATTTGGAACAATTTTATATATATATATATATATATATATATATATATATATATATATATATATATATATATATATATATATATATATATATATATATATATATATATATATATATATATATATCCAAAATTATAATTATATCATAATATCACGAACTTATCATTTAATGTTGTGAATATGATACCTTAGAAAACAAAGTATAATAGGTTTCTCAAAAAACCCACAACGGTTAGGATTTAGGGTTACCAAAGAAAACAACAAGGATTGCTTATAAACTGTTATTCTTTCCTTTCTCTTAAAACAAGATTACAAGAATAACAAATAACTTCTCTCACTATTGAATTAAGGTTTTATCTTCCTATTTTCCCTTATGCAAAATTTGAGATACTAGTATGCTATTTATAATAAAACTAACACACTAACCTAATGAGTTTTTTTTTAACAATTACCCATTACAAGCTAACTTAAACAATTGGATGCATAACACAAGACCCAATTAAACAACATGTGAGCGGACTTCGATGACATGCTAACCCTAGAATTTGTTCCAATTTCTCATAAATCTCCACCTTGGAACAAACTCTATAACAACAAGGAAACAATTAAACATACATACTAGAACTGGCTTCGACTACAATATGTATAACTTCTGCACTAGCATGTGAACTAGCTTCGACTTCATGTTAAACCTCTTTCGTATCTGAGTTCGATCCAATATTCCACAAATCTCCACCTTGGACCAAACTCTATACAAACAAGAAAACAAAACTAGCTTTCTTCATGCATCATTATCAACCGCATATAGTGGAAAAACTTGCAACTGGGAAACGTCTTGGTGATCATATCAACAACATTATGATCTGTCGAAACCTTCAGCACTTGGACTTCTCCACGCTCGATTACCCCTCTGATAAAATGCAACCTCACATCAATGTACTTGGTTCGCTCATGATAGGCTGAATTCTTCGACAGGTATATTGCACTTTGACTATCATATTTAACAGTGATAATTCGACCTTGAAGTTTCAGCTCCTTTGCAAAACCTTCAAGCCACAATGCTTCCTTTACAGTTTCAGTTAGGGCGATATATTCCGCTTCAATGGTTGATAAGGCAACAACCTTCTGAAGTGTTGCTTTCCAACTAATTGTTATTCCAAACATAGTGAAAACATATCAAGAAATAGATTTCCTAGAATCCATACAACCTGCATAATCAGAGTCGACATATCCTTTGATTGATGCTTTACTATCTTTACCCAAGGCTCCACCATAAATTAGGACTCTATTCAGAGACTCATTTATGTACCTTAAAATCCACTTCAATGCTTGCCAGTGAGCCTTTTCAGGATTCGACATGTACCTGCTTACAAGACTTACTGCATATGTTATGTCAGGTCTAGTACAAACCATATCATACATCAAAGAACCTATTATATTAGCATATGGAATGTTATTCATATAAGCTCTTTCGACATCAGTACTGGGACACTGTTCTATACTCAGCTTGAATTGAGGGTTTGTTGGAGTCACAACAGGCTTTGAATTCGACATACCAAACTTATGAAGAATCTTCTTCAAGTATGCCTTTTGAGATAAGCATAATCTCGATTCTTTTCTATCTCTCCGGATGTCAATCCCAAGAATTTTGGACGCAACTCCCAGATCCTTCATATCGAACTCCTTATTGAGTTTATCCTTCACCTTCATTACATCTTCAACATTGTTGCTTGCTATTATAATATCATCCACATAAAGCAACAAAATAACAAATGAATTACCAGGTCAAAATGTGAAGTAAACACAGTGGTAGAACTGACTTCTGATGAAACTTATGCGAGCCATGAACTTGTCGAATCTCTTATTCCACTATCGGGGAGATTGTTTCAGCCCATATAAAGATCTCTTCATCTTGCATACATACTCTTATTTCCCCTCTTCGACATACCCTTCAGGTTGTCTCATCAGGATTGTTTCATGAAGATCACCATACAAGAATGCAGTCTTCACATCCATTTGTTCTAGTTCAAGGTCGAACTGTGCCACCATGGAAAGCAACATTCGAATGGACCTGTGCTTCACAATAGGAGAGAACACATCATTGAAGTTGACACCTTCTTTCTGAGTGAACCCCATTTCAACCAACATTGCCTTGTATCTCTTCGATGTCACTCCTTCGATTCCTTCCTTAACTTTGAAAATCCATTTACAGATGACTAACCTGGCTCCAATAGGTTTCTTGATCAGTTCCCAAGTGTTATTATCATGAAGAGATTTCATCTCATCATCCATGGCCTTCAGCCATTCAGTCTTATTTTGACTCCTCATAACTTCCTTATAGTCTCTAGGTTCTTCGTCTAGAACCTCACTTGTAGAGATTAAGGCATAAGCTATAAGATTTGCATACCCAAGTCTTTGAGGTGGCTTGATGACTCTTCTCGACCTGTCTCTTACCAATAGGTAGTCATTATCAGTCTTCTCATCTTCGACAGTTGTTTCTGCTTCTTCGACTTCATCAGGGTCATGCAATTCCGCATCACTATGCTCCACCTCAACAGGATTTTCTCCCTGTTTCATTTCTTCGACAACATCGTCAGTTTTCTTGAAAGCCATCTCATCTTCATTGAAAACTACATCTTGACTGGTGATACACCTCCTGTGACTTGGCTCTAGGCACCATAAACTATAAGCTTTGACTCCTTCAGGATATCCCATGAACATGCATTTCAGAGCTCTAGGTTCGACCTTGTCTTGCCTAATATGAGCATAAGCTACACAGCCAAATACTCCTAGTTTGTCGAGATTTGCTGGATGTCCTGACCAAACTTCTTCAGGTGTTTTTATATCTAACGCAGTCGAAGGACATTTGTTTATCAGATATGTTGCTGTCAAAACATCCTTAGCCCAAAACACCTTCTTCAATCCAGCACTAACCAACATGCATCTAACCCTTTCGAGGATTGTTCGATTAAATCTCTCAGCTAGACCATTTTGCTGAGGAGTACCTGCTACAGTTTTATGCCTTGCAATCCCAGACTCGACACAGTAACTGTCGAAAGCTTCATTGCAGAATTCAAGGCCATTATCAATTTTCAACCTCTTGACCTTTCTGCCAGTTTGAGTTTCGACCAGAACCTTCCAACTCTTGAAATTCTCAAAAGTTTCATCCTTCGTCTTCTAAATGAATACCCATAACTTTCTGGAATAGTCATCAACTATGGATAAAAAATATCTTGCACCTGAATGTGAAGGATTCCTTGCAGGCCCCCAAAGATCAACATGGATGTAATCAAGGGATCCATGTGTTCTTTGTTTACCTTTGTTAAACTTCACCATACATGATTTACCAAATACACAAGGTTCACAAAACCCCAAGTTCTCGACTTTGTCACCACCTAGAAGGTTCTGTTTCCCCAGTTCGACCAAGCCTCTCTCGCTGACATGGCCCAATCTCATGTGCCATAATTTTGTCTTTGACAATAGTTTTATGGATGCAACATTTGTCGAACCACTTACAACTTCAGCCTCAAGGGTATACAAGCCTTGATTCTTCACGCCTCTCAAAACTTCCTTCGACCCCTTCATGACTCTTAGGATACTTTTCTCTCCTTGAAAGACATATCCCTTCTTGTCGAATTCAGCAAGAGAAATCAAATTTATCTTCAAGTCAGGTACATACCTAACTTCAGTCAATAGTCTTATTGACTTATCATGGAGCTTGAATCTCACATATTCAATACCTGCAATTTTGCAAGCTATGTTGTTTCCCAGCAGCACCGATCCACCATCTTCATAACATAGCTCTTCGAACAAATCTTTGTTTGGAGTCATGTGCCAAGTGAAACCTGAATCCATAATCTACTCTTTTCTTGAGTCGCCGCTCGAAACCACAAGAACATCAGATGAGTCAAAATCACCTTGAATAATGGCAACGTTGTCATTATCCTTACCTCTATGATCTTTCAGGCGTTCAAGACACACCTTTCGAATGTGACTATCCTTCTTACAATGATATCATTGAATACCAGATGCTTCACCACTATAAGACTTCTGCTGACTTTTTCCCTTCTTCTTGTCGAAATTACCATCCTTTCGCAAGAATTTAGCCTTAACGGCCAAACCTTCACCAACCGTCGAAGGTTTATGCTCCTTTCGTTCGTTCAAGTTCTTAGATTACAAGGCAGATTGAACATCTTCAAAGGCCATAGACTCTCTTCCATACAAGAGGGTTTCTTTAAAGTGAGCATGTGTTATGGGCAAAACACATAACAACAACAACGCTTGATCTTCGTCATCGATCTTCACATCAATATTTTCAAGATCAAGAATTAACTTGTTGAACATATCCAACTGCTCAGCCAACACTTTGTCTTCACTCATCTTGAATGAATATAAGGCTTGTTTCAGGTAGAGTCGATTCACCAACAATTTGGTCATGTATAAACCTTCAAGTTTCAAACATAACCCTGACGTCATCGTCTCCTTTGATACCTGTCGAAGAACCTTATCACCAAGGCTTAACAATATTGTGTTGTGTGCTTTCTCAATCATGGCCTTCTTTTCAGTTGTCGTCAACGCAACATTCATGGCCGTCTCTCCCTTCAACGCTTCCAAACAACCCTGCTGAACAAGTAGGACTTTCATCTTCAAGTGCCACAGACCGAAATCGTTCACTCCAGTGAACTTTTCAATCTCATACTTTGTTGAAGGCATCTTCTCCACGTTCACCACACCAATTTGTTGTGAATAGGATACCTTAGAAAACAAAGTATAATAGGTTTCTCAAGAAACCCGCAAAGGTTAGGGTTACCAAAGAAAACAACAAGGATTGATTATAAACTGTTATTCTTTTCTTTCTCTTAAAACAAGATTACAAGTATACAAGAATAACAAATAACCTCTCTCACTATTGAATTAGGGTTATATCTTCCTATTTTCCCTTATGCAAAATATGAGATACTAGTATGTTATTTATAATAAAACTAACACACTAACCTAATGAGTTTTTTTAACAATTATCCATTACAAGCTAACTTAAACAATTGGATGCATAACACAAGATCCAATTAAACAACATGTGAACGGATTTCGACGACATGCTAACCCTAGAATTTGTTCCAATTTCTCACATTTAATAAATATCATTTCAAGCCACCCACTATTTATATGCGCACTCAGGGCCAGTCTTGACTTTTTAGAGGCCATGGACAAATAACAAAAGTTTAGTCCGAGTAACTTATTTCTTTTTTTTTTTTTTGCGTTTTGTTTTTCCTTTTTATTTCAGAGAGAGATATGAGAAGATCACTATATAAGACTCAAAGGAAATGACGGTGGTTGTGGTTGTCATTGGAGGTGGCGACGATGCGATAGCTAACACTTGGGAACATAATATTCGACAATGAAGAGCTAAAAGAAGTTAGAAAGGTGAAAATGTGAATAATATTAAATGATATAGTTGTACGATGAATTTTTAAATATTTAACTATAAATCTTATCAAAAAATTTGGAATAAAATTTAAAAATTATAATAAATAATCATCATGAACAAAGCTTGACTTGATGGTATTATCAATTTTAAAATATTATATCAAAAAAATCATTTATAATTGGAGATATAAAATAAACATAAGGAAAGTTAAACTAAGTTAACCAAATTATAAAATCTTATAAATATTAATCAAATTAGATTAACTTTAACTAAGTCATTAAAAATATTGAAATTTCAATGATTTAATTTATATGTTGGATTAATAAAAGATAATATTGAATTTTTTAATTTTTAATTTATTATTATAAAATAAAATTTAATAATTCTTTTTTATAAATTAAAATATAAATTAATAAAACTAAACAATATATAATTACTTTTTAGCTATACAAAAACACTAAATAATATGATTTCAAATAGGAAGCATATATTAATAGGATAATGATATGAAATAGTGATTGCTTAGGCTATGGTTTAGTAGGGTGATATGTTAGTAAGATAATAATATATTGTTAATTCTGTTTAGGTCATGTCTTGAACTCAAGACCTCAACATTCCAAAATAAAAGTTGGTACGCCACTGTTTCTATATCATAATTGTTTAACAAACAATATATTTATTACTTATTCTTAATATAATTTTCTATGCATCCATCCGATTTTGAGACTTCCAGTTTTTTGAGTTGGACCATTGGTTTTTGAGTTGGGTCATTGGCCTATTGCCCTAACCCAAGACCGGTCTTGTGCATACTAAGCACATGTTGAGTGCAAGATGGTTTATTTGAAAAACTAAATCTCATGTATCGATAATTTAAGTAACTCGTCGTTCATATCCACAAAAATCTAATAATATTACGTGTGAAAGAGTGCATCGAAGAATATTCAACTTTCACATTCAACTTTGACTATATATATATATATATATATATATATATATATATATATATATATATATATATATATATATATATATATATATATATATATATATATATATATATATTAGAAAAGATACCATTTGTTTTTCAATCTTTTGTTTGACGCACAATTTATTAAATATGATACTGTTAAATTATTTATATAATTATACTTATAAAGAGAGCACATAATAAAGATAAATATGTCAAACTATAATTATCCTAATAATAATAATAATAATAATTTCCATTAATATCATCTAACAGTTATAACATGAATCTCCATTAAATTAATGAAAAAAAACAAAAAAAGAAAGCAAAATAAATACTACAGTACATTCCAATTTATATGATATTAGACACATGACATGGTCACATGAGGCTAGACGGAATATTATTGAATTACCTCAACAAGAGTGTGGTTAGAGAATAGTGGCTACAAATATATTTGTATTTAACCCGGATGACAATTTACAAGTGGATGTAGCGAAGACATAATCACACAAAGATTTTCCAGACAGTTTTAACCTTATGTGTCCAGGTGTGAACCTAAGGACTTGAAGGGTATATTTGGTACTTTAAATATTAAGATAGAGATAAGTGAGATTATTAAGAATGTGAAATGATTTTGTCAGATTTGTGGTTCTGTGTGTGTCTGAGCATCTCAAAGAGAATCCAATGAAAATAAACTCTCGTGCGGGTCTGTCACTATCATGTTTGAGAATCTCAAGATGTTTCATCACTTACTTTTGTGCCTTTAATATCATATGATGGCTTATATTTAAGTTTTCACAGAAAATATTACTGTATAATTTTACACGTACGGACCACTATTTTAAAAGTAAAAGTTTAATTTAAAAGATATACATAATAAAAATATTTTACTCTTTAAATGTATTTTTTTCTCTTAAAATAAACATATAACTAAAAAATTATACAATTCAATATTATCGATTAAATTTATGCTCATTATTTTTGTTTTCACTTTCTACTTATGAATTAAAAGTCATGCTAACGTACATATATATGGTAAATTATCTAAAAATTGTTATTGTCAAAATAGTTTTTTTCTTTACTCACTTTCTTTATTATTTTCATATTATCTATTTTTGTTGAAACTCTTATACCAAATTGTTTGGATCTTCACATATTATGAAATCATCCTTAATTGTATAGTCAAATGAGACAAGAAACAACCAATCATAATTATAACAAAGTCACACAGATTAAAAATTAAAACTGACCTCCCATAATAATAAACACCTTAGTATGGATCAATTGTAAGATGTTTTTGATAGATTTATTATTTAATTAAACAATTAATTATTAATTAATTATATTATAGTTTATGGTTATTAATTAATTATTTATGAGTATATTAAAAATATTATTATTTTGAGAGTTTTATTTTGGAAAAATTAAATTTGTATAATTGTAATCTCACATATTATGGATACAAATATATAAATTTATTTATGTTAAATAAAATTTAATTATTCTTAATTTGTATGATTGTAACTCGCCTATCGTGGATACAATTGTATAAAATTTGTTTAGCAAAATAATTAAATTTGTTTTAATTATAATAAATATTATATTGATAATAGTTATACTCCATAGATATGTTATTATTAAAATAATTTGTTTTGTTCATTGTACTTATGATTTATGATTATGTAAATTATTGTTCGAGTACCTTATCGATATTAGAATTTTTTGGTGACATAATATTTATACATTGTTATATTTCTTATTTAATATTGTTTAAAGTATTATTTAATAAATAAAAAATTATTTTAAAGATATGTAGTCCTTTATGAAATTCAATAATTATTATTTTTTATTAAAATGAGTTTTAATTCTCTAAGTATTATGTAAGTGATGGACATGCTCTATCGGTATGATGTTACTTGACATGATCATTTTGTGATAGAGAAAATAATTGAGTATTTTTTGAAATATTTATAAACTACTGACACTATGCCAAAAATGATATTTAACAGCGCACCTTAGACAACGCTTAATTAAAAAAGCGCTCCTATAAGTGAAAGAAAAATAAAACACGGAAACTGTTCACAAAATATATTAAAAAGCGTTGTCTAAGGTGCCCTTTAGACAACGTTTTCTCAAAGCGCTTTTAAAGGTATATCTTAGACAACGTTGTCTAAGGTCTTATAATTTAAAAATAAAATAAAATCAAAAGTGTTGTCTAAGGTCAACCTTAGACAGCGCTTTTCAAAAGCGCTTTTAAAGGTCGTCCTTAGACAACGTTTTTCTTCTCCCCCCTGCGAACGCGAAACCTAATACACGAAAAACCTCCATAAACGTTGACTGAGCTTCGTTCTTGTTGAAACCTCCATTACTTTAAACGAAAAACCTTCATTGACTGAGTTCGTGAAGCTACCGAGTTCGTCCATTTTCTTGACTGAGTTCGTCCGAGTTCGTCCTCTACTGAGTTCTCATAAGGTACATTGTTGTTGTTATGTTGATTTTGTGAAGAATAGTGAAAATAGGATTTTGTGAAGAATAAGGCAATGTCATTGTTATGTATTTCTTTGATAAATATGATTTTGTGAAAAATAGTGAAAATAGACAATGTTGTTGTTATGATTATGTGAAGAATAGTGAAAAATCACATTGTTGTTATTATGTTGATTTTGTGAAGAATAGTGAAAATATGATTTTGTGAAGAATAGAGCAAAGTCATTATTACATATTTTTTTTGATAAATATGATTTTGTGAAGAATAGTGAAAATAAGAAATGTTGTTGTTATGATTATGTGAAGAATAGTGAAAAATCAGATTATGTATCTATATTTTCGTTTGGATTTATTCAGGTTATGTATAGGTTATGTAGTGAAAATATGTATAGGTTATGTATCTCTTATTATCTTGGTTATGTATAGGTGATTTTTCGTTTGGATTTACATTGGTTATGTATAGGTTATTTTCGTCTGGATTTACCTTGGTTATGTATAGGTTATTTTCGTCTGGATTTACATTGGTTATGTATAGATTATTTTCGTCTGGATTTACATTGGTTATGTATAGATTATTTTCGTCTGGATTTATCTTGGTAATGTAGAGGTTATTTTCGTCTGGATTTACCTTGGTTATGTATAGGTTATTGGCGTTTAAATTTACATTGGTTATGTATAGGTTATTGTCGTTTGAATTTACATTGGTTATGTATAGGTTATTGTCGTTTGGATTTACATTGATTATGTATAGGTTATTGAAGTTGATATTGATTGCTTACCTTAATATGTAGGAAAACCATGGATAAAAAATGGATGTCTGTCGATCGATTGTCCAAAGAGTATGAGAATGGGATTGTGGAATTCGTTAAGTTTGTTGTTCAACACGTTAAAAACCCCATTCGAATGAAATGTCCTTGCTTGGGTTGTTGTTATATTGGTAAGGTTGATGCAGATGGATTGAAATCGCATTTACTGAGGCATGGAATTGATCGAAGTTATCAGTGTTGGAAATTTCATCGTGAGAAAATTAACAAGAATGTTGAACCGAGTGGGAAAAGTAATACGACTTATGCTTCAAATGACAAAGACACAGAAACATACGATTGTGATCGAGTTGAAGAGATTGTAGAAGAAGTTGAAGAAGATCTTCATGATTGTCCCGAAATGTTTGAGAGGTTGGTCAGCGATGCAGAGAAACCGTTGTATAAAGGTTGCACTAAATTCTCAAAACTGTCTGTGGTATTAAAGTTGTACAACTTAAAGGAGGGCAATTGATGGTCGGATAAAAGTTTCAAAGAGTTGTTGGCCCTTATGAGAGAAATGCTATTGGAGGATAATGTTCTTCCTAATCGAACCTATGAGGCAAAAAAAAGGTGTGCTCTATTGGCATGAGCTATGATAAGATACATGCTTGTCCAAACGATTGCGTTTTGTTTCGTAACGAATATGCATCGTTAACTGAGTGCCCTAAATGCGGTTTGTCTCAATATAAGAAAAAATTGTCTCTAGCAAAAGTCTTATGGTATTTTCCTATAATTCTGAGATTTAGGCGCATGTTTCATAGTGAAACCGATGCAAGACACCTGACTTGGCATGCAGATGAAAGAATTATTGATGGAAAGTATCGACATCCGGCTGATTCACCATAGTGGTTGAAAATTGATAATGATTATCCTGACTTTGGAGAAGAAGCAAGAAACCTTCGCTTGACATTATCTACTGATGGAATGAATCTGCAAGGTCTTCAAAGTATCTCACATACCACATGGCCTATGATTCTTATGATTTATAACCTACCTCCTTGGCTATGTATGAAGCGTAAGTACATGATGTTATCTATGTTAATCTCTGGGCCTAAACAACTAGGGAATAACATAGACGTACACTTGACACCTTTGATCGAAGATTTAAAATTTTTGAGGAAGAACAGTGTGGAGGTTTATGATGGATATAGGAAAGAAAGTTTCAATTTGAGGGCGATGTTGTTTGGCACAATTAATGATTTTCCAGCATACGAGAATCTATCTGGGTATAGCATTAAAGGTCAACGCGCGTGTCCTGTTTGTGAAGATGACACCGATACGATTCGATTGGAACTTTGTCAAAAGAATGTGTTTCTCGGTCATCATAGATTCTTACATTCAAAACATCACTATTGTGGGTGGAGAAAAGCATTCAATGGAGACACCGAACAACGTAAAGCTCCACCCGCATTGTCAGGTGACCACGTTTTTGAAAAGGTGAAAGATGTGCGTACTGAGTTTGGCAAGCCTTTTGCACAAGAAGTCGATATTTTTTTAATTTCCATATTGTAAGTCTTTGTACGTGAGACATTTTCTTGATGTTATGCATATTGGAAAAAAATATTTGAAAGTGTTATCGGTACGTTACTCAATATAAAAGGAAAGTCTAATGATGGCCTTAAAGCAAGGGAAAACATGTTAAAAATGAGAATGAGAACTGAATTATCACCTATGAAGAAAGGAAGACGAACATATCTACCAACTGCTGCTTTTACTCTATCTAGAAAGAAGAGAAAAATTGTGTAAGATTCTGAGTGAAGTTAAGGTTCCAGATGGATACTCTTCATATATTAGAAGACTTGTGTCTATGAAAGACTTCAAGTTGAAGAGTTTGAAGACACATGATTGTCATGTTATAATGGAACATTTTCTACCAATAGGTATACGTTCTATTTTTCCAAAAAAGTAAGAAGTGCCATAACTAAATTGTGTTTTTTCTTTAGGTCAATTCGTAGTGAGGTGATCGATCCTGAGATCTTACCAACACCACAAAAAGAGTTTGTAATTACCTTGTGTGAGCTTGAAATGTAATTTCCTCCCTTTTTTGACATAATGGTTCATCTAGTTGTTCATCTTGTGAAAGAGACACGGTTGTGTGGACCAACTTATATGAGATGGATGTACCCTGCTGAATGGTATATGAATATATTAAAAGGGTACGTGAAAACTCGAAGTCGACCAGATGGTTGTATTGTTGAACGATACATTGTTGAAGAAGTTGTTGAGTTTTGTACTGAATATTTGTCCAACGTTCAATCGATTGGACTCCCCAAAGCTCAGATTTTCAAAAAAAAGGAAGGTAAAAAATTAATTGGAAATAAAATTGTGACAATATCAAGGGATGAACGGGATCAAGTGCATTTGTATGTTCTATACAATGATAATGACGTTGAGCCATATGTTGAAATGCATAAGGATGTACTCTGAAGGTTAAATCCGAACAGAAATGAAAATTGGATAGTACGAGAGCACAATCAAAGTTTCATGCAATGGTTAAAGGATCATATTTATTCAAAGCACTCTTCAGATCCTGCTTCGGTAACAGAAAGGTTAAGATGTTTGGCATATGGTCCAAGTTTGCATGTGTTTTCTCATAGCGCATACACAATTAATGGATACACATTTTATACCAAAGAACAAGATGATAAGAGTACTATACAAAATAGTGGTGTCATCGTGCTAGCTGAAGCAATGCATATATTAAGTATGAAGGACTTAAACCCCAAATATGCAAATTTGTCATATTTTGGAGTTATTGAGCATATTTGGGTGTTTGATTACGAGAAGTTTCAGATTCCCATCTTTGATTGAAAGTGGGTAAATAGTAGTGGCATACGAATGGATAAGTCTGAATTTTTGCAAGTTGATATTACTAGGGTGGGGTACAAAGATGAGCCTTTTATTCTAGCATCTGAAGCTAAAAAAGTGTTCTATGTGAATGACCCGAAGAGTACAAAATGATCTATAGTGCTTTTCTCTAACAAAGTGGTTGATGGTAGTGGTGTCGATCAATGTGATATTGATGTTGAGAATGAGTCATGCATTAGACGATATGAGTTGAATAGAAATGATCAAGATGAGGATCTTATAGCGGATGAGTCATATATCAGAAATGATCATAACGAGGGAATTTGGATCAATTCATCCGTCCGCATTGTTAAGAAACAAGTAATTAATATTCCAACAAAGAAAAGAAAGAGATGTTAGTGAAAGAGGTAATATAATAAAATGTTATATATTATGTCATTTTCATTTTCAATTGCTTTCATTATAATTTATATTTGATATCCTTGGTTTCTTTTTTTTTCATTTTCAATTGATTTCATTATAATTTATATTTGATATCCTTGGTTTCTTTATTTTTCATTTTCAATTGCTTTCATTATAATTTATATTTGATATCCTTGGTTTCTTTATTACAGGTTAGATATGGCCACTAACGATGATCACCCACATGATGATGATTCTACACATGAAGGAGGTAATAAAAAGGTATCTACGGAATACGAGATTATAAGAGGCATAACAGTGATGAGGAAAGTGATCCATAGTAGAGACCGATGAATCATTTTAGATGTGCATTGGAGCCCACATGGGCAGCTTATAGAACCTAACGGTCATACCTTGACTAGTTTCATTGGTGCACTAGTAAGAAATGAGATTCCAATTACTTGTGATGATTGGAGAAAAAAAAAGTTGAAATAATCCAAAGACAAAATTTGGACTGAGATAAAGGTACAATAATTATGTCTTTAATTTTGCGAACTAATTATGTCTTTTAAACTACTTGTACTAACGCACAATGTGTATGTTTTTCTTAGAGATGTTTCAACATCAAAGATGATAGAACAAATTTTTGTCTTAAATTGGCCAGAAAGCTACTAAGATGGTTTAGAACATTTTTATCATCCAAGTATCTTAGGGATGAAAATGGTAATCATGTTGATACGGAGCTTCCAAAGAAATATGAAAGTTTGATTTCATCAGAAGAATGGGAAGCGTTTAAATCCAAACGAAAACCCCCGAATTTAAAAGAATAAGCGACACAAATCGGGAAAGAGCATCAAGTCCTGTGTATCCATACAGAAAATGACTTGTCGAATATGGACACTTAGAACAATCTATGGTAAGTATCTATAAATTTCAATAATATATTTTTTCATCATGAGTTTTATTTGATCATATTATATGACTTAATGTGTAGTTGCAGAAGGAGAAAAGTTCTGAAACATCTCTTACTGCACATGTTTTGTGGAAGGAAACATGTGTGGGCAAATCTGGAGTTGCTAAAGAAGATGTTATACAAGTATATGAGAAATGTGTAAGTAGAACATTATTTCTTTAATTAAATCAAAACTTTATTAACAAATATTTGACAAGTATTCAATATTCATTTGATTTTCAGGAGGCGTTATCTCAATTTTTATCTCCAGATGATATTAGGAGCATAATTAGTCGGGCATTAGATGTTCGTGAGTATTCGGGTCGGCTGAGGGGTAAGGAATTTAGGATCACTCCGACCTCCTTGAATATTAAAAAAGGAAAGGCTCCTAGTAATAAAGAAATTAATGCAAAATTGGAAGCAATGGAAGCTAAAGTTCGTGCATTAAGGAAAGAAAAAGAGGCTAGCGCTTCAGCATGTTTTAAAGATGGTTCAGACAAATATAGTATCAACTGTAACTTTCAACCGAACATTCCAGAGGTAATTATATATATTTTTATGAAATTGAACTATTAGCTTAAATTATGTAATTGAAATATATACACATTAACAATTTCATATTTATTATTGGTTTTAGGACATTTCCCCTTGTCACTTCTACTTATCGTCACCGTATTATCTGATGGTTGGCAAGGGAAAAGTGCATAACACTAGCGGAGAATTACTTCACACTAGACAACTCCCTACTGGATTTTTGAAAGTCGCGGTTGATATCGCAGTAGAGCCGAATGCATTATTACCATATCCTGACGATGTTTCAGATGCAACAATGGTGGAACAAGCAATATGTTCGTTTGTTGCATGGCCGACAAGCCTCATTAGCATAGGATATGAGGTATGCTTAAAACCATTATGAACCTTTGTTAACCTTAATGTGTAGATTCAAAGTTTTTACGCGCATTTTACGTACATTTTTTACATGGTTATGTTAATTAGACTCCAATAAGATCCAAATCAAAAGATAAGGCTATTCTGCGGCATACCGAGCCCGTTGTTTCAAAAAAACAGGTAGATTACAATTATATGATATTTATGCATGGAAAGTGTTAAATTATTGATTTTATACTTCACCTAACTATTTATATGATATGTAGCTTCATGATAAGGAGGTTAACAACGTCTCCACACAAAAACAAAGTTGGTGCTAAGAAGACCGCGGCTAGAAAGAAACCTACCTTCAAGTATAGGTTGTGCCTTCAAATGTTTCTAGAATTGACAGACATTCTGACCAGAGGTATTCGTCTTATAGATATGGAGGAAGATATTTTTGGCTTTGAATATGAACAATCAGTTGGTAATGAAGAATTTGTGCAAGTTTTTCGTCATGAAGAAATTGACGTCAATGTTGTCAATACATACGTGAGGTATATCCGGTCTACTTTGTTATATTAATTGAACAACTTATTTACTTTATGTTTCAAATGAATAGTCTAATGTTAATGATGTTTTTATTTAAGGTTTTTGTATGACAAAGTGATGCGCCCAAGTGGATTGGACGAAAGATTTGGATTCTTAAGCCCCGCGTCTGTCAACTTAGCTTTAATCTTAAGTAAACTAGATGAGGTCATGTTGTACGTACGCAACCTCTTCATGGCCAACAAAGATATGGGAAAGTTGTTCTTTTTACCGTTTAATATCGGGTTAGATTTTCATCATAAATGCATCTATTATAATTATTTTGTATTTTAACGTCGTGGAGAAACTTTCCATCTAACATTTGTTTAATCTTACAGTGGATATTGGTTGTTGGTCGCAATTAATCCTATCAGAGAAATTGTTTATTATCTTGACTCGTTAGGAAATGATTGGACAACGTACCCGAATATGAAGAACATGATTGACACGTAAGTGAGATTATTCTAAATATTCTTGTGCGTATTTATTTATTTATTTATGTGAATTGTTCTAAATATTCATTTATATTTTATTAGCATTATACAAGCTTTTCGAGCCCAACGAGATATCCAAGTATCAAAGAGGAGAGCCAACAACATTACATGGATAAAAGTGGCGGTATATTATTAATTATCACATTTTTTATTATATTAGTGATGATACTTGATAAAACTTAGGATTTATCCATATTTTCTTTTCATGTGTAGTGTCCTCTACAACGTAATGGTATAGATTGCAGATATTTCATGTTGAGGTTTATGAGAGAAACTCTTTCTTTGGGTCGATTAGAGATTCCATCTGATGTATGTATTTCTAACTTATGAGTTATTTTAATATTTAACACATATTTCTCATATAATTAAATAGTTGAAACTAAATCAAACTATGTTATATTATTATGTAGTACTTTGATGAATTCAAGTGTGCGTATTATTCAAAAGATCATTTGGAAGAAATTAAAGAGGAATGATGTCAATTCATTATGGAGCTCAGAGTGTTATAAGATATATTGTACTCTTACTTTAATTGATGAAAATTTTGAGTATGTGTATGTAACTATAAACATATTGATTATGATTTATTTTAATTGATCAATTACAATATATTTGTGTTGTTTCAGGTTATAGTATAGTTGCAATTGGATGAAAATGTATAGCTAGGAGTGTTATCACATTTTTTTTATGTAGATTTCATTTGAAACAAAATGTATAGTTGGATGAAATGATTTGTAAAAACTATATTGTATATTTAAATTGGTTCGTAAATTCGGTGTGATTGTATGAATTATTTTGTAGATATTGGTTTGAAAATCTGATTGTTTTGTATCTATAAATCGGTGCCTAAATTAGTAAGTTTAAATAGGATAATTTGGTGCAAATTCTGGATTGGAAAACAGGTACAAATTCTGGTTTAAAAATCAGGTGAAAAAGTGGATACAAAACAGGTGCCTATATTTGGCAACTTTAGACAGCGCTTTTTAAAGGAAAATATTTTAAAAAATTTCGTATACCTTAGACAACGCTTTCAACAAAGAACGCTGTCTAAGGTGTGGTTTAGAAAGCGCTTTCACTAAAAGTGTTGTCTAAGGTGGGGTTTAGATAACGCTTTTAGTGAAAGCGTTGTCTAAAGTAAACCATTAAAATAAAATAAAAACGTTGTCTAAGGAATATTAAAAAAAGGCAAAAAATGTTGTCTAAAATGGGGTTTAGAAAGCGCTTTTGACAATAAAAGCGATGTATAAAGCCCCTTTAGACAACGCTTTTGACATTAACCAAAGCGCTGCCTAAACCTTTAGCAGCGCAGGTTTAGACAGCACTTAAAGCGCTGTCTAAGGGCAAAAAAAGCGCTATATATGGTCTTATTTGGCATAATGTCGACACTCTTCTTTCAAATCTGGGAAGGTTAACATGTATCTTTCTCCCATCTATAGTAACATTGTCCAATTTCACTCCCAACAACCTCTCATCCTCTACCTCCACGAATCACGTAAATCCGAACCTTTTACCCTGCTTGTTTCTGTTTGGTGAAATCACAACTTCCACAACATTGCCAATACAACCAAATAACACAAAAGGATCTCTTGAACAAATCCTTTTCGGAAACTCATACAAGAAAAAGATGAAACCCCCTTCAGCTTTTCCTTCGCAGAAACCCCACCAAATGGGAATATATCCCATTTCAAATGCTTTCTATTAGATCTTCTCCTTTTAACTTGCATCCACGTCATAAGAATAACACAAAGAAGAAAACGCAGGCAACACTAATAGAGAAACACAACCCGCCACAAAACGTTAGAGAGAAGGTAGAGTCTCTCTCTCTAAAAACATTAAGAGTTCTATAAAAATATATATATAAAGAGATATGATATGCTTACAATGTTTTTTTTACACCTATGTATTTTACACCGTATATATAGACTTGATTTTAGTGCAGCACAGATATCAAAGTTTGAAAAAAAATATTAAAAAAATGATTAGTGTATATTTATTGTATAATTTACGGTGTAAGTAGGGGTGGACAATCGGTCGGTTTGGATCGAAATCGGGCCAAAAACTTAAATCTGATGCAAACTACGATTTTATTATTAAGGTCTGATTCCGACCGATAAAATTTCTATTTTTAATGAGTTCGATTTAGTCGGTTTAACGGTAAATCAGGTGGATTTAATCGGTTAATATTTATTAAAATAAATCAATAAAAATGACCAATCTCTTATAAAATTCACAAATATTCATTTTTAATTTTTTTATAAAAACTGTCAAAAGTTTAGAATAACTTAAAAAACTATTTTTTTATCATTGAAAAAACGATATTATCAAGTTATAACATTTCAAATATATTTGATATTAATTTGCTCATTATCATACTTTAAACGACAAATTAAATAACACTAAAAATTGTATATTGTATATTTTGTATTTTTATGAGTATACAATGTCACCGTTAAATTATAAAAATGATAATAATTTGATAACATTATGAACCCCATTTTTACAATAGTTCGATTCTAAAATAATAAAAAATATAAAAAATAAATATTATTTAAATTCGGTCAGACTCGGTTTTCGACGGATTCAAAATAATCATCTGAGCCCGGCCAAATTAACCCCATAATACCCGAATTAAGTAACCCGATCAACCGACACCCGATCCAACCCAATCCATTTGCTTAAAATAGATAAAGGATCGGTCGGCTTGGATCGGACGGTTCAAATTTATTCACCCCTAAGTGTAAGTGTACAAATTGGTGTCAAACAGCAATTCTCATTATGAAAAGGTTACTGCCAAATAAAAACTTTTTGGTACATGCGAAGTAATTAGATTAGAGCAGTTCAAAAGGTACCCCATGAGTCTCATATATGGTGCAGGTATCAAAGAACTGATACATATGATGATGAGAGAACGAAAACATAAAGGGAAGGATAATTCAGTGGCTAAAGCATACACCTTTGAATATTACAACTTTTGCACAATTTGGAATTAATATATTTGCAGATACAATATGTGAAGGACGGTTCGAACTTTGTGCTGTTCCCTCTCAAATGTTGTGGTCCCTTATTTGTTGGGCATGAACATACATGCTCATTCATATATATATATATATATATATATATATATATATATATATATATATATATATATATATATATATATATATATATATATATATATATATATATATATATATCCCCATGCAAACTACATACATTACTGCAACACGTGCAAAGAAAGTAAAAAATGTGCAGTACTTAATGTGCTTTAAGTTATTTACATTTTTGTTATAGTTTTCTGAATTTGTTTTAGAATATATTCTGCAAAATAATTACCTTTTGTTGTAACATGATGATTCCCAAATGCTTCTTTATATTTCTTAGTCGATGTAGCAAATGAAACAATGACATTTTATAAAATGTTGCGACTTTTTTCATATCGGTTGAAAGGTGATTACACCTAAAATTATTTTAAATTGTTTGTTGAATCATGTTAAGTGGAATCTCACGTAGTCAAAAAACATTGTAGTATTGAAATATATGGAAACTAAGTAAAATATTTTGTAAGTCTGGTTGGATATAAGATGTTATTTCAGTTTTAAAGGTGTGTTAACAAATGAAATTATAAAAATATATCATTTTATCTCTTGGATATCCAACAAATGTTTATTCATTTTTAAAAAAAAACGTAATTTTACCTCTCGATTATTAAAATAATCTAGAGTATATATATATATATATATATATATATATATATATATATATATATATATATATATATATATATATATATATATATATATATATATATATATATATAAAGTGAGGTTCAACTTACTTAATTTTTTTTTTAATTTACTAGTCTTTGAATTGAATTTAACCTAATGGTTAAATTAGCCTTTTTATTTAATTATTCATTCAATTAAATCTACTAAGCTAACTTAGACTAAAAGCTAATTTAACAATTGAACTTACAAGCTAACTTAATAACTGGACTTACAAGCTAATTTTAAAAATCGGGCTTACAAACAAGACCTAATTCGACATGCTTTAAACAAAACATATTTCGTCTTCGACTACAATATACATGTGAACAGACTTCGACTACAGTATGCATGGCTTTTGTCGAACCAAGAAGCTACCCTTGTCGCCACCAAAGTTCGATCCAAAAATACCACAAATCTCTGCATTGAAACAAACTATACACTAACAATGGAACAAACTAGCTTTCATCATGAAGCTTTATCAATTACATATTGTGGAATAACTTGCAAGTTGATAATGTCTTGGTGATCACATCAGCAACATTGTCATTAGTCGAAACCTTCAACACTTGGACTTCTCCATGGTCGATTATCTCTCTGACAAAGTGCAACCTAATATTAATGTGTTTGGTTTGCTCATGATAGGTAATTCTTCGACATGTATATTACACTTTGACTATTACATTTTACAATGATAACTCAACCTTGAAGTTGCATCTCCTTAGAAAAACCTTCAAGGCACAATGCTTCTTTCACAACTTCATTGAGGACAATATATTCCGGTTAAGTGGTTGATAAGCAAACAACCTTTTGAAGTATTGCTTTCCAACTGATTGTTGTGCCAAACATAGTCAACACATATCCAAAAATAGATTTTTGAGAATCCATGCAATATGCATAATCAGAGTCGACAAATTCTTCGATTTTGATTTATCTATCATCGCCATAGGTTCCACCATAAATTAGAATTCTGCTTAGAGACTCATTTATGTACCTTATAATCCACTTTAATGCTTGTCTGTGCGCCTTCCAAAGATTTTCAAAAACCTATAACCTTCAACTTCGTACAAATATATTAGAGGTGGGACTATACTTACTCTAACAGGTCTAGGGGTTGTTGACCCCACTATAAATTCATTCATTTTTAAATATTCTATACATATCATGATAAATTAATTAGGTGTGAGGAAATTTTTTAATTGATATTGTATCTTGGCATATCGTGTTGATTTCAATTTCATAGATGAGAGTAGAAACCGAATTCGGTAACGAGGGAAATCAATTTCATTAATAAAATTAGAAATCAATTTGGATTTCATAGATGAAAGTAGAAATTGGTTTCGGACGTGAAAGTACAAATCAATTTGGATTTTGAGGATGAAAACTATTAGCCTTATTATATTAGTTCCAGATTGGGTTTTCTATGTTAATTTTGGGCCTTATATCACATATAAGACTATTGGCCTCTTTAGTTTGTAATCACTTTTACTGTTAACATTTTTGACATATTGAATTCATCTTGCTGCAATGGCCAACTATAACCTTCTACATCTCATTATGTAATATGGTATTAGAAGACTACACCCATTCTTCTTTCATCTTCATTTGCATCTCATCCTTTCTTTAACCACTTTCATGGCTTCCGACCAAGAATCCCCCAAATCAAATTCTCCCTTCGGAAATCCCACCACAAACCATTCCAAGATTGATTCCACAGTTCTGATCTTGAACCCTCGTAATCCATACTACATACATCATGTTGCACCCCAAAATTTGCCCTCACAATACAAGACTTTGTGTTCTAAGAAGATTCACAAGGTTCACAAGTTTCTCAACATTTACAAAACCTTTCATGAGGTTCATGAAGTCTACAAGTCACTTCTTGAAGGTTCATAAGGTTCACAAGTCCCACAATGCTTTCAATACCTTTCATGAGGTTCATGAAGTCTACAAGTCACTTCTTGAAGGTTCACAAGGATCACAAGTTTCTCAACATATCCATAACCTTTCATGAAGTTCATGAAGTCCACAAGTTACTTCTTGAAGGTTCACAAGGTTCACAAGATTCACAATGATTACAAAGCTTTCCTGAAGTTCATGAGGTCTACAAAGCCACTTCATGAGGTTCAAAAGGTTCACAATACTTCCCATGAGGTTCACAAGACATTTTATGATGGTTCACAAGGTTCACAAAGTTCACAATTGGTCAAAGAAGCTGACAATTCCCTCAGACAATGCACCTCCTAAGCAGTGCATCCAAAACTAGGGTTTTGACTTTAATCAGGCTAAATGGACTTCCAATACCTCAAGTGAGTTTCATAACATCTTATATGTGTGTAAGAACCCCCATGTCAAGTTTCAAGACTTTTCTCAAAAGTTTGCTCAGTCAGATGATCAGATAAGTCAAAATCAGTCAGTGCAGTTAAAAAGTCAAACTGAGGTCAACTGTGGTCAAACCAAAGTCAAACTTCATGATTTTTTTCCAACATCAAGTATATGAAGTAAAATTCATCATTTGATCAAGGTTTGATCATGATTCATCAAGGAGATTCCAGATCATCAATAATCAGGTGTTTCTAAATTAGGGTTTCCTCAGTAAAAGTCAACTGAACTTTGACCAGCCATAACATTCACATACTTCATCACCAAGTCTCCATCCAAAGCGCATTTTGAAGGAAATTGAATTCTCTACAACTTTGATGTTGAAGGTTAAGCCCAAAAATGCTTCATTTGAAAGATATGATCTAAGACATTATAGGTCATTTCAAAAGTCAACAAAAAGTCAACAACTTCAAAAGGGCATAACTTGAGATTGGTAAATGATATGGACCTGAAACCAATGGGGTTGTTTAGAGGACTCTTCAAGCTTTCCAAAAAGTCCAAGAACACCCTCATACCTTTAAAATTGAGGGAGATATGCCCTTGCAAAGTTGAGCAATTTTGTGATGGTTTATGTTGAAAATGGAGGCTTAGAAGTAATTCTTTCCAAATGGGCTGCCCAATTTATGACCCAATCCATGTCACAACATCATGCACGACCCAATGGTGAGAAATTCTGATTTTTATATTTTTATTTGATATTTATTTGAATTTTATTCATTTTAAATCAAATTAAATCAAAATAAAATCTAAAAATCAAAGTTTGGACATGATTCTTCTTTTAAAAATCAATCAATGCTGTTTAACATGATTTGATCTTGTACAAATTCGTGCTAGACCAAATTAGAAAGCAAATATTTGATTTTTTCACACTTTAAGATCATGACATTCCTTCACCATGAAGTTTTCCAAAAGGCCCATAAATCCATCATCTTTTGACCTAAATCTGATCTCATATAAGTATACAATAGAAACCAATCACAAGGGGACGAAATCCAGCAGCTTCAAGGTAAGTTCAAAAGCACAAAAATCCTTCCAAAAGTGAGATTCGGATTTTTGATTCCAGGGCATTTGAAAGCAAAGTAAGAACATAGAGAGGTTTATTGGACCTTGTTGAAGCGAAACCATCACTCATTTGCATCCAAAACACTCCATATTGCATAAACCGAATGGTTCTTGTTCTTGAAATTCATTTTTTCGATTCTGACTTTTTATGCATTGCTAATGAATTTTGGTTGTGTTTTGTTGTTTGTGATGATCTAAGGATTGATTCTGGATAAAAAAATTGGAGTTTCGTGACCTAACAAGCAAACGGCCATTGTTAGGGTTTCAAGCACCATTTAGGGTTTTAGCATTTAACAAATATAAATCAATTCCAAAAACACAGGACGATTGCAAATGACATAAGGAATTCAATGGAGTTCTCAATTTCATGAAATTTCACTGTTTTGTTGATATTTGAATTTCGTAGGTTTTGCTAGGGTTTGTATTTCGCAGGAAAGTTTGTATCAAATTTCGCAGCAAATTCTGAAGGACTGGAGGTTGAAGACGGAGGCCATTCACGCCAGTTTTGAAATTCAAATGTTAATTTAAAATATTATATATTCTCTCTGTTTGTATATCACCAACTGATGGTTGGCCCAGTGGAAACGCACGTATGCGTTGGATGAGAGGGCGTGGGATCGAAACTTGGTCACGGCAAACATTTTGGTTTTTTTTTTCAATTACATATTGAATATTGTATATTATGTATTATTGGTGAATTGTAACCAGGTGGGCTCTTCCAGCCGGGTGGTAACATGCGTGTGTATATGGCTATGAGGTCCTGGGTTCGAACCATGAATCAGGCCTTTTTATTTCTTGCATTTTTCTGATTTTTCAAGATAAAGAACAAAACCATTGAGATCTCCTTCATTGCTGCCTGCGCATGGGCAGCCCAGTGGTGTGTTTGGTGTGTTGCAAGCAAGGGTGACTGGGTTCAAACCCCAGCCCCACCAGGTTTCTTTTTCTTTCTTTTCTCTTTTACTTTATTCATTTAATTTAATTATTATTGTATATAAAATAGTTATAATTTTCTTATATAATATATATATAGTATGTGAATTTGTTTATTCTTTTTTTCTAAAAAATCTTAAACTCTTATTTTCTCAATTTAAAATTTATAATTTATATTAATTAATACAATTTCATATAGTTAGTTAAAAAATAAATTTTTGTTTATAAATAAAACCTTAATTTTTTTTAAAAAACCCTAAAAAATATAAACCCTAATTTATTTTTAAAAAAAAAACTTAATTCTATTTTTTTTAATAATCTTATTTTCTAATTCCTACTATAATTATTATGTATATATGTTTATTATAATTCTTATAAACTTTGTAAATACATGTATAATTCAAATTATTTTTCTTTTAATGTTTAGAAACAATTTAATTTATAATAGTTATATTTTTTGTATTTGGTTTAAAATAATTTGTAAATATAGTAGTTAATAGAATTAAATTTTATAAACATGATTAATATTGTAAATATGATATTTTAAACCTATTTTCTTCTTATAATATGCATATATTGTTTAATAAATAAATGTTAATATATGTTTATAATAATTGGATTTTGAAAATAACTTAATAATTTGTAAAATTAAAATAATTGTTTGTTCATATTTGTTTCTAAATGTAATTGTTCATATTAAAATTTGTTAATTTATTATTCTTATAATATTTTGATTAATTTGTATTATTTTTGCTTTTTGTTAATTTTACATTATTATTCACTAACCTCTCTTATTTTATTAACTTTTTGCTTATTATTTAAATTATTTTCACTAACTTTATATTTCTACTAACCTTATTTAATTTCTCTTATTATTATTATTATTATTTACTAACCCCAATATTTTATTTACTTATTTATTATTTTTTGCTTATTATATTTTGATTATATTTTGCTATTTATTTTATTTTGTTTATTATAATTATGTTGTAATTGCTTCCTTGGTGTAATTTTGTAATATTTTAAAAAAAATTTAATTATTATTATGGTTAGTAATTAGGGAGTGCAAAAACATGTATGTTCTTAAAATTAATTTTAGATCACTTTTAATCGAAGATAATTAAATAAACACTCACACACACGTAAGTCGATTTTTAATCGCCGTCTCACGTTTCTAAGGTTATCCCTCAAGTTGCCTAATGGTCAAGTGGGGTGTATAAAGCAAGTCCCTTCAAAAAATAAATCATCAAGTCCCTCACGGTTGCCTATACGAATCGAGTCCCTTCGAAAAATGATGATAGTCCCTCCAGTATGCTTATTACACCCCACAGTTGCCTTCATAACCAGATTGTCCCTCACATGTCCCTTAACATCCAAGGTAATGACTACCTACTTCTTAATAGTAGGGATAGTCTTACCAAGGAAAGGAAAAAGAACAAGAAAGACCTTAAACATTAGGGTAGATACCTCTTAGTTGCTTGCTCACTCCATTTTTCAAACACTTAACAAATTTCAAACAAATTTTCAAACAAGTTTTTACACATCCGTACATGGATTATTATTAACTATTCTGAAAATTTTTCTATTCACACACTACACTTTCAAAAAAAACAATTTAAAGTGAGCTTAAGTAACTAAGAGCCCATGGATAACCATGGATGAAAAGGGTGCTAATACCTTCCCTTTTCATAACCTACCCCCCGGACCCAAAATATTCTCTTAAGGTCTTTCCTGTTATTTTATAACCTTTCCTTTAGGATAAAATAAAAGTCGGTGGCGAATCTTGCTATCCGCAACATTACTTAAAGTCAGTTCTCCCACCGTGTTACAGAACTGGCGACTCTGCTGGGGATCTATTTAAGAGGGGTACCCTTAGGAATTAAGATCATTTTAAATTGTTTGCCTTGTTTGTTTTATATTACTTGCTGGGGTGCTCTTATGTGTGAAAGGTCCTAACCCGGATCTAGTGTACCTTAGGTAAATGGCAATAGACCAAGGAAACTGTACGACGTATATCGATACGGTTGATCTGGTGGCCATAGTTAGTGCGACTTCTTGGTTGGTGCTTATATTCCTTAAGTCAAGTTGAGGATAATATTGAGGCTGCCATATGTTGTCAATGCACTAACTGACTTTTAGAACCCTAGTTAACTCATCTTGGCCCTTAGAAAGTAGTGAGGTAACCGGCTTTGGTGCAGACTGAAGTTGGTTGACACTCGATGCTACGCTCATTGAGATCTTAAACTTGGAGGGTTTTGGTTGGCAAGTAAGTTGCCTTCTGATCAACCACCCTTGTGAAGGATCAATGATATTGAGATCCCTTAGAACCTGGTTACTTTTGTAGGACAGGATGAACCATCTAACTTCAGGGGAGGGTACTTACCTTAAACCTCATGCAAGCCTTTAAACCTAGGGCTATGGTGTGACTTGTTTGTGTGTGCCACATGTTTGTGATTGAGCATAACATCATGACATCATCATGCATCATGAGCATATCATTTTCCCTAACCATTTCAAGGACCAAGGGATTTATCTTTGTTCTTTGTTGCAGGTCATGGCTTCTGCTCATAGAAACACCATCAGGATCAACTTTGTAGGGGTACCTCCCAAGCTTAAAGAGTTGGTTTCTCAAGTGTCTGATCACTCCCAGTTCATCAAGAGACATGGTCACCTATTGGATCTGGTCACTTCAGGGTTCAGTGAAGACATGATGAGTGTCCTATTTCAGTTCTTTGACCCTAAGCACCATTGCTTTACATTTCCTGACTATCAGCTGGTTCCAACCATGGAGGAGTTCTCTAAACTTCTGGGTATACCCGTTCTTGATCAAAGACCCTTCACAGGTTTGGAGAAGGAGCTTAAACCAGAGGTTATTGCTGCAGCCCTACATCTGAAGAAGTCTGACATTGTTCTAGAGACGAGAAGTGGAGTCAAGGGTATTCTCGCCAAGGTATTAATGGATAAGGCTCAAATGTTCTTGAAGGCCATGAGCTATGATGCTTTTGAGGAGATCTTAGCCTTGCTGATATATGGCTTAGTATTGTTCCCCAATCCAGATCAGTTCATAGATGTTCATGCCATCAACATTTTCCTGAGTCGCAATCCAGTACCTACATTGCTTGGAGATATCCTACATTCTCTTCACACCCGTACTACAAGGGCAAGAGGAACTTTGATGTGCTGCATACCTTTACTATCCAGGTGGTTTATTTCTCACCTTCCTCGCTCAGTGATGAAGAATGAGCAAGGATTCAGATGGTCCAAGAGAATTATGTCACTCTCTCACTCAGATATCCATTGGTGCTCCAGATCTATGGAGAATGTCACCATCATTGACCGTTGTGGGGAGTTTCCTAATGTGCCACTTCTAGGCATAAGAGGAGGCATCACCTACAACCCCTCTCTAGCTTTACGACAGTTTGGTTACGCCCGGAGCGATGGTCCACATGACATGTTGATTCAGGGCATTGTGTTTGATTACGACAACGATCTTCAGGGTTACCGTCAGAGATTCATACGAGCTTGGGGAAAGGTAAACAGGATTGACAGCAAGACACTGGAGCCTAAGTACACTATTCCTATGGAGGCTTATCTCAGATGGGTACGATCTCGTGCTCAGACACTCATGATGCCATATCCTGCCGTCCTACCAGTTACCATGGAACCTGTTGCTGAAGGAGACACAGCTTATACCATCCTTCACCCAGACATGCCTACTGATAAGGAAGACTTGCAGAGATCATGGATCCAGCTGAAGGAGCAAAGGGATACTTTCGAGGCTCATTACAAAGCAAGCCAAGAAAAGATCCTAGAGCTAACAAAGCTACTTCATGAGGAACGAAACCTCAATTCATACCTCAATACAAAGAGGAAGCGTCCATGGGAGACTTAAAACCCCATCTTTTGTACTTATTTCATTTTCATTTTTTGTAAGCCTAAAAGGCAAAACAAGTTATTACTAATAAAAAGTTACTTTCTTGTTTGTTTAAGCAAATTTAAATCCTGCGGTCCTTGAAAACATTGCATATGCATTCCCATATCATTTCACTGCATCACAGGTTTATAATTGTGCACAGGTTTCTCATCTTCTCGCTGTTTATTTCAGCAATGGCTCTTGAACAATCAGTTAAGGATCTTCAGGCACAGAATGCACAGTTCCAAGAGCTGATCTTGAACCTATCCAAGGGGCAGGATGAATTGAAGGCACTGTTGGCCAAGAAGACTAAGAAGACTAGAAGGTCTGCTGGGATGATCAACATGGGAAGAAGGTTCAAAGGTCTTGCCAAGACCAAGGAACCAGTTGAAGACTATGAATCTGAGCAAGAGGAAGGCAGTCTCCACCACACAATAGGGGACTCTGATTCTGAGGCTAACTACTACCATGAGCCTAATGAAGACAAATTCAAGATGCTGGTGGATAGAATGGATGCTATGGAATTACAGAAATCATCTGGGCTGGATTTTGAGGATTTGAGTTTGATATCTGGGGTTGTGATACCCATTGGTTTCAAGGTTCCAACATTTGTTGTCTATGATGGGGTCTCTTGTCCCAAACTGCATCTGAGGTCTTATGTCAGAAGAATTCAACCCCACACTGCCGATAAGAAGATGTGGATCCATTTCTTTCAAGAGAGCTTATCTAGAGCTCAGTTGGAGTGGTATTATCAGTTGGAGAGTGTCAACATCAGAGACTGGAATGATCTTGCTGAAGCTTTCTACAAGCAGTATCAATACAATGCTGACTTAGCCCCCACTCGCATGCAGCTTCAGAGCATGTCTATGGGTGCCAAAGAAAGTTTTAAGGAGTATGCTCAGAAGTGGAGAGATTTAGCTGGAAGAGTTCAACCCCCTTTGACTGACAGGGAATTGGTTGATATGTTCATGTGTACGCTGAATGGTCCGTTTTACAGTCATCTCATTGGAAGCTCATCATCTGGCTTCACTGAGTTGATCATGACAGGAGAGCGGGTAGAGAATGGTATCAAGAGTGGTAAGATCCAAGTGGGCACTTCTTCATCAGGTGCTGCAAAGAAGCCTCCCACTGGGAAGAAAGAATCTAATGCTATTTATGGTCAACCTGATCGTAACAGAAGGCATCAGTCTGTTAGTGCAGTTCATATTTCAAATCCAACTCCTGCAACAACAGAGCAGCCTCAAGGCAACCAACAGAGGGCTAGAAGACAGTTCACGAAGATCAACATGTCAATGGCTCAGGCATTGCAACACTTGTTGAAGGCTGAACTTATTACCCTGAGGGAGGCTCCTCAGAATCCTAATGTTACTTCTCCCAAGTACAATCCCAATGCACGATGTGCATATCATTCAAACTGTCCAGGACATGATACTAATAACTGCTGGGTCTTGAAGAACAAAATTCAAGATATGATTGATGCTGGAGAAATTGAGTTTGATCCTCCAGGTACTCCCAATGTGATTACAGCTCCAATGCCAAATCACGAGAAGACTGTCAATGCCATTGATGAAGACATTGATGAAGATCTGCATGTCTATTCAGTTATGGAGTTGAGCACACCATTGTCTGTTATCAAAAAGAGGTTAGTACAAGCTGGGATCTTTCCAGGTTGTCGTGAAGATTGTTTGTATTGTACCTATAAGCCGGATAGTTGCTTCATTTTGAGAGATGGCATTCAACGTCTCATGGATAAGTATACTATAGTGTTTGAAAGAAGACCAGCATCTGTAGAAGGTATGGTAGATCATCTGACTCAGGGTAAGAAGATTGAAGAGGTTGACATGGTTGACAAAGTACCACTAAGAATCACTTCAAAGGGTCCCATTAAAATCACTCATCAGGGCCCAATCAAGATTACTGCTGAAGGTCCTGTGAAAGTTGTTGCTGAAGCCAGAGTGGCTCCTCTGATCATCACCACTCCTGGTCCTATTCCTTATATATCTGACAAAGCTGTGCCTTGGCACTATGGGTCTGACGTTTACATCCATGGTGTTAAGCAAGAGCCTTTACCTAATGTGCCTGTTGACATTGATAATATTGCTAGATCTAGCAAGATCACTCGTAGTGGAAGAGTATTCTCTCCTCCAGTTACTTCCAAGAATGCAGCTACTCCTGCTGCTACTTCCACCACTGATGCTCGGGGCAAGGGTCCTGTTATTGAGCCTGTATCTACTGATGTTCCAGCTGCTGATGACCTCTCTAAGCAGATGGAAGAAGTATTGAAAATCATTCGCAAGAGTGATTATGACATTGTTGATCAGTTGGGGCATACTCCCTCAAAGATTTCTATGCTCTCCCTATTATTATGTTCTGAGGCTCATGCCAAGTCATTGATCAAGTTTCTGAAGATGGCTCATGTACCCAGTGCAATTTCTGTTGACCAGTTTGAGAATTGTGTTGCCCACCTGACCTATGATAATGGGTTAGGATTTTCTGACGCTGATTTGACCCCTGCCAAGAGGGATCATAACAGGGCCTTGCATATTTCAATTGAATGCAGGGGCACTACCCTGTCACATGTGTTGATAGACAATGGTTCCTCTCTGAATGTGTTACCCAAGGAAGTCCTGAATAAGCTGAGTCCTGAAGATACTGTGTTGAAACCCAGTAATATTGTGGTAAAGGCTTTTGATGGTTCTAGAAGAGTAGTGCATGGGGAAATTGATCTTCCAATCAAGGTTGGTTCTCAGGTGTTTACTGCTACATTCTATGTGATGGATATTCGTCCTTCATACTCTTGTCTGCTTGGTCGTCCCTGGATCCATGGGGCAGGTGCTGTGACCTCTACATTGCATCAAAAGTTGAGATATCCGGTGAATGGAAAGGTTGTTACTGTCTTTGGAGAAGAAGAATACTTTGTCAGCCATGTAAACACTTTCAAATATCTGGAAGTGGAGGGTGAATACATTGAGACTCCGTGTCAGTCATTTGAAGTGGTTCCCTGGGTTGTTAATGATTGTGTAGCTCCTCCTGCTGTGAAGAAAGTTCCTGTTGTCACCAGAAAACCTCCAACAATGGCAATGGCTTCCCTCAATGATGCTAGAGCTGTGGTGGATGAAGGTGGTTGTACTATTTGGGGTCAACTACCTGATATTCCATACAAAGCTGACAAGTTTGGTTTGGGTTTCACTGCAGAGTCCCAGAAGGCTGTTCGTCGTGCTCGTGCTGCTCGTATCACCAATCAAGGGGTTATCAATGTTGTGGGAGACTATGATGAAGACTACAACTTGGATGCATGGATTTTTCCTACTGTGGGTGCAGGACTCAATAATTGGAAAGCTGAAGATGTTATCCCTATCTCCTTTAGTCAGGAGTAAATACTATTACTGTGTTGTTATATTTTAAATTTGTAATTTCTTGAACAATAAAACTTTTAAGCCATGTGCCTTACCCGGGGCACAATGGTATGCTTGTTACGGGCTGTCATTTCATTTGCATACTTCATTCAATAAAATCAGTGGACGTTTCGTTTTCGTAAATATTGTGTTCCTTGTCTTTCTTTTCTTTATTTTTGCTTTATCAGCTATGTGTTCTTACACACACCCACATCACTAAAATGCAGATCCTCATCCACTCTGGATCCTGTTGATAACAGTTCTACTATTGCCAATTATGATTTCGAGAATCCGATCTATCAAACTGAAGACGGAAATGAGGACGATTGTGAAATACCTGTAGAGCTTGCTAGGTTGTTACAACAAGAAGAGAAAGCTATACAGCCACATGAAGAGCCAGTCGAAGTTGTGAATTTAGGAACTGAAGAAAACAGAAAAGAGGTCAAGATAGGGGCTGATTTAGAGGACAGTGTCAAAAGCAGATTGATTCAGATGTTACGTGACTATGTGGAGATCTTTGCTTGGTCTTATGAAGATATGCCAGGGTTGGATACAGACATTGTGGTTCACCGTTTGCCAGTGAAAGAAGATTGTCGTCCAAAGAAGCAGAAGGTTCGTCGAATGCGTCCTGAAATGTCAGAAAAGATCAAGGCAGAGGTAATGAAACAGTTCAATGCAGGGTTCTTAGCAGTAACTTCTTATCCTCAGTGGGTTGCAAATGTGGTACCAGTTCCTAAGAAAGATGGTAAGGTACGTATGTGTGTGGACTACAGAGATTTGAACAAGGCTAGCCCTAAAGATGACTTTCCACTTCCTCATATTGATATTCTGGTAGACAACACTGCTCAGCATAAGGTATTCTCTTTTATGGATGGTTTCTCTGGTTACAATCAAATCAAGATGGCACCTGAAGATATGGAGAAGACTACGTTTGTGACACAGTGGGGCACTTTTTGTTATAAGGTGATGCCATTTGGTTTGAAGAATGCAGGGGCAACATATCAGCGTGCTATGGTGGCTTTATTTCATGATATGATTCATCATGAGATAGAAGTATATGTGGATGATATGATAGCCAGATCTCAGAATGAAGAGCAACATCTTGATCATATGCACAAGTTGTTTGAGAGGTTGAAGAAATACAAGTTGAGATTGAATCCAAACAAGTGTACTTTTGGAGTTAGATCTGGAAAGCTCCTGGGTTTCATTGTCAGTGGAAAAGGTATTGAAGTGGATCCTGCAAAGGTGAAAGCTATACAGGAGATGCCAGCTCCCCGTACTGAGAAGGAGGTTAGAGGTTTCTTGGGACGATTAAACTACATTGCAAGATTTATATCCCAGTTAACTACCATCTGTGAGCCAATCTTCAAGTTGTTGAAGAAAGATCAGGTAATGGAATGGAATGATGAGTGCCAAACTGCCTTTGATGAAATCAAGAGATATCTGCTAGAGCCACCAATTTTGATGCCACCAGTTGATGGAAGACCCTTGATTATGTACTTAACAGTGTTAGACAACTCAATGGGGTGTGTGTTGGGGCAACATGACGAGTCTGGTCGAAAAGAGCAGGCAATATACTACCTTAGCAAAAAGTTTACCGACTGTGAAACAAGATACTCACTGCTCGAGAAAACTTGCTGCGCTTTGGCATGGGCTGCTCGCCGACTAAGATAGTATATGTTGACCCATACTACCTTGTTGATTTCGAAGATGGATCCAATCAAGTACGTATTTGAGAAACCTGCTCTCTCCGGAAGAATTGCAAGATGGCAAATGATCTTGACAGAATATGATATACAGTATACTACTCAGAAGGCCATTAAAGGAAGTGTTGTTGCTGATCATTTGGCTCATCAAGCAGTGGATGATTACCAGTCAATGAACTTTGAGTTCCCTGATGAAGACATTATGACTGTTACCAAAGAACCTGGACAATATGACGGACCTGAACAAGGATCCCGATGGACTATGGTTTTTGATGGTGCCTCTAATGCACTTGGTAATGGTGTTGGTGTTGTGATTAGTTCCCCTGAAGGTTGTCATACCCCGATTACTGCCAGACTTTGTTTCCATTGTACCAATAACATGGCTGAGTATGAGGCATGTATCCTGGGCATTAAAGCTGCTATTGATATGAAGATTCAGTTCCTTGAGGTGTATGGAGATTCAGCCCTGGTAGTAAGTCAGATTAAAGGAGATTGGGATACCAAGCATGATAATCTCATTCCTTACAGAGAACATGTTTTGTCTTTGATCCCACATTTCAAAGAGATTACCTTTGCGCACTGTAACCCGGTGAACTGACTTTTAAACAATGTTGCGGATAGCAAGAGTCGCCACCGACTTTTATTTTATCCATAAGGAAAGGTTATAAAAGAACAGGAAAGACCTTAGAGAATTATTTTGGGTCCGGGGGGTAGGTTATGAAAAGGGAAGGTTTTAGCACCCTTTTCATCCATGGTTATCCATGGGCTCTTAGGTACTTAAGCTCACTTTAAATTGTTTTGAAAGTGTAGTGTGTGAATAAGAATTTTCAGAATAGTTTGTAAATAATCCATGTAAGGATGTGTTAAAAACATGTTTGAAAATTTGTTTGAAAATTGTTTAAGTGTGAAAAAGTTTGAAATGAGCTTGAGTACTTAGGAGTAACTTACCCTAATGTTTAAAGGTCTTTCTTGTTTTTATTCTTTCCTTAGTAAGACTATCCCTACTATAATGGAGTAGGTAGTCCTTACTTTGGATGTTAAAGGGACATGTGAGGGACAATTTGATCTTTAAAGGCAATGGTGGGGTGTAATAAGCATATTAAGGGACTATCATCATTTTTCCGAAGGGACTCGATTCGTATAGGCAACCATAAAGGGACTTTGATGATTTTTCTATTTGAGGGACTTGCTTTATACACCCCACTTACCCATTTATTCGTAGGCAACAAGAGGGACATCCTTAGAAAGTGAGACGGCGATTTAAAATCGACTTACGTGTGTGAAGTGTTTAAATTAATTATCTTTATTAGAAATTTTCTAAATTGATTTTAAAATATCATACATGTTATCACTCCCTAATTACTAACCATTGCAATAATAAATAAAATAATTACAAAAGATTACAACCGGGAAACAATTACAAAATAATAATAATGAATAAAAATAGAAAATTAGACAATAAAATGTAAATAATAAAGGGGTTAGTGATGATAAAAATTAATAATAGAAAATTAAAGCAAAATAATGTGGTTAGTAAAATAATAATAAGAATAATTAGAAATAATAAACAGAGATTAGAAATATAAAAAAGGAATGATAAATAAAAATTATAATAGACAAAAATTAGTAACAATATAATTAGTAATAATAAAAACCAAGAATAATATAAGAAAGAATTAACATACATAACCAAACATTTTTCAATTCACATATTAAATATTAAATTATTTTTAAATAGAGTATAATTACAAAATTTTAATATATATTTACAATTTATATGTATATTATAAGAAAAAGATGGATAGCATATTAAAATTTAATTTCTATTAGTCATTATATTTACAAATTATTTTTAATCATATAATTATCCTAAATTAAATTATTTCTAAATATTAAAAGAAAATTAATTCGATTTATGATTATATTTACAAAAATTAACTATATTAAAAATTATATTAGAAAATAAATCATTAAGAAAAAAAATAGAATTAGGTTTTGAAATATAAATTAGAGTTTATAAAAAAAAAGATTTAATTATGTACAAAAATTTTCTAATTTATACATACATATTATAATTTATTTACATGATTATAAAAATATTTTCAAAAGAAAAGAAATTAGAATTTGAATATTTTATTAATTATATTTGCATGCATATATTAAGTTTAATCTAAGATTATATAAAACAAATAAAATAAGAAGAAAGCATAAAAACTTACCTGACTGGGATTTGAACCCAGGTCAGTCCATTTGCAGCCAACAAGAATAACCACCAGGCCACTGGCGCGCAGGCAGTAAGTGAGGAGAACGAATTTGTTTTGTTGCTTGATCTTGAAAATTCCATAGAAAATAAAAAGAACAAAAGGGCCTGGGGAGGATTTGATCCCAGGACCCTCATATTCACAAACGCGCATCTCACCACCCGGCTGGAAGAGCCCAACTGGTGATGAATTGATAACAATGTATTATATATTATACATGCTTTTATCCTGCAAAATAACCAAAAAACAATGGCCCAAGCTGGATTCGATCACAGGTCATACAGCTAACATGCACACGCTTCTTTCCGCTAGGCCACAAACACACATGTGATAATGAAACAACAACAATTAAAAAAAAAATATATTCACAAGTATTTGAATTTCCAGCGCGCGGGAAGCAGTCATCCCCTACCTCCAGCACTGCAAATTTTGTTACGAAAATAGCTGGGATTTTTCCTGCGGAATTGAAACCCTAACCAAAACCTGCGAAACTCAAAGGGCAACAAAACCATACAATTTTTTAAAATTGAAAGTACAAACATGTTCCAGAGATCAATTAGAATCCAGCCATGGTTTTAGAAATTATTTATGTTCATTTAATCAGTAAACCCTAATTGGAGGTCATGAACCCTAATATGGCATCTCACGAATTAGGTACTGTTTCTTGACTTTTCCTGCCCAGAATCAATCCACACAACATCACAAACAACATTAAACAGTCAAAATTCATTTAAATGCAATAAATTATGGTAATCGAAAAAAGAAAAATCATGAACAAGAATGGCTCGGGTTTGGCAATATGGGGCATATTGGATGCATGTGATGGATGATTTTGCTTCATGGATGGTCAATGAACATGTTTATGTTCTTCATTTACCTTCTAAAGCTCTCAAATTCAAAAACCGATTCTCACCTTTTTGTTGATTTTTTGAATGTTGAACTTACCTATGAGCTGCTGCAATCCGTGTATGAACATTAGGTTTGTGTTAAGTATATATAAGTGATTGATTTAGGTCAGAAATATCACTTGGTTGTGTGAAGATTTGATCCAAAAAAGATTCACCAAGATCATTGTGTAATTTTCAAATATTTGACCATAATGCCTTGCTATTTTGGGAGGAACCTCATGATTTCTTTCTTCTTTGATTCCAATCTGAAATTATGAATTTTTAAAAACAAAATCTCCACCCAAAAATAACTTTTCATATTTTTTATTTATTTAAAATGATTTTTAGGAGTTAAATCAATAATAAATAAATAAAAAATAATAAAAATGATGAATTTTATTCCATTGGGTCGTGCATAGTGTTTGGAGATGGATTGGGTCATGAATTAGGCAGCCCATTTGAAAAGAAATACTTTTTAACCTCCATTTTCAACATAAACCATCACAAAATTGCCCAACTTTGCAAAGGCACATCTCTCTCAATTTTAATGGTATGAAGGTGTTCTTGGACTTTTTAGAAAGCTTGAGGAGTCCTCTAAACAACCCCATTGGTTTCAGGTCCATATCATTTACCAATCTCAAGTTATGCCCTTTTGAAGTTGTTGACTTTTTGTTGACTTTTGAAATGACCTATAATGTCTTAGATCATATCTTTCAAATGAAGCATTTTTGGACTTAACCTTCAACATCAAAGTTGTAGAGAATTCAATTTCTTTCAAAATGAGCTTTGGATGGAAACTTGGTGATGAAGTATGTGAAAGTTATGCCTGGTCAAAGTTCAGTTGACTTTTACTGAGGAAACCCTAATTTAGAAACTCCTGATTATTGATGATTTGGAATCTCCTTGATGAATCATGATCAACCCTTGATCAAATGATGAATTTTACTTCATATACTTGATGTTGGCAAAAAATCATGAAGTTTGACTTTGGTTTGACCACAGTTGACCTCAGTTTGACTTTTTAACTGCACTGACTGATTTTGACTCATCTGATCATCTGACTGAGCAAACTTTTGAGAAAAGTCTTGAAACTTGTCATGGGGGTTCTTATACACATATAAGATGTTATGAAACTCACTTGAGGTATTGGAAGTCCATTTAGCCTGATTAAAGTCAAAACCCTAGTTTTGGATGCACTGCTTAGGAGGTGCATTGTCTGAGGGAATTGTCAACTCTTTTGACCAATTGTGAACTTTGTGAACCTTGTGAACCTTCATAAAATGTCTTATGATACTTATGGGAAGTATTGTGAAGCTTGTGAACCTTGTGAACCTCATGAAATGGCTTTGTAGACCTCATGACCCTCAGGAAAGCTTTGTAAACATTGTGAAACTTGTGAACCTTGTGAACCTTCAAGAAGTAACTTGTGAACTTCATGAACTTCATGAAAGGTCTTGTAAATGTTGAGAAGCTTGTGAACCTTGTGAACCTTCATAAAGCAACTTGTGGGCTTCATGAACCTCATGAAAGGTTATAGAAAGCATTAAAGAACTTGTGAACCTTGTGAACTTTCATAAAGCAACTTATGGGCTTCATGAACCTCATGAAAGGTTATATAAGCATTGAGAAACTTGTGAACCTTGTGAACCTTCAAGAAGTGACATGTAGACCTCCTGAACCTCATGAAAGGTTATGCAAGTGTTGGAAAACTTGTGAACCTTGTGAACCTTCTTAGAACACAAAGTCTTGTATTGTGAGGGCAAATTTTGGGGTGCAACAGCTGCCCCTGTTCAATTTTCTGAAACCTGAGGGGTTAGATTGGTATATTTGCCAGTCGTAACCTGGAAGGTTGAAGGGGATTGAACACAAAAGCCCAAAAATTTGCACTCACCAGTGCATAGAGTGATATTGATGGTTGGTTGGACATGATTGAGTGGGCTTAAAAATGCCACTAGGGGAAAGTTCTTTAGTAGTATAATGAAAGCTGTCAGGAGTCTGGAGTAATACTGATGTAACAACATGTCTTCATGAGGATAGAGCAATGGAAAGCTCTAAAGCAGTCTTGAAGTAATGATTTCAGGAGGATGGAGACATCAATAATGACAACTCCAATGCAGTCTTGAAATAATAATGTGATATGTCTTCAGGAGGATAGAGCAATCAATAATGATAACTCTAATGCAGTCTTGAAGTACTGATTTCAGGAGGATGGAGACATCAATAATGACAACTCCAATGCAGTCTTGAAATAATAATGTGATATGTCTTCAGGAGGATAGAGCAATCAATAATGATAACTCTAATGCAGTCTTGAAGTACTGATTCCAGGAGGATGGAGACATCAATAATGACAACTCCAATGCAGTCTTGAAATAATAATGTGATATGTCTTCAGGAGGATAGAGCAATCAATAATGATAACTCTAATGCAGTCTTGAAGTACTGATTCCAGGAGGATGGAGACATCAATAATGACAACTCCAATGCAGTCTTGAAATACTGATTTCAGGAGGATGGAGACATCAATAATGACAACTCCAATGCAGTCTTGAAATAATAATGTGATATGTCTTCAGGAGGATAGAGCAATCAATAATGATAACTCTAATGCAGTCTTGAAGTACTGATTCCAGGAGGATGGAGACATCAATAATGACAACTCCAATGCAGTCTTGAAATACTGATTTCAGGAGGATGGAGACATCAATAATGACAACTCCAATGCAGTCTTGAAATAATAATGAGCTCATCAGGAGGATAAAATAACCCTGAGGTTACAATAAAGCAGTCCCAAAGATCATAAGTTTGCTTGTTGGATAATTAACCTGAAGACAAAGTAGCATTCTGTATAACAACATTAGTTTATGCTTTATGTATGCATGCATGATATGATGTACTTAGGTAATGTATTAGGTATATGGATATATATGCTATGGTATGATGTAAATGATGTATGTATGATATGATAACTGCCGGAAATGTCTGGATATCTTCGTATAACCACTGCTGGCCAGGGAAAATAAATCCCGATTCGTTGCTGAAGAATATATAACTCCCCGTCTGCTGGGGATAACAGGGTATAGATAACTTCCCGTATGCTGGGGATGGTAAGGTATATATAACCTCCCGTTGTTGGGGATGGTAAGGTATAGATATAACATCCCATTGTTGGGGATGGTAAGGTATATATAACCTTCGTCTTCGTTTGATAGTATAACATAACATCCCGTCTTCGTTCGTCGTACCCTTATTGGAAAGTAATTTCCCGAATATCCGTATGAGGATAAAAGAGATGGATATAAATTCCAGGGGAGATGAAACTTTAGGAAGATGGATTTGTCCTGCTGAGGGCTTTGTAACTGTATTGTAAAGATGAACCGGCGAAGCTTCGTTGAGATCCTTCCCTCGTTCGTCCTTAGTAAATACTATTACTGCATTTTCATGCATTTCTGGTAAACATTAATCATATTAATAGCATACATGTATTTCTGGTAAACATTAATCATATTCATAGCATACATGCATTCAAACACAACCAATGGACGTTTCGCTTATGTAAATAGGGTAAAAGTAAATCTGAATTCAAAAGATGGAATTTATTTATATCAAGAAGTGACCCATACACGGGTAAGTTTGTACAAGGAGACATAAACCCTAGTAAGAGGATTTTGTCATAAAGTTTTACAAAAAGAATCAGCTATGTGGGAAACAATCCTATTGAGTTTCAATTCTACTATTGCCACTCAAGTATCTCATCTTCTTGCTGTTTAGACGGAAACGATTGGATTGAGCTTTATCTGTTCGAGCTTGAATAAGTAATACAACTGGTTGCAGTTTCATGGGTGATCCAAACGAGACATAGTCATACGCTTTTAATCCCTAACTTTTGCCTGGATTGCCCTTTCAGGTTTTCAATCCACCGGGATACCCTTTTTTGCCCAAGCCGCCTTTTCAGGTTTTCGACTTGCCGGGTGTACATCTTTTTATATATATCCCTAACTTTTGCCCAAACCCTTTTGGTTTGCCGGGATGCCCTTATTTTTGCCTAGGCCTGTCAACCTAGCGGGTCTCTTTTTATGCGTAGTATTTTTTAACTATGTCTGCGTTCACGGGCTGTGGGAAGTCCTCACCATCCATTGTAGTCAATATCATGGCACCTCCTGAGAATACTGTCTTGACTACAAATGGTCCTTCATATGTTGGAGTCCACTTGCCCCTAGGATCACCCTGTGGTAATATGATACGCTTGATTACCAAGTCACCAGCCTGATATACCTTTGGCTTAACCTTCTTGTTAAAAGCTTTGATCATCCGCTTTTGGTACATCTGGCCATGACAAACTGCTGCTAACCTCTTCTCATCAATCAAATTTGTCTGGTCAAGTCGTGTCTGAATCCACTCATCTTCATTCAAGCCTGCATCCTTCATAATTCTCAAGGAGGGGATCTGAACTTCAATGGGCAGAACTGCTTCCATACCATAGACCAAAGAGAATGGGGTTGCCCCTGTTGAAGTACGTATTGTGGTACGATAACCATGAAGAGCAAATGGTAACATCTCATGCCAATCCTTGTAAGTAACAGTCATCTTCTGTACAATCTTCTTAATGTTCTTATTAGCAGCTTCAACTGCCCCATTCATTTTTGGACGATACGGAGAGGAGTTATGATGCTTAATCTTGAACTGCGTGCAGAGGTCAGTAATCATAGTGTTGTTCAGATTAGAGCCATTGTCAGTGATAATCCTTTCAGGGATGCCATACCTACATATGAGATTGTTCTTAATGAATCGAGCCACAACATTCTTAGTTACAGATGCATATGAAGCTGCCTCTACCCATTTTGTAAAATAATCAATAGCCACCAGGATGAAACGATGCCCATTAGAAGCAGTAGGCTTGATTTCACCAATCATATCAATGCCCCACATGGCAAAGGGCCAAGGAGCAGTCAACACATTTAATGGTGATGGAGGTACATGAACTTTATCAGCATAGATTTGACACTTGTGACAAGTTCTGGAGTGTTGATAGCAATCAGTTTCCATGGTAGACCAATAGTAACCTGCTCTCAATATCTTCTTTGCCATAGTATGACCACTAGAATGAGTGCCAAAGGTCCCATCATGCATCTCTTCCATAATCTCAGTTGCTTCCTTCTTATCCACACAACGAAGCATAGTTGAATCATGATTGCGCTTGTACAGAATCCCATTACTCAAAAAGAATTTAGCAGCAAACCTCCTCAGGAACTTCCTATCCTTGACAGATGCCCCTTCAGGGAACTCCTGAGCTTCAAGATATCTTTTCACTTCATGGAACCAAGGCTTCTCCTCTGCCCCTTCAGTGTCAATCTCATTGCAGTATGCAGGCTTTTCAAATCTATCAATGGTAATCTTGGGAGCTTCATCATCCCAGCTGATCTCAAACATAGATGCCATGGTGGCCAATGCGTCTGCCAACTGATTCTCTCTTCGTGGAATATGTCCAAAGGTAATCTCTTTAAAATGTGGGATCAAAGACAACACATATTCTCTGTAGGGAATGAGATTATCATGCTTGGTATCCCAATCTCCTTTAATCTGACTCACTACCAGGGCTGAATCTCCATACACATCAAGGAACTGAATCTTCATGTCAATAGCAGCTTTAATACCCAGAATACATGCCTCATACTCAGCCATGTTATTGGTACAATGGAAACAAAGTCTGGCAGTAATCGGAGTATGACAACCTTCGGGGGAACTAATCACAACACCAACACCATTACCAAGTGCATTAGAGGCACCATCAAAAACCATAATCCATCGGGATCCTTGTTCAGGTCCGTCATATTGTCCAGGTTCTTTGGTAACAGTCATAATGTCTTCATCAGGGAACTCAAAATTCATTGACTGGTAATCATCCACTGCTTGATGAGCCAAATGATCAGCAACAACACTCCCCTTAATGGCCTTCTGAGTAGTATATTGTATATCATATTCTGTTAAGATCATTTGCCATCTTGCAATTCTTCCGGAGAGAGCAGGTTTCTCAAATATGTATTTAATTGGATCCATCTTTGAAATCAGCAAGGTAGTATGGGTCAACATATACTGTCTTAGTCGGCGAGCAGCCCATGCCAAAGCGCAGCAAGTTTTCTCGAGCAGTGAGTATCTTGTTTCACAGTCGGTAAACTTTTTGCTAAGGTAGTATATTGCCTGCTCTTTTCGACCAGACTCGTCATGTTGCCCCAACACACACCCCATTGAGTTGTCTAGCACTGTTAAGTACATAATCAAGGGTCTTCCATCAACTGGTGGCATCAAAATTGGTGGTTCCAGCAGATATCTCTTGATTTCATCAAAGGCAGTCTGGCACTCATCATTCCATTTCATCACCTGATCCTTCTTCAACAACTTGAAAATTGGCTCACAGATAGAAGTTAATTGGGAAATAAATCTTGCAATGTAGTTCAATCGTCCCAAGAAACCTCTAACCTCTTTCTCAGTACGGGGAGCTGGCATCTCTCGTATAGCTTTCACTTTTGCAGGATCCACTTCAATACCTTTTCCACTGACAATGAAGCCCAGGAGTTTTCCAGATCTAACTCCAAAAGTACACTTGTTTGGATTCAACCTCAACTTATATTTCTTCAACCTCTCAAACAACTTGTGCAGATGGTCAAGATGTTGCTCTTCATTCTGTGATCTGGCTATCATATCATCCACATATACCTCTATCTCATGATGAATCATATCATGAAACAAAGCCACCATAGCACGCTGATATGTTGCCCCTGCATTCTTCAAACCAAATGGCATCACTTTATAGCAAAAGGTCCCCCACTGTGTCACAAATGTTGTCTTCTCCATATCTTCAGGTGCCATCTTGATTTGATTATAACCAGAGAAACCATCCATAAAAGAGAATACCTTATGTTGAGCAGTGTTGTCTACCAAAATGTCAATATGAGGAAGTGGAAAGTCATCTTTGGGGCTAGCCTTGTTCAAATCTCTGTAGTCTACACACATACGTACCTTACCATCTTTCTTAGGAACTGGTACCACATTTGCAACCCACTGAGGATAAGAAGTCACTGCTAAGAACCCTGCATTGAACTGTTTCATTACCTCTGCCTTGATCTTTTCTGACATTTCAGGACGCATACGACGAACCTTCTGCTTCTTTGGACGACAATCTTCTTTCACTGGCAAACGGTGAACCACAATGTCTGTATCCAACCCTGGCATATCTTCATAAGACCAAGCAAAGATCTCCACATAGTCGCGTAACATCTGAATCAATCTGCTCTTGACACTGTCCTCTAAATCAGCCCCTACCTTGACCTCTTTTCTGTCTTCCTCAGTTCCCAGATTCACAACTTCGACTGGCTCTTCATGTGGCTGTATAGCTTTCTCTTCTTGTTGCAACAACCTAGCAAGCTCTACAGGTATTTCACAATCGTCCTCATTTCCGTCTTCAGTTTGATAGATCGGATTCTCGAAATTGTAATTGGCAATAGTAGAACTGTTATCAACAGGATCCAGAGTGGATGAGGATCTGCATTTAGTGATGTGGGTGTGTGTAAGAACACATAGCTGATAAAAAATAAAGAAAAGAAAGACAAGGAACACAATATTTACGAAAACGAAACGTCCACTGATTTTATTGAATGAAGTATGCAAATGAAATGACAGCCCGTAACAAGCACACCATTGTGCCCCGGGTAAGGCACATGGCTGGAAAGTTTTATTGTTCAAGAAATTACAAATTTAAAACATAACACAGTAATAGTATTTACTCCTGACTAAAGGAGATAGGGATAACATCTTCAGCTTTCCAATTATTGAGTCCAGCACCCACAGTAGGAAAAATCCATGCATCCAAGTTGTAGTCTTCATCTTGATCCACAGCATTAATCACCCCTTGATTGGTGATACGAGCAGCACGAGCACGACGAACAGCCTTCTGGGACTCTGCAGTGAAACCCAAACCAAACTTGTCAGACTTGTATGGGATATCAGGAAGCTGACCCCAAATAGTACAACCACCTTCTTTCACCACAGCTTTTGCATCATTGAGGGAGGCCATTGCCATCGTTGGAGGATTTCTGATGACCACAGGAACCTTCTTTACAGCAGGAGGAGTTACACAATCATTACCAACCCAAGGAACCACTTCAAATGATTGACACGGAGTCTCAATATATTCACCTTCTACTTCCAGATACTTGAAGGTGTTTACATGGCTGACAAAGTATTCTTCTTCTCCGAAGATGGTAACAACCTTTCCATTCACCGGATATCTCAACTTTTGGTGCAATGTAGAGGTCACAGCACCTGCCCCATGGATCCAGGGACGTCCAAGTAGACAAGAGTATGAAGGACGTATATCCATCACATAGAATGTAGCAGTAAACATCTGAGAGCCAACCTTGATTGGAAGATCAATTTCCCCATGCACTACTCTTCTAGAACCATCAAAAGCTTTTACCACAATATTACTGGGCTTCAACACAGTATCTTCAGGACTCAGCTTGTTCAGGACTTCCTTAGGCAACACATTCAAAGAGGAACCATTGTCTATCAGCACATGAGACAGGGTAGTGCCTCTGCATTCAATTGAAATATGCAAGGCCCTATTATGATCCCTCTTGGCAGGGGTCAAGTCAGCATCAGAAAATCCTAACCCGTTGTCATAGGTCAGGTGGGCAACACAGTTCTCAAATTGGTCAACAGAGATCGCACTGGGTACATGAGCCATCTTCAGAAACTTAATCAATGACTTGGCATGAGCCTCAGAACATAACAACAGGGAGAGCATAGAAATCTTTGAGGGAGTATGCCCCAATTGGTCAACAACGTCATAATCACTCTTGCGAATGATTTTCAATACTTCTTCCATTTGCTTAGAGAGGTCATCAGCAGCTGGAACATCAGTAGATACAGGCTCAATTACAGGACCTTTGCCCCGGACATCAGTAGTGGAAGTAACTGCAGGAGTAGCTGCATTCTTTGAAGTATCTGGAGGAGAGAAGACTCTTCCACTACGAGTGATCTTGCTAGATCCAGCAATATTGTCAATGTCAGCAGGTATATCAGGTAAAGGCTCCTGCTTGACACCATGGATGTAAACATCAGACCCATAGTGCCAAGGCACAGCTTTGTCAGATGTATAAGGAATAGGACCAGGAGTGGTAATGATCAGAGGAGCCACTCTGGCTTCAGCAACAACTTTCACAGGACCTTCAGCAGTAATCTTGATTGGGCCCTGATGAGTGATTTTAATGGGACCCTTTGAAGTGATTCTTACCGGTACTTTGTCAACCATATCAACCTCTTCAATCTTCTTACCCCGAGTCAGATGATCCACCATACTTTCTACAGATGCTGGTCTTCTTTCAAACACTATAGTATACTTATCCATGAGACGTTGAATTCCATCTCTCAAAATGAAGCAACTATCCGGCTTATAGGTACAATACAGACAATCTTCACGACAACCTGGAAAGATCCCAGCTTGTACTAACCTCTTTTTGATAACAGACAATGGTGTGCTCAACTCCATAACTGAATAGACATGCCAATCTTCATCAATATCTTCATCAATGGCGTTGACAGTCTTCTCGTGATTTGGCATTGGAGCTGTAATCACATTTGGAGTACCTGGTGGATCAAACTCAATTTCTCCGGCATCAATCATATCTTGAATTTTGTTCTTCAAGACCCAGCAGTTATTAGTATCATGTCCTGGACAGTTTGAATGATATGCACATCGTGCATTGGGATTGTACTTGGGAGAAGTAACATTGGGATTCTGAGGAGCCTCCCTCAAAGTAATGAGTTCAGCCTTCAACAAGTGTTGCAATGCCTGAGCCATTGACATGTTGATTCTCGTGAACTGTCTTCTAGTCTTTGGTTGGTGTCCCTGAGGCTGCTCTGTTGTTGCAGGAGTTGGATTTGAAATATGAACTGCACTAATAGACTGATGTCTTCTGTTACGATCAGGCTAACCATAAACAGCATTAGATTCTTTCTTTCCAGTGGGAGGCTTCTTTGCAGCACCTGATGAAGAAGTGCCCACTTGGATCTTACCACTCTTGATACCATTCTCTACCCGCTCTCCTGTCATGATCAACTCAGTGAAGCCAGATGATGAGCTTCCAATGAGATGACTGTAAAACGGACCATTCAGCGTACACATGAACATATCAACCAGTTCCCTGTCAGTCAAAGGGGGTTGAACTCTTCCAGCTAAGTCTCTCCACTTCTGAGCATACTCCTTAAAGCTTTCTTTGGCACCCATAGACATGCTTTGAAGCTGCATGCGAGTGGGGGCTAAGTCAGCATTGTATTGATACTGCTTGTAGAAAGCTTCAGCAAGATCATTCCAATCTCTGACGTTGACACTCTCCAACTGATAATACCACTCCAGCTGAGCTCCAGATAAGCTCTCTTGAAAGAAATGGATCCACAACTTTTTATCAGCAGTGTGAGGTTGAATCCTTCTGACATAAGACCTCAAATGCAGCTTGGGACAGGAGACCCCATCATAAACAACAAAGGTAGGAACCTTGAAACCAATGGGTATCACAACCCCAGATATCAAACTCAAATCCTCAAAATCCAGCCCAGATGATTTCTGCAATTCCATAGCATCCATCCTATCCACCAGCATCTTGAATTTGTCTTCATTAGGCTCATGGTAGTAGTTAGCTTCAGAATCAGAGTCCCCCATTGTATGGTGGAGACTGCCTACCTCTTGCTCAGATTCCTCAGATTCATAGTCTTCAACCTCTTCCTTGGTCTTGACAGGACCTCTGAACCTTCTTCCCATGTTGAGCAACCCAGCAGACCTTCTAGTCTTCTTAGTCTTCTTGGCCAGCAGTGCCTTCAATTCATCCTGCCCCTTGGACAGGTTCAAGATCAGCTCTTGGAACTGTGCATTCTGTGCCTGAAGATCCTTAACTGATTGTTCAAGTGCCATTGCTGAAATAAACAGCGAGAAGATGAGAAACCTGTGCACAATTATAAACCTGTGATGCAATGAAATGGTAATGCGAATGCATATGCAATGTTTTCAAGGACCGCAGAATTTAAATTTGCTTAAACAAACAAGAAAGTAACTTTTATTAGTAATAACTTGTTTTGCCTTTAAGGCTTACAAAAATGAAAGTGAAATAAGTACAAAAGATGGGGTTTTAAGTCTCCCATGGACGTTTCCTCTTTGTGTTGAGGTAGGAGTTGAGGTTTCGTTCCTCGTGAAGTTGCTTTGTGAGCTCTAGGATCCTTGCTTGGCTTGCTTTGTAATGAGCCTCGAAAGTATCCCTTTGCTCCTTCAGTTGGATCCATGATCTCTGCAAGTCTTCCATATCAGTAGGCATGTCTGGGTGAAGGATGGTATAGGATGTGTCTCCTTCAGCAACAGGTTCCATGGTAACTGGTAGGACGGCAGGATATGGCATCATGAGTGTCTGAGCACGAGATCGCACCCATCTGAGATAAGCCTCCATAGGAATAGTGTACTTAGGCTCCAGTGTCTTGCTGTCAACCCTGTTTACCTTTCCCCAAGCTCGTATGAATCTCTGACGGTAACCCTGAAGATCGTTGTCGTAGTTAAATACAATGCCCTGAATCAACATGTCATGTGGACCATCACTCCGGGCGTAACCAAACTGTCGTAAAGCTAGAGATGGGTTGTAAGTGATGCCTCCTCTTATGCCTAGAAGTGGCACATTAGGAAACTCCCCACAACGGTCAATGATGGTGACATTCTCCATAGATCTGGAGCACCAATGAATGTCTGAGTGAGAGAGTGACATGATCCTCTTGGACCATCTGAACCCTTGCTCATTCTTCATCACTGAACGAGGAAGGTGAGAAATAAACCACCTAGAAAGCAAAGGTATGCAGCACATCAAAGTTCCTCTTGCCCTTGTAGTACGAGTATGGAGAGAATGTAGGATGTCTCCAAGCAATGTAGGCACTGGATTGTGACTCAGGAAAATGTTGATGGCATGAACATCTATGAACTGATCTGGATTGGGGAACAATACTAAGCCATATATCAGCAAGGCTAAGATCTCCTCAAAAGCATCATAGCTCATGGCCTTCAAGAACATTTGAGCTTTATCCATTAATACCTTAGCAAGAATACCCTTAACTCCGCTTCTCGTTTCTAGCACAATGTCAGACTTCTTCAGATGTAGGGCTGCAGCAATAACTTCTGGTTTAAGTTCCTTCTCCAAACCTGTGAATGGTTTCTGATCAAGAACAGGGATATCCAGAAGTTTAGAGAACTCCTCCATGGTTGGAACTAGCTGATAGTCAGGAAATGTAAAGCAATGGTGCTTAGGGTCAAAGAACTGAAACAGCACACTCATCATGTCTTCACTGAACCCTGAAGTGACTAGATCCAATAGGTGACCATGTCTCTTGTTGAACCTGGAATGATCAGACACTTGAGAAACCAACTCCTTAAGCTTGGGAGGTATCCCCACAAAGCTGATCCTGATGGTGTTTCTACGAGCAGAAGCCATGACCTGTAACAAAGAACAAAGATAAATCCTTTGGTCCTTGAAATGGTTAGGGAAAATGCTATGCTCATGATGCATGATGATGTCATGATGTTATGCTCAATCACAAACATGTGGCACACACAACCAAATCACACAATTGCCCTAGGTTTAAAGGCTTGCATGAGGTTCAAAGGTAAGTACCCTCCCCTGAAGTTAGATGGTTCATCCTGTCCTACAAAAGTAACCAGGTTCTAAGGGATCTCAATATCATTGATCCTTCACAAGGGTGGTTGTTCAGAAGGCAACTTACTTGCCAACCAAAACCCTCCAAGTTTAAGATCTCAATGAGTGTAGTATCGAGTGTCAACCAACTTCAGTCTGCACCAAAGCCGGTTACCTCACTACTTTCTAAAGGCCAAGATGAGTTAACTAGGGTTCTAGAAGTTAGTTAGTGCATTGACAACATATGGCAGCCTCAATATTATCCTCAACTTGACTTAAGGAATATAAGCACCAACCATGAAGTCGCACTAACTATGGCCACCAGATCAACCGTGTCGATATACGTCGCACAGTTTCCTTGGTCTATTGTCATTTACCTAAGGTACACTAGATCCGGGTTAGGACCTTTCACCCATAGGAGCACCCCAACAAGTAATATAAAACAAACAAGGCAAACAATTTAAAGTGATCTTATTTCCTAAGGGTACCCCTCTCAAATAGATCCCCAGCAGAGTCGCCAGTTCTGTAACCCGGTGAACTGACTTTTAAACAATGTTGCGGATAGCAAGAGTCGCCACCGACTTTTATTTTATCCATAAGGAAAGGTTATAAAAGAACAGGAAAGACCTTAGAGAATTATTTTGGGTCCGGGGGGTAGGTTATGAAAAGGGAAGGTTTTAGCACCCTTTTCATCCATGGTTATCCATGGGCTCTTAGGTACTTAAGCTCACTTTAAATTGTTTTGAAAGTGTAGTGTGTGAATAAGAATTTTCAGAATAGTTTGTAAATAATCCATGTAAGGATGTGTTAAAAACATGTTTGAAAATTTGTTTGAAAATTGTTTAAGTGTGAAAAAGTTTGAAATGAGCTTGAGTACTTAGGAGTAACTTACCCTAATGTTTAAAGGTCTTTCTTGTTTTTATTCTTTCCTTAGTAAGACTATCCCTACTATAATGGAGTAGGTAGTCCTTACTTTGGATGTTAAAGGGACATGTGAGGGACAATTTGATCTTTAAAGGCAATGGTGGGGTGTAATAAGCATATTAAGGGACTATCATCATTTTTCCGAAGGGACTCGATTCGTATAGGCAACCATAAAGGGACTTTGATGATTTTTCTATTTGAGGGACTTGCTTTATACACCCCACTTACCCATTTATTCGTAGGCAACAAGAGGGACATCCTTAGAAAGTGAGACGGCGATTTAAAATCGACTTACGTGTGTGAAGTGTTTAAATTAATTATCTTTATTAGAAATTTTCTAAATTGATTTTAAAATATCATACATGTTATCACTCCCTAATTACTAACCATTGCAATAATAAATAAAATAATTACAAAAGATTACAACCGGGAAACAATTACAAAATAATAATAATGAATAAAAATAGAAAATTAGACAATAAAATGTAAATAATAAAGGGGTTAGTGATGATAAAAATTAATAATAGAAAATTAAAGCAAAATAATGTGGTTAGTAAAATAATAATAAGAATAATTAGAAATAATAAACAGAGATTAGAAATATAAAAAAGGAATGATAAATAAAAATTATAATAGACAAAAATTAGTAACAATATAATTAGTAATAATAAAAACCAAGAATAATATAAGAAAGAATTAACATACATAACCAAACATTTTTCAATTCACATATTAAATATTAAATTATTTTTAAATAGAGTATAATTACAAAATTTTAATATATATTTACAATTTATATGTATATTATAAGAAAAAGATGGATAGCATATTAAAATTTAATTTCTATTAGTCATTATATTTACAAATTATTTTTAATCATATAATTATCCTAAATTAAATTATTTCTAAATATTAAAAGAAAATTAATTCGATTTATGATTATATTTACAAAAATTAACTATATTAAAAATTATATTAGAAAATAAATCATTAAGAAAAAAAATAGAATTAGGTTTTGAAATATAAATTAGAGTTTATAAAAAAAAAGATTTAATTATGTACAAAAATTTTCTAATTTATACATACATATTATAATTTATTTACATGATTATAAAAATATTTTCAAAAGAAAAGAAATTAGAATTTGAATATTTTATTAATTATATTTGCATGCATATATTAAGTTTAATCTAAGATTATATAAAACAAATAAAATAAGAAGAAAGCATAAAAACTTACCTGACTGGGATTTGAACCCAGGTCAGTCCATTTGCAGCCAACAAGAATAACCACCAGGCCACTGGCGCGCAGGCAGTAAGTGAGGAGAACGAATTTGTTTTGTTGCTTGATCTTGAAAATTCCATAGAAAATAAAAAGAACAAAAGGGCCTGGGGAGGATTTGATCCCAGGACCCTCATATTCACAAACGCGCATCTCACCACCCGGCTGGAAGAGCCCAACTGGTGATGAATTGATAACAATGTATTATATATTATACATGCTTTTATCCTGCAAAATAACCAAAAAACAATGGCCCAAGCTGGATTCGATCACAGGTCATACAGCTAACATGCACACGCTTCTTTCCGCTAGGCCACAAACACACATGTGATAATGAAACAACAACAATTAAAAAAAAAAATATATTCACAAGTATTTGAATTTCCAGCGCGCGGGAAGCAGTCATCCCCTACCTCCAGCACTGCAAATTTTGTTACGAAAATAGCTGGGATTTTTCCTGCGGAATTGAAACCCTAACCAAAACCTGCGAAACTCAAAGGGCAACAAAACCATACAATTTTTTAAAATTGAAAGTACAAACATGTTCCAGAGATCAATTAGAATCCAGCCATGGTTTTAGAAATTATTTATGTTCATTTAATCAGTAAACCCTAATTGGAGGTCATGAACCCTAATATGGCATCTCACGAATTAGGTACTGTTTCTTGACTTTTCCTGCCCAGAATCAATCCACACAACATCACAAACAACATTAAACAGTCAAAATTCATTTAAATGCAATAAATTATGGTAATCGAAAAAAGAAAAATCATGAACAAGAATGGCTCGGGTTTGGCAATATGGGGCATATTGGATGCATGTGATGGATGATTTTGCTTCATGGATGGTCAATGAACATGTTTATGTTCTTCATTTACCTTCTAAAGCTCTCAAATTCAAAAACCGATTCTCACCTTTTTGTTGATTTTTTGAATGTTGAACTTACCTATGAGCTGCTGCAATCCGTGTATGAACATTAGGTTTGTGTTAAGTATATATAAGTGATTGATTTAGGTCAGAAATATCACTTGGTTGTGTGAAGATTTGATCCAAAAAAGATTCACCAAGATCATTGTGTAATTTTCAAATATTTGACCATAATGCCTTGCTATTTTGGGAGGAACCTCATGATTTCTTTCTTCTTTGATTCCAATCTGAAATTATGAATTTTTAAAAACAAAATCTCCACCCAAAAATAACTTTTCATATTTTTTATTTATTTAAAATGATTTTTAGGAGTTAAATCAATAATAAATAAATAAAAAATAATAAAAATGATGAATTTTATTCCATTGGGTCGTGCATAGTGTTTGGAGATGGATTGGGTCATGAATTAGGCAGCCCATTTGAAAAGAAATACTTTTTAACCTCCATTTTCAACATAAACCATCACAAAATTGCCCAACTTTGCAAAGGCACATCTCTCTCAATTTTAATGGTATGAAGGTGTTCTTGGACTTTTTAGAAAGCTTGAGGAGTCCTCTAAACAACCCCATTGGTTTCAGGTCCATATCATTTACCAATCTCAAGTTATGCCCTTTTGAAGTTGTTGACTTTTTGTTGACTTTTGAAATGACCTATAATGTCTTAGATCATATCTTTCAAATGAAGCATTTTTGGACTTAACCTTCAACATCAAAGTTGTAGAGAATTCAATTTCTTTCAAAATGAGCTTTGGATGGAAACTTGGTGATGAAGTATGTGAAAGTTATGCCTGGTCAAAGTTCAGTTGACTTTTACTGAGGAAACCCTAATTTAGAAACTCCTGATTATTGATGATTTGGAATCTCCTTGATGAATCATGATCAACCCTTGATCAAATGATGAATTTTACTTCATATACTTGATGTTGGCAAAAAATCATGAAGTTTGACTTTGGTTTGACCACAGTTGACCTCAGTTTGACTTTTTAACTGCACTGACTGATTTTGACTCATCTGATCATCTGACTGAGCAAACTTTTGAGAAAAGTCTTGAAACTTGTCATGGGGGTTCTTATACACATATAAGATGTTATGAAACTCACTTGAGGTATTGGAAGTCCATTTAGCCTGATTAAAGTCAAAACCCTAGTTTTGGATGCACTGCTTAGGAGGTGCATTGTCTGAGGGAATTGTCAACTCTTTTGACCAATTGTGAACTTTGTGAACCTTGTGAACCTTCATAAAATGTCTTATGATACTTATGGGAAGTATTGTGAAGCTTGTGAACCTTGTGAACCTCATGAAATGGCTTTGTAGACCTCATGACCCTCAGGAAAGCTTTGTAAACATTGTGAAACTTGTGAACCTTGTGAACCTTCAAGAAGTAACTTGTGAACTTCATGAACTTCATGAAAGGTCTTGTAAATGTTGAGAAGCTTGTGAACCTTGTGAACCTTCATAAAGCAACTTGTGGGCTTCATGAACCTCATGAAAGGTTATAGAAAGCATTAAAGAACTTGTGAACCTTGTGAACTTTCATAAAGCAACTTATGGGCTTCATGAACCTCATGAAAGGTTATATAAGCATTGAGAAACTTGTGAACCTTGTGAACCTTCAAGAAGTGACATGTAGACCTCCTGAACCTCATGAAAGGTTATGCAAGTGTTGGAAAACTTGTGAACCTTGTGAACCTTCTTAGAACACAAAGTCTTGTATTGTGAGGGCAAATTTTGGGGTGCAACACGCACATTCCACGAAAAGAGAATCAATTGGCAGATGCATTAGCCACCATGGCATCTATGTTTGAGATCAGCTGGGATGATGAAGCTCCTAAGATTACCATTGATAGATTTGAGAAGCCTGCATACTGCAATGAGATTGACACTGAAGGGGCAGAGGAGAAGCCTTGGTTCTATGAAGTGAAAAGATATCTCGAAGCTCAGGAGTTCCCTGGAGGTGCATCTGTCAAAGATAGGAAGTTCCTGAAGAGGTTTGCTGCTAAGTTCTTTTTGAGTAATGGGATTCTGTACAAGCGTAATCATGATTCAATTATGCTTCGTTGTGTGGATAAGAAGGAAGCAACTGAGATTATGGAAGAGATGCATGATGGGACCTTTGGCACTCATTCCAGTGGTCATACTATGGCAAAGAAGATTTTGAGAGCAGGTTACTATTGGTCTACCATGGAAGCTGATTGCTATCAACACTCCAGAACTTGTCACAAATGTCAAATCTATGCTGATAAAGTTCATGTACCTCCATCTCCATTGAATGTGTTGACTGCTCCTTGGCCTTTTGCCATGTGGGGCATTGATATGATTGGTGAGATCAAGCCTACTGCTTCTAATGGGCATCGTTTCATCCTGGTTGCTATTGATTACTTCACGAAGTGGGTAGAGGCAACTTCATTTGCATCTGTTACCAAGAATGTTGTGGCTCGATTCATTAAGAATAATCTCATATGTAGGTATGGCATCCCTGAGAGGATTATTACTGACAATGGCTCTAATCTGAACAACACTATGATTACTGATCTCTGCACGCAGTTCAAGATTAAGCATCACAACTCTTCTCCGTATCGTCCAAAGATGAATGGGGCAGTTGAAGCTGCTAATAAGAACATTAAGAAGATTGTACAGAAGATGACTGTTACTTACAAGGATTGGCATGAGATGTTACCATTTGCTCTTCATGGTTATCGTACTACAATTCGTACTTCAACAGGGGCAACCCCATTCTCCTTAGTCTATGGTATGGAAGCAGTTCTGCCCATTGAAGTTCAGATCCCCTCCTTGAGAATTATGAAGGATGCAGGCTTGAATGAAGATGAGTGGATTCAGACTCGACTGGACCAGATAAATTTGATTGATGAGAAGAGGTTAGCAGCAGTTTGTCATGGCCAGATGTACCAAAAGCGAATGATCAAAGCTTTTAACAAGAAGGTTAAGCCAAAGGTATATCAGGCTGGTGACTTGGTAATCAAGCGTATCATATTACCACAGGGTGATCCTAGAGGCAAGTGGACTCCAACATATGAAGGACCATTTGTAGTCAAAACAGTATTCTCAGGAGGTTCCATGATACTGACTACAATGGATGGTGAAGACTTCCCACAGCCTGTAAACGCAGACATAGTTAAAAAATACTACGCATAAAAAGAGACCCGCTAGGTTGACAGGCCTAGGCAAAAGTAAGGGCATCCCGGCAAACCAAAAGGGTTTGGGCAAAAATTAGGGATATATATAAAAAGATGTACACCCGGCAAGTCAAAAACCTGAAAAGGCGGCTTGGGCAAAAAAGGGTATCCCGGTGGATTGAAAACCTGAAAGGGCAATCCAGGCAAAAGTTAGGGATTAAAGCGTATGACTATGTCTCGTTTAGATCACCCATGAAACTGTAACCAGTTGTACTACTTATTCAAGCTCGAACAGATAAAAGCTCAATCCAATCATTTCCATCTCAACAGCAAGAAGATGAGATACTTGAAGGGCAATAGTAGAATTGAAACTCAATAGGATTATTTCCCACATAGCTGGTTCTCTTTTGTAAAAAATTTATGACAAAATCCTCTTACTAGGGTTTATGTCTCCGTGTACAAACTTACCCGTGTATGGGTCACTTTTTGATATAAATAAATTCCATCTTTTGAATCCAGATTTACTTTTACCCTATTTACATAAGCGAAACGTCCATTGATTGTGTTTGAATGTATGTATGCCTTTGAATATGATTGATGTTTACCAGAAATGCATGAAAATGCAGTAATAGTATTTACTAAGGACGAACGAGGGAAGGATTTCAACGAAGCTTCGCCGGTTCATCTTTACAAGACAGTTACAAACCCTCAGTAGGACTAATCCATCTTCACAAAGTCTAATCTCCCCTGGAATTTATATCCATCTCTTTTATCCTCATACGGATATACGGGAAATTACTTTCCAATAAGGGCACGACGAACGAAGACGGGATGTTATACTTATCCTACTATCAAACGAAGACGAAGGTTATATATACCTCGTTATCCCCAGCATACGGGAGGTTATATATACCCTGCTATCCCCAGCAGACGGAGGGTGATACATAATATATTCTTCAGCAACGAATCGGGATTTATTTTCCCTGGCCAGCAGTTGTTATACGAAGATATCCAGGCGTTCCCGGCAGTATCATATCATACATACATCATTTATATCATACCATAGCATATATATCCATAGACATATAGTACATTGCCTAAGTGCATCATGTCATACATACATAAAGCATAAACTAATGTTATTATACGGAATGCTACCTTGTTTTCAGGTTAATTATCCAACAAACAAGCTTATGATCTTTGGGACTGCTTTATTGTAACCTCAGGGTTACTTTATCCTCCTGATGAGCTTCTTATTACTTTGGGACTGCTTTATTGTAACCTCAGGGTTACTTTATCCTCCTAATAACATCTCATGACTTCAAGACTGCTTTAGAGCTACTGATTGCTCTATCCTCCTGAAGACATATCACATTACTATTTCAAGACTGCTTTAGAGCTATTCATTGCTCTATCCTCCTGAAATCATATTACTACTTCAAGACTGCTTTAGAGCTATTGATTGCTCTATCCTCCTGAAGCCATCTTATTATTTCAAGACTGCTTTAGAGCTATTCATTGCTCTATCCTCCTGAAATCATATTTACTACTTCAAGACTGCTTTAGAGCTATTGATTGCTCTATCCTCCTGAAGACATATCACATTATTATTTCAAGACTGCTTTAGAGCTATTCATTGCTCTATCCTCCTGAAATCATATTTACTATTTCAAGATTGCTTTAGAGCTATTGATTGCTCTATCCTCCTGAAGACATATCACATTATTATTTCAAGACTGCTTTAGAGTTATCATTGCTCTATCCTCCTGAAATCATATTATTTCTTCAAGACTGCTTTAGGGTTATCATTATTGATTGCTCTATCCTCATGAAGACATGCTGTTACATCAGTATTACTCCAGACTCCTGACAGCTCTCATTATGCTGCTAAAAAAAAACTTTTCCCTAGTGGCATCTTTAAGCCCACTCAATCATATTCAACCAACCATCAATATAGGCACTGGTGAGTGCAAATTTTTGGGCTTTTGTGTTCAATCCCCTTCAACCTTCCAGGTTACGACTGGCAAATATACCAATCTAACCCCTCAGGTTTCAGAAAATTGAACAGGGGCAGCTGTTGCACCCCAAAATTTGCCCTCACAATACAAGACTTTGTGTTCTAAGAAGATTCACAAGGTTCACAAGTTTCTCAACATTTACAAAACCTTTCATGAGGTTCGTGAAGTCTACAAGTCACTTCTTGAAGGTTCATAAGGTTCACAAGTCCCACAATGCTTTCAATACCTTTCATGAGGTTCATGAAGTCTACAAGTCACTTCTTGAAGGTTCACAAGGATCACAAGTTTCTCAACATATCCATAACCTTTCATGAAGTTCATGAAGTCCACAAGTTACTTCTTGAAGGTTCACAAGGTTCACAAGATTCACAATGATTACAAAGCTTTCCTGAAGTTCATGAGGTCTACAAAGCCACTTCATGAGGTTCACAATGTTCACAATACTTCCCATGAGGTTCACAAGACATTTTATGATGGTTCACAAGGTTCACAAAGTTCACAATTGGTCAAAGAAGCTGACAATTCCCTCAGACAATGCACCTCCTAAGCAGTGCATCCAAAACTAGGGTTTTGACTTTAATCAGGCTAAATGGACTTCCAATACCTCAAGTGAGTTTCATAACATCTTATATGTGTGTAAGAACCCCCATGTCAAGTTTCAAGACTTTTCTCAAAAGTTTGCTCAGTCAGATGATCAGATAAGTCAAAATCAGTCAGTGCAGTTAAAAAGTCAAACTGAGGTCAACTGTGGTCAAACCAAAGTCAAACTTCATGATTTTTTGCCAACATCAAGTATATGAAGTAAAATTCATCATTTGATCAAGGTTTGATCATGATTCATCAAGGAGATTCCAGATCATCAATAATCAGGTGTTTCTAAATTAGGGTTTCCTCAGTAAAAGTCAACTGAACTTTGACCAGCCATAACTTTCACATACTTCATCACCAAGTCTCCATCCAAAGCGCATTTTGAAGGAAATTGAATTCTCTACAACTTTGATGTTGAAGGTTAAGCCCAAAAATGCTTCATTTGAAAGATATGATCTAAGACATTATAGGTCATTTCAAAAGTCAACAAAAAGTCAACAACTTCAAAAGGGCATAACTTGAGATTGGTAAATAATATGGACCTGAAACCAATGGGGTTGTTTAGAGGACTCTTCAAGCTTTCCAAAAAGTCCAAGAACACCCTCATACCTTTAAAATTGAGGGAGATATGCCCTTGCAAAGTTGAGCAATTTTGTGATGGTTTATGTTGAAAATGGAGGCTTAGAAGTAATTCTTTCCAAATGGGCTGCCCAATTTATGACCCAATCCATGTCACAACATCATGCACGACCCAATGGTGAGAAATTCTGATTTTTATATTTTTATTTGATATTTATTTGAATTTTATTCATTTTAAATCAAATTAAATCAAAATAAAATCTAAAAATCAAAGTTTGGACATGATTCTTCTTTTAAAAATCAATCAATGCTGTTTAACATGATTTGATCTTGTACAAATTCGTGCTAGACCAAATTAGAAAGCAAATATTTGATTTTTTCACACTTTAAGATCATGACATTCCTTCACCATGAAGTTTTCCAAAAGGCCCATAAATCCATCATCTTTTGACCTAAATCTGATCTCATATAAGTATACAATAGAAACCAATCACAAGGGGACGAAATCCAGCAGCTTCAAGGTAAGTTCAAAAGCACAAAAATCCTTCCAAAAGTGAGATTCGGATTTTTGATTCCAGGGCATTTGAAAGCAAAGTAAGAACATAGAGAGGTTTATTGGACCTTGTTGAAGCGAAACCATCACTCATTTGCATCCAAAACACTCCATATTGCATAAACCAAATGGTTCTTGTTCTTGAAATTCATTTTTTCGATTCTGACTTTTTATGCATTGCTAATGAATTTTGGTTGTGTTTTGTTGTTTGTGATGATCTAAGGATTGATTCTGGATAAAAAAATTGGAGTTTCGTGACCTAACAAGCAAACGACCATTGTTAGGGTTTCAAGCACCATTTAGGGTTTTAGCATTTAACAAATATAAATCAATTCCAAAAACACAGGACGATTGCAAATGACATAAGGAATTCAATGGAGTTCTCAATTTCATGAAATTTCACTGTTTTGTTGATATTTGAATTTCGTAGGTTTTGCTAGGGTTTGTATTTCGCAGGAAAGTTTGTATCAAATTTCGCAGCAAATTCTGAAGGACTGGAGGTTGAAGACGGAGGCCATTCGCGCCAGTTTTGAAATTCAAATGTTAATTTAAAATATTATATATTCTCTCTGTTTGTATATCACCAACTGATGGTTGGCCCAGTGGAAACGCACGTATGCGTTGGATGAGAGGGCGTGGGATCGAAACTTGGTCACGACAAACATTTTGGTTTTTTTTTTCAATTACATATTGAATATTGTATATTATGTATTATTGGTGAATTGTAACCAGGTGGGCTCTTCCAGCCGGGTGGTAACATGCGTGTGTATATGGCTATGAGGTCCTGGGTTCGAACCATGAATCAGGCCTTTTTATTTCTTGCATTTTTCTGATTTTTCAAGATAAAGAACAAAACCATTGAGATCTCCTTCATTGCTGCCTGCGCATGGGCAGCCCAGTGGTGTGTTTGGTGTGTTGCAAGCAAGGGTGACTGGGTTCAAACCCCAGCCCCACCAGGTTTCTTTTTCTTTCTTTTCTCTTTTACTTTATTCATTTAATTTAATTATTATTGTATATAAAATAGTTATAATTTTCTTATATAATATATATATAGTATGTGAATTTGTTTATTCTTTTTTTCTAAAAAATCTTAAACTCTTATTTTCTCAATTTAAATTTTATAATTTATATTAATTAATACAATTTCATATAGTTAGTTAAAAAATAAATTTTTGTTTATAAATAAAACCTTAATTTTTTTTAAAAAACCCTAAAAAATATAAACCCTAATTTATTTTTAAAAAAAAAACTTAATTCTATTTTTTTTAATAATCTTATTTTCTAATTCCTACTATAATTATTATGTATATATGTTTATTATAATTCTTATAAACTTTGTAAATACATGTATAATTCAAATTATTTTTCTTTTAATGTTTAGAAACAATTTAATTTATAATAGTTATATTTTTTGTATTTGGTTTAAAATAATTTGTAAATATAGTAGTTAATAGAATTAAATTTTATAAACATGATTAATATTGTAAATATGATATTTTAAACCTATTTTCTTCTTATAATATGCATATATTGTTTAATAAATAAATGTTAATATATGTTTATAATAATTGGATTTTGAAAATAACTTAATAATTTGTAAAATTAAAATAATTGTTTGTTCATATTTGTTTCTAAATGTAATTGTTCATATTAAAATTTGTTAATTTATTATTCTTATAATATTTTGATTAATTTGTATTATTTTTGCTTTTTGTTAATTTTACATTATTATTCACTAACCTCTCTTATTTTATTAACTTTTTGCTTATTATTTAAATTATTTTCACTAACTTTATATTTCTACTAACCTTATTTAATTTCTCTTATTATTATTATTTACTAACCCCAATATTTTATTTACTTATTTATTATTTTTTGCTTATTATATTTTGATTATATTTTGCTATTTATTTTATTTTGTTTATTATAATTATGTTGTAATTGCTTCCTTGGTGTAATTTTGTAATATTTTAAAAAAAATTTAATTATTATTATGGTTAGTAATTAGGGAGTGCAAAAACATGTATGTTCTTAAAATTAATTTTAGATCACTTTTAATCGAAGATAATTAAATAAACACTCACACACACGTAAGTCGATTTTTAATCGCCGTCTCACGTTTCTAAGGTTATCCCTCAAGTTGCCTAATGGTCAAGTGGGGTGTATAAAGCAAGTCCCTTCAAAAAATAAATCATCAAGTCCCTCATGGTTGCCTATACGAATCGAGTCCCTTCGAAAAATGATGATAGTCCCTCCAGTATGCTTATTACACCCCACAGTTGCCTTCATAACCAGATTGTCCCTCACATGTCCCTTAACATCCAAGGTAATGACTACCTACTTCTTAATAGTAGGGATAGTCTTACCAAGGAAAGGAAAAAGAACAAGAAAGACCTTAAACATTAGGGTAGATACCTCTTAGTTGCTTGCTCACTCCATTTTTCAAACACTTAACAAATTTCAAACAAATTTTCAAACAAGTTTTTACACATCCGTACATGGATTATTATTAACTATTCTGAAAATTTTTCTATTCACACACTACACTTTCAAAAAAAACAATTTAAAGTGAGCTTAAGTAACTAAGAGCCCATGGATAACCATGGATGAAAAGGGTGCTAATACCTTCCCTTTTCATAACCTACCCCCCGAACCCAAAATATTCTCTTAAGGTCTTTCCTGTTCTTTTATAACCTTTCCTTTAGGATAAAATAAAAGTCGGTGGCGACTCTTGCTATCCGCAACATTACTTAAAGTCAGTTCTCCCACCGTGTTACACATCCCGACAAAAAACCTGGTGTGATCATCGTTGCTCCGCTATTGGACGATAACAACTACCACAATTGGAGCAAGTCCATGAAAAGAGTTTTGACATCCAAGAACAAACGTTTGTTCATCAATGGTGCACTTCTCAAGCTGGCATCTTCTTACTCCAACTATGAACTTTGGGATCGAGCTAACAGTATGGTCCTCTCTTGGATTAACCACACTCGTTCACCGCATATTGCTCAAAGTACCATATGTTTCGACTCTGCTTTCGATCTTTGGGAGGACCTGCAAGATCGATTTACCAAAGGTAACCATTTTCGCTTTTCTGATCTATTACACGATTTACACTAAATTCAACAAGGTGAGAGATCCATATCCACCTATTTCACTGATATAAAGATCTTGTAGGATGATCTGACCAAAGCTATATGAAATTTTAAACACATGGAATATATAACATGCTTATTGATAGGTCTCAATGACAACTATCACAATGTGCGCACACAGACTTTACTTCTTGACCCTTTGCCTAATATCAGCAGAGTCTACTCTTTAATTTCTCAACAACAAATTCAACCCTCCATCGCCTCAACACTCCATTCTACAGTTCTTGCTACCAACAATACCAACCTTAAGTATAGAACTAAACCCAAATCCAAATCATTTATGCTATGTACTAACTGTAGAAAGACAAATCACACAGTGGAAACCTCTTATTTTAAACATGGTTTTCCACCTGGATATCGAAACAAGAATTCAAAGCCTTCAAATGAAATAAAGAGTTCACCTGCTGCAGATAAATATCTTGTTCTCACCTAGGAAGACTATCAACATACTTCTGATGTTGCTACTTCAACAATCTAATAGGCATTCTACATATTTTCCGAACAATTCCTTTACTTCTGACAAAGGGGTTATATCAGGTATAGTTGACACATGTATTACTTTTTCCAACCCTTCCTTAGGGATTCTGGACTCGGATGTTTCACACCATGTTTGTCCTTATATCACATGCTTTTTAAATATATTTCATATATAACCTATTCCTATATACCTTCCTAATGGTACTTCTGTGAATGCTCATTATTCTGGTACTATCATTATAAATGATTCCATTCAACTACATAATATTTTTTATATTCCTGCATTCATAGTTTGCTTTCTATATCTAGACATTTTCACAATTCTAATCATAATATCATGTTCTCACACAATTCATGTTGTATTCAGGACGAGTATACCAAACGGATGATTGGACAAGTCACTCCGCATAACAACTTATACTTGCTTCACACACATTTTATGCACCATGCCAATATCTGTCACACTACTAGCTTTAGGAATTCTGATCTTGCTACTAATTATATCTGGCATAATCGTCTAGGACATCCCTCTAATGAGGTTTTACATATTATGTCTACTAAGTTCCATGACATCAAATATGTTAAAAATACTTTGTGTAATACTTGCCATTTATCCAAGAAATGAAAATTACCTTTTCCTACTAGCACTTGTATTTCCCTTAAATGCTTTGATTTAGTCCATATGGACATTTGGGGGCCCATTTCTATTCCCTCTATGGATGGTTTTAAATATTTCTTGATAATTATGGACGATTTTAGTAAATACACTTGGACTTTTCTCATGACCAACAAATCTGACACTAGAATACACATTAAGAACTTTATCTCATATTGTAACACTCAATTCTCACGTCAAATTAAGACTATTAGAACTAACAAGGGTAATGACTTTTTAATGCCCTCTTATTATAATTCGTTAGGTATTATACATCAAAGGAGTTGTGTTGAAACACCTCAACAAAACTCCATAGTTGAAATAAAACATAGACACTTGCTTAATGTCACTAGGTCTCTTTTGTTTCATGTTAAACCCCTTAAATGTTTTTGGTCCTACTCTCTATGTCATGCCACTTACTTTATTAACAGACTTTGCAGATCCAATGTTAAAAATCACACACCTTATGAACTTTTTTTAAAATTATACCTTCATACACTAACCTTAAGGCCTTTGGATGCCTTGCATGTGCCTCCACACTTTTAAGGAACATGGATAAATTGGACCCTAGAGCTATTAGCTGCATCTTTCTAGGATTCACTATGGGCATCAAAGGTTATCTATTATTTGATCTTAAGCATATATCCATTTTTCTCTATAGAAATTGTACATTTCATGAAGAAATCTTCCCTTATACACCCATTTCTCCTTAGCTGCCCACTACTAATATCACTTCCATAACAACAGATCCTTCTAACCTCTCATTCCTTTTTGAACCTACCAATGATATTGACATCTCATTACATCATGCTACTAATTAATAATGTTGATACTGCCACTCCTAATCTTCCATATAATTCCGCACCTACCTTTCCTGCTACACCACATCACCACAATCCCAAACCTCTCCTCACAAATATTTACCACAACCTGACCTCTCCCATACTACTGAAGATGACCATTCACCTCTTGCTCCTATACTTAAAACTTCTATTAGACTTTAGGTTGTCCCTACTTATTAAGATTTTGTTTGCAATACATCTCAATCTTATACACTTTATGACATCTCTAAGAAACTTTCTTATCATACTTTATCTCCTTGACATTTTTCCTTTATATTTGTTGTTACTACTGCATCTGATCCCACTTCTTACAAGCAAGCTTGTATACAACCTCATTAGGTTAAAGCCATGGAAGTTGAACTACAAGCTTTACATGCCAATCATACATGGATTTTTACCACACTTCCTCCTGGAAAGAGATCCATAGGTTGTAAGTGGGTTTATAAAACTAAATTCAATTCTGATGGCACTATTGAGAGACACAAAGCCCGATTAGTCGCTCAAGGTTTGAAATAAATACAAGGTATTGATTTCTTTGACACTTTTTCTCCGGTATTCAAACTCACTACTGTAAGATTAATTATGGATCTCTCTCTCTCTCTATGCATCTTTGAATTTATTTCTACATCAGTTTGATGTCCATAATGCTTTTTTACACGGAGATTCGGATGAGGATGTTTACATGACTTTGCCTCAAGGCCTTACTCCATCTTCTCCAAATCAAGTTTGCAAACTTCTCAAATCCCTTTATGTCTTAAAACAATCAAGTTGTCAATGGTTTGAGAAGTTATCTCATGTTTTTCTTAAAAATTATTTAAAATAGTGCTCATCTGACCATTCTTTATTTATATATGTCACTTCCGGGATTTTCATCCTAGTACAAATGCGAAGGTGGCGCAGAAACGATAGAGTCTCCAGCCAGGCATTTTTATCCTGAAGGAACAGAAAAGGTAATGTTGTACGAACCTAAGGAAGAAGGAAAGGATAAGGTCCTGCGAACCAAAGATATTGGGTTCGAGAGTCGGTTACGACCTGGGAAGGTATTAACACCCCATATCGTCTGTCATACCAGACGGGATCCACGCTTGTTTGTTTATTTCAAAGAGTGATAAATAAGATGTTGCCGAATGAAAACTGCTATCTGGAATGAAAATTGAAATAAGAAGGAAACTAGATAAGAGAACGAGAAGAAAGAGTTGGGGAAATGTAGGGAAAATAAAGAATGTTCTTGAATGGGCCCTATCCCGCTCCCTACGTACCTCATCGGGAAAATGAGGATCAGAGTCGGCGTAGTTCGCCTATTATTTTTGGATGTGATGCAATGCTCAGACGATCATGCGAAAATGACGAAGCATAAACCACTTGAGGTTGGCAATAAATTAATAGGGCAAATTTTAGGGTATTACAGCTGCCCCTATTCAATCATCTATAGACTTGAATGGATGATAGCGATGGCTTTCAGACCTTCAAGGTATGGAGTGATTGAATACCCGAATAAACCGGAAAATTTGAACTCTGTGGGGATGAAAAGTGATTGAGAAGAATGTCATTCTTGGATGACGACTCAACACATGGGATTGACCTCTGATAGGACAGAAGGAATGAGTTCATCATACTTAGATGGTAACTCAAAGGAAATGAGACCATCGCACTTAGATAGAGACGCGAATGGAGAGACCGTTGTACTGAAACAAAATCAAAAGAGATGGGATCGTTGTACTTAAACGATAACCCAAAACGTGACTGTTGTACTTAAATGGAGACGAAAGAACGAGGCCATTGTACTTAAATGGGAGCTCGACAACACGAAACCATTGTACTTAAATGGAGTCGCAGACCTGAAATCATCGTACTTAGATGAAATCAAGGAAAATGGGATCATTGTACTTAAATGATAACCCACGACGCGACCATTGTACTTAAACAAGACGCGAAAAAGGAGAGATTGTTGTACTTAAACAAGACTCAGCTAGGGAACCATTGTACTTAAATGGAACACCCTAAAGGAGAGGGGCCGTTGTACTTAAATGAGCGCTTGAGACGCGACCGTTGTACTTAAATGGAGACGTGAAAACAATGAGATTGTTGTACTTAAACAAGACTCAACTGGGGAATGAAAAGTGATTGGAAAAAATGTCATTCTTGGATGACAAGACGCACCGTGAGTGGGTCATAAAAGAGACCATCATAACTTGGATGACAACTTGATGAGGAAGAAACAGGTATTGAATGGTATAAGACCAACATCATTCAACTTGTGACTCAAAGGAATAGAGAAGCAATATCAACTGATATACAACTCGAATAAGATCAACTGATCTAATATGGAAATGGTATTAACCGATCTGTAACCAAGAAAGCGAGAACATAATATCATTCGATTTACGGCTCGAAGAGAAGCGACGTCAATCGATTCACAACTCAAATGAGATCAACCGATCTATCATGGAAATGGTATCGACCGATCCATAACTAGGAGAGCGAGAATGTAACATCATCTGATTCACAGCTCAAAGAGAAGTGATATCAACTGATTCACAACTCAAATAAGATCAACCGATCTATCATGGAGATGGTATCAACTGATCCATAACCAGGAAATAAGACCATCACGCTGAGACATAATCTAGGAGAGGAGACCATTGTACTTAAATGTCGACTCGAGAGAAATGGGATCATCGTACTTAAACGACAGTATGAGACGTGGCCGTTGTACTTAAACGGGACGCGAAAATAATGAGACTGTTGTACTTAAATAGAGACTCAATTGGGGATGTCAAACAAGACTTGATAGAAATAACCACACTGGGAAATGAACTTGGTGTTTTGTGGGGATACTTCGGTCTGATTGAAGGACTGATGTTTCAGGCTTTTGCAAGATACCAAAACTGGCTTATGCTCCATATGCATATGTTTGAATTTCATGAAGTAATGCTCCATAATAATGGAAATGCTCTGCTTTATAGGATGTAAATGTAATGATGATTACTCTATGAAAATGTAAAGGAGATCTCCCGATAAGGAGAGAACAAGTATCCTCGACAACTTCGCTGGGGGAAGGGCTCACTGTTGCATCGATTACGGTGAATCCTTGTGAGGAAGAGCAACTCTGCGGGGAATAAGCAAATCCGTGGGGAGATAGTGGTAATGATCCACTAGCTCTGAACTGTCGTCACAACCAAAAATAAATTGGACCTTGAGATTGGAGAGCCAAGACCCTGTTGAGGATGAACCTGACTCGCTTAGAGGTACGATACCCGCCAAACTCCGTTGGGGAAATGATATCATTATGACTTGGATGGGAAGAAGGACACGTTGTTACTCTGCTGAGGAAGAGACTCGCTGGGGGAAAATCCATTAAGTGCAACATCTTCTGCTCGGGGAAGAGATCTGTTGGGGAATTCGTTAGGCGAACCCGCTGGGGAAAACTGCGAGCTCCATTGGGTAGAGAAGAGAATTTGAGATCTTCCACGTCTTGCCTATGTTGGGGAATGATAAACTCTCATGTTTCGTTGGAAATAAAAACCCTCTGATGGGGAATATTCCTTTGTTGAAGGAAGGCCCTCTACTTGGGGAGAAAGCTTGCCTTTTTTTTTTATTCTGACTCTACTGGGGATAAGGCTTCTCGTTTCCAATCCTGCTAGGGAGGATGGAGAACTCAGATGGGGATATTTCATGTTGGAAATAATAATTTGATCACCTCTTGCTGGGAATGAGAGGTAGAAGTGGAAGACGTCCTCTGCTGTAAATAAGAATTTGATGACCTCTTGATGGGAATGAGAGGTAGAAGTGGAAGACGTCCTCTGTTGGGGATGAGCTGCTGATGCTCCCCTGCTCGGGAATTATTATTCTCTTTGTCGTTACTCTGCTAGAGAGGGGATGATCCGATGAGACTTGCTGAGGAATCATACTAAATGAAACCCGTTGAAGATACAACTCCTTGATGTCCCGTGCTGGTAATGGATTTGCTTCTAGTATTTGGACTGATTTATTACCTACTGATCATGAATGAACAATGGTTCCTTGCGATCTTCAACTTGCTTCAGAATATGGTCTATCAGAGGAAATTGTCTCAGGAGGATTTTACAGAAAACATGGCATCCGAGATGCATCAGTGTCTTCAAACTCTTGGAGATATTTGTCGGACCTCGACATAATTTCCCCAGACTGTATGGTCTATGAAAAAAATTGCCTCGTGAGTATTCATGAAAAACCTCATATCATTGTGAGATATTCTGCCCCAGTATTTTGAACCTTGGGTAGGTGCTTCTGACTGATCGTCTTCGGGAGAGAGTACTTCTCCTGCTCTTGGGGTGGCCTGCCCCAGTACGAGCCTTGAAGTGATCACCTCTGATTGACTATTCTTGGAGTGAATACCCAGCCCAATTGTTCTTTGAGAGATTTGAATCTCGAAGTAATTGCCCCAAATTAGTTGAACCTCAGAGAGCTTGCCGAATGTGATTGCCCCAGATTAGTTGGCTTTTACCACGACTGTTGGGAATGTCCCTACCCAATGGAGTTTCTATGAAAAGTGCATCTTCAAATGCTAGTCCTTCTGAAGTTTCAAATTTCTCAACTTTTGCAAGATTAAGCTTCTGGACCAAGGTTCCGTATGTGAACTCCTTTGATGTCAAACAAATGTATGCAAACAGAAAATATTTATTCTGAGAATGAAAGTTCTAATGCAACGCATATGTTAATCTTAAAGTCTTGATTGAAAATGCATCGCAAACCTTTGTAAGTGACTCACTGGTTAAGATACGACATTATTTTTGAGTAAAAGAAAGCATGCACATGAAATACCAACAAAGATCTTTATGTATATATCATAGGAGTCGAGAACGCGGTCTCGTGATAGTGCATTATCAAAATAACCCTGTTTCAATTAGGAATTTCGAGGGTTGTATCGTGGCCTGATTCAGGGTTACATAAACAAAGGATATATGCTCGAAATTTATTGGTACCCCTCTCTTCGTGATGTCCTCCATTCTTATGTTCAAGCTAGCTTTCGCAAGCGCTCACCTCTCAAAAAGGGTTTTGTGATGATTGAGGAACCATTGACACTAACGATTCACGCACCAATCCTATTGTCTTTTGGAGTCAATCACCCATATGTCCTTTGTGTCTGTATCGCACAACTTTGTTCTTATTTAAGGATCTTTCTTGTGTAATCCTTTTCATTTATCGTTTTTGCATTCTTTTGCTTATCCCTAACTTTTTCCTGGACTGATTCTTGTGAATCTTTGATTGTGAAGTCCAGCGGGATGCCCTAATTTTTTCCTAAGTCGCTTGTTTTAAAGTTTCGACTTAGCGGGATTTTTCCTTTTTTTTTGAACAAATCGTATGACACTGGTAGTCTTGACTGCTTTGCGAGGGTTGTGACTGCCTCCTTCTTTGGTCGATGAAGGATAACCATTGTGGCTTTGGGTCTTTGGACCTCTTGATCTGGATAACCCTTGTGATTTCTAGTATTTGGACCTCTTGATTTGGTGCAACGAAAGGTAATGGATCCTCAGATGCACTCTTTTATGAAAGTCTGAATGCTCAATCAAACTAACTGATGCCTACCCTGCCCCTGGGTTAAATGTAAGGGTTTTTTCATGCGAAAAGAAACTCCTACTTCAAGGCTCAAAGGGGTTAGCGAGGGTATATCTCCCTTATATCTCTAGTTTTTAGGGTTTGAAACAATGTTTGTACATCATCAACAGGGTCTTATTCAAGAGCACATGATTGGATATTTTTGCGTTTTCATTTCGTCATTCTCCCTCATGGAGTTTAAGAACAATAGTTGGTATTGCGATGCATATACACAAAATCATGATTGAATACAAATGGATTACTTCAAGAAAAACATGTGCATTTTATTATGATTAACATTCAAAAACAAACAAGTTTCATGCATGCATACAAATGTTTAAACAAACACAAGAAACTACAACTAGAAATGCAGTAAAGAAGCCGAACATTGCCATCATTGAGGAGACTTGTTTCCTTCTAGACTGATCAGTCTTAGACGCTTTCAGTGATCAGTAGCTTGTTCATGGACTTGTAATATTCAATCGAATGGACGCATGCCCAGCATGGCAATCATACATCTTCTTCCAATTATTCTTGTGTGAAACGTCTGGAGGAAAGTTGCCCCATAAGGTTGCTCGGAAAGACCTGATGATCTTCTGCCTACATATCTTTATTGACCAATTAAGAATTAGAGCGACGTAGTTCCCCTCAATAGGGATGAAAATGTTTTGAAGAGAAACAAACACTCAATTGAAATTATTGAGAGTAGCCGAATACTTTTGGCTTTATTTGCTTTTGCGGATACCTTTGCAAACCAGGTGATTAACTCGAAGATTTCGGTTGAAGAACCGACCATCTGGTATAACAACCATGTTCATTCACCAGATTCATTCTGACTCCACCAAGATTAGGCATTGGGTTTTGGAGCACATTTGGTTGATGGGAGAAATTGATCGCCTTAGAATCAATTAGATCTTGTACCTCATTTTGAAAAGCCCAACATTTCTCAATACTGTGCCCTGGGGCACCCGAATGGAATTCGCATTTGGCGTTTGCATCAAAATTGGGTGGTGCATTGTTATGAGAAGAAGCTCTCATGGTACGAAGCTCGACCATGTTCAACTTAACCAGCTTTGTTCTTTGCTGGAAGGATCTTTGTGCTTGTTGTTGATGACCCTGATGTTGTGGTTAAGCATATTGTTGTTGACATTGCTTTGAGTGCCTAACATATCCCTGCATTTTATTACTCATACTCACCCGAGGAGCGACTGAAGATTGTTGACGTAATCTCTTTGAGGACTCAGCCTGAGTAATAACTCCAGAAGAATGGACTTTGACCACCTCTTCAGTGTCCACATGTGCCTTAACCTGTGACACTTTCAGAACATTCAACCCAAAACTAATTACCCCTTCATAAACCAAATCTTGCACCTGATGCATGAATGCTCTGCAATCATTGATGTCATGCCCTTGAGCTCCGGAGTGAAAAACACAGTAGGCATATGGATTCCAACTTTGGGACGTTCACCAGGAGGATGAGATAGCTTACAGCACTTAATAAATCCCATTTCGAGTAACTGTGGGTACAACTCAGCATAAGACATGGGTACATGATCAATAACTCTTTCTTGCTTCTGTCGAGAACGGGTTGCTGCAACCTGCTAGAGTTCTTCCTCTGGCAAACGAAGCGTGGCAACTGAGGAGGATCCATGATAAGTAAATAAAGTGCTTACTTCTTTGGCAACGATTAGTGTAAGATCATTCAGCTCACTTGTATCAGGCAATGTGGAGTTGATTCATGTCTTAGGCTCTTCCTTACTGCCAAGTGGTGATTGCTGGTGAAGAGACTTAAACTGTAGAGAAAATCCACCTAACAACTCTTGATTCAGTGGGCACCCCAAGGAGATGGAAGAAACAGGACCTTCTATTTGAAAAGCAGACCCAAAGATATTTTCTTTCTTCAATATAGCATTCACGATTCTCGTGAGCAACTTCATCTGAGCCTTCATCAAGTTGAATTCTTCTTTCAACAGTTTCTGATCCTGAGACAACGCTCGAATGTCCACCATAAAATGGCCCAGCTGGGCCTTCATCTCAGTCACCTCCGCTCGGAGTTGTTCCATGCCCATACCCTGACAATCATGGTGAAAGTTGGCCATTCTGAAGGGAAACCAAGTCAGGATAAGAGTTTTCTCCTGAACACCTGTCATGTATGCAAGGATGTATGCGAATGCCATGTTCGGTTATTTTAGAGGAATCTATCTGCTTTGATCCCGGTTTTAATACAAAAGAAATCCCACATTGGAATTCAGATATGTGATCCCCGAAAATAACTGAACATGAGTGCAGAAATGTTATGATGTCATGTATGCAGCATGCATGTGATCAAGGGTTTGATGCTGGTATTGAGCTGTGAACCAACTGCGAATAGACATAATGATTTTATCTTTGTACAGATACTCCAAAACTCGTAATCAATGTAACATAGAACCAGATCATAATACCGAACAATACTGGCAAAATAGGTATGTTGGAAGTTTTAGGGTTCCTGCAAACCTGTAAACCCCTCCCATCTCACAGGTGTGTTACTCAGGTCAGCATCACGGACTCTCAAAGCCGAATAGCAATAATATGTTCACCATCTTCGAGAAATGGCTCATGACCAAATCAGGGAATCAATTTGGAATTATATACTTCTTAGGGAGGTCTCAGCTGAGTCCAAGGAAACAAGCATCCCTCATAAGTCCCCAGCTTCAAGCACTGAATCGAGAAACAATAGTACATTTAGCCCTTAGGATACAGTACTATCGTCATACGAACAATTTTTCTTTAACTGGATTCCTATGAGAGAACCAGGACATCCTATGCGAGTTCTCAGTGGACCCTCGGATGCGAGTGGATTTGCCAATAAATATGGTCTGCCACTGTCATCACTGGAGAGGGGTGTTTCCACAAAGGTCCTCAATGATCGGTCCCCAGCTGCACATAACTATCAAGGTCGTACCCTGAAGCGAGGCAAAACCCCCACACAGGTATGGAACACATTGCCACTCATCATGTAACCATGCGAGTACAACATGTCCATGTTAATCCTATGGTGGACTCAAGTCGGGTGTTTAGCTTACCTCACAATAACTCTCATCCCACAGAAAAAATGGAAACCATCAAAGTCCAGACAGTCCAGTATATATGATGCATGTGAAAATAAATACTAAAAGCAATAAATAAATGTTGTAAAGTAAAAATTGTAAATGAAAACAGTAAATAAACACACAGCAACACACACACATAAACACCCAATGAAACGAAAACAAACAAGCGCTAGGATTGACTCTACGAGGGAAACCAGAGATTCTGGGTTCGGTCCTCAACAGAGTCGCCAGCTGTCGCTCCCGAGATTTTCATCTTAGTACAAACGCGAAGGTGGCGCGGAAAAGATAGAGTCGCCAGCCAGGCATTTTTATCCCGAAGGAACAAGAAAGGTAATGATGCACAAACCTAAGGAAGAAGGAAAGGACAAGGTCCCGCGTACCAAAGAGACTAGGTTCGAGAGTCGGTTACGAACTGGAAAGGTATTAGCACCCCAGATCGTCCGCCGTACCCGACGGGATCCACGCTTGTTTGTTTGTTTCAAAGGGTGAGAAATAAGATGTTGCCGAATGAAAACTTCTATCTGGAATGGAAATTAAAATAAAAAGGGAACTGGAAAAGAGAACGAGAAGAAAGAGTGAGGGAAATGTAGGGAAAATAATGAATGTGCTTGAACGGGCCCTACCCCGCTGCCTACGTACCTCATGGGAAAATGAGGATCATAGTCGGCGTAGTTCGCCTATTATTTTTGGATGTGATGCAATGCTCAGACGATCATGCAAAAATGACGAAGCATAAACCACTTGAGATTTGCAATAAATTAAGAGGGCAAATTTTAGGGTATTACAATATACACTTCTAACAATTATTTAATTTTTCTCTTAATCTATGTTGACGACATTCTTCTTGCAGGCAATAACTTGGATGTTCTTAATTCCACCAAACAACTTCTACATGATCACTTTCACATTAAATACCTTGGACCACTGAAGTACTTTTTAGGTCTGGAGGTTGCAAAAAGCAGTTCCGGCATCAACATATCTCAACGCAAATACACATTAAATTTGTTGTCCACTACTAGTTTCCTTGGATGTAAACCTTCCCATACTCCCATGTCACGTGATATCAGACTTACCAGCACTGATGGAGTTCATATGCCTGACTCTATCAAATTTCGAAAGATCGTGGGTCAACTTATATACCTTACTAACACCAGACCTAATATCTCATATTCCTTGCAACACATGAGTTGTCCCACTGATGTTCATTTCACTACTGCTCTCCATGTTCTTATATATCTCAAAGCCTCACCAGGTTAAGGTTTTTTCTTCCCCAACAATTCTATTCTTCAACTCAAGGCCTTTTCTAATTCAGAATTGGGCTATGTGTCCTGAAACTCGCAAATTTTTCATTGATTTTGTATCTATCTTGGTGATTCGTTAATTTCCAGAAGTTCAAATGCAGCTGAATATCGTTTTATGGCCTCTACCGTTTTTGAAGTTCAATGGCTTACTATTCTCCTCAACGAACTCCCAATATCATTCAAACAACCATCTCTTCTATATTGCGACAACGCTTCTGCTCGTCATATTGCTAGCAATTCTGCATTCCACGAACGAACTATGCATATTGACTTAGATTGCCATTTGGTTCGTGAAAAACTACAACAACAACAACAACTATTCCACCTTCTTCCCATTTCTTCATCCCAACAGTTAGCCAACATTTTTATTAAAGCTTTAGATGGTAAGCCTTTCCTTGACAACATATCTAAGCTTGGTTTACCTTTTATCTACCCCAAGCTTATGGGGGATACTAGTCTTATTATATTAGTTTCATATTTGACTTTCTATGTTAGTTTTGGGCCTTGTATCATATATAAGACTATTGGCCTCTTTAGTTTGTAATCACTTTTACTGTTAACAGTTTTGACATAATGAATTCATCTTACTGCAATGGCCTGCTATAACCTTCAACATCTCATTCTGTAATAAAATCTGACCTAGATTCTAAGGTGAAAATTAAAATTAATCTAGATTTAGGTTATATGAAGAAATGATGATGAAATAGAAAACCCATACGCCTAAAGAAAAATCAAAAAATGATTTGGGGGAGAGAATATTGCATCGTCGCGATAACTCCAAGATATTCTGTGAAATTTTAATGGGAAGGGTTACAATTCCTTTTTCTAGTATAACTATTTTTTTTATAAAGTTTTTTTTTTGATAGTTTATTTTCTTAACAAATACTACATGTTATTGATTTATAAGTCTTATTATATTATACTAGCGTCTAAACAGACACTTCTGTATCCGTTTATCCGTTTTTTTCATATGTGTATATAAACGTATATTTAAGGAAAACAAATTACTGACTAAGAAGTTATATATATTCTTACAATAAAACTGGAAATTACTTAGAAGTTATTTTTTAAATTTTAAAAAAAATAAGAAGAAGAATTGTAGAAGTTATTCAAGGAGAATTTTAGTAGTTATATTTAATATATTTATAAGGATAAAATTGGAATGTAAAAAGCTACATCAAAATTGAGTTTTGTCTTTATATATTGTTATAGATTATTATTACTATGTCTTGTAAAATTAATTTTATATAATATTAATTATATAAATTTTGTGTAACATTTAAATTATTATTCTTATATTTTAATTAAATAAAATTATTTATTTAAAATGTATAAAAATAAATATTTTTATTAAATAATATTTTTTTAATATAAATTAAAAATCAAATTTTAAATAAACTTGTATATGTTTTAAGGGGAGATTGCCTCCAAAATTTCTATTAAAGTTAAATTTGTATACTAACGCTTAAAACTTGTAGTGTTTTGTTAAAGGAAAGTACACCAATTAAAAATTATTGTCAAAAATATTTAAGGGATCATTTATTAAGTATTGTTAAATCAATGGCATAAGTATGCTTCAAAATTATCCCCATAGAAAATTTCGGGAACATGTATTCAGTGATGCAAAATAATTATTGGCAATGTTGCCAAAAAAAAACTTTTAGACATCATTTTTTGCATATTGCCTAAAAGAATTTCGGGAAGAAGAATTTTTGCATATTAACTTAATAACACTAGCATTTGTTTATAAATACCCCAATTATATATCTTTTCTTCTTCCCAAAACACATATGTATCAAACAATTGTTTACACATTTTTATCTATATTTTTCATTTTATTATTTACGTTTATATCTTTGTTTAATTCAATAGCTTAAAAAATAATCAATTCCATACTTATACTCTTTTGAGGAGTTAAAAACCCTAAAAATTTGGACAAAATGTTTTTTAATGAAATAATATAGCAAGTGTGAGTAAGTGGGGAAATAGTTACACATTGAATATGAATGTGGTGTGAGAGAAGTAAGAACAAGAATTGGTTTTGCATCTTATCTTTATGTTTTGATGATAACAATGGAATATTTGTGGAAGAACAATTTTATGTTCTAACATTTGTTATTGTGCAGATCATGTTTATGAAGTTATCAGATCTAACAAACAAAACTTGGATGATTGTTAAAGACCATATGTGAGTTACTATGTGTAACACAAGTCGCAAGTGTGCTAAAGAAGCAAGGATGCTTCTGTATCTGATTATAATTAGAAAGATCCAAAGATGTCTTATTTTACTAATGCAATGATTTTATGGATATTGTTATGTGCGTGATTCTGATTATGAAGCTAGCGAAGCTTCTGAAGTTATTATCTTATGATAACCCAGTGCCGAAGAGCTTTGAAGAGTTGAGGTTCTGATTGAACGAAGTGTTGAAGGTTTTGAAGACTTAAGGTTTCTGAAGATTGAGGTTCTGAAGACCAAGTGATGAAGACTCTGAAGACAAGGTTCTGAGTGAACGAAGTTCTGAAGACTTGAAGTTCTGAAGACCAAGGGTTTCAAAGACAAGTGATGAATTTCTAAAGACAAGGTTCTGAGCGAACAAGGTTCTAAAGACACTGAAGACTTGAGATACTGAAGACCCAAATGTGTCTACTCATGCTTCAATCATATTACAACCATAAGCATCTTAAGATCAGAAGACAAATTTACCGTTAACAGGAACATACATAGTATAATACACTTTATCTCACTACCTCTCCACTAACCTTAAATTGTGAAAATGGACAGACTTGGCAGTATGATTTCCATCCTTGTGTAACGACATTCCTTTAGTAGTCAGCTGCTCTCCAACGAGCCTATTTTTGGCTATATAAGAAAATGATCATGTGAAGAAAAATGTCTCTTGAGGTCACAAAAATGTGAAGGTTGATAACCACCAATATGGTTTCTTGAACAAGAGTACAAGTTCATGTTGTGCTTCAATGAATATGAAGCCAAAGAATGGTATTGGTTATACAACGAACTGCTATTACAGAAGTTGTTGATTCACAAATGTGCTTAATTGTAAATGTTGCAAGAAGCTTGTAAAGTTGTAGATGTCAACAAGAAGATGATCATGGAAGTTGAATTACAAATCCACAACTGAAGGTTGTGTTCTGATGTGATCATTGAATTAAAAGAATAGGGTTGTTGTCCAGAATGTTCCTCTTATGTGAATTCAAGAGCTTGGGTTGTTGTTAGTGAAGAAGCTACTTGAAGATAAAGAAGAAGACTCCACATTATATGAGCTACAATAAAATGTACTATTCTTAGTGTGTATAGGATGATCTTCTGATCAATGATTTTAACTGTGTTTACTTATGCTTACGTAAGAAGCAAACATATGTAAGAGTTACCCACTTACAAACATAATGTTTGTAATCCCTAAGGGATCAAGTGAAGGTCAAAATCTTTAGGAGGCTCAGGACTATGTGTCTTGGTGCTTCTCAGGACTTGGTATTTTGGTGCCTTGAATTCACAATGGTTGATGTGTGTTAGTCACGACATGTAGCCGTGTAGGGAAGTCGCATGGTTGTTGCAAAATTAGTCACGTTAGATATCTGCACAAGGAAGTCGCATCAGCTGGTTGTGCAATGTTGTAAGTCGCATCAGTTGGTTGTGCAGTTAGTCATAGGTAGCGTTGTGCCTTGTAATCAGTTTGGTTATAGTGGATTAAGTCTTTGGCTAAGGCAAATTACCTTTAGGGATGGACTGGATTAGCTTGAGTTTTTCAAATGAACTAGGATATATCGTGTTTCTCTTTCTCTTTTTTATTCTTTACTTTATTTACTTATGCTTCTGCTGCAAACAATGATAAAAGTCGAAAAAGTTAATAAGAGTGAAAACACCAATTCAAACCTCTCTTTCTTGTGTTTTTTCACACTTTCAATTGGTATCAGAGATTGGTTTTGTTATTGATGGATATCAAACACTTAACAGTGTTAGATAAAGATCCAAATGCTTTGTGAGAAATAATCTAGGTGATGTTCTTCTCCACTTGCAATGTCAGTCTCATATGTTCAAATCTTTATTTGGTCATGAATGAGTATGAGGGCTAAATTGTTGAAAAATCAGAAAGGTTTACATTAAGCAAGTCACTGATTCTTGAAGTTTGAAGTTGTCGACAACACATTTTCTCTTTTGGGGTTTTCAAGAAGATTGGAGAATCAACTGATAAGATAGATTCATCAGATAAGGAGAAATATCTGCCGAATGCTACTTTTGGAACACATTGATTGAACAACGTATTTTCTCAAGATCAAATCATTAGAAAGCAAGAAATCTTGTTTACTTAAGATTAATTCTTTATGAGTATGAGATGTTTTAAACAACCGAATTCATCCACCTTTGAATTTCTCATATAAAGCTCATTAGGAATTTCTTCATGTAAAGAAGAAAGACTGCTAGCTCACGATTCCGAAGCATTATAACTTCAAGATGAAGTTTGCTGAAGATTTTCAGAAATCATGGACAGAGGAATTCGAATTCCTAAATGTTAATTCCTCTAAGTTAGAACATCTGCTAAGTCATTAGAAGCTTAACTAATCAAGAGGTTAGAAGATATGATGCAGAAAATATGAATAATGTTTGATATTTTTCAGGAATACGTTCAAGAAGATGAAAATTAAAATACGTCAAATCCTCTGAGTATTAATAATTGTCATGGAAGTAACATGGACAATTAGGATCTGTTAACTTGAGAAATTATCTCAGTTGAACAAACTCTGATTGGTCAGAATGTTATCTGAAATCCTTCTCAGATACTCATGTTGCATGAATCCTGGAATCAAAGCAGCTTAGAAAAATTAAAGGATTTGAAGTCACTGATGTTATTCGGAATGAAGAAATCAACATACACTTTTCTCAGAAATTGCTATGATCTTTGGAAAGGAAAGACGGTATTTGCCAACCTCTGATGAACTGACTCTGAATAAGTTAGCTCATCTCAGGAAGAACAAGATTTTCATTCAAAACCTTTTCATGAAATGAATCTTGGCTTGATGATACTTGTATCTGCTAAAGATTTTCATATATTCAAGGAAAAAAGGTGAGAAGATGAAAGAAGACGTCAATTAGTTTTTCTCAAACACATAACTTCTCAAAAGTTTATGTTTAAGCTAAGAAACTATTGGCAGTCTAAAATAAAGTCTTCTTTAAAAGGAAGCTTGATAGAAGATGAATGTTCTTGTGATGAATACTATAGTAAAAATTTGATTCTTCTCTATTGCTAAAGTTCTAGACTAACATTATAAAGAGATGTATTCAATCCATCAGAAATGAAGATGGATAAGTTCACAAAATGATTGTGTTTTGAAGAATTCTCTCAGAAGTCATATGGATAATTGTGAACAGATGAGAAGACTGGTTTTATTAATTAGACTAAAGATCGATGTTCAGAAGAAACTTATATTCTATAGAATAAAATTCAAGAGAAGTTCTGATGTAGTTGTGATGTCAGAAGACAAACCAACAAATATCTCTCTGCATCCATCATGTGTTTTGAAGAAAGAAAAAGCAAAATAAAGTCATTTAGAAGCTTTGTTGAAAGCAAGTTGAAGTCAAAATCAGAATGGAAAGCACTCAGATAAAGAATCAATGTAAAAATCTCAAAATCTTAAAGGTAATGTTTTCTTTATTTATGACTTATTTTATTAGAAGTTATGATAAAGATACTTCTACAAGTTAGAAGATGTTTTAAATCATAAGCATATTAGTCAGATGTTAGTGCAATTTTGAAACGTGAACTTTCAGAAAAGTGAAAGTCTTATGACTAAGAACGTTTCTCTATCCAAGATAAAATCATTTGATTTATTCTCTGGATAGTTAATAGTCATGACATTTAATGTTGTTCTTTAATTTGAGATTGTTTGAATGTAAATGGTGACACCGGTTTCATGTGTTGATCATGCAAGATTACTAATTGACACCTTAGGTATCTAAAGCTTATTAAAATGGATTAAAAAACTTATGATTTTTCTTGTAACTATGCATTAAGCATGTATGTATATATGTGTGAGTTTTTAATCCTCTTGGAAATATGCGATTCATTTCGATGTCTTTATTGTTGTGTCAGTTTTACCTTGCTACACTTAAGTGTAAATTTATTTATAGTCTTTTTTTGTAGCCTATTTAATACTTGTTCCCTTATAATGATTGTTACACGCCATTCCTTTCCTTTGATATTTATGTATCTTACTTTGTCCTTGATCCATGTAACTTCTCTAGTTATTTACGTTTCCCATCATCTTCCTATGTATAAATGAAGGTTATTCCTCCTCCTTTTGGCTTATCCTACATACGCCTTCTGATTTAAACTTAATTTTTGTTAAAGCCATTCCTCCACCTTTTCATCATGTTTCTAGTTACCTTCCTAGGAGATGAAAATATTCTTGAAGTCATCATTGAAAACCAAATTGAAATTCTTCCTCTTAAGAGAAACATTGCTTGCAGTATCACAAATGTGTCATATTTTCAACAATGGACAAGGTACTTCACAATGCTGGAGAAACATGTTTACGTAAATCTGTTAAGGATTTCTAGAAAGATTCTTATCTTGATGGTGAAAGTTTGTTCTATCTCCTCTCATATCTTTGGAGTTCCCATAAACATCATTCCATTCACTATCACTCTTGCCACTGTTTGTGAAAATGTTGGCGTCACTGTTGATTTTGTCAAATCTAGATTTTGTATGTCTGAGAAATTTATTTCTGTTCACAACACTTTATCCAGATACGAACCCATCAACCCTGAAAATCTTCTCATTCCCAAAGCTTGGTTTAAGCTTGTGTTGTCCAATTTTCTCCCTCGTGGGGAAAACCAAGACTTTCTGAGGTATGATGACCAGTCATTTATCTATCTTCTAATGAATGATATTCGGGTAAATCTACCTCAATTTATCTTCAATTTTCTTCAAAAATCCATCACTGAGTCCAGAAATCGCATTAAGTCCTACATTCCGTTTGGAAGAGTTCTATCTGAAATCTTCTTCAGGGAAGGAATAGTGGATATAATCAAAGAATTTATATTAGAAGATGGTCCATAAAATGGTCTAATAGATGGTATGTTTAAGAAACATTGTGAGGTCTTCAGTGTTTATGAGATTACGACTTATCATGTATAATCGTGTATGTTTTCCTTGTTATGTTTTTATTAATCATTTGAATATGTATTCGTTATACCTCTCTATCAATTAATGAAATACTTTCTTTGTGTTTATGATTAGATCATTTTTAAGAATGTTAATACTCATATTTATCTTATCATTATGCAAATGCTTTAATGATATAACCTTTTTGATGATGTCAAAAAAGGGGAGAAAGCTTAAGATGATTTTGATAATATTTATTTTCATAATCAAAACTCAAACACAATTTTAATTGATAAAATAGGTTTATTTCTAACTATTTTTTTATGTTAAGGAACTTTGAAAAAGTTCACTAAGAATTCTAAGACATGTCAAATGAAAAGAACTTTGGTTCTAAGTAGAAGATCTTAAAGTTAAATGTTGATAGATCTTAATTGAAGTTGTACACTTCGTGAACATATGTGTTCAAATCAGATAGACCTAATATTGTTCAGAAGTTGAGAACTTTCTGAAAGTTAAAGTTATATGGAATTTGGTACCATAGTGTTCAGAAGTTGTAAACTGTCTGAGAATATGAAATTCAGAACATTAAGAATCAGAAGCAGGAATCTTCGTGAAAGTGGTCAAGTCAACTTCTCAATTTAAAGATGCTATTCAGAATATATGAGAAAATTAGAATTCAAATACTATCTGAAGAATCAAGGAAAATAAGTTATGATATACAAATGATGTTATATCTTATCAGACTTATAATCAAGCTTTGATTGTTTATACAATCAGATTTTGAATCAAGATTTAATTAACCATCAAGCTCTGATAGATACTAGGTTCTGAGATGAAGACCAGGTGTTCTAGTCAGACTCTCATGAGTCACCATAGGGAAGTAGCCCTTCTCTATTCTATGTTCTGAAAACTCAAAATTGTATTTTGTGAGTCTTGGGATCATGGGGAGACTCTGAACAAGTATAAATAAAATTTTGGGATTAACACATTCTGGGGAAGTTGTTGCTTGAAACTCTGAATATGTTATGTTTGGTGATTACCTTGTATAAATTATTCTATTAAAATAAATGGTTTTGTCATCATTAAAAAGGGGGAGAGTAAGAACAAGAATTGGTTATGCATCTTATCTCTATGTTTATATGATAACAATGAAGTATTTATGGAAGAACAATTTTATGTTCTAGCATTTGTTATTTTGCATATCATGTTTATGAAGTTATCAGATCTAACAAACATAACTCAAATGATTGTTAAAGACCATATATGAGTTACTATGTGTAATACAAATCGCAAGCGTGCTAAAGAACCAAGGGTTTCAAAGACACGTGTTGAAGTTCTGAAGACAAGGTTCTGAGTGTACAAGGTTTCGAAGACACTAAAGACTTGAGATTCTGAAGACCTAGTTATCACGTCTCTACTCATGCTTCAATCATATTATAACCATAAGCCTCTGAATATCGGAAGAAAAAATTATTGTTGATAAGGAATGTACATAGTACAATACGCTTTATCCCACTACCTCTGTACTAACCTTAAATTATGGAAAAGGACAGACGTTGTAGTGCGATTTCCATCCTTGTGTAACGACATTCCTTTAGTAGTCAGCTGCTCTCCAACGGATCTATTTTTGGCTATAAGGAAATGATCATGTGAAGAAAAGTCTCGCTTGAGGTTACAAAAACATGAAGGTTAATAACCACCAATATGGTTTCTTGAACAATAGTGCAACTCCATGTTGTGCTTCAATAAATATGCAGCCAAATGCTGATAATGGTTATATAACAAACTATTGTTGCATAAGTTGTTGATTTAAAAATGTGCTTAATTGTAAATGTTGCAAGAAGCTTGTAAAGCTGCAGATGTCAACAAGAAGATGATCATGGAAGTTGAATTACAAATCCACAACTGAAGGTTGTGTTCTGATGTGATAATTGAATTAAGAGAACAAGGATGTTGTCTATAATGTTCCTCTTATGTGAATCAAGATGATGAAGTTCTTTTGAGCTACAATTTTGATCAAGCTGGTGCAAGCTTAGAAGAAGAAGACTTCAAGCAATTAAAGAGCTTGGGCAGTTGTCCGTGAAAGAGCTACTTAAAGATGAATAAGAAGACTCCAAACTATTTGAGCTACAATAAAATATAATATTCTTAGTGTGTATAGGATGATCTTCTGATCATTGTTCTTAACTTTGTTTACTCATGCTTATGTAAGAAGCAAACATATGTAAATGTTACCCACTTACAAATAGAATCTTGGTAAACCCTAAAGGACCGAGTGAAGGTCAGAATCTTTAGGAGGCTCGAGATTATGTGTCTATGTGCTGCTCAGGACTTGGTGTCTTGCTGCCTTGAAGTAACAACGGTCGTTGTGCAGTTAGTCACGGCAGGTAGTCGTGTAGGGAAATCGCATGGTTGTTGCATAGTTATTCACGACAAGTATCCGCGCAAGAAAGTCGCATCAACTGGTTGTGCAATATTGTAAGTCACATCATTCGTTGTGCAGTTAGTCACATGTAATGTTGTGCCTTTTAATCTGTTTAGTTATAGTATATTAAGTCCTTAGCTAAGGCAAATCACCATAAGGGTTGGATTGGATTAGCTTGAGTTTTTCAAGTGAACCAGTATATATAGTGTGTGTCTTTCTCTTATTTATGCTTTACTTTATTTACTGATGCTTCCACCACCAACAACAATGAAATTCAAAAAAGTTAACAAGAGAGAAAACACCAATTTAAACCTTTCTTTCTTGTGTTTTTCTCACACATTCAAAAGACACCACATATTCACCCAAAATCTTAAGGTGATAGATGGACAAGTTGTGTGTCTCTCATAAAGGTGTCTAATTCTACATTATGTATCAATGTTGTAACACCCCATTTACTACCCGATAAATATAATAAATCAGAGTTATACAATTTTCAACATAAAACGGGCTATCACATTTTCAACTACAAAAACCTCAACTTAATAGATAAGCATTATTGATACATAACACATTCCAGGAGAAATCATAAAACCAACATATAATCTTCAAAATAATTTAACTTTATGAATATTATGCAGCGGATTCAAAATCAAAGTAATAGCATCTTTATCCAACATAAACCAACTTTAAAATAAGCAACAAGTAGTTTTTAGTAGTTCAACTTAAAAATTTAGCATGCAAACAATTCAACAAAACAAGACACACGTCATCCCCCCGAGTGCTACGTTTCAGAGCGACAACCACCGGCTCAACTAAAGGTAACTGGCTACTCCTCTTGATTATACACAAGTTGTCAACATATGGACAACATTCAAACAGAAGGGGAGGGATATCGATAGTTTTAAACGATATATGATGATTAATACATAGACAATGATTATACAAATATCACCACTTTACATCATCAACAAAACAACAATCAACAATAACTTGAAAAATACAACTTTAATGCGACTCAACTAAGTTATGCATGTGGTACCATTCGGAGTAAAACTTTAAACTTAAAATTTCCAATTTATCGAGGCATCAAGGCATAAGCCTTCAACTTTAAACTTAGAGTCAATCCAGGCCAACTTGGTGTGAACAACGGCTCCGACAAAGTATGCAAATGTATTATATGATATATACGACTTCAAAATATAATAACATCAGCAACATAAACAAATTATACGACGTGAACAACTTAAAATCAATGTTGGCTTATCAAGCCTCCAACATGAACAACTTAGAATTTTTTCGTAAATCGGAACAACTTACCAATTCAGTTGTACCTGCAACTCGACTATTCCGATAAGATTTCAACAAAATAATACAGCAGAAATCACCTACTAAACCACCCAACTTACCCGACGATTTTCATTAAATTCTGGGAAACTAATTTTTTTGCCTAACTCGGCTAAACCGACTAAACCAACATTGTTTCAGCTTCTCCTATTAATACTAATGCTTTATGAAATTCTATAAAAAAATTGTGTTCTGCTAAATTTTAACTGTCATAGAAATATAGACTCAATTTTGTTTTATGTCAAATTCCAAAACCATGTTATTGTCAAAGTTAATATGTTTCCTCTTTTTCGCAACTAATAGATATGGCTCCTGTGTCTAAAAACTTAATACTAAATTCTGATTTTTAACAAAATTATGATTCATGAAAATGATATATAACAATTATTTCTAAGGGATCATTTAGTTTAAAAATGAAATCACTGAACTAATATAGTATGAATTGAATTAATTAATTAAGTTTCACATTAAAAAAAACTAAAGGATCCTCCAATTACAGGGTGGCATGCACCACCCCTTGGCCTACAACAATGTGGCCAGTGCCACATCCCACAACTATGGTGGCCACCAAATGTGGCTGGCACCAAAAAGTTGGTGGCTTGCGCCACCTTATATGTGAGGGGGCATATGGCTCCCATCACCACCAAATGTGGCTCCCGCCACATGTTCCTCTCTCAACTTTGGATGGTTTGTGCCACCCGTACATTTGGCACAGTATAATTGTCCCAAAAATTTCAATTTTCCAGATAATAGTATAAACACAACAACTTCATAAAAATTCTTCTAGCAACAAAATTCCACTAAATCAACCAATTCACATCTTATACAGAATCGATCAACAAAATATTAAAATTAACACAATATCAATATCAATATAAATCGACATCAATATCAATCAAACCACGGTAGCACACAACCACCCAATCCTAATATCAATTATCATACCCGATTATAAAAATCGAACCCACCCTTACCTTGAATTAAGGGCAGCTATACACGATCGAATTCCGTAAATCGCTTCTGATTGCAGTTTTCTCCCACATCCTCTTCTCTCACGATCGTGCTATGCTTTCTCCTATTCTACTTACTGAAACAACCTAACTTATATTTCTTTTCTTTTATCAAATATTATAAGTCTAATAATTAACTAATAAGTCTAAACAAATGCACCCCTCTATTTGCAAATTCGGACACAATTTATAGCCCACTAACCAACCCACACTAACAACAATAATATTACTTCTAATATTATTTCCACGACTTTTCGAATTAACGAATTAATTAACCACAACACAAAATCAACTGAATAAACACAAATAAATAATGAAATATTCGATAAAATAAATAATTAAATATTTGGGTGTTACAACTCTCCCCCACTTAGAATATTTTCGTCCTCGAAAATTTACCTAAATCAAACAACTCGGGATAGGAGTCTCGCATCTTGCTCTCCAATTCCCAGGTCATGCTTTCTCCAGCAGCTCCCAACCAAACAACTTTCACTAACACGATCTTTTTCCCTCGAAGAGTCTTCGTTTCATGATCCTTAATTCGCACAGGCTTCGTCTCCACTGTGAGATTATCCCGCACTTGCACATCGTCCATACTAGCCACATGAGACAGATCTGAAATGTATTTCCGAAGTTGTGACACATGGAATACATCGTGAAAATTCGAAAGGTTTGGCGGTAACACCATCCGATAAGTAACTTTCCCAACTATGTCTGAAATCTGATACGAATCGATAAAATAAGGAGTGAGCTTCTTAGACTTCAAAGCTCATCCAATACCAGTCACAGGCATGACCCTCAAAAACACATGATCACCAACTTGGAATTCTAAATCCTTATTTCACTTGTCATGGTAACTCTTCTTCCTACTTTGAGAAGCCTTCATCTTCTCTTGGATCAACTTTACTTTATCGGTAATTTCTCTAACTAATTTTGGTCCAAGTACTACACTTTCACCAGGTTCATGCCAACACAACAGATTTCTACACCTCCGACCATACAGTGCTTCAAAAGGTGCCATTCTGATACTAGAATGATAACTATTATTATAAGTGAACTCGATCAACGGAAGATAAGTATCCCACGAACTTCCTTGCTCAAGAACACAAGCTCTCAACAAGTCCTCCAATGACTGAATAATTCTCTCAGTTTGGCCATTTGTCTGAGGATGATATGCCAAACTCAACTTCAACTTAGAACCCAACGCCTCTTGCAGACTTTTCCAAAACCCCGACGTAAATGTGGATCTCTATCTGACACAATACACAGAGGAACACCATGCAGCTTCACAATGACTCGAATATAAATCTCTGCCAACTTCACAATTGGATATATGATGTTAATAGGTATGAAATGAGCCGACTTCGTAAGCCTATAAACAATCACCCAAATTGAATCATACCCTCTTAGATTTATAGGCAGCCCTATCACAAAGTCCATAGAAATGTTATCTCATTTCCATTCTGGAACTTCCAATGGTTGCATCAACCCTGCAGGCTTCTGATGCTCAATTTTTTACTTCTGACAAGTCAAACACGCATACACAAATCGTGCCACATCTTCTTTCATTCCGAACCACCAAAATATTTTCTTTAAGTCTTGATATATTTTAGTATCCCCCGGATGAATACTCGAATTACTCTTATGACCCTCTTCAAGAATTCTCTTTTTCATGTCTGCATCATCAGGAATACAAATTTGATTATGCGGTCTCAACACAGCTCTTGCATCAATCTTAAAGTCACTCTTCTCTTATTGACCACAACTATTCATGGTGTCCACTAGTTTGACATCCAGTTTTTGGGCATCTCGAATACTATCCAGAAAGTCATTATTAATCTTTAACATGCCCAATATAACACTCTGCGGTGTCACTCTGCAAACCAAACTCATATCTCGAAACTGCTCAATCAATTCCAATTCCTTAATCATCATTGCTGACATATGCAAGGTCTTTCGACTTAAAGCATCGACTACAACATTAGCTTTTCTTGGATGATAATTCAAACCGAAATCATAATCTTTCAGCAAATCTAACCATCTATGTTGTCTCATATTCAGCTCCTTCTGATCAAACAAATACTTTAGGCTCTTATGATCACTATAAACTTCAAATATGGAACCATAAAGATAATGCCTCCAAATCTTCAACACAAAAACAATTGCAGCAAGTTCTAAATCATGCATAGGATAGTTCTTCTCATGATTTTTCAATTATTGCGATGCATAAGCAATTACCTTATTATTTTGCATAAGCACACCTCCTAAACCCATCTACGAAGCATCAAAATAGACTACAAATGGTTCTTCTGGATTCGGTAAAGTCAAAACCGGAGCCGACATCAACCTCTTCTTTAATTCGGTAAAACTTTCTTCGCACTAAACATCCCACACAAAAGATTTACTTTTACAAGTTAATCTAGTTAACGAAAGTGCCAACTTGGAAAATCCTTTAATAAACCTTCTATAATAACCAACTAGTCCCCAAAAGCTTCTAATCTTAATAGTCGACCTTGGAGTTTCCCATTTTAACACAACATCTACCTTTGAAGGATCCATAGCAATACCACTACCTGGAATCACATGGCCAAGAAAAATGACTTCTTTCAACCAAAACTCGTACTTGGACAACTTCGCATACAACTTCTTATCTTTCAAAACTTCCAACATTGTTCTTAAATGTTCCATATGCTCTTCTTCTGACTTAGAGTAAATCAGAATATCATCAATGAATACAACTACAAAACGGTCCAGATAAGTATGAAAAACACGATTCATGTATTCCATGAATACTCCTGGCGCATTAGTCACACCGAAAGGCATCACCGAATACTCATAATGTCCATACCCTGTTTTGAACACCTTCTTCTGAATATCCTCATCTTTCACTTTGATCTGATGATAACCCGATCTCAAATCAATCTTACTAAACACACGAGAACCCACCAAATGATCCATCAAATCATTTATTCTCAAAAGTAGATAATTGTTCTTGATTGTCACTTTATTCAGCTGTTTATAATTAACACAAAGTCACATACTACCACATTTCTTCTTCACTGGCAACACTGGAGCTCCCCATGGTGATACATTTAACCTTACAAACTTCTTCTCAAGTAATTCTTCCAACTGCTTCTTTAATTTTGACAACTCGGATGCTGACATTATGTACAGTGCCATCGAAACAAGTCTAGTACCAGGTACTGGATCATTTGCAAATTCAACCTCTTTCTCTGGATGTACATCGGGAATTTCATAAGGGAAAACTTCAGGAAATTCATTCACCACCAACAACTCTTTAGTCTTAGCTTTACTCTCAACAGACAATGTTGCCATCAACGAAAACATTTGAGCTTCCTCTCTCATCAATTGTTGTAGCTCTTTGAAAGATAACAATCGAACTCCTTCCTCTTCAGGAGTAGAAAACCTCATCGATTTGCGATAACAATTTATATGAGCGTAGTTATACTCTAACTAGTTCATACCCAGAATTATGTCCATTCCAGTCAATGGTAAACACACCAAATCAACATAAAAGTCTTTATCGAAGATCGATAAAGGACACTTTAAACATATAAGAGAAGTAGATATTGATCCCTTTGCCAGAATCTCGATGATCAATTCACCATTCATAGCAGACAATTCAAGACCCAATCTTTGAACACAATCAACAACAATAAAACAATGTGTAGCACCAATATTAATAATAGTAATTAAAAGAGTATTATTAATGAAGCATGTACCTCTGATAAGTATGTCCTTGTTAGCTGTCTGAGTTCCTGCCAACGCAAACACTTTCCCAAACTGAGCTTTCTTCGACTTTTGACACTGGCTACAAATATGACCTTATTCGCCACAATTAAAGCAAATCATTTCCTTGTGCTTGCAATCAGCTATTGCATGACCAGTCTTTCCACATCGAAAACACCTTTTCACTTCAGCAATGCACACATTACTCTTATGACTAGCCTGACCACACTTGAAGTAAACTATACTAGCAGGAGCACCTCCCCCACTAGTCCTCTAAACTGGAGCAACTTCATGTTTACCCTTTCCAACTAGAGCATCATAAGGCTTGCCACAGTTCTGTTTTTTCTTGCCTCTTCTGTCACTGACAATCTTGTAATGTGAATTATTGTATTCTTCATAAATCTTATAGCTATCAACCAATTCATAAAAAATGTGGATCTTCTGATACCTAACAACTTTCTTGATTTCTGAGCGCAATCTGTTTTCAAACTTGATGCACTTTGAAAATTCAACACCAGCTCCAGTATAATGAGGATAGAACTTAGATAATTCCACAAACATTGTAGCATAGTCGGGGACATACATGTTTCCCTGCTTTAGCTCAAGGAACTCAATCTCCTTCTTGCCACGGACATCCTCTGGATAATACTTTCTCGTGAATTCCCTACGGAACACATCCAAAGTGATTACTTCACCTACAGAACCCAGCCTCTAACGAGTCTCTAGACACCAGTCATCAGCCTCGACTGCCAGCATGTAAGTACCATATCGAACCTTTTGCGCTTGAGTATAGTCCATAACACGAAAGATGCTCTCAATCTCCTTCAACCATCCTAACGATGGATCTGGATCATGATTTCCCTTAAAGACAGGCGGATTCTTTCTCTGAAAAGTCGCCAAGCTACACAATCCAACATCTTCACCAGTATTTGGCAAATTCTGCACAGCCTGAGTCATCACTTGCATTGCAACAACCATTTCAGCGTCATTTCCTCCAGCCATCTCAACTTATCACTACAACACAACCAAAAGTTAGAACCAAATAACAATACTCGATTGTTAGACAACTACGACTCGACACTTGGCCGGACAGACCGACCTGCTCTGATACCACTAATGTAACACCTCATTTTCTACCCGATTAATATAATAAAATCATAGTTATACAATTTTCAACATAAAACGGGGTATCACATTTTCAATTTCAAAAACCTTAACCTAATATATAAGCATGATTGATACATAACACATTCCAGGAAAAATCATAAAACCAACATATAATCTTCAAAATAATTCAACTTTATGAATACTACGCAACAGATTCAAAATCAAAGTAATAGCATCTTTACCCAACATAAACCAACTTTAAAATAAGCAACAAGTAGTTTTTAGTAGTTCAACTTAAAAATTCAGCATGCAAACAATTCAACAAAAATAAGACACGTGTCATCCCCCCGAGTGCTACATATCATAACGGCAACCACCGACTCGACTAAAGGTAACTGGATACTCCTCTTGATTACCTGCATGTTTCCAACATAGGGACAACATTCAAACAGAAGGGGTGAGATATCGATAGTTACAAACTATATATGATAAGTAATACATAGACAAGGATTATACAAATATCACCACTTCACATCATCAACAAAAAAACAATCAACAACAACTTGAAAAATGCAACTTTAATGCGACTCGACTAAGTTATGCATGTGGTACTATTCGGAGTAAAACTTCCAACTTAAAATTGTCAATTTACCGAGGCATCAAGGCATAAGCCTTCAACTTTCAACTTAGTGCCAATCCATTCCAACTTGGCATGAGCAACGGCTCCGACATAGTATGCAGATGTACTATATGACATATACGACTTCACAACATAAACAACATAACAACATCAACAACATAAACAACTTATACGGCGTGAACAACTTAAAATCAACGTTGACGTATCAAGCCTCCAACATGAACAACTTAGAATTTATCCGTAAATCGGAACAACTTACCAATTCAGTTGTACCTCGACTATTCTGATAAGATTTCAACAAAACAATACAACAGAAATCACCTACTAAACCACCCAACTTACCCCGACGATTTTTGTTAAATTTCGGGCAACTCAAATTTTCGCATAACTCGGCTAAACCGACTAAACCAACATTGTTTCAGCTTCTTCTATTAATACTACTATTTTACGAAATTCTGTCAAAAATAATATGTTCTGCTAAATTTTAATTGTCATAGAAATATAGACTCAATTCTGTTTTCTGTCAAATTCCAAAACCATGTTACTGTCAAAGTTATTTTGTTTCCTCTTCTTCGCAACTGATAGATATGGCTCCTGTGTCTAAAAACTTAATACTAAATTCTGATTTTTAACAAAATTACGATTCATGAAAATGATATATTACAAGTATTTCTAATGGGTTATTTAATTTTAAAATGAAATCACTGAACTAATATAATATGAATTTAATTAATTAATTAAGTTTCACATAAAAAAAGTGGATCCTTCGATTACAGGGTGGCTTGCACCACCCTTTGGCCCACAACAATGTGGCCAGCGCCACATCCCAACCCTATGGTGGCCACCAAATGTGGCTGGCACCAAAAAGTTGGTGGCTTGCGCCACCTTATGTGAGGGGGAATGTGGCTCCCGTCACCACCAAATGTGGCTCCCGTCACATGTTCTTCTCTCAACTTTGGGTGGCTTGTGCCACTCGTACACTTGGACAGTATCATCGTCCCCAAAATTTCAATTTTCCAGAAAATCGTATAAACGCAACAACTTCATTAAAATTATTCTAGCGACAAAATTCCACTAAATCAACCAATTCACACCTTATACAGAATCGATCAACAAAATATTAACAACAACACAATATCAACATCAACATCAATCAAACCACAGTAACACACAACCACCCAATCCTAGTATCAATTATCATATCCGATTATAAAAATCGAACCCACCCTTACCTTGGATTAAAGGAGGCTCTACATGATCAGATTCTGGAAATAGCTTCCGATTGCAGTTTTCTCCCACAGCCTCTTCTCTCACGATCGTGTTATGCTTTCTCCTATTCCAGATACTGAAACAACCTAACTTATATTTCTTTTCTTTTATCAAATATTATAATTCAAATAATTAACTAATGTGTCTAAACAAATGCATCCCTATATTTGCTAATTCGGACACAATTTCTAGCCCACTAACCAACCCACACTAACAACAATAATATTACTTCTAATATTATATCCACGACTTTCCGACTTTATATTTTGACTTAACGACTTAATTAACCACAACACAAAATCAACCGAATAAACACAAATAAATAATTAAATATCTGATAAAATAAATAATTAAATATTTGGGCGTTACAACTCTCCCCGACTTAGAATATTTTCGTCCTCAAAAATTTACCTGATTCAAACAACTCGGGATAGGAGTCTCGCATCTTGCTCTCCAATTCTCGGGTCATGCTTTCTCCAGCAGCTCCCAACCAGACAACTTTCAGCAACACGATCTCTTTCCCTCGAAGAGTCTTCGTTTCATGATCCTCAATTCGCACAAGCTTCGTCTCCACCGTGATATTATCCCGCACTTGCACATCGTCCATACTAACCACGTGAGACGGATCTGAAATGTATTTCCGAAGTTGTGACACACGGAATACATCATGCAAATTCGAAAGATTTGGCGATAACGCCATTCGATAAGCAACTTTCCCAACTCTATCTAAAATATGATGCAAACCGATGAAACAAGGATTGAGCTTCTTAGATATCAAAGCTCTTCCAATACCAGTCACAGGTGTGACCCTAAAAAACACATGATCACCAGCTTGGAATTCTAAATCCTTCTTTCGCTTGTCATGGTAACTCTTCTGATTACTTTGAAAAGCCTTCATCTTCTCTCGGATCAACTTTACTATATCGATAGTTTCTCAAACTAATTCTGGTCCAAGTACTACACTTTCACCATATTCATGCCAACACAATAGAGTTCTACACGTCCGACCATACAACGCTTCAAAAGGTGCCATTCTGGTACTAGAATGGTAACTATTATTATAAGTGAACTCGATCAACACAAGCTCTCAAAAGTCCTCCAACGAATGAATAGTTCTCTCAGTTTGGCCATTTTTCTGAGGATGATATTCCGAACTCAACTTCAACTTAGAACCCAACGCCTCTTGCATAATTTTCCAACACTCCGATGTAAACCGTGGATTTCTATCCGACACAATACACAGAGGAACACTGCAGCTTCACAATCACTCGGATATAAATCTCTGTCAACTTTGTAATTGAATATGTGATGTTAATAGATATGAAATGAGCCGACTTTGTAAGCCTATCAACAATCACCTAAATTGAATCATTCCCTCTTAGAGTAACAGGCAACCCTGTCACAAAGTCCATAGAAATTCTATCCATTTTCCATTCTGGAACTTCCAACGGTTTCATCAACCCTGCAGGCTTCTTATGCTCAATTTTCAACTTCTGACAAGTCAAACACACATAAACAAATCGTGCCACATCTTCTTTCATTCTGGACCACCAAAATATTATCTTTAAGTCTTGATACATTTTAGTAGCTCCCAGATGAATACTCAGATTATTCTTATGACCCTCTTCAAGAATTATCTTTTTCATGTCTACATCATCGGGAATACAAATTTGATCATGCATTCTCAACACACCTCTTTGCATCAATCTTAAAGTCACTCTTCTCTGATTGACCACAACTATTCATGATGTCCACTAGTTTGACATCCAGCTTTTGGACCTCTCGAATATTATCCAGAAAGTCGTTATTAATCTTTAACATGCCCAACATAACACTTTGCGGTGTCACTTCGCAAACCAAACTCATATCTTGAAACTGCTCAACCCATTCCAATTTCTTAATCATCATTGTTGACATATGCAAGGTCTTTCGGCTTAAAACATCGGCCACAACATTAGCTTTGTCTGGATGATAATTCAAACCGAAATCATAATCTTTCAACAATTCTAAATATCTACTTTGTCTCATATTCTGCTCCTTCTGGTCAAACAAATACTTTAGGTTCTTATGATCAATATAAACTTCAAATCTGGAATTATAAAGATGATGCCTCCAAATCTTCAGCACAAAAACAACTGCAGCAAGTTCTAAATCATGCATAGGATAGTTCTTCTCATGAGTTCTCAACCAACTTATAAGTTAACTTTGACAATAAAAACAAAGTGAAAGTTAGATATTTAAAAAAACACTCATTAACCATGTGATTTGCCACAAACAACCATGTCACATTACAAGCCTTCAATTAGCGATGTGAGTAAACACGCGACAAGAGCGCATATGGCAACTCAATTGCCACGTGAAAATCACGCCACAAATTCTTACATAGAATTCAGATTCTATCAACACGGTGTCATATGCCAAAGATATATGTTAGAGTAGGTACAATGTTATATTCTGACGTAGTAAACATGTCATAATAACGAATATCTGTCAGATTTGCGATGTGGTAAACATGCCACAAAAATGAAAACGTGTCAAAAATGTACCACATGATTTCCATTTCATAGGATATTTTTCTAATAAATAAAATAAAATAATTAATAATTAACAATTAATACAAATGAAAATTAATAAATAAGAAATATATTTTTAAATATGAATTATAAACATGTCACTTTATTTTCATCATTCGGGATGTCAATTATGGTGGACGTGACGTTCTTTTCTCATCTGTAACTCTTTCAAATAAATTTATATCCCTTTTTCTATATCTGCCAGTCAAAAATCCAACACCAAAAAACACCTATTAGTTTTCCTTCTTCCATTAATAAACTTCAAATATAAAAATCCACACATGGTTAATCAGATTTGAATCTAACGGAGTATAATGAAGATTTTTAACTAGAAATTGTGTGAGCAATCTCAGATAGTCCTCCTACACATAAAAAAATTAAATATAATTTAAATTTTTTTAATTATATATAAGAATAAAATAAAATAAAATAATGAAATATGGTCAAATAAATTTCAAACCACAAACAACAATACCTCATCACAAACCATAAATATATGACGTGAACAAACACGTGATAAAAGCGCACACAACGTTGCAAAATTTTCATTAAATTAAATATAAATTTAAACAATTTTAATTATATAAAAGAATTAAATTAAATAATAAATTGTAAACAACTTACTAAAGTTCTTCTGTAACGATCATTAACCAATTTCCCTAGTTTTTTGGTACAAATCTTCACAAATAATTCATTAATATTTGGTGGTCTCCCTTTATCATTAGTCTAATTACTATAATTAACTTTAATTAAAAATATAATTTATAATTATCACCCTTCGAGCATTTCTTTTAAACTTAGGTTCATTAGATGATCTATTGGATTTTAAATCAAATTCAGATATCAAGTTTAGAAAACGTGGTTGAGCCTAACTCAATTTTATAAAATCGATTGTTCACGTTATATATTATATGATGTAACATTCTTAACACAATCCCTTACATCAAAAACTAAATATTTAGAGCCTAAAAATAAATTGTGAGTTGCAGAAATCTTATACTAAGTAGTCCACCGGTTCTTAAACCAAAATTCTGATACCATATTAAAAAATTGTAATTGGATCTAGTCTAATCTTACAAAATCGATTGATAAAATAAAATTTATCTCCACTTACTGACATATATTTAAATTATATATTATCCGATATGTTGTAAATTAGATACCTTAGAAACAAAGTATTTATGGTTACCAAAGAAAACAACAATGATTGGTTATAAACTGCTATTCTTTCCTTTCTCTTTAAACAAGATTACAAGTATACAAGAATAATAAATAACCTCTCTCACTTTTGAATTAGGGTTTTATCTTCTTATTTTCCCTTATATAAAATATGAGAGACTAGTATGTTATTTATAATAAAACTAACATACTAACTTAATGAAGTTTTTTAACAATTACACATTACAAACTAACTTAGGGTACAAGTTAACTTAAATAATTAGATCCATAACACAATGCCCAATTAAACAGCATGTGAGCGGACTTTGACGACATGCTAAACCTAGAATTTGTTCCAATATTTCACAAATCTCCACCTTGGAACAAACTCTATAACAACAAGAAACAAACTAGCTTTCTTCATGCAGCTTTATCAACTGCATACAGTGGAAAAACTTGCAACTGGGCAATGTCTTGGTGATCATATCATCAGTATTATGATATGTCAAAACCTTCAGCACTTGGACTTCTCCACGCTCGATTACCCCTCTGACAAAATGCAGCCTCACATCAATGTGCTTGGTTCGCTCATGATAGGCTGAGTTCTTCGACAGGTGTATTGCACTTTGACTATCACATTTAACAGTGATACTTCGACCTTGAAGTTTCAGCTCCTTTGCAAAACCTTCAAGCCACAATGCTTCCTTTACAGCTCCAGTTAGGGTGATATATTCTGCTTCAGTGGTTGATAAGGCAACAACCTTCTGAAGTGTTTTTTCCAACTAATTGTTGTGCCAAACATAGTGAAAACATATCCAGAAATAGATTTTCAAGAATCCATACAACCTGCATAATCAGAGTTGACATATCCTTCGATTGTTGCTTTACTATCTTTACCCAAGGTTCCACCATAAATTAGGACTCTATTCAGAGACCCATTTATGTACCTTAGAATCCACTTCAATGCTTGTCATTGAGCCTTTCCAGGATTCGACATGTACCTGCTTACAAGACTTACTGCATATGCTATATCGGGTCTAGTACAGACCATAACATACATCAAAGAACCTACTATATTAGCATATGGAATGTTATTCATATAAGATCTTTCGACTTCAGTATTGAGACAATGATATATACTCAGCTTGGATTGAGGGTTTGTTGGAGTCACAATAGGATTTGAATTTGACATACCAAACTTATCAAGAATCTTCTTCAAGTATGCCTCTTGAGATAAGCATAATCTCGATTGCTTTCTATCTCTTTGGATGTCAATCCCGAGAATCCTGGACGCAGCTCCCAGATCCTTCATATCGAACTCCTTATTAAGTTCAGCCTTCACCCTCATTACATCTTCAACATTGTTGCTTGCTATTAGAATATCATCCACATAAAGCAACAAAAAAACAAATGAATTATCAGGTCGAAATCTGAAGTAAACACAGTGGTCGAACTGACTTCTGATGAAACTTATGCGAGCCATAAACTTGTCGAATCTCCTATTCCACTGTCGAGGAGTTTTTTTAACCCATATAAATATCTCTTCAGCCTGCATACATAATCTTCTTTCCCCTCTTCGACATACCCTTAAGGTTGCCTCATCAGGATTGTTTCATCAAGATTACCATACAAGAATGCAGTCTTCACATCCATTTGTTCCAGTTCAAGGTCGAATTGTGTCATCATGGCAAGCAACATTCGAATGGACCTGTACTTCACAACAGGAGAGAACACATCATTGAATTCGACACCTTCTTTCTGAGTAAATCCCCTTGCAATCAACCTTGCCTTGTATCTCTTCGACGCCACTCTTTTGGTTCCTTCCTTAACTTTGAAAATCCATTTACAGCTGACTAACCTGGCTCCAGCAGGTTTCTCAATCAGTTCCCATGTGTTGTTATCATGAAGATATTTCTTCTCTTCATCCATGGCCTTCAGCCATTCAGTCTTATTTCGACTCCTCATAACTTCCTTATAGTCTCTAGGTTCTTTGTCTAGAACCTCACTTGCAGAGATTAAGTCATAAGCTATAAGATCTTCATACCCAAGTCTCTGAAGTGGTTTGATGAATCTTCTCGACCTGTCTCTTGCTAGCAGGTAGTCATTATCAGTCTCCTCATCTTCTACATCAGCTTTTGCTTCTTCTTCGACTTCATCTGGGTCATGCAATTAAACATCATTATGCTCCACCTCAACAGTAATTTCTCCTTGTTCCAGCTCTTCGAAAACATCGTCAATTTTCTTGAAAGCCAACTCAGCTTCATTGAAAACTACATCTCGACTGGTGATATACCTCTTGTGACCTGGCTCTAGGTACCATAGCCTTAAGCGTTGACTCCTTTAGGATATCCCATGAACATGTATTTCAGAGCTCTAGATTCGACCTTGTCTTGCCTAATGTGAGCATAGGCTACATAGCCAAATACTCTCAGTTTGTCGAGATCTGGTGGATGTCCCGACCAAACTTCTTCAGGTGTCTTCATATCTAACACAGTCGAAGGACATCTGTTTATCAGATATGTTATTGTCGAAACAGCCTCAGCCTAAAACACCTTCTTCAATCCAGCACTAACCAACATGCATCTAACTCTTTCGAGGATTGTTCGATTGAATCTCTCAGCTAGACCATTTTGCTGAGGAGTATCTGCTACAGTCTTATACCTTGCAATCCCAGACTCGACACAGTAACTATCGAAAGCTTCATTGCAGAATTCAAGGCCATTATCAGTTCTCAGTCTCTTGACCTTTCTGTCAGTTTGAGTTTCGACCAGAACCCTTCCAACTCTTGAAATTCTCAAAAGTTTCATCCTTCGTCTTCTGAATGAATACCCATAACTTTATGGAATAGTCATCAACTATGGATAGAAAATATCTTGCACATGAATGTGAATGATTTCTTGCAGACCCCCAAAGATCAACATGGATCTAATCAAGGGATCCATGTGTTCTTTGTTTACCTTTGTTAAACTTCATCCTACAGGATTTACTAAATACACAAGGTTTACAAAACTCCAACTTCACGACTTTGTCACCACCTAGCAAGTTCTGTTTCCCCAGTTCGACCAGGCCTCTCTCGCTGACATGGCCCAATCTCATGTGCCATAATTTTGTTTTCGACAACAATTTCGTGGATGCAACATTTGTCGAACCACTTACAACTTCAGCCTCTAGGGTATACAAGCCTTGTTTCTTCACGCCTCTCAAGACTTCCTTCGACCCCTTCATGACTCTTAGAATACTTTTCTCTCATTGAAAAGCATATCCCTTCTTGTCGAATTCACCAAGAGAAATCAAATTTATCTTCAAGTCAGGTACATACCTAACTTCAGTCAATAACCTTATTGACTCATCATGGAGTTTGAATCTCACAGATCCAATACCTGCAATTTTGCAAGCTTTGTTGTTTCCCAGCATCATTAATCCACCATCTTGATCACATAATTCCTCGAACAAATCTTTGTTTGGAGTCATGTGCCAAGTACAACCTGGATCTATAATCCACTCTTTTCTTGAGTCACCGCTTGAAACCACGAGAACATCAGATGATTCAAAATCATCTAGAATAATGGTTGCGTTGCCATTATCCTTACCTCTATGATCTTTCAGGCGTTCAGGGCACACCTTTCGAATGTGACCCTCCTTCTTACAATGATAGCATCGAACACCTGATGCTTCGCCTTTATAAGACTTCTGCTGACTTTTGCCCTTCTTCTTGTTGAACTTACCATCCTTTTGCAAGAATTTCGCCTTAACAGCCAAACCTTCACCAACTGTCGAAGGTTTATGCTCATTTCGTTCGTTCAAGTCCTTAGAGTACAAGGAAGATTGAACATCTTCAAAGGCCATGGACTATCTTCCATACAAGAGGGTTTCTTTGAAGTGAGCATGTGTTCTGGTCAAAGCACATAACAGCAACAATGCTTGATCTTCGTCATCGATCTTCATATCAATATTTTCAAGATCAAGAATCAGCTTGTTGAACATATCCAACTGTTCATCCAACACTTTGTCTTCACTCATCTTGAATGAATACAAGGCTTGCTTCAGGTAGAGTCGATTCACCAACGATTTGGTCATGAACAAACCTTCAAGTTTCAACCATAACCCTGACGTCGTCGTCTCCTTTGATACATGTCGAAGAACCTTATCACCAAGGCTCAACAATATTGTGTTGTGTGCTTTCTCAATCATGGTCGTCTTTTCAGCTGCCGTCAACGCAACATTCATGGTTGTCTCTCCCTTCAACGCTTCCAAACAACTCTGCTGAACAAGTAGGGCTTTCATCTTCAAGCGCCACAGACCGAAATCGTTCACTTCGGTGAACTTTTCAATCTCATACTCTGTTGAAGGAATCTTCTTCACGCTCACCGCACCAATTTGTTGTGAATTAGATACCTTAGAAACAAAGTATAATAGGTTTCTCAAGAAACCCAAAAGGGTTAGGGTTTAGGGTTACCAAAGAAAACAACAATGATTGGTTATAAACTGCTATTATTTCATTTCTCTTTAAACAAGATCACAAGTATACAAGAATAACAAATAACCTCTCTCACTTTTGAATTATGGTTTTATCTTCCTATTTTCCCTTATATAAAATATGAGAGACTAGTATGTTATTTATAATAAAACTAACATACTAACTTAATGGGCTTTTTTAACAATTACTCATTATAAGCTAACTTAGGATACAAACTAACTTAAACAATTGGATTCATAACATAAGGCCTAATTAAACAACATTTGAGCGGACTTCGACGACATACTAAACCTAGAATTTGTTCCAATATTTCACACGATAAAAACACTTAACAGTATAAAAGACTCTACAATTATCAATACTATAATATTAGTTTAATTCAACAGTGCATGTGGATTTATATGCATATTCTTAAGGTTATCTCACCATATTATTATTATTATTACACGAGTAAAGATAGAATCTAGATGCTTTTGCGTTTAAATAGAAGTAAAGTAAAAAATAAAATAAAAAAAGACATGAAGAATCCATGATGTTGATATATAATTAAAGAATGACCAGAAAGATTGTGCCAACTTTTATCTAAACTTTTCTTCTTTCTTCGGAAATTATGCCTACAATAGAAGCAAAATTATGTACGCAGGAAAACACTAATCTATCAAGAAAGTGGTGATAGCCATGAAACTTTAGACTAGAGATGCATTAAATTTAGAGCTAAACTTTTATTGACTCTTAAAGCTACATAGTAGAAGAATCTCTCCAATTTTCACAAACCCCACCTAAATTACAATGCCTCATCTTTAGCCAAAGCTTTAAGTCTTCATATACATAATATCAATTAATCTTGTATACATTTCAATTAAACTACATATTGTATAAAATATGTCAAATAAAAAACTAGCCAACATGTTCATATATATTTTGATAAATTGATTGAGAAAGTTCAAATTTTACATCTTTGTGTTATAGCTGGTATAATATAATATAGGTGTCAATTAGGTTACATTAGAATTTTTTTATAAGCAAGAATTTTGTTAATTACATATCAAATAGTCAATTATTTAATACTATTTGACACTTATTTATATATCTTTTAAATAATTTGAAAATTTAAATAAATTAATTTGATTCATAGAATAACAGTATTTAAGAACTTTAGAATATTAAAAATTCTATGATATAACAGAATATTAAATGACACACAAATTTGAAAAATATATACAATGTATTTTTTTTTCCGCAATTTATATACATTTAAGAAAAAAAATTTAAGTAGAAGATAAAAATATAAATTTTTGTTTCAAGGAATAAAAAATATTGATATGAGATTGTACATCATCGTGAGATTGAGAATACTCCTGATTGGCAGAACAGTGAGAAGTTTATAAAATTAACACTTAAACAATATAAATCAATTAATAAATCTAAATAATATAACAAATTAGTGAAAATGCACATTTGTCGGTTATATATAAAAGAGATGGTTAGAACCATCCATGTTTTCTAGTATGGAATAAAGGAATTTGTTAAATATTACTACCTCTTATCCTATTTATAATAGAAAATATATTTTTTAAGTTAATTGAATAATTAAGGTTTTTGGACTGTGATCAGATTATTCAAATGAATCTAAAAAATTAATCTTTTTTTTATAAATAAGATTAGAAGAAATATAATTGTGGATATACGTGTGAGAAGTCGATTGAATATGAGTTCAAGATATAACCTTAACCTTTTTTTACTATGTATATTTAATTGATAATTGGATTTATTTGTCTTTGATCTGCCTGTAACAGATCCGTATATGGTAATGGTATGTAAACATGTATTTTAAAATAATATTGTCTGTATATAAATCACCTATACGTTAGAATAATCTAACTTTTTATGGACTACACAATCAATTGTTGTTTAGTTTGTAAAAATGAGTTAATCGTGATTCTAATGGGATACATATATAAGCTTTTTATTGATTAAGTGATCTATTTTAATTAAAGATTGAGAGTTTGAAATCGGATTAGTGTGAGCAAAAGTGTGAGTTTTAACCCTGGATCCATAATGGGTAGGGATTAGGGTTATAAATATATTATGGTTAGGTTCCCTCTGTAATCACAATAAAAATCAGAAATATAACCGACGACTCTACAACTTGCTCCATTAAGAATTGTGAACGAGAGTATGAGATACAGAGAAATAATCAATCATTAAATTTTTCGGGATTCCGAATCATAACTTCAACAAATAAATATTGATATTGTAATTTCATATAATCTATCATTAGAAAATTATCATTTACACTTAATTATTAATTAACTTATTACCGATCGAGTTATCAAGTTCTTTTGAGGTTGGAAGCATCAATATATCCAATCATGAGGGCACGTCATAGTATTAGTATATGCCAGCAATTAACTTTTCTTCTTTAATGATTGACAACAAAAAGACCTTGCACGAGAATTCATATGAATTTAAAAGAGATCAAATTGTAGAAATAAGTGCCATGCATTGCATATACTTTGAACATAATTAAACCAGGTGTGTGTGTATTTCTAAAGCAAAGCATGTTGGTCAGTATATTCATGTTCCATACTTATTTAGAAAAGAAGGCTTTAGTGCTTTAGACAAGAGCATCATACCCAAGCATTGCACCAAGATTCTCTAGCCAAGATAATGTTAAATTAGTATATCCTACTTTCAATAGCTAGGGTTCCCAATCACCTATATTCCCTTTAAGACTTTACCAATATTAATAATGTCATATTAATTCTAATACAACTTTAGTGTTTATCCTAAAATCAAAAAAATTTCTAAAATTACTTATTTCGTCGAATAGATATTAAAATTTGATGCAATCACATGTATTAATATAAAGATTAAATATGTTTTTAATTCCTATAAATATTTCATATTTTATTTTTAAATATATATATATATATATATATATATATATATATATATATATATATATATATATATATATATATATATATATATATATATATATAAAGAAATAACAAATGTTTGATTTAAAATAAAAGGTTGAGATTTAATATCTTTATTTTTATTTTTATTGAAAAATTTATTAAACACATTAGTTATTCAATTAACTTGAAAAATGAATATTTATTTATAATAGTTATCGGATTGCGTATTTCATTACATTAAAAAAATTTAATATATGTAATAAAAAGAATAATAATATAAAATGATACAACTCTTTTTAGAAAGAAGAGTTGTAAGTAGGGTTGTTAAACGAACATGTTCATCCCATTTAAGTTTGTCCCATAAAAGTCCATAAAAAATAGTTGTGTCCGTAAAAAAATGAGATGGAGTGGGACGGACATATTAGATAATGAAGGTCTAAAGTTTTAACCCGTCCCATTAAAGAGCGGGTAAAACAAACATGTCTGACGGATCAATCCGTTTTATTGCCCCTAATTGTGATCATGTGATCGCAACCCTCTCTGCTTGAGTCATTTTCGGCCTCCACGCCGTAATGAATCTTATCAGATTGTCTTTCATTTTTATATATGTTTTTGAAAATGCGACAATGTAAACTTTCTTCGTTTTTACTCTCATTTGAATGAAAAAAGTTTCTCCATGGAAACTTAAAGATTTTGAGTTGTGTTCGGCTAGATACTTACATATGGTCTTGATAAATAATTTGGGAAGTGTATTAAAGTTGTTTGTCAAGTAATAAAGTAAATTTGTATCCACATGAGTTGTAATTAATTAAGAGAATTTCTCAATTCACCCCATAATACTTTCATCCACCTGTTGCATTTTCAAATATGCCTCCTGTTTCTACTGATACACTTCCAGACGCACCAATTTTTTAGTTTACGTTGAAACCTTCTGCATATGCATATGCGGAAATAGTCCGAGATGCATTTGCGGAATTTTAGCATAACAGTTTTTTTTAAATTAAATATGTTTTATTAGTCGGAGACCCATATACAATAATGTACAAGCATGAATAAAGTAGTTATATATATATATATAGTATATCAATGTCATCATCCAAAATAAATACATCATTGTCATAAAAAAATACATATACCTACTGTGTGTGCGGGAGTACATCCTCTTCACCCTCTCCTTTATCTGCACCCAGTGCACGCTTTCCTCTGTCTCTGCATATGTCGCCTCATCTGCCTCTGCGTCCTCCTCGGCTGCTTATCCCACCAGTCATGGCGCGATGTTTGTGGTACTGTGTGCCCCTCAATGCCACCTGAATCATCTCCTCCACTGTACGCATGACATTAGACCCCTCATGGAAGAAACTGGCCTCAATGCATGCCCGCCCAATCCTAACTACCAGTAGACATAAAGGCATCAGATCCTGAGTGTGGTCCATCTGAGACTGCCCCTCCTCTAATATATCCTTATGTATTGGTCTGGGAGGATCACCATCTGCAGTGGGAAGCATCAAGGGGTGTGAGACGGTATAGAACCACCTGATCGATGTAGCCATCAACGTAGCTCCTGTCGTACTCAGCTCTGATCGCACGAGACTCGTCTGGTACTAGATGATGTTGAAACTCACCAAAGATCTCGTTTATCCGACGACGGGTAATGGGCAGAGGAGCGGACACATTAGGGTGTTTGGGAATGGTCTGGGCAATGGGCAGAGGAGCAGACATACAGGGGTGTCTGGGTAATGGGCAGAGGAACGGACATACAGGGGTGTCTAGGTAATGGGCAGTGGAGCGAACCACAGTGACGAACACCATTAACGTCCCACTTGAAGAAAAGTTCAAAAACAACCCACTAATCGTCTATTTAAACCCAAAAAAAAATATATCTACATTGTCTCTAAACTATGTTTCTTAACTTATCCAGTGATTTCTACACCTAAATAACTATTCTAAATTGATTACAGAGAATATTTGAAAAAATTTTGAAAACTCGAAAACTTACCGATTGAAATGAACTTGAAATATTTATGACGAAGTTGATCGTCGCAGATGATCCTCTATGTCGAAGTCGAGCGAAAAGGGTGCGATTTGGTGGAATTTGAATTTTTGAGCTTTGGAGAGTTTGGAGAGATTGAGGTTGGGGAAGATGAAAAGTGAAAGTGAGGGAGGAGAAGAGTTTTGCGCGCGAAGTATATCAAAATATGTTCCGCAACTACATTTGAGGAAAAGTTCTGTTGGTGTATCCACATAACAAATCAATGTTTAAATAAAAAATGTGTGTTCGGAGATACATCAACAGAAACAGTTAGGGCAAAAATGAAAACGCACATGATACCTGAGAGATTCATGGAGTGAAATAAGAATTTCTCTTAATCAACATGACTAAGGGATTTTCATTGAAATTTATTTGTAAATAAGAGTAAATAGAAAGAATAAATAAAGTAAATTAATAGAAAGTATTCAAAGTTAAACAGTCTTTGTTTTTGTTTTTAATATATGTTAACCTGAAAATTAAGGATGCCTTTGTTTCAAGGTATGGAAAAAAAAATTTAAAAATTATAAGAATACAATATTCCTATGTTTTATATTTTTTTCAAAAATATTCTAAAGTATTTTTTTATTCTCATAAATTATATTTATACATGGTTCTTCTATTTTGATTCTAAGACTTAAAGCATGGTGGGAATATAATACTCTAATGGGAATAAATTCAACCAATTATAATTTTCCACTACCAATCACATTTATTTTAATTTTTAATTTTTTGTAATTTTAAATTAAACAATTTGACAATTATTCCTAAAAAACTTTAATTTCCATCAAATAAGTAGGAATAATATTCCTGGAAACATCATTTCAAGAAATATGATTTGAAACCTTGAAACATCAAACCCCTGTTCTCTTAAGTGAAATGGTTATCATCAAAAGTTAGACACTTCGATATTTCTAAAATATTTATCTATTGAGCATTTATTCTACATCTAGATATAAAACATAGGATTAGTAACAATTTATTTCTTAAGATCGACGGTGGTTAGAATGAAAATTGTAAATCTTTTTGTTATTACAATTTTTAGACAGAAAAATTATAAATCCTTTCAATAAATTATTTTTTACCAAAAAAATAGAAAATATTTTCAACAAACTATTTTGAAACAGAAAAATAGCAAACATTCTCTAGACATACAACTACCCAAATACTCAATATACTTGAAAAACTATATTTTATTGTTGTGTATAAAAACTAAAGTTAATTATCTCTATTTATATTAATACTCAATATACTTGAATATACTATTTGATCCAACAATTCCTTCATTCAATCAAAGTCTCACATATCTTCACTTTGTCGTCAACTTCATCTTCAAAACGATCATTATAATTATAATTATTTAGTCATATTTGTAACATTATTACTCTTCAATCTTTTTGTCTTCTTCCTCCCTTGATCAGAATTTTTTGTTACTCTTAATTTTTCATTTGATCGGAATTTTTTGTGACGTTTCCTTCCTCCCTTTATCAGAACCTTAGCTCTGATACCAGTTATTGAGAAAATAACAACAACAAAATAAATTCTTACGCACGTGGAAGCATATCCATAAAGAGAAAGGGAGTAAAAAATATTCAAAAATAAAACTCACAAAATCATAATTCAACTTGTAATTTTTTTTACAAAGACAAAATTACAAACTCTCTCGTACAATTGCAATTTTGAAGGAGAAAATTCCAAACCCACCAAATTATAATTTTTAAACAGAAAAATTTATTCGTTCTTAATTACAATTTTTGGACGGAAAAAAATGAAAATTATATTTCAATTATAATTTTTGGACGAAAAAATTACAAACTTTCTCTCACCTACAATTTTTAGATGAAAAATTGTAATTTTTGAAAGGAAAAAATAGAAAACACTCTCAACAAAACTATATTTTGTTGTTGTGTAGAAAATTAAAATTAATTATCTCTATTTATATTAATATTTTTTCATTCTACTATTCAATGTAAGATTTGGATGAATATAATATTTGACCCAACATATTTTTCAATAATTAGAAAGAGCCATACTTGTTTCAAAATGCGAGACTTGCCATTGTAGCCTTCAAAAATTAATTGTTGTTGTTTTTGCCTTCAAAATTTGATGCCAAAACTCGTTTTTACTACTGAATATATAGATATTGATCGCAAGCTTTTAGAGTTTTAGGGTTTTAAGAGGCTGTAAAGCTTTTAGAGTTTTAGGGTTTTAAGGACTTCTTGATGGATCTGATATGCTTGCCATTACACCAGATTAATGTCATTCTTGGAATGAACTAGCTAGAGTTCAATTTTGTGCATATCAATTGTTATGCAAAGACTGTAGAGTTCCATGAAATTGGTGATCATGGGGAATTGGTGTTTTTGACGGCTAAGCAAGTAGATGAATTGTTAGAAGACGAAGTTGATGTTTGCAATGTTTGCATCATTGCAAGTCGAAGGGAATACACCGAGTATTGATCTACCGGTTGTTTAAGAGTTTCCAGATGTGTTTCCGGAGAACATAAGTGATTTGCTTCCAAAACATGAAGTTGAGTTTATAGTGAATTTATCATATGGTACTAGTCTTGTGTCTATGGCTCCGTATCGGATGTCTGCTGTGGAATTGAGTGAGTTGAAGAATCAACTAGAAGAGTTGTTAGAGAAAATTTTATTTGACCTAGTGTTTCTCCATGGGGTGCTACAGTGTTGTTGGTCAAGAAGAAAGATGGTAGCATGAGTTTGTGTGTTGATTATCGGCAGTTGAACAATGTTTCTATCAAGAACAAGTATCCACTTCCAAGGATCGACGATTTGATGGATAAGTTGGTGGGAGCTTGTGTATTCCGCGAGATTAATTTAAGGTCTGGTTACCACCATATTTGTGTTAAGTCTGATGACATTCCGAAGACAATTTTCAGAACGAGGTATGGTCATTATGAGTACACGTTGATGTCGTTCGGTGTATCCAATGCACCCGGTGTGTTCATGGAGTACATGAATAGAATCTTCCATGAGTACTTGGATAAATTTGTGGTAGCTTTTATTGATGATATTCTGATTTATTCCAAGATAAAAGAGGAACATGCAGGCATTTGAGGATTGTAATGCAAGTGTTGTGAGAGAATAAGTTGTATGTGAAGTTGTCAAAGTGTGAGTTCTAGTTGCAAGAAGTGAGTTTTCTTGGACATGTAATTTCTAGTAGTGGAATTGTTGTAGATCTGTCGAAGATTGATGCAGTGTTACAGTGGGAGACTCCTAAATCTTCTACTGAGATTAGAAGTTTTATGGGTTTAGCAGGTTATTACAGGAAGTTTATTGAAGGTTTTTCGAAGTTGGATCTACCTTTGACTCAGTTGAATCGAAAGAGTCGATCTTATGTGTGGCATGTTCCGTGTGAAAAGAGTTTTATAGAGTTGAAGAAGAAGTTGACAACTGCTCCAGTGTTGATTTTGCTGAATCTGAATGAATCATTTGTAGTGTATTATGATGCATCAAAGATGGGACTTGGAGGAGTTTTGATGTAGAATGGTCAGGTGGTTGCTTATGCTTGTAGACAATTAAGATTTCATGAAAGGAATTATCCTACGCATGATTTAGAGTTGGCATATGTAGTGTTTGTGTTGATGATTTGGATCATTATCTCTTTGGTTTGAAATTTGAAGTGTTCAGTGATCATAGGTTTGAAATATCTGTTTAATCAGAAGGAACTGAATATGAGGCAGAGAAAGTGGTTGGAATTGTTGAAAGAATTTGATTTTCATTTGAATTACCATCCTGGTAAGGCAAATGTGGTTGCAGATGCTTTGAGTAGGAAGACTTTGCATATGTCGATGCTTATGGTGAAAGAACTCGAAATGATTGAACAGTTCAGAGACATGAGTTTGTTGTGTAAGGCTACATCTGGGAGTGTGAAGTTGGGGATGTTGAAGTTGACCAGTGAAATCGTGGAAAGAATCTGTGAAGGACAACAATCTGATTTGAAGTTAGTTGATCAGTTGACTTTGATTAACCAAGGTAACGAAGGTGAATTTTGACTTGATGAAAATGGTGTGATGAAATTCCAAGATAAAGTATGTATTCCTGATGTTCCGGAAATTAAGAAGAGTATCTTAGAGGAAGGGCATCGAAGTAGATTGAGTATCCATCCTGGTGCTACGAAGATGTGCCATGATCTACAGAAATTGTTTTGGTGGCTAGGTATGAAGAAGGATGTTGCGGAATTTTTATTTGCATGTTTGACTTGTCAGAAGTCGAAGATTCAACATCAGAAATTGTTAGGTATGATGCAGCCGTTGAATATTCCAGAATGGAAGTGGGATAACATTCCCATGGATTTTGTGACAGGTTTACCGAAGACTGCTAAGGGAAATGATTTAATTTGGGTGATTGTAGATAGATTGACTAAGTCGGCCCATTTCTTGCCAATGAAGATTAATCATTATATGCAGAAGCTAGCTGAGATGTATATTGAAGAGATTGTGAAGTTGCATGGAATATCGTTGAGTATCGTATCAGATAGAGATATGTGATTTACGTCGAGGTTTTGGAAGAGTTTACAAGATGCTATGGGTACTAAGTTGAGGATGAGCTCTGCTTATCATCCACAAACAGATGGTCAGACAAAGAGAACTATCCAATCTTTAGAGGATTTACTGAGAGCTTGTGTGTTGGATTAAGGACGATCTTGGGATGTCATTTGTCGTTGATTGAGTTTACCTACAATAATAGTTATCATGCTAGTATTGGAATGGCACCATATGAGGCGTTATATGGAAGAAGATGTCGTACTCCATTGTGTTGGTATGAATCAGGAGAGAGTGCAGTACTCGGACCTGAGATTGTGTAGGAAATGACTGAGAAGATTAAGATGATACAAGAAAGAATGAAGGCTTATCAAAGTCGACAAAAGAGTTATCATGATAAGAGGAGGAAAGCTATTGAGTTTCAAGAGGGAGACCATGTGTTCTTGAGAGTAACGCCGGTGACTGGTGTCAGATGTAACGCCCCGGATTTTTATTTAATTATTTATTCGAATTATTGTGTGTTGGTGTGCATAGAATAATATATATTATCAAATATAATTGTAATTTAAAATTATATTGTGGAGGATGATTGTATTATTATGTGATAAATAAAATAATGGAATAAAATAAGAGATAAGGACAAGGTGGTCAATTGGTGAAAGTATTAAGGGTAAAAGTGGAAGATCATAAGTTGGGTCTTAGGGGTTATTTTTGAAATAAGGAAAAGGGGAAACCATAATCGTGTTGGAGAAACGGAGAAGCGATCGTGAAAGGTAAGAAGAGGAGAAGAAGAGGAAAACGGCTTATTCGTGAAGAGAATTCGCGAAGAAGAAGAAGAAGATTCTCGACAAAACCTAAAGTAAGGGTGGGATTCTTCTATCTTAACGGTTTTATAATGGGAATTTGGTAGGTTGAAGATTAGGGATTGAAATTATGATGAAGGGTCGACGAATTTCGTTGAATTAAGAGTTGTTTGTTGTTGTTGGTTGATTATTGCATGAATTAGACAATAAAATTGGTAATTGCTAAGAATTCTAGTTGGTTTTGGTGTTTTGGGAGACTGATTTCGTAGAAGGTTTTGAGAGTAGAGAGCGGTTGGGCAATTTGCGAAATCGCAGAGCTTGCTTAGCGAGCTGGAGCTCGCTTAGCAAGCAGAGTCAGGGAGTTCTTCACTTAGCGAGCAGTGCTCCTCGCTTAGTGAGATCTGTAGCATGAAAAATAAATTTTTAAATTCCAGAAAATTCCTTAAAATTACTTAATTAAGTTAGTAATGCTTAGGAATCGTTGTGGTGTAGTTAAAGGTAGTGAAATGGGAGTTATACACTTAATTGTAGGGATAATTAGTGTAGTTGAATTTAAACATAATTTATATGTTCGTCGGTGTTGGTGTTATTTCCGCGAGGAGTAGTGTTGTGTTGATATGTTCCATATGCTTACTAATGATATATGGGTATATGATATGTTGGGATATATGTTGTGTTATGTTTTTGTGATACGAGTTAAATTATATGATTATATGTTATGAAATGCATGATAATCGTGATGATGATAATTTGTAGTATATTGATCGATGTTGCGATATGTGGTTGTTATTGTTGATGTTGTATGATGTAGTTATTTTGAGTATGCATGTATGTCATTGATGTTGCATGACATGTTGCATAGTTGTGTAACATACCAAGGTGGGGTATGTCGTTGTTGTGATATTGGTGCGATCATGAAATAGGGATCGTATGTGGTCATGAAATTGGGGTCGAGGGTGTGATCATGAAATAGGGATCATACTGGACCATGAAAGAGGAGTCGAGAGTTCCGACGGGGACTGGATCTTGAAATAGAGATCGAATATGATACTGCATGCATAGAGTCAAGTTGAGTCTCATTGCATGGATGTTATGGTTGTTGTATATGATATTGTGGTATATGTTTCGTTGTTGTATGTGATGTTGTTGGGTGGTCGTTGTTGAGAAGTGGGTTATTGTTTTATGATACTTGCTTAATTCTTATTATATTATCTTTATGATGTAAGTATCTCACCCCTTTTGTTTGAATGTTACCCATATATTGGTAACATGCAGGTGAGTAGGATAAGTCGAGTGGTGGTCAGTGAAGTCGGTGTGCTTCACGTCTTTAGGGTGTCGGCTCTGATGCGTGCTTTGGGTGTCGGGACGACGTTACTATTATTTGTTATTTTTTTAAAAAACATTCCCTTGTATTTGAAGTAGTTGAATGTTGATTTAAAAAGAATTTCGCTGCATATTGAACATTTATTTTTGAAAACATATTATTGAGCCGAGTTTGTTTTTGAAGTTGATTGTGACACTCGAATTAATAAAAGTTAAAAATTTTACTCTGATTTTTATTATAAAAATTCGTGGGGATATTTGGGTGTTACATCGGACGAGCTTTGAAGTCTAGAAAGCTCACTCCGTGTTTTGTTGGTCCGTATCAGATTTTGCAAAGGATTAGAGCGGTAGCATATCGGATTGTGTTACCACCATAGCTTGCGATTTTGCATGATGTGTTCCATGTGTCGCAATTGAGGAAGTATGTGTGTGATCCATCGCATGTGATTAATATGGATGACGTGCATGTAAGAGATAATCTGATTGTTGAAGCATTACCATTGCAGATAGATGGTCGAGAAATGAAGTAGTTACGAGGAAAAGAGATTGCCTTGGTAAAGGTATTGTGGGGTGGACCAGCAGGTGAAAGTTGGACTTGGGAACGTGAAGATCAGATGAAGGAGTCGTATCCAACTCTGTTTGTTTCAGGTAACATTTTTTAGGACGAAATTTCCTAAATTGGGGGAGAGTTGTAACACCCCAATTTCATAATTTAATTATTATTTAATTATTTATGAACATGTGGTATTTTGTGGTGTTGTGATGAGTTATTTTATTAAATAGTGATATTATAATAATTGGATATTATTTAAATATTATTATTAAAAATAAAATAAAAGAAGTTGGAGGTCTTAGGGGTAACTTGGTCATTAGAGAAGATTATGAGAAAAGGGAATATGATCATTTTCTCATAATTCATGTTTTTGGTGAAGATTGAAAGGTTTCTCTGAAGAACAAGGAGACCGGGGTTGGAATTGCTCTTAAGTGATCTAAGAAGCTCAATCGACTAAGGTAAGGGGAGTAATTTTCTTTCAATATCTATAATGTATAGAAAGTCTTGTGAGAAAAGGGATTTTTGAGGGAAAACCTTAGGGTTAAGAGGATTGTTGGTAGATTATGATGAATTGATGTTGTTAGATGTTATAGGTGATGATTATATGATGATATTATGTAGAAAGATTGAATTCTGTTGTTTTTTGTGGATTAATGATGGTTTGGATGAGTTTGGTCGCGGGTGGAACGTGTGGAAAATTGTAGGGTTTTATGCAGAATTTCGCCTTCTCGCTTAGCAAGCAGGAGCTCGCTTAGCTTGCAAGTAAAACTTTGAGAGATGCACAAACAGAGAGTAGCTCTCTTAGCGAGACCTGTAGCATTTTGAAAAATATTTTCTTTTTCCTAATGACTTGAAATGACTTGTTTATTTTCCTTGTGTTGTTATGATGTTGCTGTGAATTTTTACCATGTTATATGTGCGAGAATTTGATGATAATGATGCTTAGGTGCTTAGGTTGTAATATGATGAAAATGTAGCATCGATGACATGAGCAGGTAAAGTAGTAGATATACGAATGATGAATAATGATGAATGTTGATGCAAATGTTGATTATGATGATTATGTTGATGTTATTGCATCATTGCATTCATGCCATACTTATGATGATTGAGGCTTCAATCCTATAGTGTGGGTTGAGGTGTTATTATTTATGTTGTGCTCCTTTGTAGAGGGTTGATGGCCCAGTGTCCATCCATGATGATGATTCGGTACCACATGCATATTTTGAAGAATGCATTTAGTTATTGGTGGCATATCATGATTGCGTTTGTTTTATGATGATGTGATTGATTTTGTTGTATGTGGGTGAGACTTTATGTAAATGATGTATTGTTGTATGTTGTCTTACAATTCCATCTTTATATTATTTGTATTGAATGTGAATTTACTCAACCTTCCTGCCTTTCGTGATGATCTATTATGTCATACTGCAGATACTTAAGAATAGCTTGGTGTTTGGAGGTAGCTTGGAGTGTGTCATTTTGTCGTTTATAGAGTCTAGGTGGTGTCCTACTCTGTGTCGTGTAACACTGAAAACGCGTGGATGTTTTTGTCTATTTTATTACATGATGATGATGTTTTGGAATAGAACTCGAATCCTTTTTAATATGTTGATTAAGTTGTTGAATGATGATTTACTGCATTGAATTGATGTTTTGTTCTAATTATGATATAAGTTGCAACCCGTGTTACGGGATAGGACACATAAATGAGTATTAATGATGTTTTGACTGAATGTAATGCCTTTTTGGTTGAAACTTTATTTTTTCTTAAATAATTTGTATGAATATGTTATGCGGTAAAAAGGGTGTTACACGTTCTAATTTTTCTAATTATGAATGATGATCGGCTGTACCCTGCCCTTGTTCTTCCGGGTCTTTCATCTACAATGGTCGTCCCTGCATAGGAGACACAATTAGGATTTGTTTAAGCAGCCGAGCATGATGTTCAAGACCTACGTCGACTCTGTTTGGAACTTCAAGGATAGGTGGTTCACGGTGAAACTTCTTACCCCCAGGCCGTAGATAGCATATACGCCACCCAGCGAGATGCCAACGGAGTGGAGCGCCTAGTCTCGACTATTCCACTCGAGTGGCAGCGGGCTCATTTCAACCTTTCCACCGACCAGTTCCTTGTAAAGCCTGAGACTTTGTGGCCCGAGGACACAACTTCCTACCAGAAGTTGGTAGCCTTCGTCGGAAGCTTTACCCTCTCTCTATGTGTGGATCGGTAGGATATACTCGTCTTGTCGGAGTCCGGTGAACCTATCTACAACGTCCTCTTGATCAACGTCAAGGCGGTGTCAGACAAATGATTGTTGAGGATGTGGTATGTGGCTCGTCGATGCTAACTCCTCCTCCTCTCTCTCCTCCTGTCACGAAGTACCTTGTCAGCCAATCCCTTGACCCATTATCTCCTCCTAATAAGCGCAAGCGTGCTGATGGCTCGCCGGTTGGTGGCTCCGTTGCTATGGATCTGCCCGAGGGTCCTGGGGTGTTTGTCCTGCCTTCCTGTCATCTTTGTCGGGAGATTCTTAACGGGGAAGGTTATGTGGAGGTGTCTGAGGCTGATGCCAAGGCCATTATGGGAATGGATAAGTGATAACGAGAAAACGTATCGATTATATTGCTAGGTTTCATTAACGTTTTATCGAATAATCGTCGTTTTAACACTCGATTTCTCGAGTTTTTCTTACCATTTTGCAGGTACACAATTATGTGGAGTTAAATCATGAACTAAGAGAAAAAGGAACAAAATCGGTCATAAAAAGTTGAAGAAATGAAGCTCTCTGCAAAACTGCATATTTTGCAGCAGTCACGACCGTTACAAGGGTGTCACGACCGTGACACCCCAAAATGAAGCATCACGACCGTAAGATATGTGTCACGACCGTGACACTTAAAAGTCACAAGTCACGAGCGTAAAAGCATTGTCACGACCGTGACAAGGATTATTCTAGGTTTTTGACCAAGGCAACGTGAAGGCATTACGTGAAGAAGTGGTTTCCTATTTTGTTGCCACTACCTACATTTTCTCCACAAATTCAGCAAGGCCCATTTCAACTAAAGTCCAAAAATCCAGCCCATTTAGAGTTCTATAAATAGCACCAGTTCTATGAAGAATGTACAGAGCATTTTTCTATTCAAATTCCTGTGGAAGCTCTGCCGAACTGATTTACGACCCGTTTCTTATTTCTGCATTATTTTCTGTTTCGTTTTATTGTATCCAAACCCGCCATATAACAATTTCCAACATCAGGAAATTGTTATACGTTTATTATTTTTTCTAAACCTTCAGCATTCGTTTATTTTTGATTTCGCCAACTCCGAGCTTTCCGGTCTGTGGAAGAAGGAGTCTGCTATAATATTGTTAACCAGGTTTTTTTATTTATATTGCAATTTAATTATTTATAATGTTTATTTATTTTCCTGCCATGAGTATTTTATTATTTAATTTTCTGTCTCTGTCTGGTTCAACATCGATGAGTAGCTAAACACCTTAGGGCGGTATGTAGTTAGAACAAACTTAACCGGTAAAATATAACCATAGACTAAAAATAATTAATCACTTAACATTTCTGGCTGAGACTTTTTAATTAAATAGACCTTTTCGTTACGAGAGTAAGAAAAGAGTATTAGGTTAGGTCAAGACCACGAGAGTGTGAGATTTTAACCAGATAGCTAAAGTTAGGCATTTAAATTAAACACAGCGAGAGCGCTTTAAGATAAATTAGAATTACTTAGTTTCCAAAAATTACCTCTAAACACTTATGGGCTAGCGAGAGCAGGCATAGGGCTTTAGGGATAAGATCTGATATAAGACCACGAGAGTGTGAGTTGAGGGTATTTAAACTGGTAATCTCTACCGAATAGATTAAGTGAACACCTTAAATAAGCCTAGGTTAGATTGACCCACCTAAGTTAGTATAATTACATACCGACCGCCTTAGAATTACTTAATTAAAACTTAAATTTAATTCCGCCTTTAACATTCTAAAATCAACAAAAAATATCGTGACAACCATTCGCCTTAGCTAAACTAGAAGTTCATCTAGCACTAAGTAACCATAGAATCCCTGTGGATCGATAATCTTAAATATTACTTCGATAGGCTGTGCACTTGCAGTAAGATACCGCTAGACGCATAAGTAGACACGTCTTTAGCCCATCAAGTTTTTGGCGCCGTTGCCGGGGATTCCTTAATTTAGTTACTAGTGCATTTAGGTAGCATTGTCTAGACTAAGGTATCAACTATTTGATTTAATTTAATTTCCGAGTGTATGCCAAGTACTCTCTCTAAAAGCGAAGACTTGCAACCTCTAATCCCTGAATCGGAACGCTTCTTACACGTAAGAAGACGTATATTCGATTACGAAAAAAGTTACAGTATTCCAGATCTTCAATCAGATCCGCCTAAACCAGTCGTAACATCAAAGGACGCAGAGATGGCTGAAGAACAAACTCATCCACTCAAGTATTACGCCAGTCCTTCGCAAGCTGAACCGCATTCAAGCATTGCCGCACCGGCTATCAACCGAAACGATTTCGAACTAAAACCTTCGTTGATATCAGTCGTGCAACAAAATCAATTCGCCGGAAATCCTACCGAGGATCCGAATCTTCATCTTTCGATCTTTGTGCAATATGCAGATACCGTAAAAGCCAATGGAGTTACCCAAGAAGCTATTAGACTACGTTTATTTCCTTTTTCGCTTCGAGACAGAGCAAGAGCTTGGCTTCAATCTCTGCCTTCGAACTCAGTAACTACGTGGGAGGAACTTAAGAGAGTTTTCTTGAACAGATATTTTCCACCTAGCAAGACAGCTATGCTGAGAGCTCAGATCAACGGATTTAAGCAAAGGGAAAGTGAATCATTATTCGAAGCTTGGGAACGCTATAAGGATCTACTGAGACTTTGTCCACATCATGGATTAATAGAATGGATGGTCATCCATACCTTCTATAATGGACTCTTGTACAATACAAGAATGACAATTGACGCTGCCGCGGGCGGTGCATTGATGGACAAAGAATATAATGATGCCTATGCACTTATCGAAAGTATGGCTCAAAATCATTACCTTTGGGGAAGCGAGAGAGTCGCAACTGAGAAACCAACAAAGGGAGGTATGTACGAAGTAAGTAGTATGGACCAAGTCAATGCAAAGTTTGACCAACTAAGCCAAAAGATCGACAACTTGGCCATAACACCAACAGCCACCGTGGCTGCAGTAACACCTAACTGTGAGTTATGTGGAGTTTCAGGACACGAAGTTTCTGATTGTCAACTATTGACAGGAACTCCCACTGATCAAGTGAATTATGCTCAAGGAAACCCTTACTCAAACACATATAACCCAGGTTGGAAGAATCATCTGAACTTCTCCTATAAGAATAACAACGTTTTATACGCACCAGGTCAAGCACCAGCTACATCACCAGGATATCAAAAGACTGCTCCTAATATCCCTAGAAAATCGAACCTTGAGTTGATGATGGAGAACTTTATAGCTAACCAATCTCAAACAAACAAGGATTTCTTAAACCAAAACATTCACACTAATGAGCAGATTAAACAATTAGTGAGCAAAGTAGATGCATTAGCTACACATAACAAAATGCTGGAAACTCAGATTTCACAAGTAGCTCAACAACAAGCACCTACTGCTGCACCAGCTGGAGTGTTCCCTGGACAACCTCAACCAAATCCGAAAGGACATGCTAACACTGTGATATTAAGAAGTGGCAAGGAACTTGACGGACCTACCGATCCAAGACTTGACAATCCAGCCATGTACCAACAACCGGATAAACCGACTGAAGTGGTGAATGATCCAGAAGAAAAGGAAGATGATAATCAAGAAGTAGTGGAGAAAGAACAACCTTACGTGCCTCCACCACCCTATAAACCACCAATTCCGTACCCTCAAAGATTAATAAATTCTAAGACGACGGGTCAATTTAAGAAATTTGTTGAACTTCTGAAACAGTTGAATATTACTATTCCGTTTACAGAAGCAATCACTCAAATACCCTCGTACGCTAAGTTTTTAAAAGAAATCTTATCCAATAAGAAAAAGATAGAGGATAACGGAACAGTTACACTTACTTCCGAGTGTAGCGCAATAATTCAGAATAAAATGCCTCCTAAGCTAAAAGATCCAGGAAGTTTCTCTATACCCTGTGTAATAGGAAAATTCGTCATTGACAAAGCTCTATGCGATTTAGGAGCCAGTATCAGTGTTATGCCCTTAACGATTTGCAAAAGGCTAGACATGGGTGACCTAAGACCAACTAAAATGTCTGTTCAACTAGCCGATCGCTCTGTCAAATATCCTGTAGGAATACTAGAAAACGTCCCAGTACGTATAGGACAATTCTATATCCCTACTGATTTTATAATCATGGACATCTCTGAGGACTCCACTACACCTATCATACTAGGAAGACCATTCTTAGCTACCGCCGGAGCTATAATAGACGTAAAAAGAGGAAAGCTAACCTTTGAAGTGGGTGAAGAGAAAGTTGAATTTATTTTAACACAATTCTTACAATCACCAGCTATAGAGAATACATGCTATCTATTGGACGTAATTGACGAATGTGTAAGAGAAATGGAACTAAAAGAGACCACTTATTCTGAAATAATGAAAATTCAAATCCCTCCAATTTTCGAAGATGATAATTGGCGTAAACCATATCAGGATGATAGTCTAAGCGAAAGTTTAGCACTTACACCGGATCCTATGCCAAGTAAAGATAAACCTACATTAGGATTGAAAACTTTACCTCATAACCTAAGGTACGAATTCTTAGACGTTGAATGTAAAAGACCAGTTATAGTAAATTCCATTTTAGGAACTATAGAAACAAAGAAACTTCTAGATGTTTTAAAGAAATATCCGACTGCATTAGGATATAACATATCTGATCTCAAAGGAATATGTCCTTCAGTGTGTATGCATCGTATTCTGCTAGAAGAAGATTGCAGAACCTCCAGAGAATCTCAAAGAAGAATTAACCCAACCCTTAGCACTGTAGTAAAAGAAGAAGTTAAGAAACTATTAGATGCCGGAATAATATATCCAATCTCTGATAGTGAATGGGTTAGTCCAATACATGTAGTGCCAAAGAAAAGAGGTATCACTGTTGTGAAAAACGCTCAAGGCGAATCGATATCGCAAAGAGTAGTGACGGGATATAGAGTGTGCATAGATTATCGTAAACTAAACAAAGCCACTAGAAAAGATCATTTCCCACTACCTTTTATAGATCAAATGTTAGAACGATTAGCCAAGCATTCTTACTTCTGTTATCTTGACGGTTACTCAGGATTCTTCCAAATCCCTATCCATCCAGACGATCAAGAGAAAACTACATTCACATGCCCTTATGGAACGTTCGCTTATAGACGAATGCCCTTTGGATTATGCAACGCTCCTGCAACCTTTCAAAGATGTATGATGTCAATCTTCGCAGATTTTATAGACAACATCATGGAAGTGTTCATGGACGACTTCTCTGTATGCGGGCAAAGTTTTGAAGGATGTTTATCGAACTTAGAAAAGGTATTAGAAAGATGTGTAAAAGTAAACCTTGTGCTTAACTGGGAGAAATGTCATTTTATGGTCAACGAAGGAATCGTATTAGGTCATGTAATATCCGACAAGGGAATTGAAGTTGATAAAGCTAAGATTGAAGTAATAAAAGATCTTCAACCCCCTAAAACCGTTCGAGAAATAAGAAGCTTTTTAGGACACGCCGGTTTTTACCGACGATTCATCAAAGATTTCTCGAAAATTACTAAACCTCTTACTGGTTTATTAATGAAAGACGCTGAGTTCATATTCAACGAAGATTGTCTCAAAGCATTCAAAACTCTAAAAACAGCCCTCATCACCGCACCAATCATGCAACCCCCTGACTGGAGATTACCTTTTGAAATCATGTGCGATGCGAGTGACTATGCTGTAGGCGCAGTTCTAGGCCAGAGAAAGGAAAAGAAACTTCATGCGATTTACTATGCCAGTAGAACCTTAGACTCTGCCCAGATGAACTACGCCACTACCGAAAAAGAATTGTTAGCAGTTGTCTTTGCGCTTGACAAATTCCGTTCTTACCTAGTTGGAGCGAAAATAATCATTTACACAGACCATGCTGCTATCCGATATCTATTAACTAAGAAAGATGCTAAACCAAGACTCTTGAGATGGATTTTACTCTTACAAGAGTTTGACCTAGAAATAAAAGATAAGAAAGGTACTGAGAACGTCGTAGCGGACCATTTATCTAGAATAGAAGGTATTAAACCTGAACAAGTGCCGATTAACGATGATTTTCCGTATGAACAGCTGATAGCACAATTAGGAAGCGACCTAGCTCAGTTAGATATAAATGAACCAGAATCCGTGGAAACAATCCAGACAACTGTAGGACTGCCATGGTACGCTGACATTGTCAACTACCTAACTGCAGGAGCTCTTCCACCCAACCTAACCTATCAGCAGAAAAAGAAATTCTTTCATAATCTGAAACATTACTATTGGGATGAACCATTATTGTTCAAAAGAGGACCAGATGGAATCTTTCGCCGATGTATTCCCGAAGAAGAAATAGAAGATGTCATTGCTCAATGCCATTCATCTCCTTATGGTGGACATGCAAGCACTTCCAAGACTTGTGCAAAAATCTTGCAAGCCGGCTTATTCTGGCCTAATCTATGGAAGGATGTCCACATCGCTGTTATAAATTGCGATCGGTGTCAACGCACTGGCAATATTTCAAGAAGGGATGAAATGCCTCAAAAAGGAATATTAGAAGTAGAAATCTTTGACGTTTGGGGAATAGATTTCATGGGACCGTTCCCATCATCTTTCGGTAATAATTACATACTCGTAGCTATTGATTATGTTTCGAAATGGATTGAAGCCATAGCTTCTCCTACAAACGATACGCGAGTAGTAATAAAGCTTTTCAAAAATATAATCTTTCCCAGATTTGGTGTGCCTAGACTCGTCATAAGTGACGGTGGCTCGCACTTCATCTCAAAAATATTTGACAAATTACTATCTAAGTATGGAGTAAGACACCGTGTGGCTACACCATATCACCCACAAACAAGTGGACAAGTCGAAGTCTCAAACAGAGAAATTAAACAAATCTTAGAAAAGACTGTCGCCATATCTCGAAAAGATTGGTCATCTAAACTTAATGAAGCTTTATGGGCTTATAGGACCGCTTACAAGACACCCATAGGTACTACACCTTTCAAACTCGTTTATGGAAAATCTTGTCACCTACCAGTAGAACTAGAACACAAAGCTTATTGGGCGATTAGAACTCTCAATATAAACTATAATGCTGCAGGAGAAAAGCGAATCCTAGACATTAACGAATTAGAAGAATTAAGGTTAGATGCTTATGAGAATGCTAAGATATATAAAGAAAGAACTAAGCGATGGCATGATAAACGCCTATCTAGGAAAGAATTTAGTGTGGGAGACGTTGTACTCCTCTTTAATTCAAGACTTAGGCTCTTTCCTGGAAAATTAAAATCTAGATGGTCAGGACCCTTTGAAATAATTAAAGTATTCCCGAGTGGAGCAATAGAAATTAAGGGTAGGAATAGTGAATCATTCATAGTAAACGGACAACGTTTAAAACATTATCATAAAGTTGAAAATAGAGATTATGCGAATAATCTAAAGCTTTTAGAGTTGTCCACTAATTCCCCTGATTAATCTAAACCTAAGCATTACGTCAGGCTTTAGACGATAAAAACAGCGCTTAGTGGGAGGCAACCCATTTACTTATCTAATTATTTAAATTATTCTCTTTATCATTTTATTATTTATCGTTTTACTATTTGTTTAATTGTTTTGTCATTTTATAGTTTTATTTTATATTACTATTATTGCCATTACATTATGCATTTCATTTTCTTATATTTATTTTAAATCACTTTTTACAGATTTTCTAAAAGTCTTTTCCACTTTCCTTCTTCTCCTGATTTGTTTCCTCCATATTTGCACTGACCATGGCTAACCAACCAATTAACCATATGGAAACCAAATTTAGAGGTAGGAACCAAAGAATGAAATTTGAAGAGTTATCACAGAGGCAAATGGATTTGACCCTGTACCCGGATGATCGGACTATGGAAACCTTAGGTATACATGATAGCATCATGTACTTGTTTAACCGACTCGGATGGGAGAATGCATTGATTCAACATAAGTTTGTGACTTACCGCGAGCTCACTCTTGAGTTCCTTAGCTCCTTAATTTACCTACCTGAGCGCGGTTTTGGATTTAGGAAAGGATTTATTAGTTTCCGCCTGTTTGGAATAGAATATGACTTTAACCATAAAGAACTAGCTGACTTGTTAGGATTCCCTAGTGGACCATTTGCTTTCACTACCACACAGGTAGAATTGATGGATATTGAGCTAGATTTCTTTTGGGGAACTTTAACCGGAAACTACCACCCTGAACCAAATAACATGAATAATGATGAGATCCATAATCCTGCTCTCCGTTACTTCCATAAATTCCTTGCCCACACATTCTTTGGAAAAGAAGAAAACATTACCGGAGTTTCTAAAGATGAAATATTTATTATGTCATGTTTTACTAATGGACAGCCTGTTAATGGTGTACCTTTCATGATGCAAACCTTCACCCGTATCCAAGAAGAACCTGAATTACCTATATTAGTAGGAGGTCTTGTAACCATGATTGCTGAAGCCATAGGACTTAGGTACCAATTGCACAGGTGCAACCGTTTAGGTAACATCCGTCCTATGGATCTTAACTTCTGCTTCAATAGACATATCATAAGGAATTTAGGACATCCACCTTTTGAGTACCTAATCCGGAACGAAGTAGTAACCCTGTTCACATTGCCTAACCATGCTAAAGTAAGTGTTCATAATAAGGATAACTGGCTTTATGAGTTAAACCCACCTGATTATCCACCCACTCCTGAGACACCTCAGTCGTACAAAATAAAAGATGATACAATGACCGATGTCGAAACTGACCCTGAGACACCTCCTGGTTACCATGACATTGACCACACTGAAGAAGTTTATGAAACCCCTGAAGTGAATCAAGGAGAGTATGCTAACAACTTACAAAACATCATGAACACTCTCAATGCTTACCAAACTGACATTAACTTATTTAAAGAAGATATTAAGAGCATGCGATTGGACATTATAGGTTTGACTGACATAACCTGCGAACAATTCTATCACTTGAACTCCGCCATCGAAGACTTGAAGAAACGCTTTTGATAATGTTATAAGTGATTTAGTTTATTTTCTCATTGTTTTCGTTTCTAGTTAGATTTATTTTTCGCAACAATTTCTTATCGTTTTTCCATTTATGTAATTTCATTTTCAAGTACTTTATGCAATGCATCTTTAATTCCAAAATTTCTCCATTTTTAGCAATTTATGTATTTTTCATTCTATGTACTTTTATGCTTGCATTTATTCATTATATATACAAATCTCTCATGCCTTGCAAGTTATTGAAGTACTGTGTTGAAACTATATACTATGTGGTATTTATAATTTAATACGAGTGTTAGTGAAGAAAATACATTAATATAAAATATGTAAAACAAGTGAGAAAGTGTTTTTCTGGAAATTATTTAACGTATCAAGCCTCACGGTCGTCATTGCCCCATAACGATCGTGACACGCTCTTTTTGGGTGTCACGACCGTCGTACCCCTGTCACGACCGTGACGCCCCTTATACCAGAAATCGTGAGAAACAGAACTGTTTCTCTTCGTGCCTCTTCTTCTTCTTCTCCATAACTTCCTAAAAAACTACCCATCTTCTACATAACCTCCGTAACCCCCCCATTACGAACTTTAATCTCATTAACCCCCCATTATCACAACCTACCACATTCTCACTCTCCATCATTTATCCCGAATCAATATTTCTCTCATTTTACCATTTTTTCACAAAAAACTTCAAAAATCTTCATTCTTCACTCTAAGCTCTTGCATGCAATGGATTCTATCACTTTTAGAGAAGGTGATGCTGGAGAAACTCAGAGAGAACGATTTCTCCGATTCCAAAATCGCGGTGTGCAACCTACACGTTACATCGACACTGTGTGTTTGAGGGAACTCAGAATGCTTGCCAGTGTTACAAGCCTGCTTCAAAAAGTCGGTCTCTGGGACCTTTGCAGTCAACCTCAGCCAACCTTCGAACTTCTGACACTGGAGTTCTTAAGCTCATTCAGTTACATCACCGGCACCGGTTCTCTAAGTCAGCTCACCGGTTTCGCAAAATTCAGATTGCATGGCCAAGAGTTCAACCTTTCGCAAGACAGGATCGCCGAGTTGTTAGGCTTCCATCACGGAACTGAAGCTCACCGTCGCGTGCCCGATAATTTTAGTGAACAAGCTTTCACTCTATGGCACGACTTAACCAACACCCGTGCATCGGCCTTCCAAAGCCTCAACGCCACACACATTCACAATCCGGCCATCCGCTACTTCCACCGAGTCATTTGCAACACCATCTTCGCTCGAGAAAGCAACCATAAGCTCAACTCTAAGGAGCTTTTATTCTTGCATTGTGCTCTTAATGACGAGCCGATCAATGCTGCCCCTTTCATGCTTTACCACATCCAGGCTATTGCGCACAGAGGATCCACTCCGTTCTTCATTGGCGGCATTGTCACCACCCTTGCCATTCAGTTGGGGCTTGGTGACTTGGTCGCAGATCAGCCTCACCTAGCCGCTGAATTACTCACCAAGAGTTATTGCAGGTCCGCTCACCTGATTGCGCAGCGAGAGGATGGCAGGTATAGCCCTGTTGTCCATGGCACCATATTTCATCATATCACTCTGCCGTCCCGCGACCGCATCGACCCATCCAGCCGAGCCAACTGGCTCTTTGTTCTACCTGATGCTGCTGACCACGCTCCTATCCATGATCAGGCAGATCTCCCTGCGGACGAGATGTAGGACGCTATGGATGCAGGTGAGCCTGTCCAGGATATACCAGAGACATCTACCCGACAGCCTCCTGCACAGGATTTCACTCTTGAGGATGTCCTCCGTGCGATTCATCAGCAGAACCAGATGAACGCCGCACTGGAGCGAAGGCATAAGGAGCAGTACGATGCTTTGCTCGGCACTATTGCAGCAAACCAGGCAGCTACTAATGAGAGGTTTGACGCGATTTTTGGCGAATTAGAAGCCTTGCGTATCGACATCACTGGGACCACCAGCACCGGTTCTGATCCTGAAGCGACTCCTTCCAGACGCCGCTCCCGCACCAGAAGCCGACCCCGCGGTCCTCAGCAGCCATAGTTCTAGTTTATTTTTTCTTATGTTTGTTTTTCGTTCCTGTCGTTTGTACTGTACTTTTACCTCATTTATATCACAACATTGAGGACAATGTCTGATATAGTGTGGGAGAGGTACCTTTCATTTCCGCATTTTTCCGTTTCGCACTTTTCCATTTTCGTTGTATTTTCATTTCCATTGTATTTCTTTTAGCAAGTTAATGAAGCGTGCAAAAATCTTTATGATATTTTCTTTAGTTTCAAACCTTCCCGTTTATTTAGCCATAACCGGAAAAAAAAATTATTCGCATTACCCGACTTACCTACGAAATCGTAAATAGGAAGCTGAGAACGATCAAACAAGACCAATACAATCTTGACAACTTTGACTTCCTACTTAAGTGATTCCATCTCCGATTACCATTACGAGTACACTTCTAGTTTTAGTTCAAAAGTAACCCCGAGTAGTTTATACTAGCAGTCAGCACCGTCTGAACACAAACCACGTGGGGAGCCGATGAATATAAGCGTTTGATGCCTAATCAATAATGATCCTTCATATCTCGATGCAAAATGAAAAGAAATTGCACCAAAGTACACGGTCGCATATAAGAAACGAGAAATATGAGAAGGAGTCCATTGCGGGTTGGTTCAGAGGTACTGGTTCTGAACTCGGTAGGGCGTGCTACGGCTCGATCCCCCACAACCTCCAAATCGGATACAAATGTAGGGTTACCACACTCGTGTACCAGACCCCGTGCTCAAAAAGGATCAAAGTCGCTAACCGGCTACTCTACTACGTGCGTGCTAAGGCAAAGGGCTTAATGTGATTGCGCTAGAATGAAACCGGGCGAAATAAGATCGAAAAACTTTAGGTGAAATCGTAAAGTAATTGCCGATTGGCTCATTTAACGGGAAGTCGACGACATAGCTTGTTGCTTGTGTCATTAGTGTATCGGTAGTGTTCTATCAAAGTATCGGATTATCCAACAAAGCGATCCCTCGTATGATTTGTTAGGAGTATGCGTGAATGACATCTTGTCCGCCGATTTTCAACCGACTATTTGCTTGAGGACAAGCAAAGGTTTAAGTTTGGGGAAGTTTGATAACGAGAAAACGTATCGATTATATTGCTAGGTTTCATTAACGTTTTATCGAATAATTGTCGTTTTAACACTCGATTTCTCGAGTTTTTCTTACCATTTTGCAGGTACACAATTATGTGGAGTTAAATCATGAACTAAGAGAAAAAGGAACAAAATCGGTCATAAAAAGTTGAAGAAATGAAGCTCTCTGCAAAACTGCATATTTTGCAGCAGTCACGACCGTTACAAGGGTGTCACGACCGTGACACCCCAAAATGAAGCATCACGACCGTAAGATATGTGTCACGGCCGTGACACTTAAAAGTCACAAGTCACGAGCGTAAAAGCATTGTCACGACCGTGACAAGGATTATTCTAGGTTTTTGACCAAGGCAACGTGAAGGCATTACGTGAAGAAGTGGTTTCCTATTTTGTTGCCACTACCTACATTTTCTCCACAAATTCAGCAAGGCCCATTTCAACTAAAGTCCAAAAATCCAGCCCATTTAGAGTTCTATAAATAGCACCAGTTCTATGAAGAATGTACAGAGCATTTTTCTATTCAAATTCCTGCGGAAGCTCTGCCGAACTGATTTACGACCCGTTTCTTATTTCTGCATTATTTTCTGTTTCGTTTTATTGTATCCAAACCCGCCATATAACAATTTCCAACATCAGGAAATTGTTATACGTTTATTATTTTTTCTAAACCTTCAGCATTCGTTTATTTTTGATTTCGCCAACTCCGAGCTTTCCGGTCTGTGGAAGAAGGAGTCTGCTCTAATATTGTTAACCAGGTTTTTTTATTTATATTGCAATTTAATTATTTATAATGTTTATTTATTTTCCTGCCATGAGTATTTTATTATTTAATTTTCTGTCTCTGTCTGGTTCAACATCGATGAGTAGCTAAACACCTTAGGGCGGTATGTAGTTAGAACAAACTTAACCGGTAAAATATAACCATAGGCTAAAAATAATTAATCACTTAACATTTCTGGCTGAGACTTTTTAATTAAATAGACCTTTTCGTTACGAGAGTAAGAAAAGAGTATTAGGTTAGGTCAAGACCACGAGAGTGTGAGATTTTAACCAGATAGCTAAAGTTAGGCATTTAAATTAAACACAGCGAGAGCGCTTTAAGATAAATTAGAATTACTTAGTTTCCAAAAATTACCTCTAAACACTTATGGGCTAGCGAGAGCAGGCATAGGGCTTTAGGGATAAGATCTGATATAAGACCACGAGAGTGTGAGTTGAGGGTATTTAAACTGGTAATCTCTACCGAATAGATTAAGTGAACACCTTAAATAAGCCTAGGTTAGATTGACCCACCTAAGTTAGTATAATTACATACCGACCGCCTTAGAATTACTTAATTAAAACTTAAATTTAATTCCGCCTTTAACATTCTAAAATCAACAAAAAATATCGTGACAACCATTCGCCTTAGCTAAACTAGAAGTTCATCTAGCACTAAGTAACCATAGAATCCCTGTGGATCGATAATCTTAAATATTACTTCGATAGGCTGTGCACTTGCAGTAAGATACCGCTAGACGCATAAGTAGACACGTCTTTAGCCCATCAATAAGCCAACCAGGTGAACAAACTTGTCCCAGGATTTCACCGCTATGATAAGGGTTATAGAGACGGCCTTGGTTTTGAACAAAAATGCCTACTCATAGAAGGAGTTGAAGGATGTTAAAATAAAGCTTAAGGCTATGAATCTCAAGAGAGATAAGCTCAAGGCTGACTTTTTGGATACAAGGAATGTCATAAGCTCCAAGAAGGGTTGATGCTCGAGCTGGGGGGAGGTTAGGATCGACCGGGACGTTTTGGCCGAAGAGAATAAAAATTTGAAGGAAAAAAAGGCAGAATTCGACGAAGCTATCACCGAGGTCGAGCGTCTTCGGGCAAGGGTGGTTAAGTTTGAGCGCCTGGTTGCCCCTGCTGAAGGCAGGGGGGAAAAGATGTCTCCTTGAGGACTTGAGTTGACCTGATTGATCAGATTCGCGAGCTCGAGAGTGGCTGTGTGCAGACCCTTAAGCTGGGGTTTTACAACACTGTGGAGCAACTCTAAATTTTCAATCCTAAGATGGACTTCGTGACTGACGGGATTGGGTTTACCTTCAACGTAGTCAAGGGGAAGATTGTCTTCCCTATCAGGGAGTCTGCTGAGGACGAGGAAGAGGATGGGCGTCTTGCCGACGTGATACTGCAATAGTGGAGTTCATTTGAGGTGTCATTTGTCGGGGAGGTATCATGTCCGTCTTCAAGGGATGTGGACCCTCCTTTCGATCAAGTTGGGGAGTCATGGTCGTACATCACATGCTTTTGCGGTCGCGTTGTTGCCACTTTTCGGGTTGCAGTCGTGCGGGCCGTCTAGCTGTAATACTACTTAAGCTTTTCGGCATTTCATGGTCGAGCAAGTTCTTCACGGTGTAAGTTTTCAAGGTAGTAAGCCTCGTTGTCCATTTTGGATCGAACACGGTACACGCCTTCCCAATTTGCAACCAACTTGCCTTCTCGTGGGTTCTTCTGATTTTGCCGAAGGACGAGACTACTGACCTAGATTTCTCGTTTAATGACCCTCGTGTCGTGGCGCATAGTAATTTTTGTTTTAATGATGCCGCTCAAAGAGCCTCCTCGGACCGTATGTCTTCGACGAGGTCGATTTCTACCCGGAGGGCTTCGTCGTTAAATTCTTCGTCTAGGATTGCATCTGTCCGTCGCGAGGGCTCTCTAATTTCTACTGGGATGACTGCCTCGGTCTCGTGGGCCAGTCGGAATGGAGTCTCCCCAGTGTTTTAGTGGGGGGTCGTTTGGTAGGCACATAACACGTTGTGTAGCTCTTCTACCTAAGCTCTTTTCGCTTCACCCAATATGGGTTTTAGGCCCCTTCTACTTGGTCGTTAGTCTGGGGGTGTTCGACGGATCTAAAGTGTTATTTTGTGCCCAGATTGGCGATGAAGTCTTGGAACCTTCTGTCGGTGAATAGTGTCCCGTTATCGGTAACGAGGACTTGAGGTATGCCGAACCGAGTGAGGATGTTCCTTTTGTAAAAATGAAATATATTTTGAGTTGTGATCTTGGTGAGGGCTTCGGCCCCGATCCACTTCGTGAAGTATTCGACGTCGATGTTTAGATATTTGTTCTGGTAAGATCCTGTTGTGAAGGGAACGAGGATGTTCATCCCCCACCATTTGAAAGGCCATGGGGACGACAAGGTCTTGATTTCGTTGGGAAGAGTTAAGTGCATGTCCACGTGCCTTTGGCATTGGTCTCATTTTATTGACGTGCTCTTTCGTGTTGTGTTTCATTGTCGGCTAGTAGTAGCTTGCTTGCAGGGCCTTTTGTGCCATGGATCTCCCCCCGAGGTGATGTGCATTTATTCCCTCGTGAATTTCTCTAAGGATGTCGGGGATCTTTGCCTCGTCGACGCACTTTAGGAGCGTAATGAAGAATCTTCACTTGTAGAGTTTTCCTTTGACTAGGATGTAAGAGCAAACTCTTCTTTTGGTTGTCGATGCCTCCTTATGATTGACAGGTAGTTCGTCCTTCGTGAGGTAGTTGTAAATCAGGGTCATCCAACAGTTGGCGTCACCGATGGAGTTTACATAAAGAGGTGCAGTTGGCTTCTCGATGCTCAGGCGTGGGAGAATCTCTTGGATCACTGACCTATTTTCATCCTTCTTTCGCATGCTCTCCAACTTAGATAATATGTCTGCCCATGTGTTATGCTCGTGTGGGACATGTTAGACTTCCCAGGAGTCAAACTTCTCCATTTTTATTTGACGAGATCCAGGCACTCAATGAGGTTGTCGTTCTTGGCATGTTATTCTCCTTGTACCTAGGATAAAAACAAGTTGGGAGTCAGTGAAGATTTTTACTTCATTTTCCTCGAGGTCCTCGGCCGACCGTAATCCTTCCAGGAATGCCTCGTATTTGGCCTGGTTGTTCGAAGTCAGGAAGGCTAGGGCCAACGAGACTTCAATTAAGATGTCCTCTTCGTTCTCAAGGATGATGCCCGCACCGCTGCCCATTGAACTGGAGGCTCCGTCCACAAAGATTGTTCATTTGTGGGTGTCGATCGTCGAAGTCAGTTGGTGGGTTATCTCAGCGACAAAGTCGGCCAGGACTTATGACTTTAAGGCCTTTCTACTTTTGTATTGGATGTCAAACTCTGATAGCTATATAGACCATTTAAGCATCCTATCGTCCATGCTTGGCTCTGAGCAGCTGCTTTATGGGTTGGTCTGTTTGGACCTTGATTGTATGGGCGAGGAAGTAATGTCATTACCTTCTTGTTGCGTTTATCAAGGCCAATGTGAGCTTCTCGGTCTGCTGATACCTAAGCTCGGGGCCCTATAGGGCCTTGCTCGTGAAGTAAATTGGTTTTTTTCGTTGGCAGTTCCGCGGATGAGGGACGCCCTGACCGCCTCGGTATCTATAGAAAGATATAGGTAGAATGTCTCCAATTCTTGAGGTCAGGAAAGAATCGGTAGTTCGGAGAGGGCTCTTTTAAGGTGGGGAAGGGGTTGTTCGCATTCCTCAATCCATTCGAATGCAACCTCTTTTCGTAGTAGCTTGAAGAATGGAAGAGCATGTTGCGTCGATTTAGCGATGAATTGAGATAACGAGGTGAGCATCCCGTTGAGGTATTGGATGGATTTCTTCGACCTTGGTGTTGGGAATTTGGAGAACTCCCAAAATTTGTCAGGGTTGGCCACAATTCCTCGTTCAATGAGGTAGAAGCCGAGGAACTTCCCTGCTCGTACCCCGAAAGTGCACTTCTCAAGATTGAACCTCATTTTGCATTTTCTCACCTGCTCGAAGAATTTTCTGAGGTGGAGGCATGATCGGGCTCCTCGTGGGATTTTACGATCATGTCGTCCATGTAGACTTCGATCATGTTCCCGGTCTCTGCTCAGAAGACTTTGTTCATCATGCACTGGTATATGGATCTGACGTTCCTCAGCCTGAAAGGCATGATATTGTAGAAGTAATTTCCCAACTAGGTCATGAAAGCCATGTGTTTATTATCGTTATCGACATGAGAATCTAGTTGTATCCGTTTTACGCTTCCATGAAGGACAAAAGTTTGAAACCTGCATAATTGTCTACCAATTTGTCAATGTTAGGTAAAGGAAAATCATCTTTGGGGCATGGCATATTAAGATCGGTGTAATCAACGAATATTCCCCCTTTTCCATTATTTTCCTTAACAAGAACTACATTAGAGAGCCAGGTTGTGTAATGGGCTTTAGAAAAAAAATTGCTTCTAAGAGGTCTTTTACATCCTGCTCGACAGCCTCCGCTTTCTCGGGAAACTGCTTGCGTCTATGTTGTGCTACGACCTTAATGGCCGGATCTATGGCTAGCTGATGGCAGGTGACCTCGGGGTCGAGTCCGGGTGTTGCACCCCAAAATTTGCCCTCACAATACAAGACTTTGTGTGCTAAGAAGGTTCACAAGGTTCACAAGTCCTTGATGCTTTCAACACCTTTCATGAGGTTCATGAAGTTTACAAGTTACTTTATGAAGGTTCACAAGGTTCACAAGCCTCTCAACATTTACATAACCTTTCATGAGGTTCATGAAGTCCACAAGTTACTTCTTGAAGGTTCACAAGGTTCACAAGTTCCATAATGCTTTCAATGCCTTTCTTGAAGTTCATGAAGTCTACAAGTCACTTCTTGAAGGTTCACAAGGTTCACAAGCTTCTCAACATTTACAAGACCTTTCATGAGGTTCATGAAGTCCATAAGTTGCTTCTTGAAGTTTCACAAGGTTCACAAGTTCCATAATGCTTTCAACACCTTTCATGAGGTTCATGAAGTCTACAAGTCACTTCTTGGAGGCTCACAAGGTTCACAAGTTTCACAATGATTACAAAGCTTTCCTGAGGTTTATGAGGTCTACAAAGCCACTTCATGAGGTTCACAAGGTTCACAAGCTTCACAATACCTCCCATGAGTATCACAAGACACTTTATGAAGATTCACAAGGTTCACAAAGTTCACAATTGGTCAAAGGAGTTGACAATTCCCTCAGACAATGCACCTCCTAGGCAGTGCATCCAAAACTAGGGTTTTGACTTTAATCAGGCTAAATGGACTTCCAATACCTCAAGTGAGTTTCATAACATCTTATATGTGTATAAGAACCCCCATGACAAGTTTCAAGACTTTTCTCAAAAGTTTGCTCAGTCAGATGATCAGATAAGTCAAAATCAGTCAATGCAGTTAAAAAGTCAAACTGAGGTCAACTGTGGTCAAACCAAAGTCAAACTTCATGATTTTTTGCCAACATCAAGTATATGAAGTAAAATTCATCATTTGATCAAGGGTTGATCATGATTCATCAAGGAGATTCCAGATCATCAATAATCAGGAGTTTCTAAAATTAGGGTTTCCTTAGTAAAAGTCAACTGAACTTTGACCAGCCATAACTTTCACATACTTCATCACCAAGTCTCCATCCAAAGCTCATTTTGAAGGAAATTGAATTCTCTACAACTTTGATGTTGAAGGTTAAGCCCAAAAATGCTTCATTTGGAAGATATGATCTAAGACATTATAGGTCATTTCAAAAGTCAACAAAAAGTCAACAGCTTCAAAAGGGCATAACTTGAGATTGGTAAATGGTATGGACCTGAAACCAATGGGGTTGTTTAGAGGACTCTTCAAGATTTCCAAAAAGTCCAAGAACACCCTCATACCTTTAAAATTGAGGGAGATGTGACCTTGCAAAGTTGGGCAATTTTGTGATGGTTTATGTTGAAAATGGAGGCTTAGAAGTAATTCTTTCCAAATGGGCTGCCCAATTTATGACCCAATCCATGTCACAACATCATGCACGACCCAATGGTGAGAAATTCTGATTTTTATATTTTTATTTGATATTTATTTGAATTTTATTCATTTTAAATCAAATTAAATCAAAATAAAATCTAAAAATCAAAGTTTGGACATGATTCTTCTTTTAAAAATTAATCAATGCTGCTTAATATGATTTGATCTTGTCCAAATTCGTGCTAGACCAAATTAGAAGGCAAATATTTGATTTTTTTCACACTTTAAGATCATGACATCCCTTCACCATGAAGTTTTCCAAAAGGCCCATAAATCCATCATCTTTTGACCTAAATTTGATCTCATATAAGTATACAATAGAAACCAATCACAAGGGGACGAAATTCAGCAGCCAAAGGTAGAGTTCATTGTTCAAAAATTCATCAAAAAAGTGTGATTCGGATTTTGAGTTACAAGACATTTAAAGGTAAAATAAGATCATAGCAAGCTTCCTTGGGCTTTCCTGATCATGAATGACCACTCATACGCATCAGTATCATGGCATATTGTGTAATCCGAACCATGGTTGTTCTTGTTTTTGATTTTTTCGATTGCACTATTTCATTGTGTGTTAATGAATTTTGTTGACCTAATATTGTTTGTGATGGTGTTTAGAACGATTCTGGGCAAAGAAACTAAAGAAACCATAGAAAATCCGTGAGATGCCATATTAGGGTTTGGACCTTCAAATTAGGGTTATTGGATTCATGTATTATAAATGAATTTGGTTGATGAAATTGGACTGTGCAGGTTGCAAGGAGTCTCAAGGTGTCCTCAATTTGATGAAATCATACTGTTTGATGTTAGTTTGAATTTCGTAGGTTTTTAAGATGCAGGAAAAATCGCAGGAAATGTTGCAACAATTTTCGCAGCAAACTTCAAAATCCAGAGGTTGAAGATGAAGCTTGGCTGGCGCGAAAATTCATATTTAAATTATTATTTTAAAATATTATGGTTTTGTTTCTGTTTAATTCACAAGCCTGATGCTTGTCCCAGTGGAAGGATGCGTGTGCGTTTGATGAAAAGGCCAGGGTTCGAATCATGCTGGGGCCATTATTTTTGTTTTATTTTCAGGATAATAGAAGGCTTAATATATTATGATTCAAGGCCATTCAGCTAACAGGAAGGCTCTCCCAGCCAGGCGGTAGCGCGCGTATGCTTGCATTCATAAGGTCCTGGTTACGAATCCAACCCCAGGCCTTTTTTTTGTTTTCTATTTTCCTGGATTTTCAAAACAAAGAATAAAACGTATTGGACTTGCTGCTTTGCTACCTGCGCGTGGAGTGGTCCAGTGGTATGCCTTGACATTGCTAATCCAAACCTCCTGGGTTCAAATCCCACCAGGTTCCTTTTTTTTTTCCTTTCTTTCCTTTTATTTTCTTGTTTTAATTTAATTGATTAAAATAATTAAAATTTTATTATTATTTTCTATATTATAAAGTATATATTATGTATTCTAACTCTTAAAATTATTTTCTAAAAAAATATAAAACTCTTGATTTTTCAATGTAAATTTTATTTGTATAATATATGTTAGTTAAGATAATTTTATATAATTAGTTAAAAATAAATTTTGTATATAAATAAACCCAAATTTTCAAAACCTTAAAAAATATTTTCTAAATGAACTTTAATTTTATAAAATCTAATTTTATTTTTTTAAATAATTTCTATTTCCTAATTCTTAGTATAGATGTTATGTATATATTTATTTAATAATAATTTTGTAAATATAATTCAAATTATTTTTCTTTTAATGTTTAGAAACAATTTAAGTTATAATAATTATATTTTGTATATGGTTAAAAATAATTTGTAAATATAATAATTAATAGAATTAAATTTTATAAACATGATTAATATGGTAAATATGATATTTAAAACCTACTTTTTCTTATAATATGTATATATTGTTTAAAAAATAAATGTTAATATATGTTTATAATAATTAAATTTTGTAGTTATAATATATTTAAAAAATAATAACTTAATAACTTGTAAATTAAGAAGTAATTGTTTGTTCATTTTTTTTTATAATTATTTATATTAAATTGTTAACCTCTTATTCTTATATTTTGATTAATTTTATTGTTATTATTAACCATATAATTTATTTTGCTTTATTAATTTTATATGAATTCTTATTATTCACTAACCTCTCTTATTTTATTTTGCTTATTATTTAAATATTGTTACTTATCACTAACCCACTATTTATTTATTGTTAAATTATTATTATTTGCTTATTATTTATTTTGTTTATAATTATGTAACTGCTTCCCGGATGTAATTTTGTAAATATTTTAAATATTTAATTATTGTTATGGTTAGTAATTAGGGAGTGCAAAACATGTATGTTCTTAAAATTAATTCTAGATCACTTTTAATCAAAGATAATTAAATTAACACTCACACACGTAAGTCGATTTTAATCGCCGTCTCACATTTCTAAGGTTATTCCTCAAGTTGCCTACGAATAATGGTCAAGTGGGGTGTATAAAGCAAGTCCCTTCAAAAGATAAAAATCATCAAGTCCCTTATGGTTGCCTTTACGGATCGAGTCCCTTTCGAATAAATGATGATAGTCCCTCATATGTGCTTAATACACCCCACAGTTGCCTTCATAATCAAAATGTCCCTCTCATGTCCCTTAACATCCAAGGTAATGACTACCTACTCCTTAATAGTAGGGATAGTCTTACCAAGGAAAGGATAAAGAACAAGAAAGATTTATAATCTTAGGGTAGGTACCTCTTAGTTGCTTACTCACTCCATTTTTCAAACACTTAACAAATTTCAAACAAATTTTCAAACAAGTTTTTACACATCCATACATGGATTATTATTAACTATTCTGAAAATTTTTCTATCCACACACTACACTTTCAAAAACAATTTAAAGTGAGCTAAGTAACTAAGAGCCCATGGATAACCATGGATGTAAAGGGTGCTAACACCTTCCCTTTACATAACCTACCCCCCGGACCCAAAATATTCTCTTAAGGTATTTCCTGTTCTTTTATACCCTTTCCTTATGGATAAAATAAAAGTCGGTGGCGACTCTTGCTATCCGCAACATTACTTAAAGTCAGTTCTCCCACCGTGTTACAGAACTGGCGACTCTGCTGGGGATCTATTTAAGAGGGGTACCCTTAGGAATTAAGATCACTTTGAATTGTTTGCCTTGTTTGTTTTATATTACTTGTTGGGGTGCTCTTGTGTGTGAAAGGTCCTAACCCGGATCTAGTGTACCTTAGGTAAATGGCAATAGACCAAGGAAACTGTACGACGTATATCGATACGGTTGATCTGGTGGCCATAGTTAGTGCGACTTCTTGGTTGGTGCTTATATTCCTTAAGTCAAGTTGAGGATAATATTGAGGCTGCCATATGTTGTCAATGCACTAACTAACTTTTAGAACCCTAGTCAACTCATCTTGGCCTTTAGAAAGTAGTGAGGTAACCGGCTTTGGTGCAGACTGAAGTTGGTTGACACTTGATGCTACGCTCATTGAGATCTTAAACTTGGAGGGTTTTGGTTGGCAAGTAAGTTGCCTTCTGATCAACCATCCTTGTGAAGGATTAATGATATTGAGATCCCTTAGAACCCGGTTACTTTTGTAGGACAGGATGAACCATCTAACTTCAGGGGAGGGTACTTACCTTAAACCTCATGCAAGCCTTTAAACCTAGGGCAACTGTGTGACTTGTTTGCGTGTGCCACATGTTTGTGATTGAACATAACATCATGACATCATCATGCATCATAAGCATAGCATTTTCCCTAACCATTTCAAGGACCAAAGGATTTATCTTTGTTCTTTGTTGCAGGGTCATGGCTTCTACTCGTAGAAACACCATCAGGACCAACTTTGTAAGAGACTCATTACAAAGTAAGTCAGGAAAGAATTCTGGAGCTAACAAAGCAACTTCACGAGGAACGAAACCTCAACTCATATCTCAATACAAAGAGGAAACGTCCATGGGAGACTTAAAACCCCATCTTTTGTACTTATTTCACTTTCATTTTTTGTAAGCCTTAAAGGCAAAACAAGTTATTACTAATAAAAAGTTACTTTCTTGTTTGTTTAAGCAAATGTAAATCCTGGGGTCCTTGAAAACATTGCATATGCATTCCCATATCATTTCATTGCATCACAGGTTTATAATTGTGCACAGGTTTCTCATCTTCTTGCTGTTTATTTCAGCAATGGCTCTTGAACAAACAGTTAAGGATCTCCAGGCACAAAATGCACAGTTCCAAGAGCTGATCTTGAACCTGTCCAAGGGGCAAGATGATTTGAAGGCACTGCTGGCCAAGAAGACTAAGAAGACTAGAAGGTCTGCTGGGTTGATCAACATGGGAAGAAGGTTCAAAGGTCTCGCCAAGACCAAAGAACCAGTTGAAGACTATGAATCTGAAGAATCTGAGCAAGAGGAAGGCAGTCTCCACCACACAATGGGGGACTCTGATTCTGAGGCTAATTACTACCATGAGCCTAATGAAGACAAATTCAAGATGCTGGTGGATAGAATGGATGCTATGGAATTGCAGAAATCATATGGGCTAGATTTTGAGGATTTGAGTCTGATATCTGGGGTTGTGATACCCATTGGGTTCAAGGTTCCTGCATTTGTTGTCTATGATGGGGTCTCTTGTCCCAAACTGCATCTGAGGTCTTATGTCAGAAGGATTCAACCCCACACTGCTGATAAAAAGTTGTGGATCCATTTCTTTCAAGAGAGCTTATCTGGAGCTCAGCTGGAGTGGTACTATCAGTTGGAGAGTGTCAACATCAAAGACTGGAATGATCTTGCTGAAGCTTTCTACAAGCAGTATCAATACAATGCTGACTTAGCCCCCACTCGCATGCAGCTTCAGAGTATGTCTATGGGTGCCAAAGAAAGTTTTAAGGAGTATGCTCAGAAATGGAGAGATTTAGCTGGAAGAGTTCAACCCCCTTTGACTGACAGGGAATTGGTTGATATGTTCATGTGTACGCTGAATGGTCCATTTTACAGTCATCTCATTGGAAGCTCATCATCTGGCTTCACTGAGTTGATCATGACAGGAGAACGGGTAGAGAACGGTATCAAGAGTGGTAAGATCCAAGTGGGCACTTCTTCATCAGGTGCTGCAAAGAAGCCTCCCACTGGAAAGAAAGAGTCTAATGCTGTTTATGGTCAGCCTGATCGTAACAGAAGGCATCAGTCTGTCAGTGCAGTTCATATTTCAAATCCAACTCCTGCAACAACAGAGCAGCCTCAAGGCAACCAACAGAGGGCTAGAAGACAGTTCACGAAGATCAACATGTCAATGGCTCAGGCATTGCAACACTTGTTGAAGGCTGAACTTATTACCCTGAGGGAGGCTCCTCAGAATCCCAATGTTACTTCTCCCAAGTACAATCCCAATGCACGATGTGCATATCATTCAAACTGTCCAGGACATGATACTAATAACTGCTGGGTCTTGAAGAACAAAATTCAAGATATGATTGATGCTGGAGAAATCGAGTTTGATCCACCAGGTACTCCAAATGTGATTACAGCTCCAATGCCAAATCACGAGAAGACTGTCAATGCCATTGATGAAGACCTGCATGTCTATTCAGTTATGGAGTTGACCACACCACTGTCTGTTATCAAAAAGAGGTTAGTACAAGCTGGGATCTTTCCAGGTTGTCGTGAAGATTGTCTGTATTGTACCTATAAGCCGGATAGTTGCTTCATTTTGAGAGATGGGATTCAACGTCTCATGGATAAGTATACTATAGTGTTTGAAAGAAGACCAGCATCTGTAGAAAGTATGGTGGATCATCTGACTCGGGGTAAGAAGATTGAAGAGGTTGATATGGTTGACAAAGCACTGGTAAGAATCACTTCAAAGGGTCCCATTAAAATCACTCATCAGGGCCCAATCAAGATTACTGCTGAAGGTCCTGTGAAAGTTGTTGCTGAAGCCAGAGTGGCTCCTCTGATCATTACCACTCCTGGTCCTATTCCTTATACATCTGACAAAGCTGTGCCTTGGCACTATGGGTCTGATGTTTACATCCATGGTGTGAAGCAGGAGCCTTTACCTGATGTGCCTGTTGACATTGATAATATTGCTGGATCTAGCAAGATCACTCGTAGTGGAAGAGTCTTCTCTCCTCCAATTACTTCTAAGAGTGCAGTTACTCCTGCTGCTACTACCACCACTGATGCTCGGGGCAAAGATCCTGTTATTGAGCCTGTATCTACTGATGTGCCAGCTGCTGATGATCTCTCTAAGCAGATGGAAGAAGTATTGAAAATCATTCGCAAGAGTGATTATAACATTGTTGATCAGTTGGGGCATACTCCCTCAAAGATTTCTATGCTGTCCTTGTTGTTATGTTCTGAGGCTCATGCCAAGTCATTGATCAAGTTTCTGAAGATGGCTCATGTACCCAGTGCAATTTCTGTTGACCAATTTGAAAACTGTGTTGCCCACCTGACCTATGACAATGGGTTAGGATTTTCTGATGCTGATTTGACCCCTGCCAAGAGGGATCATAACAGGGCCTTGCATATTTCAATTGAATGTAAGGGCACTACCCTGTCACATGTACTGATAGACAATGGTTCCTCTCTGAATGTGTTGCCCAAAGAAGTCCTGAATAAGTTAAGTCCTGAAGATGCTGTGCTGAAGCCCAGTAATATTGTGGTAAAGGCTTTTGATGGTTCTAGAAGAGTAGTGCATGGGGAAATTGATCTTCCAATCAAAGTTAGCTCTCAGGTCTTTACTGCTACATTCTATGTGATGGATATTCGTCCTTCATACTCTTGTCTGCTTGGTCGTCCCTGGATCCATGGGGCAGGTGCTGTGACCTCTACATTGCACCAAAAGTTAAGATATCCGGTGAATGGAAAAGTTGTTACTGTCTTTGGAGAGGAAGAATACTTTGTCAGCCATGTAAATACCTTCAAGTATCTGGAAGTAGAAGGTGAATACATTGAGACTCTGTGTCAGTCATTTGAAGTGGTTCCCTGGGTTGTTAATGATTGTGTAGCTCCTCCTGCTGTGAAGAAGGTTCCTGTGGTCATCAGAAAACCTCCAACAATGGCAATGGCCTCCCTCAATGATGCTAGAGCTGTGGTGGATGAAGGTGGTTGTACTATTTGGGGTCAGCTTCCTGATATTCCATACAAGTCTGACAAGTTTGGTTTGGGCTTCACTGCAGAGTCCCAGAAGACTGTTCGTCGTGCTCGTGCCGCCCGTGTCACTAATCAAGGGGTTATGAAGGACCAGATTAATGTTGTGGGAGATCAAGATAAAGACTACAACTTGGATGCATGGATTTTTCCTACTGTGGGTGCTGGACTCAATAATTGGAAAGCTGAAGATGTTATCCCTATCTCCTTTAGTCAGGAGTAAATACTATTACTGTGTTATGTTTTAAATTTGTAATTTCTGAACAATAAAACTTTCAAGCCATGTGCCTTACCCGGGGTACAATGGTGTGCTTGTTACGGGCTGTCATTTCATTTGCATACTTCATTCAATAAAATCAGTGGACGTTTCGTTTTCGTAAATATTGTGTTCCTTGTCTTTCTTTTCTTTTATTTTTGTTTTATCAGCTATGTGTTCTTACACACACCCACATCACTAAATGCAGATCCTCATCCACTCTGGATCCTGTTGATAACAGTTCTACTATTGCCAATTATAATTTCGAGAATCCGATCTATCAAACTGAAGACGGAAATGAGGACGATTGTGAAATACCTGTAGAGCTTGCTAGGTTGTTACAACAAGAAGAGAAAGCTATACAGCCACATGAAGAGCCAGTCGAAGTTGTGAATCTGGGAACTGAAGAAAACAGAAAAGAGGTTAAGATAGGGGCTGATTTAGAGGACAGTATCAAGAGCAGGTTGATTCAGATGTTACGTGACTATGTGGAGATCTTTGCTTGGTCTTATGAAGATATGCCAGGGTTGGATACAGACATTGTGGTTCACCGTTTACCAATGAAAGAAGATTGTCGTCCAAAGAAGCAGAAGGTTCGTCGTATGCGTCCTGAAATGTCAGAAAAGATCAAGGCAGAGGTAATGAAACAGTTCAATGCAGGGTTCTTAGCAGTGACTTCTTATCCTCAGTGGGTTGCAAATGTGGTACCAGTTCCTAAGAAAGATGGTAAGGTACGTATGTGTGTAGACTACAGAGATTTGAACAAGGCCAGCCCTAAAGATGACTTTCCACTTCCTCATATTGATATTCTGGTAGACAACACTGCTCAGCATAAGGTATTCTCTTTCATGGATGGTTTCTCTGGTTACAATCAAATCAAGATGGCACCTGAAGATATGGAGAAGACAACATTTGTGACACAGTGGGGCACCTTTTGCTATAAGGTAATGCCATTTGGTTTGAAGAATGCAGGGGCAACATATCAGCGTGCTATGGTGGCTTTGTTTCATGATATGATCCATCATGAGATAGAGGTATATGTGGACGATATGATAGCCAGATCTCAGAATGAAGAGCAACATCTTGATCATCTGCACAAGTTGTTTGAGAGGTTGAAGAAATATAAGTTGAGATTGAATCCAAATAAGTGTACTTTTGGAGTTAGATCTGGAAAGCTCCTGGGTTTCATTGTCAGTGGAAAGGGTATTGAAGTGGATCCTGCAAAAGTGAAAGCTATACGAGAGATGCCAGCTCCCCGTACTGAGAAGGAGGTTAGAGGTTTCTTGGGACGATTGAACTACATTGCAAGATTTATTTCCCAATTAACTACCATCTGTGAGCCAATCTTCAAGTTGTTGAAGAAAGATCAGGTGATGGAATGGAATGATGAGTGCCAAACTGCCTTTGATGAAATCAAGAGATACCTGCTAGAACCACCAATTTTGATGCCACCAGTTGATGGAAGACCCTTGATTATGTACTTAACAGTGTTAGACAACTCAATGGGGTGTGTGTTGGGGCAACATGACGAGTCTGGTCGAAAAGAGCAGGCAATATACTACCTTAGCAAAAAGTTTACCGACTGTGAAACAAGATACTCACTGCTCGAGAAAACTTGCTGCGCTTTGGCATGGGCTGCTCGCCGACTAAGACAGTATATGTTGACCCATACTACCTTATTGATTTCTAAGATGGATCCAATCAAGTACATATTTGAGAAACCTGCTCTCTCCGGAAGAATTGCAAGATGGCAAATGATCTTGACAGAATATGATATACAGTATACTACTCAGAAGGCCATTAAAGGAAGTGTTGTTGCTGATCATTTGGCTCATCAAGCGGTGGATGATTATCAGTCAATGAATTTTGAGTTCCCTGATGAAGATATTATGCTTATTACCAAAGAACCTGGACAATATGACGGACCTGAACAAAGATCCCGATGGACTATGGTTTTTGATGGTGCCTCAAATGCACATGGTAATGGTGTTGGTGTTGTAATTAGTTCCCCTGAAGGTTGTCATACCCCGATTACTGCCAGACTTTGTTTCTATTGTACCAATAATATAGCTGAGTATGAGGCATGTATCATGGGTATTAAAGTTGCTATTGATATGAAGATTCAGTTCCTTGATGTGTATGGAGATTCAGCCCTGGTAGTGAGTCAGATTAAAGGAGATTGGGATACCAAGCATGACAATCTCATTCCTTACAGAGAACATGTGTTGTCTTTGATCCCACGTTTCAAAGAGATTACCTTTGGACATATTCCACGAAGAGAGAATCAGTTGGCAGATGCATTGGCCACCATGGCATCCATGTTTGAGATTAGTTGGGATGATGAAGCTCCCAAGATTACCATTGATAGATTTGAGAAGCCTGCATACTGCAATGAGATTGACACTGAAGGGGCAGAGGAGAAGCCTTGGTTCTATGAAGTAAAAAGATATCTTGAAGCTCAGGAGTTCCCTGAAGGGGCATCTGTCAAAGATAGGAAGTTCCTGAGGAGGTTTGCTGCTAAGTTCTTTTTGAGTAATGGGATTCTGTATAAGCGTAATCATGATTCAACTATGCTTCGTTGTGTGGATAAGAAGGAAGCAACTGAGATTATGGAAGAGATGCATGATGGGACCTTTGGCACTCATTCTAGTGGTCATACTATGGCAAAGAAGATATTGAGAGCAGGATATTATTGGTCTACCATGGAAGCTGATTGCTATCAACACTCCAGAACTTGTCACAAATGTCAAATCTATGCTGATAAAGTTCATGTACCTCCATCACCATTGAATGTGTTGACTGCTCCTTGGCCCTTTGCCATGTGGGGCATTGATATGATTGGTGAGATCAAGCCTACTGCTTCTAATGGGCATCGTTTCATCCTGGTTGCTATTGATTACTTTACAAAGTGGGTAGAGGCAGCTTCATTTGCATCTGTTACCAAGAATGTTGTGGCTCGGTTCATTAAGAATAATCTCATATGTAGGTATGGCATCCCTGAAAGAATTATCACTGACAATGGCTCTAATCTGAACAACACTATGATTACTGATCTCTGCACGCAGTTCAAGATTAAGCATCACAACTCTTCTCCGTATCGTCCAAAGATGAATGGGGCAGTTGAAGCTGCTAATAAGAACATTAAGAAGATTGTACAGAAGATGACTGTTACCTACAAGGATTGGCATGAGATGTTACCATTTGCTCTTCATGGTTATCGTACTACAATACGTACTTCAACAGGGGCAACCCCATTCTCCTTAGTTTATGGTATGGAAGCAGTTCTGCCCATTGAAGTTCAGATCCCCTCCTTGAGAATTATGAAGGATGCAGGCTTGGATGAGGATGAGTGGATTCAGACTCGACTTGACCAGATAAATTTGATTGATGAGAAGAGGTTAGCAGCAGTTTGTCACGGCCAGATGTACCAAAAGCGAATGATCAAAGCTTTTAACAAGAAGGTTAAGCCGAAGGTATATCAGGTTGGTGACTTGGTAATCAAGCGTATCATATTACCACAGGGTGATCCTAGGGGTAAGTGGACTCCAACATATGAAGGACCATTTGTAGTCAAGACAGTGTTCTCAGGAGGTGCCATGATATTGACTACAATGGATGGTGAAGACTTCCCACAGCCTGTAAACGCAGACATAGTTAAAAAATACTACGCATAAAAAGTGACCCGCTAGGTTGACAGGCCTAGGCAAAAGTAAGGGCATCCCGGCAAACCAAAAGGGTTTGGGCAAAAAATTAGGGATATATATAAAAAGATGTACACCCGGCAAGTCGAAAACCTGAAAAGGCGGCTTGGGCAAAAAAGGGTATCCCGGTGGATTGAAAACCTGAAAGGGCAATCCAGGCAAAAGTTAGGGATTAAAGCGTATGACTATGTCTCGTTTAGATCACCCATGAAACTGCAACCAGTTGTACCACTTACTCAAGCTCGAACAGATAAAGCTCAATTCAATCGTTTCCGTCTCAACAGCAAGAAGATGAGATACTTGAAGGGCAATAGTAGAATTGAAACTCAATAGGACTGTTTCCCACATAGCTGATTCTTTTTGTAAAACTTTATGACAAAATCCTCTTACTAGGGTTTATGTCTCTGTGTACAAACTTACCCGTGTATGGGTCACTTTTTGATATAAATAAATTCCATCTTTTGAATCCAGATTCACTTTTACTCTATTTACATAAGCGAAACGTCCATTGGTTATGTTTGAATGTATGTATGCTTTTGAATATGATTAATGTTTACCAAAAATGCATGTATACCTTTTAATATGATTGATGTTTACCAGAAATGCATGAAAACGCAGTAATAGTATTTACTAAGGACGAACGGGGGAGGATTTCAACGAAGCTTCGCCGGTTCATCTTTACAAGACAGTTACAAGACCCTCAGTAGGACGAATCTATCTTCTAAAAGTCTCCCCTGGAATTTATATCCATCTCTTTTATCCTCATACGGATATACGGGAAATTACTTTCCAATAAGGGCACGACGAACGAAGACGGGATGTTATACTTATCCTACTATCAAACGCAGACGGGAGGTTATATATACCTTACCATCCCCAACAACGGGAGGTTATATCTATACCTTACCATCCCCAACAACGGGAGGTTATATCTATACCTTACCATCCCCAACAACGGGAGGTTCTACCTTACTATCCCCAGCAGACGGAGGGTTATATATTCTTCAACAACAAATCGGGATTTATTTCCCCTGGCCAGCAGTTGTTATACAAAGATATCCAGACGCTTCCGGCAGTATCATATCATACATCATTTACATCATACCATAGCATATATCCATAGACATATAGTACATTATCTAAGTGCATCATATCATACATGCATACATAATGCATAAACTAATATTATTATACAAAAGCTACCTTGTTTCAGGTTAATTACCCAACAAACAAACTTATGATCTCCAGGACTGCTTTATCGTCACCTCAGGGTTACTTTATCCTCCTGATAAGCTTCTTATTACTTCGGGACTGCTTTATCGTCACCTCAGGGTTACTTTATCCTCCTGATGAGCTTCTTATTACTTTGGGACTGCTTTATTGTAACCTCAGGGTTACTTTATCCTCCTGATAACTTCTCATGACTTCAAGACTGCTTTAGAGCTACTGATTGCTCTATCCTCCTGAAATCATCTTATTATTTCAAGACTGCTTTAGAGCTACTGATTGCTCTATCCTCCTGAAGACATATCACATTATTATTTCAAGACTGCTTTAGAGTTATCATTATTAATGGCTCTATCCTCCTGAAATTATTACTTCAAGACTGCTTTAGAGCTATTGACTGCTCTATCCTCCTGAAGTCATGTTATTATTTCAAGACTGCTTTAGAGCTACTGATTGCTCTATCCTCCTGAAGTCATGTTATTACTTCAAGACTGCTTTAGAGTTATCATTATTGATGGCTCTATCCTCCTGAAATTATTACTTCAAGACTGCTTTAGAGCTATTGACTGCTCTATCCTCCTGAAGTCATGTTATTATTTCAAGACTGCTTTAGAGCTACTGATTGCTCTATCCTCCTGAAGTCATGTTATTACTTCAAGACTGCTTTAGAGTTATCATTATTGATGGCTCTATCCTCATGAAGACATGCTGTTATATCAGGATTACTCCAGTCTCCTGAAAGCATATCATCAATACCTCAGGACTGCTCCAGACTCCTGACAGTTTTCATTATACCTCCATATTTTGGACTGCTTTATCTTCCAAGAAATATATCTGAGGAACTTTCCCCTAGTGGCATCTTTAAGCCCGCTCAATCATATTCAACTGTATCACTCTAATGCACTGGTGAGTGCAAATTTTTGGGCTTTTGTGTTCAATCCCCTTCAACCTTCCAGGTCACGACTGGAAAATATACCAATCTAACCCCTCAGGTTTCAGAAAATTGAACAGGGGCAGCTGTTGCACCCCAAAATTTGCCCTCACAATACAAGACTTTGTGTGCTAAGAAGGTTCACAAGGTTCACAAGTCCTTAATGCTTTCAACACCTTTCATGAGGTTCATGAAGTTTACAAGTTACTTTATGAAGGTTCACAAGGTTCACAAGCCTCTCAACATTTACATAACCTTTCATGAGGTTCATGAAGTCCACAAGTTACTTCTTGAAGGTTCACAAGGTTCACAAGTTCCATAATGCTTTCAATGCCTTTCTTGAAGTTCATGAAGTCTACAAGTCACTTCTTGAAGGTTCACAAGGTTCACAAGCTTCTCAACATTTACAAGACCTTTCATGAGGTTCATGAAGTCCATAAGTTGCTTCTTGAAGGTTCACAAGGTTCACAAGTTCCATAATGCTTTCAACACCTTTCATGAGGTTCATGAAGTCTACAAGTCACTTCTTGGAGGCTCACAAGGTTCACAAGTTTCACAATGATTACAAAGCTTTCCTGAGGTTTATGAGGTCTACAAAGCCACTTCATGAGGTTCACAAGGTTCACAAGCTTCACAATACCTCCCATGAGTATCACAAGACACTTTATGAAGATTCACAAGGTTCACAAAGTTCACAATTGGTCAAAGGAGTTGACAATTCCCTCAGACAATGCACCTCCTAGGCAGTGCATCCAAAACTAGGGTTTTGACTTTAATCAGGCTAAATGGACTTCCAATACCTCAAGTGAGTTTCATAACATCTTATATGTGTATAAGAACCCCCATGACAAGTTTCAAGACTTTTCTCAAAAGTTTGCTCAGTCAGATGATCAGATAAGTCAAAATCAGTCAATGCAGTTAAAAAGTCAAACTGAGGTCAACTGTGGTCAAACCAAAGTCAAACTTCATGATTTTTTGCCAACATCAATTATATGAAGTAAAATTCATCATTTGATCAAGGGTTGATCATGATTCATCAAGGAGATTCCAGATCATCAATAATCAGGAGTTTCTAAAATTAGGGTTTCCTCAGTAAAAGTCAACTGAACTTTGACCAGCCATAACGTTCACATACTTCATCACCAAGTCTCCATCCAAATCTCATTTTGAAGGAAATTGAATTCTCTACAACTTTGATGTTGAAGGTTAAGCCCAAAAATGCTTCATTTGGAAGATATGATCTAAGACATTATAGGTCATTTCAAAAGTCAACAAAAAGTCAACAGCTTCAAAAGGGCATAACTTGAGATTGGTAAATGGTATGGACCTGAAACCAATGGGGTTGTTTAGAGGACTCTTCAAGCTTTCCAAAAAGTCCAATAACACCCTCATACCTTTAAAATTGAGGGAGATGTGACCTTGCAAAGTTGGGCAATTTTGTGATGGTTTATGTTGAAAATGGAGGCTTAGAAGTAATTCTTTCCAAATGGGCTGCCCAATTTATGACCCAATCCATGTCACAACATCATGCACGACCCAATGGTGAGAAATTCTGATTTTTATATTTTTATTTGATATTTATTTGAATTTTATTCATTTTAAATCAAATTAAATCAAAATAAAATCTAAAAATCAAAGTTTGGACATGATTCTTCTTTTAAAAATTAATCAATGCTGCTTAATATGATTTGATCTTGTCCAAATTCGTGCTAGACCAAATTAGAAGGCAAATATTTGATTTTTTTCACACTTTAAGATCATGACATCCCTTCACCATGAAGTTTTCCAAAAGGCCCATAAATCCATCATCTTTTGACCTAAATTTGATCTCATATAAGTATACAATAGAAACCAATCACAAGGGGACGAAATTCAGCAGCCAAAGGTAGAGTTCATTGTTCAAAAATTCATCAAAAAAGTGTGATTCGGATTTTGAGTTACAAGACATTTAAAGGTAAAATAAGATCATAGCAAGCTTCCTTGGGCTTTCCTGATCATGAATGACCACTCATACGCATCAGTATCATGGCATATTGTGTAATCCGAACCATGGTTGTTCTTGTTTTTGATTTTTTCGATTGCACTATTTCATTGTGTGTTAATGAATTTTGTTGACCTAATATTGTTTGTGATGGTGTTTAGAACGATTCTGGGCAAAGAAACTAAAGAAACCATAGAAAATCCGTGAGATGCCATATTAGGGTTTGGACCTTCAAATTAGGGTTATTGGATTCATGTATTATAAATGAATTTGGTTGATGAAATTGGACTGTGCAGGTTGCAAGGAGTCTCAAGGTGTCCTCAATTTGATGAAATCATACTGTTTGATGTTAGTTTGAATTTCGTAGGTTTTTAAGATGCAGGAAAAATCGCAGGAAATGTTGCAACAATTTTCGCAGCAAACTTCAAAATCCAGAGGTTGAAGATGAAGCTTGGCTGGCGCGAAAATTCATATTTAAATTATTATTTTAAAATATTATGGTTTTGTTTCTGTTTAATTCACAAGCCTGATGCTTGTCCCAGTGGAAGGATGCGTGTGCGTTTGATGAAAAGGCCAGGGTTCGAATCATGCTGGGGCCATTATTTTTGTTTTATTTTCAGGATAATAGAAGGCTTAATATATTATGATTCAAGGCCATTCAGCTAACAGGAAGGCTCTCCCAGCCAGGCGGTAGCGCGCGTATGCTTGCATTCATAAGGTCCTGGGTACGAATCCAACCCCAGGCCTTTTTTTTGTTTTCTATTTTCCTGGATTTTCAAAACAAAGAACAAAACGTATTGGACTTGCTGCTTTGCTACCTGCGCGTGGAGTGGTCCAGTGGTATGCCTTGACATTGCTAATCCAAACCTCCTGGGTTCAAATCCCACCAGGTTCCTTTTTTTTTTTCCTTTCTTTCCTTTTATTTTCTTGTTTTAATTTAATTGATTTAAATAATTAAAATTTTATTATTATTTTCTATATTATAAAGTATATATTATGTATTCTAACTCTTAAAATTATTTTCTAAAAAAATATAAAACTCTTGATTTTTCAATGTAAATTTTATTTGTATAATATATGTTAGTTAAGATAATTTTATATAATTAGTTAAAAATAAATTTTGTATATAAATAAACCCAAATTTTCAAAACCTTAAAAAATATTTTCTAAATGAACTTTAATTTTATAAAATCTAATTTTATTTTTTTAAATAATTTCTATTTCCTAATTCTTAGTATAGATGTTATGTATATATTTATTTAATAATAATTTTGTAAATATAATTCAAATTATTTTTCTTTTAATGTTTAGAAACAATTTAAGTTATAATAATTATATTTTGTATATGGTTAAAAATAATTTGTAAATATAATAATTAATAGAATTAAATTTTATAAACATGATTAATATGGTAAATATGATATTTAAAACCTACTTTTTCTTATAATATGTATATATTGTTTAAAAAATAAATGTTAATATATGTTTATAATAATTAAATTTTGTAGTTATAATATATTTAAAAAATAATAACTTAATAACTTGTAAATTAAGAAGTAATTGTTTGTTCATTTTTTTTTATAATTATTTATATTAAATTGTTAACCTCTTATTCTTATATTTTGATTAATTTTATTGTTATTATTAACCATATAATTTATTTTGCTTTATTAATTTTATATGAATTCTTATTATTCACTAACCTCTCTTATTTTATTTTGCTTATTATTTAAATATTGTTACTTATCACTAACCCACTATTTATTTATTGTTAAATTATTATTATTTGCTTATTATTTATTTTGTTTATAATTATGTAACTGCTTCCCGGATGTAATTTTGTAAATATTTTAAATATTTAATTATTGTTATGGTTAGTAATTAGGGAGTGCAAAACATGTATGTTCTTAAAATTAATTCTAGATCACTTTTAATCAAAGATAATTAAATTAACACTCACACACGTAAGTCGATTTTAATCGCCGTCTCACATTTCTAAGGTTATTCCTCAAGTTGCCTACGAATAATGGTCAAGTGGGGTGTATAAAGCAAGTCCCTTCAAAAGATAAAAATCATCAAGTCCCTTATGGTTGCCTTTACGGATCGAGTCCCTTTCGAATAAATGATGATAGTCCCTCATATGTGCTTAATACACCCCACAGTTGCCTTCATAATCAAAATGTCCCTCTCATGTCCCTTAACATCCAAGGTAATGACTACCTACTCCTTAATAGTAGGGATAGTCTTACCAAGGAAAGGATAAAGAACAAGAAAGATTTATAATCTTAGGGTAGGTACCTCTTAGTTGCTTACTCACTCCATTTTTCAAACACTTAACAAATTTCAAACAAATTTTCAAACAAGTTTTTACACATCCATACATGGATTATTATTAACTATTCTGAAAATTTTTCTATCCACACACTACACTTTCAAAAACAATTTAAAGTGAGCTAAGTAACTAAGAGCCCATGGATAACCATGGATGTAAAGGGTGCTAACACCTTCCCTTTACATAACCTACCCCCCGGACCCAAAATATTCTCTTAAGGTCTTTCCTGTTCTTTTATACCCTTTCCTTATGGATAAAATAAAAGTCGGTGGCGACTCTTGCTATCCGCAACATTACTTAAAGTCAGTTCTCCCACCGTGTTACACCGGGCATCTCGACAGTGCTCCACGCGAATAAGTACAGATTTTTTTTGAGGCGGGTAGGGAGTTGTTCCTTTGTTGTCGACGGGAGACTAGCGCCAATCTTCACGCTCCTGTCGGGGTTGTCTCCGAGAGAGATAAACTAGAAATCTCCATCTGGGATTTGTCGAACTGGATGAGTTGGTGTCTGTTTGCTGGAGGGGGCCTAGATGGTCTCGTATTCTGTGTCATCTTCGCCGAGGCGGGAATCAAGGTCAATGGAATTGATTCGAGGAAGTGGTTTCTGCTCTTCGACCTATGGTTTCTTCTTACCTTTGGTGGCTGCAATGATCACGACTTCTCCTTTGACGGCTGCATCAAAGCATATTTTAGCCACCTCGATGTCTCCGTGTAGTGTGACTACGCGACATAGCTTGGTGTAGTATTTCATCTTCAGGTGAACTGTCAAGGGCACAGTGATTAATTTGGCCAGCGTTGGTCGACCAAGAATGCAATTGTACAGGGATGGGCATTCTATCACCAGAAATTGGACTTTGAATTCTCTAGTTGTCTCGTTCCTTCCGAATAAGACAAGGAGTTCCACCTATCCCCAAAGACTTGTGGTTGCCTCATTGAATCCATGGAGGTCGGATCCCATGTACGAGGATAGGTTCTTTTCGTTGAGCTTGAGGGTTTTGAACAAATGGGAGTACATGATGTCGACGGAGTTTCCTTGGTCAACCAGGATACGATGGACATCGAAGCCTGCCATTTTTTCCCTTACCAGTAAAGAGATTCTCGAGTTGGGAGATCCTCTGGGGAGTTCCTCGAGGTAGAAGGAAATGGGGTTGGACTTTCCTCGAGATCTGGTCAGAGTCGCTATTTGGTCAAGGGTGGTCAGCAATAGTTCATCGAATTTCCTTTTCACCTACACTGCGGCATTCTCGTTGTTCATCCCGTCACCAGATATTATCAAGGCTATTGGGAAACTTTCTCAGGGGCTGTGGGCAGCCAGATAGGCTTTTGTGTGTGCCCCGGGTAGGTGGAAGTCTTCAGGCCGAGATACGCAAAGGGCTACTGGGAAAGGAGATTTTTCGAGTGGAGTGTCTTCGCGGCCCCTTTTTGATTTGTTTTCCTTGTTTCGGTGGACTCACTCATCTTAGTGTACTTCTTGAGGAGGCCCTCCTTTATCAGTATTTCGATTGTGTCCTTCAGGTGGACACAATCTTTTGTCACGTGCTTGTGGCTTCTGTGAAAATAGTAGTATTTAGATTTTACGGTGATGGTTTTGGGTGTCGTTGGTTTGGGGAACCTCACATTACCCTACTTTAATTCTGAATTGACACATTCAGCGAGGATACGCTCACGGGGAGAAGTAAGAAATATGTATTCGGAGAAGCGCCTAGCTGACCCTCTACCTTCGCGGACCTCGCGAGGTTTGTCATCTTTCCGCCTCTGTCTGGTGCGGTGAGGAGCGGCATAGTCGTCATATTTGAGATTTTTAGTCTCGTCTTGGTTGCGATTTCTCCTGACACTGTGGGCGGCTTACTTCTCTTCGTACCTAATGTACGCTTGATCCTTATGTATAAGTTCATCCAGAGATAGGGGAGGCTCGATCGTGACTACTCTGTTGAGTTTGCTGCCATTAAGAAGTCCCTTCTAGAGGAGGTATTTTTTTCATGTAGTCGGTCGTATCTACCTCGACGGCTTCCTGGTTGAATCTTTCGATGTAAGAACGCAGTGTTTCGTTCTTTCCCTGGACGATAGCCTCGAGTGTGGCCTCTGTCTTTAGATGACGTCGGGACGCTGTAAAGTGCCTTGTGAACACTGACCTCGGGCTTCTCCAGGAAGTGATGGATTATGGATCCAAGCTTTTGTACCATGTCATGGCCCCCTTCCTGAGTGATGTGGAGAATAGTTTGTACTTGACGTTTTCCCCGATGTCGTTGCGGTAGTCGAGCATGGTGTGGATGTTATCAACATGGTCATCCGGGTCGGTAGTCTCGTCATATGTTGAGAGGTTAGGGGGTTTCTCCATGCCTGCGGGGAGCCGAGTCTCCATGATGGCCCGAGAAAGTGGGCAGTGAAGGTCCTCCTCGTCGTTCCTCAAGGGTGATTTATTTTCATCCCTAAGGTTTTGGTTGCGGTAGGGGGATACCCTTTGTCGGCTGGTGGTCTACTCGGGACATCCTTTGGCTTTGCTCTTCTTGGATTCTGGGGAGTGTCGTCCCCGGCGAGGAGTGGAGTGACCACGCTTCTTGGCGGCCTCCGGTTGAGATCTTTCTAGATGAGGTTTGCATCCGCGACGGCGGGGACAGGTGTTGCGTGACCGTCGCGGTCTCTGGTGAGGAGAGTTGGCATGACGGTCGGTTTCCAACAGGGTGATTCTCTCCTGTTGTTGGAACAACAAGATTTTTGTTCTGTTGAGAGCGTTGACCATGGCTATCATCATCGGGTCTCCTTTAATTGGTACCGGAATAGGCTCGAAGGTGGTCGTTGCATGTTGTCGGGAGGAGTCGTTGGCAGATGGTTCAGGTGACGGAATGATAGTTTTTTCATCCCTGGAGTCGACCTCGTGGACGACCTGGAGGCTATCGTCATTACTGACGACTTAGTCAACGAGGGTCTGGTCGTGGTTGTCACTGTGTTCGCTAGTCATGTTGGTTGGTTGGTTGATAAAAAGAGATGAAGCTTTGGTCCTTTGTTTCAAAAGACGAGGAGAGTATAGATTCCCATAGACGGCACCACTAATCTAACCTGATCAGGAGGAACCCTCCAGTTTTGAGTAGCTTCTGCGGTGGAGAAAAATGGGAATGTACCTGTAAGGTACTCCGATGTCAAAGTGAAAGTATGTTATGGAGTAAAAGCAAGTACAAAAAAATGTAAGAGAATAGAATATATGGCTCTCTTGTGAAATAGGGTTTTTATAGTGTGTCCTCAGCACTTGACCAAGGTTCCCTTCATTGGACTAGATCAACTAGGGCCAGGGGGAATTGCCAGGATTTGCATATGAGCAGTTAAGACCTAGCACGTGGTCTTGTCCCTGGTCTAACTGTTCCTTAAGTCTATGAGAGTACTGTGTAGACATTTGACTATATGAGTGCAACACGTGAGGGAAGTGCTCTCCCCATACCCTTAATTGTTGGGTCTTGGGTTCGCACCCGACGGATTGGGTCGTGCCCGACACGCCTGATACCAGGCCCAATCCAGAACAATAACTAATCTTAACTAAAAATAGTGAAAAATATATTAATAAATGAGATGTCATCATTAGCATAGATTAATATGTTTCTTACTTTCAATGAACAAAATATTTTCAAACATGTTTCTTTAATGCTCAAACGCTCAACCAAATGTTTTTGGTCTTGGTCGACATGTCTTTAAGATCAACAAAACTTGTTTGGAAACAACATGTCATGTCCTATGTTGTTTTCATCTATCAATAATCAACAAGAATTTTCTTTGTGTCTTTACATATTTCATCGAATTCAAACATTTTGTTTCATATAGTCACGCAAAACATTTATCTATCGGATTTTTTAAAAATATGGAAATCAACGTGGCTTTATTGGATATTTCAAAAATCTAGAAAACAATCTCAATTTTTTCTTCTATTAGATATTTTGAAATTTTTGATATTTATGTATGCTTTTTTATCGGATTTTTCATAATATCTAGTAATAATGTATGAGAAACATGAGTTTGTATGCTTTTTTATCGGATTTTTCATAATATCTAATAATAATGTATGAGAAACATGAGTTTTTATCAGACATTTTGAAAGATTTGATAAAAATACATAATTTTTACTGGATATTTATAAAAATACGGTAAGAATGCATATTTTTTTTAAAAATCTGATAAAAATACTAAATCGCCGATAAAAATGCATACTATTTTGAAAAATTCGATAGCTTGCTTGAAAAATCCCGTATGACTACATGATTTTAGAAAAATTCAAAATATTACAAATGAAATTATAATATATCTTTATTTGAAAAAGTTAATACTGTAAAATTATAACATTTGTGGGGGTGTCAGGTTTAATAGGACGGTGGTAGGTAAAAATCTCTTAAAATTTTCATTAGTCGAGGCCCGTGGATCTATTGAAGCCCACACATTATAAAATAAAATTTAAAAAAAAAAAAAAAACTACGATTTTACGTCTCCACCCATCTCACTAGCGAAGCTCGTTCCACCACGTCTAGTGTGGCGCTATATCCCTCTCTCTACCCAACTGGTTCAAGTTCCTGGGCAATTAGGTGAAACAAACAAGTTTCAAGCATTTCTTTTTCTTCATATAAACTTATATATTTTCACCGTAATCATATTTTGTTCATTCATTGGTGATAAACACTTTTAAAGTTGTTTCTCTGCTACTAGTTTTGAATTTTGTTATTTTAAATTGATTAAGATAGAGTTGTGATTTATGACAAGTGTAGTTTAAGTGAATGCTTTATAATTATTTGATATAATGGCTCTAAGAACTTTTGTTGGGTATCATTAGAATCTTGTGATGGAAGATGCCAACGTAGTGTTTGATATAATGCCTCAAAGAGTTACAATGAATGTGTTAACAGATTTTCTGGGGTGGTGATTATGAGTCTGAGAGTCTTATCTATTTGTTGTTTTCTGTGTAAGATTGTTTATAAGATAGGATTGATCTGAAAGGAGGCATTCGTGTCTTTTGACTTGGTTATTGTTGTTTTATCTTAAACTATTCAAAAATGTTCGCATGGGTGTTTTATCATGATACCACTCAGTTTTCATTTTTGTTTTAGTTCATATGTGCAAATATTTGGCTAGAAACTCGAGTTTTTATAGAACATTGTGATGTAGTTTGATCCATGTAGCTGACTCCACTTAGTAGGATAAGGTTTGGTTTGGCCAGTTGGTGCAAATATTTGGCTAGATTGACGTGTGATTTTTTTCCTCTGACTAAAATTTATTTAGTCGATATATATGTGTGTGTGTAATTTCATCGTTTGTAAAATTTTATATATCTAATGTTTGCTTCGATTAATGCTAATGTGTTTCTATATCTTTACATCTTAGATACTGTGATGTTTGTTTGATATATGAAAAATTAGAAGTGTGATTATCTATTAGTCTGACAGTGCCTCCTGTACCGGCAAATACAGACATGAGGAATGGTTATAGGATACATTTTCCCCTGATGTCATTCATTGATGTCTCTTTCCTATTATTTATTGTTGTTTCAAATTTGCATTGTACATATCACTAATTTTAGAGGTTTTTTGTTCGTTTAAAACATGAAGGTCCTAATAATATATCATAAACAATTTATTTCTATAATTGTGTAAACTCCAATTGTAACCAAGTCTAACAAAATTTAACATAGATGATCTTGCACCTGTAATACAATTCAAAATATGTAACGTTAAGAACTGAGAAGTAAGAACCACTTTTCATTGAAAAAATTATATGAACAGTGTAGTGTGTATTGAGCTCCTGGTACTTTGTCCACGTTTTAGCTGTACTCATTGGCGCATGCATGTGTGTGGTGTTTTAATACACATCAGAATTAGTTATTGTACTCAATTGGTAATTCTTCCATATTTTACTTGTGATATTCTTGATGGTATGAATTTTTGTTGGCCTGACATGTTGTATTTTACAATTATCAGCTTTTCTTGGCTTAGGATCTTTCAGATTTGACCTTACTAATTCTTGATAGAAGAAAGATAAATGGCACATTCAATGAGCTTGATCTCTATCGGCCTCACATTTGATAAAATACCTAAAACTAAAGTCAGTGTTAGTGGAAAGTTAAATCCAAGATCTTCAGCACGGCTTCGAATTCAGGCAGTGCAAGAAAACGGGGGACAACGGAGACTAGTGGACATTATTAGACTTGTGCCTGACCTCTCAAAGAATTACTTTCGAAGTCCCTCCCGCAGGACTTTGTTTGGCGGAATCTCCTTGTTGGGTGGATTTTATGTTGCACAAACGATTTCACTGTCTTTTGGAGCTCTTGGAGTCAATGATGTTATTGCAGCAGTGGTATGTGTGCTTCTTACTGAATATGTAACTAAGTTCTATTACAGCAGGCCAAAAGTTACTTTCCCTGTTGCTCTTCTAAACAACTTCAAAATGGGTTTCACATACGGACTTTTCATTGATGCCTTTAAGCTTGCCAGTTGATCCCAAGCATCGAAATGCAACCTCTCCAGATTCTTGCCCGCCAAAATTGGTTTGGTTGTGTAAGATCACCAAGCTTGTACATGCTAGAACTGTTTAACATCCAAATGCAACTTCTCTAGAGTCAAGATAGAATTTTACATCGTAGCTAATGGCTATTCATATTTGGTCTGATTGTGTTTAACCACCAAGCTTGTTCATGTTAGTACTGGCTCTAGAACCATTCTCTCATTTGTTGTATATCAACTGGAATACAGCAATCTAAATATATCAATTATATCAATTATTTCTCCCTTATATATTTTCTGTTTCCATTTTTAGCAATTTTTAGCAATTTGTTCAACTGGTATGGTCTTTTTACTCTTTTTTTGTACCTATTAGGTTCTAAAAATTTGCAGCTCTTTACATCTGTGCCAAGTTGTAGTTTTGAGCCAATGATCGATCACATTCAAGAGGTTCCTGATTGATAACACTGGAGAAGTGGTTTCTCAGGTGGTGGTCACCCCAATCCATCCAAGAAGAATGTTAGCAATATACTCTTAAAGGTTTATTTTATTTTGAAAAGGTTACATTTGTCAGGCAAGTTAACATCCATGAAATTATGATAAATAAGCTCATAGTGTTGTTTGCATTAGAACTAGTCTCAAGAGAGATTGCACTGTTAACTTTCTAATCATGTGTTTACAATTTTGCAAGGAAAGAGAGAATTCTCATGATGGATCAGGTTACTATCATAACCATGTTTACTTCAAAGTAGTGATGTATTTATAGACGAAATTCTTGAAACTAAATGTTTCTATAATCTATATTTTTGTCTTCAGAATCAAGAAAATATATACTAGTGTAAATATGTTAGAAATGAAACTCATATTGCATTTCAGTTCAGGAATATCCTACCAAACATGAAAAACATATTTTTCCTAAATGAAAGAAGATGGGGGTGGTTGACACTTTGTCAAATTGTGTCACGTAGCAATATTATTAGTAATTATCAATAGGTTAATGGTAGGGACCAAAACTAATGATAATAAGATACTACTCAGTCACTAAGTAACATCATGACTCCAACCACCAAAAGTGCAGAAGCCAGCAGCAAACTACAAGTGCAAACAAGACATTATCAAAGCTTCTTCTGGCCAATCACCCTAGTCAATGAGATTCTCATTCGCCCAGTGTGTGTTATTTTTTGTCACTAAGAAACTTATTGTACTTTTTACAAAAGTTTGCAAATAAGAATGGTTCTCTTTCTTTTAGTTGTAAAAGTTCTTTGAATTGGGATGATTCAAGTCCATCATAGTTGTCGGTGTTGTCGGAAATCAAAGAAGTGGTTTGCTTCTTTGTTATTGTTAGATGATATTAGGAGAAATCTTGGTGAGATTTGTACAGAGATTTAATAATAGTGAACATCTCTAACGGGGTCTGAGGGGACTAGATGTATCCTTGATTGGAAAGGAAAATTAGTATACATCGTTGTGTTCTTTATTTTTCGGCATCTAATTCAGCATTTTACTCCATAAGTTCATCAACATATTTTCGGGAAAAAAACATAAGAACATCTCTGAACTAATTGAATCTCGGGAAAAATTTACAAATGATGAATTAAATCTAAAAGTGCTTAGATCTTTGACAGAAGCTTAGCAACCAAAGATAACGGCTATTTCGGAAAAAGAAAAGTCTTTCAAAATTGTCTTCTGAATCGTTGTTCGATAAACTTCAAGAACACGAGATGGAACTTGAAAAACTAGAAAGGCATGAAGATGAAAGAAATAATTCAAAAAGTTTTGCCTTAATGGCTATAGTAAAAAATCATGATACTCATCAAGAGGATGAGTCCATTAAGGATGAAGATGATGTCTTATCAAAAGGTTTAAAAAATTCTTAAGAAAAGAAAGGAAACATGAGATCATTCAGAAAGAAGCGCCAATAGGGAAGGTTACATGTTTTTAATGTGGAAAAATAGGACATGTCGATAATGAATGCCCTACACTCGAAAAGAATAAAGAATTCAAAATCAAGAATGACAAAAGGCCAAAGAAATCATATGTGACATGGGATGACAATGAAATAAGCTCATCTTCAGATGAAGATCATACAAGCAATGCATTGATGGCATCACACCATTCAAGTGATGAAGGACATGAGGTTAGTGATTTTGAAATTTATGATCGTCCTTCACATGATAAATTACAAAATGATTTTCATGAATTACGTGAAGTATTTTTTAAACTTTTTAGACAGTGTTCAAATTAAAAGAAAACTATTTTAAAATTAGAAAGTATGACTAATGACACAAAAGTAGAATTAGAAGAAGTAAAAAATTCTACATGCAATAAATGTAAAGATCGTGAATCCAAAATAGTTGAACTAAACCAAGTGATCAAAAAATGTCAAATTTGTTTAGAAAAGTTGTTAAGTAGTTAAAGATGTTCAAGTAATAAATGTGGATTTGGCTATTCTAATTTTGATAAACCTAGTTGTACATATGTGATCCGGACAGGTCCTCGTGGCCTTCAGCTGGGGTTGCAATAACAGTTGTAGGAGAAGGGGTGGTGTACCTGCAAGGTACTCCGACGCTCAAGTAAGTTTCAGTGTGAAAGCGAGTTAAAGCGTAAAGAGAGTGTGTAAGTGATCAGAATTGAATACCTGACTCTCCAAATGTGGAAGGTATTTAGAAGGGTACTTGGTTGTGTTATGCGGGCGTGTGGCCCTTGACTAAGTCTAACTGCCTCCAGTGATTTCAGAGGAGAAATTGGTCGCGTGATGGTCGTTAAAGAGCGTGTGGGGAGATCTCCAACAGCTATATTCCAACGGCTCTATTTCTCAATGGTCACAAGGTCTTTGATTTCTTGTTGGGCTTGTGCCCAAATTTGGACTGGATTGGGCCTCAAATGATTGCATGGCACCTGCTAGGCCAGTCCAGAATACTAGTACAGGTCAAACTGTCTTTGTAAAGGCTACTAGAAATTTCAACAATAAGGAATCAAATAAAGTACATGTTGTAAATCATCATAAAAGGTCTTATGATAGAAATCATTCTTATATCTATAAAAAAGGAAACATATTTTTAGATTTACATATTTTTATTGTAATACAAAATGACATACTTCTAATGCTTGCTACATAAGAAATTGTGGTATTCTTTATGGTGAGTATATATGGGTGAGAATGGGATCTAACCCAAGAGGACCCAAAGAAAATTGGATACCTAGAAAGTACCATTAATTGTTTTGTAGGTACTAGAAGATCATATGCTAGTATTGTCAATTCAATATTGATCTTTCAAGATACAAGACCATATGATATGGTAGAATGCTTCATTGGATTAAATATTATTTGAAAGATATTGTCATCAATTATATATGGTAAAGAAGATAAGTTATTTTATGTTTAATGTATCATTTCCCTTATACTATTATACTCCTTTAGATTTTAATATTTTTCTTTTTGATAATGTCAAAAAGGGGGAGAAGAGAAATGGTTGTTTTAGTTATTTTTCATGATACCAAAGACATTATAGCATAAATATCAACAAAAAAAGGGAAATATGCAAGATAGTGGGAGATATACAAGATAGGGGTGTTGGAACAAAAATGGTTGATATCATATCCCTAGGGTTTTGATGATAATAAAGTATTTAAATAACAATTGGGCATTCTAACATCTTTTCAAGTTTGCAGGATTTTAAGTCTAAGAACAGATAAAGAGAAGCGTGAGGATTCTGCATATAAAGATCAGACTTTGTCCCTGAAGACCACTTCTGAAGATTCTGGATCTGATGGAAGATTCGAACTCTAAAAAGAAGTCAACTCTGAAGAAAGTTAGCCTCTGGTGACTTAGACTTTGAAACTTCAGAAGCCAATAAGAAGACTTTGAAGTGATCACTCTCTGAAGAGTGAAGTCAACCTCTAAAGCATCTTCTCTTCTATTGAGACAACTCTAACATACTCAGAGACTTTTTTTATCACGTGAAAACTTAAGGAAATAATTTATTCTTTGTTGTCTGGACTTTAAAGGATTATTCCTCTTACAGAAAGGTGTTTTCTTGATGTATCCAATCAAATGCAAAGTTAGCCCAACCTTTTTGGTGAAAATCTTCGACGTCTCATTTCTTCCTTTCTATATAAGGGGCTGCAAACCTGAATAAGATGTTAGTAAACTATAATACAACGCACATCTATTAGTGTCTCTTTCAATCAGTTTGTTATTTTTTCAAATTTCTTGATCCTCTATTCCTTTCCACCTCTTCTGCTAGGAGTTTTTCTCCATAGTTAATATACGTTTGGGCCATTGTAAGGAGGTCGCTCAAACTTACATTGCCTTTCAACCTTAAATTTTAATAAAACATATTGTTTGTCTTTAACCCATTTTTCAAAGATTCAACAAATTCAACGTGTCGTTCGATCCCCCTACTTCAGCAAGTACCTTATTAAAATGATTGATATAGTCTCGCATGGTTTCTTTCTTCTTCTTTAGAATTCCGTAGAGGATGGCTATTATCTTGGGATGCCATTTTCGGGATATAAATTAAGTAGTAAAAGAGTTGCATAGTTTCTTCCAAGACTTGATGTAATCATTGGGCAAGATTTTAAGAAGAGTGTGACTATTGCCCTATCCCCCAGAGTCATAACGAAGGGAGTGGTGATTTTTGTATAGATGACGTATGTTATCCTGAGTTTTTCTGATTGTTTATAGATGGCCTCGTCGAGAACCACCTGATGTATGGATCTACAATTACTATGAGTTGCTTATTCTCGTGGTGAATGGCCTCGCGACAGAGCCACTTGTAGATTCGCTTATACTTTGAGGAGTCTTTTAGCCAGGAGGTATGCATTCTCTTGTTGCACCAAATTGTAAATAGTAGTGAGTACTTCGTTTGCTCCTTGCATACCTAGATTGGCCTTGAGTTTTTGGAGGCTTTGGAATATGTTTTAGTTCAAGAATTTGGGCTTACAATTGAGCATGCTTGGAGGTTTCACCTTGAAGTAACTATTTTGGAGGTTAAAGATCGACATAATCTGAAAAGTGTTATGACCGATAGGTGGAGAGATTTGAGCTTGAAGGGATGAAACTGTTGGAGAAGTTACCGGAACTTGATTGACTTCCCTTGTTAAAGGAGGCAGAACTTCTCTTGCAGGATTGAGAACAAATGTTGTCACTTTAACATCAACAATTTCATTGCAATAAGGGGTTATCCAAGCTAACTTAAACGCTACCATTGACGTTATATAATTAACCAGTGATTAGAATGGAACATGGATCGATTGTAGTGGTGCAACAGTTAGGATATGATGGATTTTCTGGAAATTCATGAGAATCATAAATCAATTCCCATAGACGTCACTAATTGCAGAACGAAACATCGATAGTGTGGTAGATAAGAGCTCATCTGGTATAGTGGAACGAAGGTGAATCTGCAAGGTTAGCATTTCAAAGCCTAAGTCAGTGCGGCCATAGAAATGGAACTAGCAAGAATAAGAATGAATGAATATACATGTTATAGCGTGTCACTAGTTTACATATGATAGACAGTTAAAACTCTTCCTGTTTTATCTGTCATGGGTTTTGAGAGACCGTGTCATCAGATAAATGGCAAATAGATCAATAACTTGTATCATGTGAGACCTTTTGACAAGACTTCACATGTTTGTCACTTTTCAACAAAGGTACTTTGAATGGGGCCTTTAGAATTGAGACAAAGGATAACTCTGATTATTAACTTGCACTCTTGATTGATGATGGTAGTGGAGAATTAAGCTTACAAGCAAGGTTAGGGGACTTGCAAGACATGGCTACAACTCCTTTTTCTTTCAATTTCTCGTGGGATAAGGTAGAAGAATTGTCCATTATGTAAGCTAGATTAGTAAATCAAGCTAAATGTTTTCGGGGCATGTGGTCAAGTCAAGCCTGTTTGGTTGCATTTCAAGTTCACATCAGATAATCTTTTATGCTAAAACAAGAGTAGTTGATGACTGCCTAGAAACTTAGCTAACATTACATAAGATTTTTCTTTCTTTTTTTAAAAGAATCTGTTAATAAGTTAGCTTGTGCAAGAGATGTGACCCCTAAACAGTATTGAATGCAGTTCCTCTGGACTGTAATTAGAACTATAGAGAGGAAGATATTCAAGTTGTGCTACTGACCCATAGTAATTGCCACAGTTTGATCAAGAATATAGTGGAACTTGATTGTGTCAAAACAAGAATCCGTTGTATATTGTTTCTGACAACTCTTTTTATATGAATCGCAACAACAAAGAAGGATTTCGTTATGATATGAAAAAAATTGAACAGTAAATGATGTGGGAAAACAGTTCTTGAAAATGTGAAGATAGGAAAATCAAATATTCTTGATTCAACAACTGAGCAGAAATAATCACAGTACTAAATTTCATTAGATTCAAATTTCAGTCTATGTAACATTCAATACAATTCCATTTCACAGTGAATTGCATGTCACAAATCAACCTAAACATCATCACAAGCACTGTGAAATTACAATCACATTAAGAAAAACTACACAGCAACACAAAAATAAAATAAACTAGAGAGTGCATCATCTTCAACCTCCGAATCCATAGAGAGTTCTTCCTTGTCTCTTAAGAGCATAAACAACATCCATGGCTGTAACAGTCTTCCTCCTTGCGTGCTCAGTGTACGTAACAGCATCACGAATCACGTTCTCCAAGAAGATCTTGAGAACTCCTCTGGTTTCTTCATAGATCAAACCACTGATCCTCTTCACACCACCTCTTCTCGCCAATCGACGAATAGCTGGCTTTGTGATACCTTGGATGTTATCACGAAGAACCTTCCTGTGCCTCTTTGCACCTCCCTTTCCGAGTCCCTTACCTCCCTTTCCACGGCCTGACATTTTCGCGAGAAAATTTGTGAAATCAAATTGATTTGGGAATTGGGGTTTTGATTTGAGCTCGAGTGAGAATTACAGAGGGGGATCGGAGTATTTATGTATCGTAGCGAGAGCGGGAGAACAAGAGGATGGAATTGAGATTTGTGTTTTGATCTACGTCGTCGGATTTGAAGTAATCAACGGCGCAAACTCGCGATCCGCGTATGCTGTTACGGATGGTTGAGTTGAGATGAGTTTCCTTTTGCTCTTTTATAAAAGTTTTACAAATTACATTAATTTATTTTTGTGATTTACAGTTACTCACTTTTTTTTTCAATTAGGATGACATAGTTAATTTTTTTTTTACTCACATAGTTAATTAATATTTATATTAATAACAAGCAAATTCAAACAATTTGGGGAGATAAATTCATGGTAATTTCCATGGAGCATAATCTATCATATAAGAAGTTGTTTATTAAAGGTCTTAATTATCTTTTTTTGTTAATTAAATGTGTTACTAAATTAGGCACTCTAATCATTTGCTATTTGACAAATTAATTCTATTTAATTATTAAATATAAAAATTCATAAATAGAAACACTTGTTGTGAAGTTCAATTGATATTATTGCAAAACGCATTCTTCACAAAAACCTCTGAAAATCGTTTCTCTCTTGCAGACCTTTCTATTTGTCTCTTTCACACTGCTTTTTTCTACCTCTTTTTCTTCTTTCATTTCTCTACATGTCTTAAACAAACAAAAATATGAAAATACAGACATTGAAGGTGTTGATTCAACTAATGCATCTATGGAGGAACTACCAAGGAAATCTTTATTCTTTGGTCTAAAAAATAACTCAACCATACATATCGTTATGGTCTCTTCTATCCTTTTTTCTCCTTCTCCATTTGACCTAAATTCATTTCAATTTTTTTGAATCGTTGTTGTTGTTTTTCTGCAGAAAATGATTTCAGCAATTTGAGAAGATTCAATATTCGAGTATTCAGAGCATTTCCATGTTTTAGGTATTCATTATTTTTGTGATTGTAACAATTCTTGTTTTGGGTTTTATGTAGTTTTGGTTTTTTTAATATCTATGGATCTGTTATTTTTTTATAGTTGAAGAAGTTAATAGAAGAATGAAGTTTATTGAGTCTTATTTGGTAACTTGATAAGTCATTCTTGAAGTTAATGGTTGATTGATTATTACTAAAAATCAGTGATTACTCTTTTAGAAAACCATACAGATATTGGTAGTCATATTGTTGAAAGTTTCGGGACATTTGACAAACCACATTAATAATGAAGTCATGGTATGCTGCTATTGGCATGTATCTTCTTGTAAGTTATGTCCTAATGCAATTTATCTTTATCATCATAGATTTTGTCTCATTATAATTAACTACAAACTGACTTTATGTTTCAGTTTCAACATAACTTTCCCCAGCCAAATCCTATTGACAATGAACAAAATCATCAACCGATGAACATTATGACAAGATATATAAACCTAGATGTAAACGGAGCATTCAAATGAGTCAACTATCAGGAGATTTCTCATGTTGGTAGCTTGCATCGTTTAACTTATTTTATGTTTGCAACGTGAATATTTATTATCCATCTTCATTACATTAGATTACAGTGATTGGCCATTTTTCTTATGCATGTACTTATGCTTGGAATAACTTGCACATGAACCTATCTACTTTCCGATATGGTTTTATTAATCAAATTGGTGCACATGAAAGAACTAGGTGTTTACCCTCAAAATTGGTAAACAATCGTTGGTCCTCTAAAGATACCAAAAATACCCTCAGTTACTCGTAAAATCGACCAGATTGATCCTAAGACACGTGCTAAGCAAAAGGATTGTGATTTTGGTATATCACGTTTTTGGAAAAAAAGAAGGGTCTTGAATCTTTCAACAAGATTCGAAATTTGTTTTAAAAAGTAAAATAAAGTAAAAAGGAAAGGCTTTCAAAACAAATCAAAGTAAAGACAAGGCTTGAAATTTTAAAGGAAAGTAAAGGCAAGACTTGAAATTAAATGTAATTTAAAGGCAAGGCGAGGAATGTTAAATTGATAGTTCTATTAGAGTAGTTAGCATTATGGTGTGAATCTGAATTGATATTAGATTGAAGACAAGCTTGATTAAAATGTTAGAGTGTAGGTTAATCTAAAAACTCAAGTTGGCATATTGTCTTAGTTAATCGGATGATGTTAATGGCTTCAAATTCTTCAATTTCCTGCTGAGAAACTTAATTAGTGGTTTCAATTTCTTCAATAATTTCCTTATAATTGTATGGCTAGTCTTTTAGTGCAGGTTGAGAACACTTTTGAATTTGTAGAATTTGGCAGTAGGTGCCTATATTAGCATCTGAACATAAATATTCGGGGTGGCGCGGTTGACACGATTATTGATGGTAGATGGAATATCTTCACATCCCATATCATACTCAACTTGACGGGCCGTATTTGAATCATGGTGATTATATAACTGTTGTTTTTGCTTGTTTGCTTGCTTGTTGTATCTGTAGAATTTGTGACAGCGGATTTTTTATGTTTTTTTGTCGTGATATTGCAGCAGCACTACATACTTGATGACAAAAACTCTGATTTTAATATATTTTTAGTTTTGTAATGTAATGACCATCAAAGTTTGTGTATCATGCAAAACTTTAGATAAGTTACTAAATATAAGGAGAACATAAGTCGTGCCAAGTTATGATGTTATTATGTTACTTTTTTTTATATCTATGTGCCCTGGTTGGACTATTGATATTAAATTGAAATTGAATGATATCCTGACATTCACATTCAATTTTGTGTGTTAGCATTGGAGAACAGAGAACAATGTTGCAAGAAAAATAGGGATTATGTTTAGAACGTTTCAAAATTGTAGGGACTAAACATATTTAAGCCTCAATATGATATGCTTCTAGGTAGTTCTCTCTGAGTAACAAGTTTACCGCAAGAGTTCTGGAGAAATAAGACACTACTTGAAATTGGAAGTGGAGTTGAAAGTTGAAACTCATATCTCATTGGATGAGGCAACACGACATAAATCCTTTGGACATTATGTTTAACCAGAATCACTAGTCATCATATTCATACTCATAAACAAGTATCACTGGTAATTATATTCATGATGTACTGAACTCATAGCATAATACAAGTTTGTTTCTTATACTATTGTAAAACAGAACGATACCGGATCCAAGAGAATCCTTCATACTCCCTGTTTTAAAATAATCATCGATTTCATCTGACCCTTTACAATCAAATCCAACAAAAAATAAACCACCAACACTCATCCCAACCTACAAAAACCATCAATGCAAAACATTTGGAGCACTAAAACACACTGAAGAGATAGAAAATCTACAGAGCATCGGTTCCATAATCCAATCACACAAAATGCAATGATTTTCTTTTACATCATGCAAGAACCAGGGAGAAACCTATTATTATGCCACAGTTAGTGTTTAGTTTATCTACTTTGTTGTGCCAAACTTTTCACGATGTCCATCTTTTTGAAGTGTACCAATATAACTCAGTAGTAGGTGGATTTGTATAAGCTAAACCTCTAAGTATCAATAGTAGTTTAACAACATCATGCATGCATATCAACCAACAGTAATGAAAACAAAAGAAACATATAAAAATTCATTTCTCAACAATATATAAGAGACATTCCATTAATTTGTATCATTCATTACATTGCAGCACAAATCAATTCCATATGGTCCTCATTCACATCATTAGCTTAAGCAATAACTGATTATTTGATAATTTCTATGGAAGCAATTTCTACTAAAACAATGACTCATAATTTATAAATAAATGAAAAGCAGAACCATAATTTATAATCTAAGGAAGAGCAAAGAAACTACTGATTTAGAAGTTAAGAAATAGAATCACACATTCACACACCTTTTGATTGAACTTATGTGATAGTGTGGGAAGAAGTTGTGATGATTTACATCATACATTACCTTTATATAGGCAACTAAAACTCAGACACAAAACTTATACAAATCGACCCAAGTCCAAAACATACAAAATACAAAGTACAAAATTACAATTACATTTCGACATACCAGCTATATGTTGCATTCGCCTCAGTCAAATACAGCTGATTCATACACCTCGACTAGCTACTTCGACATAGTCGAATGCTAGTTTTCCATGGAACATTGAATTACAACTTGTAACACCAAGTAAAAGATGAACAAGAGTTGTTGTATTCATCTCGTTTCTGATTTACCTGGGAAGTTTTCCATTAGGCAAGAGAAGACATACAAGGTTCAGTTAGATGAAGTTTAGCACCATGAGTGGAGATTTATTACCATAAATGTACAACATACATGATAAAAGGAATGTATAATTCTTTTACACATATAGATCTGCAATTAACGCCACTCTATCTGTAAGGTGGCACTCCAATCATTGGTTCCAAGGGAGCCAACTGATGTCGAAGAAACTTGTAAACGGACTCAGTTGTCAAGGAAGCCACCCGAACAATAAGACCAATTTTCTGCACACAATGCAATTGCACAACCAACAATATTCATAAGTAACCAATCATAGCATCATTCATTATTATGCCATGAGAACAAAAGAGCTAATGATATATATTAGTAAAAGATAGGCACAACTGATATATTAGTGAGACCCATTATGGATCTCAGTAATCTATCACTTGTGTCTATCTCTCATAAATAGACACTAAATGGAGGATAGAATAGGGGTGTTCAAATCCGAACCAAATCGGAATCCAAACCAAATCATAGTGTTTGGGTTAAGCATTTTTTTAGTTCGGACAAAAACCGAACCAAATCAATGAAACCCGATGTTAATTGATTCGGACAACGGATTTCTAAAATGTTACGTGCGGGGCCGTCTACAGAAACCAACCACATTAATTCATATAATTTATATCATCATTATCATGGAAACAAATATAACATATTCAACTTCAAGAAAAAAAATGAAACTCCATTTGTTACATTCACAACCTGTATGGAAAAGTGAAAAATTAAGAATTTTATTATTATGGAAAATTAATTGATGTAAATCAGATATTTTTAAGAATATTTTTGCAGATTTTGTTTCTAATGTATCCAATCAATCCAACCCAAACCATTATTTCTCGATTTGGTTCGGTTTGGATTTTATCGAGAAAAAAAATGGAAATCCAATCCAAACCAATCCACATATTTTTTTTATTGGTTTGGGTATCGGATTCTCTCAAAAACGAACCAAACCGACCCACGAACACCACTAGAATAGATAAATGGGGCAAATCCAGATTCATGGCAGGGTATCCTGACACTTACCACTAACCCAAACCGATTAGGAATCTTTAGGATTTACAGATAAGCAGAATTCTAAAATAACACAATTCTGACCTTAGTACTACTAATAACCACATGCTGTAAATAGTAAACAAAATATGTCAAAAATAAAAACAATAACCCTGATACTAATTTATAATTTACCTTAGGACCAAACACGCTGCAAGAAGCCACCAAAGTTGGTCTTGTCGTGAAAAAGTCAGCCTTGCTTTTTTGGTGACTCGATGCAGCTGAAGGATTCTGTAATTGCTCAGTCATAATTCTTTTCACGTTATCTTGCACTAGATTCTGGATATACTGCATCTTTGGCCTAAAATTATAAAGCATGTCATACATAACACATTAATTCATAATAAATATGGCAATACAAACCACTCACCCTAGGAGCACAATCATTGCAATTACTTGGTAGTCCAACATGTGTTCCTTTACACGACCAAATGAGTCTTTCTCTAGTAACATCTGTTTGTGACGAGAAGCCAAATTTAGAAAAATAGACAGGAAAGGATACCAATCTCAATAAAAGATGTACCATGTTGCCTTTTTCCAAAATCTCTTGTAACCAAATAAATTGATTAAATTCAAAGTTCAAGCTAGCACAAGAGGCATGTTGTCAATGTACCATAAATGAAAGGAAAGAGATTTAAGGGCAACATATGCAGAAAAATTTGAATGCTCTAATTTTAACTAGATGTAATTTCAGGTAAGAAATTGGTACAATACCCTGTATTGAAGAAAGAAAGATATAAAATTGACATAGGATGCTAGATATGAAGGTTGTCATTTCCCTCTAACAAGATTCCACATTCTTGCACAGGGTCTGAATGATGTGCCTATCTTCTTCGTTGAATTACAAGAACATGTTAGGAGCTAAAGTGAGAGGTGTTGGGATGGTTAAAATATCTATCATTAACAATGGTCGTGTACAAAACATGCTTCTCAGTATATAGTCTAAAGTTCCTGATTTTTAAACTAGAATAGTTATTTCCTTGAGTTTAATAATATCTGCATCACTAGAACTAGTCCTAAACGAGATTAATTAATAAACCCATAAAAGATAATGTCTTGACTATTTTTCAGTCATATAAATTCTAAAAGTTTATTATTCCATCTTAAAGATAAATCGTTGAGCCTGAAAGGAAAAATGTGAGAGGGAACAGTTTGCATGCAATACGACTTCATGCATTTACTAAGATACTCCAAAAATTGACATCACAAAATACGAGAAAATCGCGAGGGGAAGCTAAGATATAACATAGCAAGGAAAACAAGGCTTAAATAGAGAATAAGATGATTTTAACAAAGTTTACATCCTCCAACTCAGATTTTGGAAGTACAATTTATAACAAGCATAACCATGGACAACATAAAAACACTATTACCGTATCCAGAAACAAAGGTTGACCATCATCAAAGAATATATTATTTGTGCTTCTATAAAGATCAAAATCCCATTTTTCTCCACTTTCATGACGCCCACTAGTAATCCAATCAACAATGACCAAATTTGAGTCTGATGACACGGTGAAGATTTGTTTCTGATAATATCTTGCAGTGGAAAAACATGTTACAGGATCTGGAATGATGGCTAAAAGTGCATTGCTTCCTACTCTAGCCTACTACACAGATGAATTTAACTGTTGTCAGTTGCCACATGGAACTGATAAAGCCAGACAGTCAAATCTGACAGTGATAACTATGAAGAATTTTACTTATTAATTGGAATTTACATGAAACAAATAACTATAATATCCTACCAAAATATTCAAATCCTAACAATAACCAAAGAAAGGTGATGAAATTTTCTTGAAACATAAGTGTATCATGTAAAAAAAAAAAGACATAACCTCAAAATATTAGAATCTCAACAAAACTATACTCCTTCCGTTTAAAAAGTATCATGTTTTAGCTTTTTTTGTACTATCGATGTTTTAGAAATCCAAGAATAGTTTTTTTCTTCTTTTCCAACTGTAATTATTTAAAATAACTTACAGATTATAGCTAGATCAGCAATGTCTAACTTTCAAAGAGGTTCCTATATTGAACTACTAATAGGGACTAAATATGGGTCTTTTAGTATAGATATAAGACTACTCTACAATACATCAATTAAATTCTTTTAATATATGTGCTCAAACCTTAAACGTCGACAGTTATGGAATGGAGGGAGCAACTCTCATGCCACAACCATAAATCTTACTGGCCATAAGGTATAGTGAACGGAAAATCAACCAATGCTAATCCCTTTTTTATCTTGTAAAATGACAAGTCAAGTAAATAATGCAAGAAATTCAAGAGAAAAACACAGTGTTTTTACCTCTAATATTTGATGAGAACACTTAGATCCCATCAATTTATAGACCTACAAAGAAATTACAATATTATGGATAACTTAAAGATAAGCTGAGCTAAACACCAAAATTCACCCTGACCAAAAATAACTAATCAAAGATATAATGTTAAGATGACTACATCAAAATAAATCATTTAAAAGAAGAAATAAAAAAGCAAATCAATAAAAGGGGGAAAAGAGTTGACCTTAGTAGATCCTTGGGTAGTTAACACCATGGTGCAAGCATCTCCAACAGAAAACTTGCACGAAATGCGATCACCCTGCACATCACAAGCACGGTTATCAAATCGAGATTGAAATTGTGAATTGGAAGACATATTTTCCGATCCACAAGAATCAATTTTTTATTTTAAAGGTTAGATACATGATCCATAAAATATGACATTTTTAGTTAAAACAAATAACTGACAAACTCAAAAAACATAATCGAATATACCATATATGAACTTCAAAATAATTCAACATTCACATCATAAATCAAAATGACAAAAATGGTTGGCTACACAAAGATTATAAAAAAAGTGATTCTTATTATTCTTATTGATGACCATGCTCACAAGGAAACACACAACTAGAAAACCATAAGCAAAAAAAGACAGATAGCTTGAAAGGGGAAAAGCACAAAAGACTAAAGAGATAATAAAACTTACCGATACAATTCCACCTCCATAATTAAGAACATAAACCCACACTGCATCAATATTGGAAGGACCAACCTATGCAATGATTTAAAAATAAAAAAAAAAAAAGAAATTTGTTACAATTAGGGTTTAAATCTGATGAATGATAAAGTACTAGCCTAACAACTAACTGATTGATAATTATTAACATTGGCGGTGGAAAAAAACATGAATAATACAAAAAAAAATGATAGTTAAAAATGAAAAGAACCTTTTTGGGTGTGATGAATTTGAGGGGATATCTTGATAAGCAGCTTGTGATTGATGATCTGCCTCCCACTTTTTCAACAACAACTGAATTTTCTTTGTCTTCCTCGCCGTTACTCATTTTTTTATTGTACTGCGAAAAACACAAGTTGTTAACAAGCACATTGTAACAAGAAATAGGGAAATAGGAACGATCGAGAACAGAGGAAAAAGCATACTTGAAAGAAAGAGTGATGAACCTGATTGTTGAAAATGAAAACCGAGGAGTAGAGTGATATGCTCGTACTCCACGATAGTAATAATAACGTTTGTTAAAATATGAAAGAAAAACGTGACTTCAACTAAATCCTTCACGGATAGATACGGTTTAATTGATTCGGTTTGGATCAATTTTTTTTCAAAAGTATTCAAACCGATGATATTTCCATCGGTTTGATTTGGTTTAGTTTTTAAAGTTTTTTTTAAAATGGAATCAAACCAAACTAATCAGTTTGGTTCGGTTTGGTTTGGTGGATCGATTTACGACGTTTTTTTCTAGACATCATATTCATTTGTGTATCATTTGCTCTAATATCTGCTCTGATATTGTTCGATGAATTTTATGCTATTATTTTTTTTAAAATAATACATTTCATATGATATATTTCATGGTATTTTTCAAACAACTTACAAGTTGTTTTTAATCTATACGAAACATTTACATGATTTTCATTGCATTATGAAATACGTTCACTATCAAATACAAAATTTGACACTTGACATGAGAGGGTTGAAAAGGAATTTGAAAGTTTAATAAATAAAACACAACAATAAAAACAAAAGGTTTCGATACACATAAATTAACATGTTTCACACCTCAAACACACATCAAAACTTTTTTGTAACAAGACTAAAAGGAAATTCGTTAAAGAAGAAACATAAAAGATTAAAAAAAATAACGAAGAGAACTTGAAGTTGAATAATGAAATCATAACCTATAAGAATGACAATGACGAAATGGGTCATTCTGTAGGGTGTAAGCGGATCATAGAAAACCAATTAAACTGATAATCCAAACCAAACCAAACCGAAAAAAATCGATTGTTTTTAGTTTGGTTCAAAAACCGAACCAAACCAATAAAAATCGAGGTGGTTTGGTTCGATTCTCGGTTTTAGTTTTTAGGAATCGCCAAACCGATGAACCAAACCGATGACTATAAATACATACTTAATCTTTTATTTAGCTAATTACTAAGCCTACATTTTGTATCGGTCCAACATTTCTCCATCTTTATTTACACTTTCTTTTTCAAATGGGTCATTCTGACATTCATTTGTATTTGAGTTCATATCCAATTATTTAATTGATTAATTAATTAAATAATTCATAAATAAAATCTAAATAGTCTTTTAACCTTATTTGATCACATAATTTATTCAAGGCACTTGATTTGATAAAATAGCTAATATAATAAAATATATATATTTGATCACATAATTATTGAAATAATATTAAATCCATAAAATATTCCAACAATATGTAGCAGTTATGGAAATTAACACACCAATTCTTTAAACTAACACAATTAGAAGTTTTTCTTTTATTTTCAATTTGAAAAAAATTAAGTATTAACCATTAAAAAATTATGAATTTTTGAGAAGTTTCAACCATTGAAATACTGATAGAGGTTATAGTTTGTTTTGAAATAAGAACATGAATCAAATGATTAAGTGACAAGAAAGGTGTGAACAAGATCAGCGAATGTGAAAATACATAATTGTTGTTCTCATTTTTATTTATATTAAATATTAAACATTGAGTAAATTTATTGGTATTATTCCGGCCAGACCCAACTTCCAAAGTTGAGTCAGACAAATTAGCGGCCCAACACGCTCTTCGTCGAGCATCACGCTCGGGAGGATGGTCTGTGTCGCCCAAGGTTTAACCGGCCGGAATAAGGTCCCCTAACGGCTAGTTCTGACCGTTACCTATTCATACGGGTTCCACGATCCACGTTCAACGGTTTGAACCAATAACCATCCACCAAGGACATTATATAAACCCTCTCACACGAGAGGGTCAGGTATTCAATTCTCTCACCTTTAATCTCGTACTTGCACACTCTTTGCTCAGTCTCTTACTTTAGCATCAGAGTGCCTTGCAGGTACACCCCCTCCTCTCCTCATCAACCGTCCTTCAACAATGCTCGACGATGGCCATATCGGATTCTGATCTCCAGGTACGATCAGGTGGCGCCGTCTGTGGGAAACGCTGACTTCCCCGTTCTTTTCTCTCAAGATCTTCAAGAACCAAAGTATTTTGCCAAGATCCATGGCTACTTGAGACAACAATCCAGATAACTGGTCGAACGACAGTATGCTCCTCACGCAACGTGAGAGCAACGCTAATAATCCTCCGCACGAAGAAACCGTGCAAGATCACCCAGACGGGAAGACAACTTCACCTTCCCCCGATCGCGACCAGCCTCTAGAAAGTTGCCCGGAGGTCCTCCTTCCTCCGACACCTTCAGGATCTGACTTTGTTGCGTTGACTGAGATTCTCAACCAGATGAATTAGTTGCTCCTCGCCCATGGTGAGAAGATTGTCCGTCTTGAGGATAACAACCGTCGATTGTCCCGATCCCCCGCGAGACATCGAGGAAGACGTAGTCCTTCCCCCTTAAAAGGAAGAGGAAAGGACGCAATGATGAATCCACAAGTAATAAACGGTCCCGCTTGTCTCCTCCTCGGTCGTCCCCTCCAAGAAGGCGATCTCGGTCACCAAGAAAGTCAAGAAAGAGCAGATCAAGATTTGCATCACCCCGACGAACCAAAAAACACACGCCCCGGTCTCCTTCATTCAATTCCAGTGATGATGAGGACACCAGGGGCCCCCTTTCGTCAGAAATCATGGACATTAAACTCCCACGGGGTCTAGAGAAACCTCCACCCTTGGGCTCGTATGATGGGACCACCGATCCTGACGAGCATATCGAGAATATCGATGTCTTGCTCGACTACCGAGGGGTCCGAGGGGCAATCAAATGTCGCCTCTTTCCTACGACTCTGAGGAAAGGTGCAATGACGTGGTACAAAAGCCTCGAGGCAGAATCCATCACTTCCTGGAAATAGCTCGGACGCACGTTTTCCAGACACTTCACCACTTCTAGACGCCACCCGAAAACGGAGGCATCGCTCGAAGCAATCATCCAAGGGAAGGACGAGCCTATGTGGACCTATATCGAGAGGTTCGACAAAGAAGTGGTCCAGGTATCCACCACGGACGACATGAAGAAATATTTGCTGGAGCGGGGTCTGCGCCCGTCGACCGATTTCCACCATGCAATTGGCATCGAGACCCCGGACACCCTTGATGCTTTCTTGCTAAAAGACCAAGCTTACATCCAATACGAGGAAAAGAAGGCTGCTAGCTTCGTCCGAGATGCCCGACATCGTGAGGACGCAAAACCCTCCAAAGTCGATGAACCCTCGACATCTCGTCGGGGAGGAGACAAAAGAAAGGAAGATCGCTCCCGTGAACCGCGTGAGCACAGAGGACCCGTCGGCCGGTTTCATGAATATACCCCTCTCCTGGTCTCTAGAGAGAAGATCATGTCCGAATGTGCCAATTAGGAGTTCAGGCAAGCGGGGGTACGCTTACCGAAGCAACTGCCTAGTAAACCGGGCACAGACAAGACGAAATACTGTAGATTCCACAAGAGTCATGATCATAATACCGAAGAATGCATCCACCTCAAAGATGCAATCGAGATACTTATTAAAGATGGGCACCTCAATCAATTTACTAAATCGAGAGATGTCCCTCGCCAAGAGGCGTAGGAGGCTCAGAAGATCGAAGAGGTTATACCCATACCATCAGATGTGAACATGCAAGTTGCTCTAAGCATCTACCGCCCGGAGGACTTCTTCCTGCCCGACCATACCAAGAGCCCGGGGTATTTTTCCTCCCACATCCCGTGGGAAACCTTTCCTTCCGCAATTGTCATCTCAGGGGGAGGTTTCAACAAAATCACGGTCGGGTCCGTGAAGAGGAAATTTGACCAATTGATCGCGAAAGGCCCTGCTCAAATCACAACCTTGGACCCCCCCAAGAGAGGGCTCGGTACCCCTTGCCTTTTATAGAGAGGAACTCTTGGGAGGGGCACCGAATGCTAGCATCCCGTTACTCATCCGTGCGCGGATGGAAAATTTCGATGTCAGAAGAATCCTGTTGGACCAGGTCAGCTCATTCGACATCATGTATTCCCAATTATTTTCAACACTCCAGTTGAATGAAACACACCTGACTCCATACGTCAGATCAGATCCACAAGGATGCAACGAAGCAGTTTCCCGACCATGGGGCTACGTCAATCTCATCGTGACCTTCGAGGCATCCAAAACCGCCAGATCTATTCGCGTCCAGTTCTTGGTCGTAGACTGCCCTTCTTTATATTAATGTATCTTGGGGCGACCAACATTGGCTGAGCTGATCGTTGTTTCATCCACCGTTCATCTGAAGATGAAGTACTATACTACCTCGGGCAATGTCGCTACACTACATGGTGACGTTAAAGCTGCTCGCCGATGCTTCGAAGCAGCCTCCAAAGGCCTCAGCTCGATTTTGTACCAGCCGAACCCATCTGCTCCAATACCTTCGGATGCTCCGTGGACATCCAAAGTTTTTCCCCAGGTCGACTCAATCGATCTGGATTGTAGGTTTTCAGATGAAGACGAAGGCGTTCGGAAGCTGTCTGATCCACTGTCTCGGCCAATTCCTGACGGAGAATTCGAGTTAATTCCTTTGGGAGATGATCCAGCTCGGTGCATCAAGATCGGGGCCCATTTGCCCGACTTGGCGAAACGACAATTGGAAGCATGCCTCAAGGGAAATGCATACCTATTCGCTTGGAGTGCCGCAGAAATGCCAGGGCTCGACCCCGAGACGGCCTGCCATCATCTCTCCATCGATCCAGCACACAAGGTTGTCGCCCAGCGTAGGAGGAAACAGTCGACTGAAAAGACCAAAGCAGCCGAGTCAACTGTTAAAGACCTCCTAGAGGCAAATTTTGTAACTGAGGCCAAGTATGCAACATGGCTCTCAAATGTTGTACTTGTCAAAAAATCTAATGGAAATGGAGAATGTGTGTTGACTATACCGACCTTAACCGGACTTACCCGAAAGACGCATATCCTTTGCCCAACATTGACAAATTGGTCGACAATTCGGTCGGTTTCAAACTATTATCCTTTATGGACGCCTACTCAGGGTATAATAAAATCCATATGGTCGTGACCGACAAAAAATACACGGCCTTCATGACCGAATCGGGCAACTATTATTATAACGTTATGCCCTTTGGTTTAAAAAACGCAGGCGCGACCTATCAGCGTATGATGAACAAAATTTTCCGAGCTGAAATTGGGGACATGCTCGAAGTATACATGGACGACATGATAGTCAAATCCCAAGAAGAAACAGATCATGTTTCCCACCTACGAAAGGTGTTTGACCAAGCTCGAAAATGCAAGATGCGTTTCAACCCGAAAAAATGTACATTCGGAGTTCGGGCAGGTAAATTCCTCGGGTTCTACTTAATCGAGCGAGGGATCAAAGCCAACCCGGATAAATGTCGAGCATTCACAGAAATACCTACCCCAAACTCTAAAAAATCCATACAATCGTTAAACGGGGTTTTCGCCTCCCTCGCCCGGTTTGTGGCGAAATCCGCTCAGCATGCCCTCCCTTTTTACAAACTCCTTCGCAAAGAGGATGCCTTTGAATGGATGAAGGAGTGCGAACAGGCTTTGTCCCATTTGAAAAAAGCATTGTCTGATCCCCCAGTCCTATCTAGACCCAACGAAGGGGAGACACTCTACCTCTATCTCGCTGTGGCAAACGAGGTCATGAGTGCAACCCTCATTCGCGAACTTCCCGAGGGGCAAAAACCTATTTACTTTAGAAGAAAGGCGCTACACGGCCCTGAACTTCGATACCTCCAGATAGAAAAGGTAGTGTTGGCCCTCCTTTTTGCAGCTAGAAGACTACAACATTATTTCTTAGCCCACACTGTTATCGTAAGAACATACTGTTGCACCCCAAAATTTGCCCTCACAATACAAGACTTTGTGTGCTTATAAGATTCACAAGGTTCACAAGGCCTTTCATGAGGTTCATGAAGTTTACAAGACACTTTATGAGGTTCACAAGGTTCACAAGACCTTTCATGAGGTTCATGAAGTTTACAAGACACTTTATGAGGTTCACAAGGTTCACAAGACCTTTCATGAGGTTCATGAAGTTTACAAGACACTTTATGAGGTTCACAAGGTTCACAAGACCTTTCATGAGGTTCACAAGGTTCACAATACATCTTATGAGGTTCACAAGGTTCACAAAGTTCATCATTGGTAAGAAGATTTGACAATTCCCTCAGACAATGCATCCTCCTAAGCAGTGCATCCAAAACTAGGGTTTTGACTTTAATCAGGCTAAATGGACTTCCAAGACTTCAAGTGAGCTTCATAACATCTTATATGTGTTTAAGAATCCCCATGACAAGTTTCAAGACTTTTCTCAAAGGTTTGCTCAGTCAGATGATCAGATAAGTCAAAATCAGTCAAAGCAGTTAAAAAGTCAAACTGAGGTCAACTGTGGTCAAACCAAAGTCAAACTTCATGATTTTTTGCCAACATCAAGCATATGAAGTAAAATTCATCATTTGATCAAGGGTTGATCATGATTCATCAAGGAGATTTCAGATCATCAAGAATCAGGAGTTTCTAAATTAGGGTTTCCTCAGGAAAAGTCAACTCAACTTTGACCAGCCATAACTTTCACATGCTTCATCACCAAGTTTCCATCCAAATCTCATCTTGAAGGAAATTGAATTCTATACAACTTTGTGTCTCACAAGCCAAGCCCAAAAATGCTTCATTTGGAAGGTATGAGCTAAGACATTATAGGTCCTTTTGAAAGTCAACAACTTCAAGAGAGCATAACTTGAAAATGGTAAATGATATGAACATGAAACCAGTAGGGTTGGTTAGAGGACTCTTCAAGCTTTCCAAAATGTCCAAGAACACCCTCATAGCATTAAAATTGAAGGATGTGTGCCCTTGCAAAGTTGAGAAATTTTAGGGAAGTTTATGAAGCAAATGGAGGTTTAAAACCAAATTTTGCTAAATGGGCTGAACTTTTGATGACCCAAAGTGATCCATGACATCATGCACGAAAATTATTTGATATTTTCATAATTTTTATTTTATTTAATTTATTTATTATGATTTTTTATACTAAAAATCATTTTAAATTTAAATGAAATATCAAGTGTGAAGATTTAAAATTATTTTTTGTTCTAGAAGGTCATGAATTCAATATGGATCAGAATGATACAAAAATAATGGTAATTGGCTTGAAATAGAAAGGCTTAATTCTCAAATATTTGAAGTTTAAAGCTTGATCTTTTTCAATCAATTCCTTCACACAACAATCATTTGTTTTGACCTAAAATCATCACACTATAAGTACATAACACAACCCTACTCATTGCACACGAAATTCAGCCTCCAAGAGTAAGTTCAAGTTTTCAAAAAACCCCACCAAAACTCAAATTTGGTTTCCATACTACAAGGCATTTGAAGGTATTTTAAGGACATGAGAATGATCCCTGGACTTCACTGATCATGTACCAAGGCTCATATGCATCCATAACCTCATGAACATCTCAAACCGAATCCAAATATTGACATCTTTATGATTTTTTCGTTCTTATATATACATGTAATATAAATTGAATTTGATTATGGATTTGTGTTTGTGATAAGCTTGTGAATGTTTCTGGACAATTCAATTTGGTTTTCGATGCAGGATTAAAGAATTACCATGGCTAGGGTTTCGGCCATGGGATTGGGGTTTTGTATTAAACCTAATATAAATAAGTTCTAAGAACATAGAACAATTCCATGGACCTTGGGGATCACAACGCACCAATTATTTTCAAGAAATTTTACTGTTTTAATGCTCTACCAATTTTGTAGGTTCCTGGTTTTAAAATTTCGCAGGAAATATGGTAGCAAAATCCATAGAAAATTTCGCAGGTCTGGAGCTAGGAGATGAAGTTTCGCGCGTCTGGAAATTCAAATAATTGATAATATATTTTATGAATTGGTTTCTGTTTTGTTTCACAGTTGGTGGCTGGCTCAGTTGGCTAGAGGACGCGCATATAAGACTTAGGTCCAGGGATCGAATCCTGGCCTCAGCAAATTTTTCTCATTTTTCCAGTTTAATAATGAAACTTAATATATTATGAACTATAGTCACTATTATAACAGATGTGCCCTCCCGGCTGGAATGGTTAATGTGTTTGTGTGATGTTTGAAGGTCCTGGGTTCGATCCCCCCAGGCATTTTGTTTCGTTTTCTTTTTCTTTGATTTTTCAGGAACCAACAACAAAACCAATTGGGTCTCTCTCTTTGTCACCTGCGCGCGTTGGCCCAGTGGCTAGTCTTGCTGGCTTGAGTTCTTGAAAGCAAGAGGGGCTGGGTTCAATTCCCAGCCAAGGTAAGTTCTCTTTTTCTTTTTTTTCTATTATTTGTTTTACTTGTTTATTATTAGTTTAAATTAAAACTATAATCTTAATTCACTAAATCCTAATATATTTCATAAATCAATATAAATCCTAAAATATTTTTTCTAAAACCTAATTGTAAATATTATTTATTTATTTATTTTAATTCTTGCATATATTTTAATAAATCTTAATATTTTTTAAATCAAACCCTAATTTGCTTCTATTAATAATATAATTTTGTAAATATAATGGTATGATTATAATTAATTCTATTTTATTTAATCATGTATATTTTAATATTTGTTAATAAATATGTTTAAAATTAAAATTCTTAATTTAATTTTGTTAATATGATAACATGACATAATTTGTTTATAATTTAATTTTGTATGTAAATAATTTTTATTATATGTTTAAAAATTGCTAATTTAATTTTTGTAATTATAATTTTATAATATTTTCATAATTAACTTAATTTTTATAATTTGCACATAACTTAAAACTTTATAATAATTAGTATAATTGTTTATATTTAATATTAAATAATAATTGTTTATAAAATTGAACTTTTAATTATTATAATATTCTTGTTTATTTCATTATTATTATTAATTATATTCTTATGATATTTATTTATTACTAACCCCATTTATCTTTAAATTGTTATTATTATTATTTTCACTAACCCAATTATAATTATTTATTTATTTTGCTTATTATATTTAATTTTACTTAATTATTATTATGTAATTGTTCCTTGGTGTAATATTTATTAATAATGTTTATTATTTATATTTTATGCTATGGTTAGTAAATAGGGAGTGCAAAAACATACTTGTAATATAAAACTAGTATGATACCCGTGCGAACGCACGAGTATACGTCGGTGACGCTCATTTGTTTGCAAAGTGTATTTGTTCTCATAATGTATTTTTTTTCTTCAAAATGTGTTTGATTTTAGAATGTATTTAATTATATTTAAAATTTGAAAAAAAATAAAGAAAATATAGTTAATAAAAATCAATAAATTTTTTATTTACAAAAAATTAGTTTTTTTTGTTTTTATTTAAAATTTTGAAAAAGAAATAGAATTAATAAAAATCAATAAATATAAGAAAAAATAATATTTTAAAAAATTAGAATTAATTCTCGCATTGCAATATAATTTTTCGTCAAATATTACAATGATGTACACACAAAAATTAAATTAACACTTTATCAACAAATATCATCAATATCATCTCAAAATAGTCATTGTTGTTGGAGACAATCTTGCATTTTGTTAACTCTATGGGTATGATAAAAAAAAACAAATAAGGCCATGGTTACAATTTGGGAATAGGTGGGAAAAACTATTGAAAGTTGGAAGAAGATAAAACAAATTAATAATTGAAAGTTGATTGAAAATTAGGAGAAGAGAAAAAAATGAATTGCTTTTAGATTCGAGTGTCACATGTTTACACCCAAAGAGTGAGTTTTCATTTACATGATATATAATATTTGAATCACTTAATTTTTTTATAAAAATATTTGTTACACGTTTATAAAAGTAATATTGTCTATTTTTTATACTAAATCACTAATATTTTATAATTTATTTTTAATTGAAGGTAATATTTAATATTTTAAAATAGAAAAATAAAATATACATTAGAAAATGATATTAATTGGAATATAATATAATTATGTGTCAAAATGATTTATTTTAAATGGATGATAGTGTAAAAATACTTTACTGACTGTGTAATCCAATTAATCTCTTAGAAAATTTTATAAATTTAAAATTAACAAATTTATTATAATTTAAAAGTAAAAAATAATATAAAAGGAAACAAATCAAATGCATATAATGTTATTGTTTTATGGATTGTGATGTGTAATAACGTTATTATAATAACAAAAATACTAAATGACTCATTTTAGTATTTGACCCATTTTATTCATTATTATATTTGATTCATTTTATTTAATTCTTAATGAAATGCATTCAATGATAGTTATGTGATGCATATCAAAAGAAAAAAAATATATTTAATATTATATTTAATGAATAATTACTTTTAGTATTTTCTACTTAAAAACAATTATTTTAAAATAAAGATTATTTAAAATATATATTCAACCAAATTTTAAGCATCACTTAATTTCTGTTTATATATTTAAAAAAAAATATTTAATAAACTTATTATATTTATTTAATTTATTGATATTTTATAATATAATAGATGAAGATGAAAAGATTGGAAGTGGAAAATCCCAAATAATAACATTTAATTTAGTTTTGAATAATAACTTTAATTTAGTATTGAATAATAACATTTAGTATTAAAAAATATTTTTTTATAAAAATATTTATGGAATAATTTAGTTTTATAAATATCAAATAATATCATAGTATTCGTAAATATTTGTTAATTTAATAAATAAATATTATCAAGATAAATAAATACAGTGGAATTTGAAATGAGTGATGTTGCTTTTAATTTAGAAAATTCACGTCGAAATAAAAGGAATAGAGTTTGAAATATGTGCACTTGATTTATATAGAATTTTAATTCATTAATTTTATTTTATGTTTTAATATGATTTATTTTATTTAATCATTTGAAATTTAAATTTTTTACTTTGATTATAGATTTGACCATTAATATTATATATATTTTTACAATTTAATTTTATTATTTAACAAAATACATTAATTTTAATTTTATAATTTGATTTTATAATTTTTCAAAATACATTAAATGTTAATTATATTTTTAATGATAATTTTTTTTTAATATAATCTCTTAAAATTTATAATATGGACCCTTAAATCAATACATTTTTTAAGTTTTGATTTTATAAAATCTTAATCTATTAATTTCATTTTATATTTTGAACGAAACATAATTTATTTTATATAAATAATAATAGTTACATGTGTATAGAGTTTTAGTTTTTCTCATTTTATAGTGTTTTAATAATATTTTCACTAAACCTAATAATAGTATTTTCACTAAACCGTTATCAGTTATAGAATTTGGTAAGTTTTAAAAGTAATTTAATGCATGTTGTACAGTTATAGAATTTAAATTTAATATCTTATCTAATGTATAAATTTCTATTTTATACTCTTACAAAATGCATTAAATTTATATTATATTATACAATTTTTTTAATATAATCGTTTAAAATTTAAGATAGGCTCAGTCAATATACTCTTAAGTTTTGATTTTATAATTTAAAAAAATTTTAATTCACAAATTTTATTCTATGTTTTAAATTTTAATTCCTAATAATTTAAAATTTAAAATTTTACTAAATACATTAAATCCATATTATATTTTTAATGATATTTTTTTTAATATAATCTCTTAAAAATTACAATGTGGACCCTCAAATCAATACATTTTTATTTTATATATATATTTTATATTTTGAATATATATATATATATATATATATATATATATATATATATATATATATATATATATATATATAGTGTTTTAATAATATTTTCACTAAACCAAATAATAGTATTTTCACGTGATCAGTTATAGAATTTGGTAAGTTTTAAAAGTAATTTAATGCATGTTGTACAATTAAAGAATTTAAATTTAATATCTTACCAAATGTATTAATTTGTATTTTATATTCTTACAAAATGCATTAATACCTTTCATTAATATCTCTTAAAATTTACAATATGGACCCTCAAATCAATACTTTTTATGTTTTGATTTTATAATTTTATAAAATCTTAATTCATTAATTTCATTTTATATTTTGAACGAAATAACACTATAATATTTTAATGTTGATTCTAGTATGTTACCAAAGAGTTCTTAAGTAAGAATTAATAATTTGTAAATAATGAAAATCGTACAGAAAAAGAGAGTTAATATTGAGAATCCATATTTTAAAGTTACATTAACACAAACTTATGTCAGAGGTTATACAATGGTATATTTTATATGTATAATATCTATTGATTTTGGTTTTAGTTCGTATATATAAATTACTAATAAAATATGATTAATGAACTTGAAGATGAGTGGAATATAAAAAAAATGCAGAAATATATTTGACCTAACATGAAGTTAATATAAAATTTCACACTCAAAAGAGACCCAAAATGAAAATAACAACAAATGAAAATAACAACAATCGAAAAAAAAGCAACAAACACAGCTAACAAACTATAGTCACAACTAATCAATCTTCTCTAATTTGATAATCTTCTTAAGCTTGTTAGATGACAATTCTCCATCATATAATCCTATGTATGAGTTATATAGGCCAATATATAGTTTTAAAGGTTAGAAAATAAACCATTAATAAATTGGAATGAAATGGATGATACCGTAACCAAACCAGGGAATATCAAAAGAATGAAAGTTATGGAATATCAAAAGAATGAAAGTTATGGATTTAAGTGAAAAATTAATGTATGGTTTGTATGTCATGACTGTGTATGTCAAGTCTTGATGATTAAGCCATCCACATGTTGGAATGGAATATCAAAAGAATGAAAGTTATGGATTTAAGTGAAAAATTAATGTATGGTTTGTATGTCATGACTGTGTATGTCATATATTTAACACAAATAATAATTACATATAGTTTTTCTCATATTATATATATATATATATATATATATATATATATATATATATATATATATATATATATATATATATATATATTATATATATATATATATATATATATATATATATATATATTTATATATATATATATATATATATATATATATATAGTGTTTTAATAATATTTTCACAAAACCAAATAATAGTATTTTCACGTGATCAGTTATAGAATTTGGTAAATTTTAAAAGTAATTTAATGCATGTTGTACAATTAAAGAATTTAATTTTAATATCTTACCAAATATATTAATTTGTATTTTATATTCTTACAAAATGCATTAATACCTTTCATTAATATCTCTTAAAATTTACAATATGGACCCTCAAATCAATACTTTTTATGTTTTGATTTTATAATTTTATAAAATCTTAATTCATTAATTTCATTTTATATTTTGAACGAAATAACACTATAATATTTTAATGTTGATTCTAGTATGTTACCAAAGAGTTCTTAAGTAAGAATTAATAATTTGTAAATAATGAAAATCGTACAGAAAAAAAGAGTTAATATTGAGAATCCATATTTTAAAGTTACATTAACACAAACTTATGTCATAGGTTATACAATGGATATGTATAATATCTATTGATTTTTGTTTTAGTTCGTATATATAAATTACTAATAAAATATGATTAATGAACTTTAACAGAAGATGAGTGGAATATAAAAAAAATGCAGAAATATATTTGACCTAACATGAAGTTAATATGAAATTTCACACTCAAAAGAGACCCAAAATGAAAATAACAAAAAATGAAAATAACAACAATCGAAAAAAAAGCAACAAACACAACTAACAAACTATAGTCACAACTAATCAATCTTCTCTAATTTGATAATCTTCTTAAGCTTGTTAGATGACAATTCTCCATCATATAATCCTTCAGAGGTTGATGATTCACTTGATCCATCTGGTAATTGTCTTTTCCCAAGAGGAGTTATAGGATCAGGTTATGCTTAAAAGTGATTTCAAGATCCTGTGTCATGATCATTCGAGAAAAATGTATGAGTTATATAGGCCAATATATAGTTTTAAAGGTTAGAAAACAAACCATTAATAAATTGGAATGAAATGGATGATACCGTAACCAAACCAGGGAATATCAAAAGAATGAAAGTTATGGAATATCAAAAGTTTGTATGTCATGTATGTCAAGTCTTGATGATGGGAGAAGAGGATGAAGCAATTTTAAGCCATCCACATGTTGGAGTGGAATATCAAAAGAATGAAAGTTATGGATTTAAGTGAAAAATTAATGTATGGTTTGTATGTCATGACTGTGTATGTCATATATTTAACACAAATAATAATTACATATAGTTTTTCTCATATTATATATATATATATATATATATATATATATATATATATATATATATATATATATATATATATATATATATATATATATATAGTGTTTTAATAATATTTTCACTAAACCAAATAATAGTATTTTCACGTGATCAGTTATAGAATTTGATAAGTTTTAAAAGTAATTTAATGCATGTTGTACAATTAAAGAATTTAATTTTAATATCTTACCAAATGTATTAATTTGTATTTTATATTCTTACAAAATGCATTAATACCTTTCATTAATATCTCTTAAAATTTACAATATGGACCCTCAAATCAATACTTTTTTATGTTTTGATTTTATAATTTTATAAAATCTTAATTCATTAATTTCATTTTATATTTTGAACGAAATAACACTATAATATTTTAATGTTGATTCTAGTATGTTACCAAAGAGTTCTTAAGTAAGAATTAATAATTTGTAAATAATGAAAATTGTACAGAAAAAGAGAGTTAATATTGAGAATCCATATTTTAAAGTTACATTAACACAAACTTACAAACTTATGTCAGAGGTTATACAATGGTACATTTTATATGTATAATATCTATTGATTTTGGTTTTAGTTCGTATATATAAATTACTAATAAAATATGATTAATGAACTATAACAGAAGATGAGTGGAATATAAAAAAAATGCAGAAATATATTTGATCTAACATGAAGTTAATATGAAATTTCACACTCAAAAGAGACCCAAAATAAAAATAACAACAAATGAAAATAACAACAATCGGAAAAAAAAAGCAACAAACACAGCTAACAAACTATAGTCACAACTAATCAATCTTCTCTAATTTGATAATCTTCTTAAGCTTGTTAGATGACAATTTGATAATCTTCTTAAGCTTGTTAGATGACAATTCTCCATCATATAATCCTTCAGAGGTTGATGATTCACTTGATCCATCTGGTAATTGACTTTTCCCAAGAGGAGTTATAGGATCCGGGTTATGCTTAGAAGTGATTTCAAGATCCTCTGTCATGATCATTCGAGAAAAATGTATGAGTTATATAGGCCAATATATAGTTTTAAAGGTTAGAAAACAAACCATTAATAAATTGGAATGAAATGGATGATACCGTAACCAAACCAGGGAATATCAAAAGAATGAAAGTTATGGAATATCAAAAGAATGATAGTTATGAAAGTTATGGAATATCAAAAGAATGAAAGTTATGGATTTAAGTGAAAAATTAATGTATGGTTTGTATGTCATGACTGTGTATGATGGGAGAAGAGGATGAAGCAATTTTAAGCCATCCACATGTTGGAGTGGAATTTCAAAAGAATGAAAGTTATGGATTTAAGTGAAAAATTAATGTATGGTTTGTATGTCAGTGTATGTCATATATTTAACACAAATAATAATTACATATAGTTTTTCTCATATTATATATATATATAGTGTTTTAATAATATTTTCACTAAACCAAATAATAGTATTTTCACGTGATCAGTTATAGAATTTTGTAAGTTTTAAAAGTAATTTAATGCATGTTGTACAATTAAAGAATTTAATTTTAATATCTTACCAAATGTATTAATTTGTATTTTATATTCTTACAAAATGCATTAATACCTTTCATTAATATCTCTTAAAATTTACAATATGGACCCTCAAATCAATACTTTTTATGTTTTGATTTTATAATTTTATAAAATATTAATTCATTAATTTCATTTTATATTTTGAACGAAATAACACTATAATATTTTAATGTTGATTCTAGTATGTTACCAAAGAGTTCTTAAGTAAGAATTAATAATTTGTAAATAATGAAAATCGTACAGAAAAAGAGAGTTAATATTGAGAATCCATATTTTAAAGTTACATTAACACAAACTTATGCCAGAGGTTATACAATGGTACATTTTATATGTATAATATCTATTGATTTTGGTTTTAGTTCGTATATATAAATTACTAATAAAATATGATTAATGAACTTTAACAGAAGATGAGTGGAATATAAAAAAAATGCAGAAATATATTTGACCTAACATGAAGTTAATATGAAATTTCACACTCAAAAGAGACCCAAAATGAAAATACCAACAAATGAAAATAACAACAATAAAAAAAAAGCAACAAACCCAGCTAACAAACTATAGTCACAACTAATCAATCTTCTCTAATTTAATCCTTCAGAGGTTGATGATTCATTTGATCCATCTGGTAATTGTCTTTTCCCAAGAGGAGTTATAGGATCCGGGTTATGCTTAGAAGTGATTTCAAGATCCTGTGTCATGATCATTCGAGAAAAATGTATGAGTTATATAGGCCAATATATAATTTTAAAGGTTAGAAAACAAACCATTAATAAATTGGAATGAAATGGATGATACCGTAACCAAACCAGAGAATATCAAAAGAATGAATGTTATGGAATATCAAAAGAATGAAAGTTATGGATTTAAGTGAAAAATTAATGTATGGTTTGTATGTCATGACTGTGTATGTCAAGTCTTGATGATGGGAGAAGAGGATGAAGCAATTTTAAGCCATCCACATGTCAGTTTTTTAAACCTAAGGAGTGAGTTTTCTTATATGATAGATTAATTTAGCTCACTAATTTAAAGATAAATATTGAAATTGTACACTCACACACGTAAGTCGATCTTTGATCGCCATCTCACTTCCTTAGGGATACCTCTCAAATTGCCTATTACAAAAGGTCAAGTAGGGTGCATAAAGCAAAGTCCCTAATCTCCCATCATCTAGTCCCTTTAACAGATAAAAGATCAAGTCCCTTTCGAATGTTGCCTTCGTAATGATCTTGTCCCTTTCGAATGAAGATGATAAGTCCCTTCGAATTGCTTATACACCCCACAGTTGCCTAAATAACAGATGACCCTTCACTTGTCCCATACATCCAAGGTAATGACTACCTATTCCTTAATAATAGGGATAGTCTTACCATTTAAAGGATTCAAGAACAGAAAAGACTTAAACTTAGGGTAGGTTCCTCTTAGATACTTGCTCACTCTTCAAAACATTTCAAACACTTCATACATTTCAAACAAATTTTCAAAACAAAGGTTTTATACGCATCCGTACATGGATCTTTATAAAACATTTAAGAAAATTTTTATTCACACACTTCACATTTCAAAAACATTTTAAAGTGAGCTAAGTAACTAAGAGCCCATGGATAACCATGGATGTAAAGGGTGCTAACACCTTCCCTTTACATAACCTACCCCCCGGACCCAAAAATATTTTAAAAAGGTCTTTCCTGTTCTTTTATGCCTTTCCTTTGGATAAAATAAAAGTCGGTGGCGACTCTTGCTATCCGCAACATAACTCAAGTCAGTTCTCCCACCGTGTTACAGAACTGGCGACTCTGCTGGGGACTTAATATTAAAGAGGGGTACCCTTAGGAATTAGATCACTTTAAAATTGTTTGCCTTGTTTGCTTTATACTTACTTGTTGGGCTCTTATGTGTGAAAGATCCTAACCCGGATCTAGTGTACCTTAGGTAAATGGCAATAGACCAAGGAAACTATACGGCGTATACCGATATGGTTGATCTAGTAGCCATAGTTAGTGTGACTTCTTGGTTGGTGCTTATGTTCCTTAAGTCAAGTTGAGGATAATATGAGGCTGCCATATGTTGTCAATGCACTAACTAACTTTTAGAACCCTAGTTATCCCATCTTGGCCTTTAGAAAAGTAGTGAGATAACCGGCTTTGGTGCAGACTGAAGTTGGTTGATACTCGATGCTACGCTCATTGAGATTCTAAACTTGGAGGGTTTTGGTTGGCAAGTAAGTTGCCTACTGAACAACCACCCTTGTGAAGGATCAATGATATTGAGATCCCTTAGAACCTGGTTACTTTTGTAGGACAGGATGAACCAACTAACTTCAGGGGAGGGTACTTACCTTAAACCTCATGCAAGCCTTTAAACCTAGGGCTATTGTGTGACTTGTTTGTGTGTGCCACATGTTTGTGATTGAACATAACATCATGACATCATCATGCATCATAAGCATAACATTTTCACTAACCATTTCAAGGACCAAAGGATTTATCTTTGTTCGTTGTTGCAGGTCATGGCTTCTGCTCGTAGAAACACTATCAAAATCAACTTTGTAGGCATACCTGCTAAGCTTAAAGAGTTGGTTTCTCAAGTGTCTGATCATTCCCAGTTTATCAAGAGACATGGTCACCTATTGGATCTAGTCACCTTAGGATTCAATGAAGACATGATGAGTGTTCTGTTCCAGTTCTTTGACCCTAAGCACCATTGCTTCACATTCCCCGAATATCAGCTGGTTCCTACAATGGAAGAGTTCTCTAAACTTATGGGTATACCTGTTCTTGATCAAAGACCCTTCACAGGCTTGGAGAAGGAGCTTAAACCAGAGGTTATTGCTGCAGCTCTACATCTGAAAAAGTCTGACATTGTTCTAGAAACGAGAAGCGGAGTTAAGGGTATTCTTGCTAAGGTATTAATGGATAAAGCTCAAGTGTTCTTGAAAGCTATGAGCTATGATGCTTTTGAGGAGATATTAGCCTTGTTAATTTATGGCTTAGTGTTGTTTCCCAATCCTGATCAGTTCATAGACGTTCATGCCATCAACATATTCCTGAGTCACAATCCAGTGTCTACATTGCTTGGAGACATCCTACATCCTCTTCATACTCGTACTACAAGGGCAAGAGGAACTTTGATGTGCTGCATACCTTTGCTATCTAGGTGGTTTATTTATCACCTTCCTCGCTCAGTAATGAAGAATGAACAAGGGTTCAGGTGGTCCAAAAGGATCATGTCACTCTCGCATTCAGATATTCATTGGTGCTCCAGATCTATGGAGAATGTCATTATCATTGACCGTTGCGGGGAGTTTCCTAATGTGCCACTTCTAGGCATAAGAGGAGGCATTACTTACAACCCTTCTTTAGCTTTACGACAGTTTGGTTACGCTCGGAGTGATGGTCCTCATGACATGTTGATTCAGGGCATTGTGTTTGACTACGACAACGATCTTCAAGGTTACCGTCAGAGATTCATACGAGCATGGGGAAAAGTGAACAAGGTTGACAACAAGACTCTAGAGCCTAAGTACACTATTCCTATGGAAGCTTACCTCAGATGGGTTCGATCTCGTGCTCAGACTCTTATGATGCCATATCCTGCTAGTTACCATGGAACCTGTTGCTGAAGGAGATACTTCTTATACCATCCTTCACCCAGACATGCCTACTGACATGGAAGATTTATAGAGATCCTGGATCCAGTTGAAGGAGCAAAGGGATACTTTCAAGGCTCATTACAAAGAAAGCCAAGAAAGAATCCTGGAACTAACAAAGCAACTTCACGAGGAGCGGAATCTCAACTCATACCTCAACACAAAGAGGAAACGTCCATGGGAGACTTAAAACCCCATCTCTTGTATTTATGTCATTTCATTTTCTGTAAGCCCAAGAGGCAAAACAAATTTATTACTAATAAAAGTTTACCTTCTTGTTGGTTTAAGCAAATTTAAGTCCTGCGGTCCTTGAAAACATTGCATATACATTCACATATCATATCATTGCATCACAGGTTTATTGTGCACATGTTTCTTATCTTCTCGCTGTTTATTTCAGCAATGGCTCTTGAACAAACAGTTAAGTATCTCCAGGCACAAAATGCACAGTTCCGAGAGTTGATCCTGAACTTGTCCAAGGGGCAAGATGAATTGAAGACACTGCTGGCTAAGAAGAAGAGTCCTGAGGACAACAAGGATGGTCAGTTGGAACAATTGCAAGCTGAGGTAACAGAAATGAGGATCCAGATGAATGGCCAGGTGGCCCTTATCCAAAGTTTATCTCAGGGGCAAGAAGAGCTGAGAACCTTTGTCCAAAAACTTCAAAGTAATGGGGTCAGGAATCTAATTGTCAATCAACCTCCATTAAAACAAGCTGATTTGGTTGAAAGGAAGATGAGGATAAAAGAAGGTAAGAAACCGGTTACCACTGATTGTTCTTCAGTTGAAGAAAAAAGACATGGTAAAGTTAATCTACCTCAACACAAGGGATGTAGAAGACAGTTGATCAAATTCAGCACTCCAATGTCACAAGTTCTGCAATGCTTGTTGGAGATGAAACTAATTTCCTTGAAAAATCCTCCTCAAAATCCTAAGACTTCCTCTCCTCGCTATAATCCCAAGGCAAGGTGTGGGTATCACTCCAACTGTCCTGGACATGATACTAATAGTTGTTGGACATTGAAGAAAAAGATTCAAGATCTAATTGACGAAGGAATCCTAGAGGTTACTCCAGAAGGTCAAGTTGAGTTCTACTATCGTCCATCAAACACCGAAGCTGCAAGACAAGTGGCCCAAGGTAGCAAGAAAGGAAGCCTACCTATTCCTGTTGAGATATGGGGCACCTTGGGACATCCAAGTGGTAAATTTGATTTCATGGTGTAAACACCCCAAATTTGCCCTCACCCATTTCACACCATGGATTGTGATCATTTCATATGCATAGACTCAATCATAACATCTCATACCACATTTTTGATTCACTGCATAGGTTCTAAGTCATCTGCATCTAGGGTTTGTGATCCGAGCAATCCAAGAGCTTCTTGAGCCACTCCAAAGGTCATCTATCACTTCAAAGGGGTCCATGTATGTTCAAGCATCATATTATATCCTCTAAAAGTCAAGAATGTCAAAGAATCACAAGAACTGGAAATGGTGTGGAGGCAGAGCCAGGTTTAACTGCACAGATGACCTAAAATTAGGGTTTTGGTTTCAGAGGCCATAACTTCAATTTTTTTGGTCATTATTGTTTCTATGGGTCTCCATATGGTATAGGGAGTATGCATATCAATTTTCATGAAGAAATTCCTTGGGGAAGTCATCTGATCAAGGGTTGACTTTTTGAACAAGTCAGTGCAAAATCAGGGCATCTGAGGCCCCCAATGGCCCAACCAAAGGGTGTTCTTCATCATTTTGATTGTATATGATCTTTATTTGATCATGGAAGACATTGGAAGTTCACAAAATTCAAGAGTTTCAAGTCTTTGGCAAAGTTGACTTTTTGGGCAAGTTTGACTTTTTATGAAAAGTCATTTTTAGGCAACTTTTTCAACCCTTACTTTTTGATCCAAAAATGCTTCAAATGGAAAAACTTTGGTCATGAAAGTTGTAGAATAGATCTTTCCCTTTTAAAAAAGTACAAGAACATGACCTAATTCATTTTGGATCAAAAGTTATGGTTTGTCAAAGTTGGCAAAAATCACTAAATTTCAAGTCATGCACCAAAGAGGCAAATTTGCAAATTCACTTCTCAAGGCCAATTGAGTCATCAAATGGGCTTCTAATCCACACAACATGATCACACAACATCTAAAGTTCAGAATGCACCCAAGGAATCACATGTTTTATGGCCCATGGATCAAGTTTCTTTCATAAGAACCAAAGGCAAGGCAAGTTGCAAAACTCATGATAACTTCTCATCCACTTGCTGGCTAGTTGGCTGATCAATCCTAGGCCCTCCCACACATCATGCTGCGCAGAACACCCTCCTTGTACTAGGCTAGCAAGTGACCCATGCTTCTCTTACACAAAAGTTGACATTTTGCAAAAGCACCCATACCAATCAATAAAGCACATGTCACTTCTTCTGACCAATCACATTTCTTTATACAAATCAAATGCAAGCCAAACATAACATTACACAAGCCTGAAACCAGACACACGACAACATTCTCATTTTCATCCTCTTGAGCAAAAACTTTCGAAACACACAACACAGGCCACAAACACTCAAACAAACCTCACAAACCATCTCACCATGCTTCACTAAACACAAAGCACCCATCATCCTTGCCTGAAAGCCATAGAATCACAAACACGATCCTCACCTGAACTTGAACAGAACTTCTGCAAACTCTCAAACCAGCCCAAATAAATTTGTTCCAAGCCTTTCAGAAGCACAAGGGAAGTCATAGGAGTGGTTTTGCACAAGAGAAAGGGTCAGAAAGTTCCAGACTGAAAAGCTTCAAACTCAGGTAGCTTCATGAACTTTTTTTCCAGAACGTGTATTTTAAGTTACTAAATGAATCTACATGCTTCCCTGATCATGAATATGTGATTATTTTTGAAAATGGTTGAGAAACCAGGATGTATGAATGCTCTGAAACTTTTTGCCCTAAAACTATTTTGATTCGATTTGGCTGATTTAGGAATGATAAATGTTGTTTGAATGAGGGGTTTGATTCGTGTTTGAGTGGGGAAGAGTTCTGGGCAGTTTGATTTTGTTTTCATTACGTGTAGAGAGAGTTTGTGTTTTTGGTTGATCGGAGAAGACGACCAGAACAGTGTTCCGGTCGCCTGAAAGTCATTAGGGCACGAATTAGGGCTTAATCAGTTAATTAGTGAGTTTGAATACCAGCCCTTGGATATGGCGCCAAGTCAAACGCGCGCGCTGCCAGTTTAAACCTAGGCCCTTGGATCTGATTACCACCCATTTAATTCATTTTATTTTCTTTTTATTTCATTTAATTTCTCCATTTATTTTAAAATAGTAAAACTTATTTAAAAATTCTGAAATTTTTTGTACAAACTTCTATTTAATTTCAGAAACCAAAAACATTTTTATTTTTATTTTTTGCATTCAAAAAATATTTTTAAATATTTAAAAGTTTATTTTTAATTAATTAATGAGAATTAATTAATTAAAAATACTTTTAAGTATTTAAAAATCACCAAAAAATTCATGAAACATTTAAAACCATTTAGAAACATTGTCCAACCCTCAAACCAAATTTCTTTTTTGATCTTGATGCATTTTGAGAATTTTTCATGGAATTAAAATCATTTTAAGGCATTATTTTGATCCAAACTTCCAAAAATCATTTCTGCCTAACCATTGAGAGTTGGACCTTGATTCTTTTTGCATTGCATTGTGTTTAGCATGTAGTTTGTGAGATTAAATGGGCATGATTTGATCTTTCATTTTCCATTTGCTTGACATTTTTCTTGTTAAGGAACCCTAAAACCATAGAAAACTTAGGAAAATCATAACTTGAATTAGGTTAAGAGTTGGAACTTCTCCTTTGGGCAGTAAGTTAGTATAGGTTTAGGGATCTTTTGAGTGCATTTTCAATTTTTTATATTGATGTTTGCTTCTGATTTTGGGTTATGTTTGATGCTTTGATCATAAACCCTAATTTGAGCTTCCATATGTATCCATCTTGCATTTGCATTCATACCTTGACTTGCCATAACATTTTAAGCATCCATTTGATTCATGTGATATCTTAAGACATATTGAAAGCATGTTTGATCATTGCATCTTGCATTTGCCATGTTGTATGCCATTTGCATTTCATAACTTTTCATGTGTGTTCATGGTTCTTAACTTGCTCCATTTGCATCCATTGGTTCATGTGATCATCCCCATATGTTGTCTCATGTTTGTAGCATCTCATAGCATCTTTAACATCATGTATGTGCTTCTGGTTTTGATTTACATCATGCCATTTCATTTCATTTTGCATTGCATTGCATTTCTTTCACTAACTTTTCAGGTGGTAAGTAACTTTGGGAAGTGGATTTGCCTTCACTTCTCATATTTTCTTTTCATCTCCCTTATGCATCCATGCTGCATTTTGTTATGTGTTTAAGTTTGAGCTTGCTCATTCTTCTTCTTCTTACCTTCTTTCCTCAAGTGACTTGTCTTCTTGAATGAAGCAAGTTACTTTGCTTCTCTTGGCTCCTGTTCATCTGCTTCCTGGTGGTTCTTCTGAAGTTCTTTCTTGTAAACCTCACAAACCATAGGAACAACCAAGCATGACAATGATTAGGATTTTGATTAGTCCCCCACTTATCTTTTACCTTTGTGTCTCATTGAGTCTTCTCTCCTCATCTCATAATCAGGGACTAAACCCTAAAGGCTTTAAGGCTTTGTGATTAAGCTTATGCCTGCATCCTTCTATTAGGATGGAGTGTATAACTTTAATCCTAAGTGTTAAACCCTTAATGTGTTTAAATCCTTTAATCAATTCACATAATAATCATCAAGACTTCACACTTGTAACTTGGGCCTTGCATTAGGGTTCTAATTCTTCCTTAACTGGTTAAGAAGGACTAACCCTAGTGTTAATGGACAAGTCCCCCTCAAGTTGTCTTATAAACCCTAAAACTCACTTCATCATCATATCATTAACTAAAATCCACTCAATAAAGGCTTTGTTTTGTCATGAGTTTAATCCCTAATCATGGATTAAGTTGAGGAGTTTTCCTCAGCTTAAACATTCTCATCTATTATCCTTCTATTAGGATGGTGTAATGAGTCTGTTTAATCCCTGATTATGGCTTAATCTCATTACTTAACACTAAACAAAAACAACAAAAACATCTAAATAATCACAAGTAGGTTAATGATCTTAATCCTACATCAAAGGTGATTAAGTGTGAGAAGCTGACTTCACACTTAAGGTATTCTCATTACCCCTAATCAGAGGGAAGATGTGATGAGTTTACTAACCCATTGGTTTAGGCTTAAGCTCATTAACTTATGACAAACTGTCAAAAGCAATAAAAGACTGAAAACTCAAAAACAAACAATAATCGTCTCCTCCGGGATTCTTTTCTCATCTCATTCACTCACAAACGAGAACTTGCTTCTTCCGTCTAATGCAAGACAGTTAGCACTTGAGCCATACAGGTCATACACTTGAGCATAGACTAGTAAGCAGTTCACAAGTCAATTCATCTTTCAGTCTCTTTGGGTCGAACTACGGTGTTCTGACTTCCTCATTGCACGAGAGGATACGTAGGCATAACTTAATGGTTATCGAACAAAAGTCTCTGTACATTCCCCCTCTTTCCAGATTCATTCTTTAGCCTCATGATCTTGAGCATCTTATTCCTGTTCTTACACTGACACTGTACATATTACACTTCACACTTCTTTTGCACTGACACCTGTACATCCTTTTCCAGCTCTTTTATACACAAATTGCACTGACACTACCCCTTTGAAACACAAATCTTTTAAGCGTGGATCCCGTCGAGTACGACGGACAATCTGGGTGCTAATACCTTCCCAGGTTGTAACCAACCCCCTTTCTCAGTCTCCCTGGTTCGCAACCGTCTTGTCCATATCTTTCTAGGTTTATGCAGCATTACCTTTCCTCCGGGATAAAAATGCCTAGCTGGCGACTCTTTCATTCCCTGTGAGTTCACTCCTGTGTGTTCTCACACCCTCTCTTTCGCCGACCGTTCGCGTCTGTACCCCATTTGACCCGGCTTCATTTGGTGGGAGCGACAGCTTGGCGACTCTGCTGGGGACCCTTATACTGTAACCAGGGCTTCTGGTTCTTTTTGTGGGTTCCTCCTAGCGCTTGTTTGATTTGTGTTTACTGGGGTGTTATGTGCTATCTGTGTTTGTATATTTGTTTTATTTTTGCTTTATGTACAGTTGTTTTACTGCTTTCTTTATAAGTTTTACATATATCATACTGTCATGCTGTGCTGGCTGGATCTGTTTTGTTGCTTTGGTGGGTGAGTGTTCTATTGAGAGTTGAGGTCCTATACCTGGGACCTGAGTGACACCTAGGCTAGAGTGGTTCATGTTCTTTCCCATTCCATTTCGGTCTGGTGCGGGAATATGAAACACGGTTCAGATATGGGTTTCTTCTTGAGAACTCTGTGCTGCAGATTTCCTGTAGTGCTAGGGCTATCTGGGAAGCCTGCTAAGTCTGGATGACCTTTAGTATTAACCTTCAGAAACTAAGGAGAATTAGAGGAGGATCTTTTATGGTTATTGTAAACACTGTACCTCCGGGTTGGAAGTGTTTACACTTCTCATAACTGATCCAAGTCTGAGGATCCTTGTCTTAGAACACTGCCTGTGAGGGGGTTGGGCTGTTTACAGGTTTGCAGGTACCCTTGGCCTCAGCATACCCTGTTACTTTGTTTGATTAAGAGTACTCCATTTTGGAACAGTTCTTGTGATTTTAACCCTGGACATGTGACTCTTTATTTGAGTCCCCCACCTTGGTTACTGGACTTATAGACCTCCATCTGGATTTCTTGAACATACTTGGACCTATATCAGAGCACTTGATCAGATCCAGCTCAGTCACAAACCCTTGCATATCATTTGCATACATCATCATTGCATCATTTTAACATTTGCTTATTTGTTTTTTAGGGTATCCATACTTTATTTTTGGCTTGGTTTTGACCCCATCATCAGCATAGACCTACCCTCATCAGTATCTACTTCAGCTATCAGCTACCTTCTTCAGTCACCTGCACCAGCCTATCAGTGGCCCATTTTCAGTGTTATTCTCAGCATCTGTCTCAGCTCTTCTTCAGCAACATGACACCCAAGAAGAGTAATATCTCCTATCATTTCTTCCAGCCTGAGCTAGCTGACATCAGGAAGATTCAGACCCTGATTACTCCAGACCATATACCACTGTTCAGGGAACACTATGGAGGCATACTTGATGTGGTTATGGATTTGGACCCTTCACAGAGGAGCTTGATTCATACTTGCCTACAGTTCTATGATCCCCCTCTGAGGTGTTTCACTTTTCAGGATTTCCAGTTGGGACCTTTATTAGAGGAGTATTCATCATTGGTTGGTGTACCTATCAGGGATGGAGTCCCCTTCAACCCTGAGATGGCTTTCCCAAGTAATGAAGAGGTGGCAAAGGCATTGCATTTGGAACCAGTTCTGATTGGGCAGAATATGACCACCAAGGCTGGAATCTCCGGTCTACATGTGGATTTCTTGATCTCTCAAGCTACCCTGAAGGCTTCTTTGGGGGAGTGGAAAGCAATCTGTGCTTTATTGTCCCTTAGCATATATGGGGTCATTTTGTTTGCAGATGAGCCTAAGTTTGTTAGTAAGAATGCAATCCATCTTTTCATCCTGAGGAACCCAGTGCCCACCTTACTGGGAGATTTCTACTACTCAGTACACCAGAGGAATGAAAAGCAGAGGGGAAGATTAGTGAGGTGCTGTGCTCCTTTGTTCCATACTTGGCTGCTCAGACATTTGCCTAAGACTGATGCATTTCTAAATCCTCACCAACAGAGGAACTGGGCTAGAAGACTCACTGCTTTAACTTCAGCTGATATCAGGTGGTGTACTCAGAGCACCAAGGGCAGGGATATCATTACCAGTTGTGGGCAGTTTCCCAATGTACCCCTGATAGGAGTGAAGGGTTGCATCAACTACAACCCTCTGCTATTCAAAAGACAACTGGGCTATGCATTGGTCCACACTCCTAAGGCACAAGATTTGGCTGAGACTCTTTACTGTGAGAACAAGCCTAATCCGACTATTGTCAGGCAAGCAGCCTGGGCCTGGGACAATGTTCAGACTAAAGGAGTAACCATTCTGGGGAAGTGCAACAATGTGGCATCAACACAGTACTATGAATGGTCCCATGCCAGGGCTCAATTTTCTGGGATGCCTTTCACCATGGAGGATATACCTGGGCCATCCTCAACACCACCTCCTGTCACTGTCAGTTTGGAGGAGTTTGAGAAATTGAAAGAGAGAAATGAGAAGTTGACTCAGGCTCTACAGAAGACCCTCTGGGAGAGGAGTGATGGTAGGTTGGATATTGAAAGGTTGGAAAAGTTGAAAGTGGAGCATCTAGCCAGAATTGAGAAGTCTGAGGATTACATCAAGAAGGCTAGGGTTGGAGAACAGATTTTGAAGAATGCCTGCAAGGAGGCTCAGTTCCAGAAGGCCAGGACTGATTTGTATCTGAAAGAGAGTCAAGCCAGGTGGGTCAGGATCACCGAAGCTCGTACTCTGGAAGATAAGAGGACTCGGGACAAGATTGAGCAGTTGGAGGCTAGTGCAAAGGAGCAACAGGAAGCCCTGCTAGCATCCCAAAGAGAAATCTCAGAGTTGAAAATTAGAGCTGGAGTGAAGAGGTCAAAGGACCAGAGTCAACACAAGAAGCTAACTGCAGCTGTTACTACCAGGAATCTCCTTATCAGGAATCTCACAGAGCGTCCAGCTGATCCTGTGACTGAAGCACTTCTCAAGGAAGTTCAGGAGGATGAGTTTGGTCTTGGTGTCTGACTTTTGCTTGTTGTTGTTTTCATTTCATGTACTTTTATTTTCTTATGTTGTATTTTGACCCCTCAGAGGGCATGTATTGTAAAAAGAACAACTATGTATCAGTATTTCTTTGTAATATATGATTCAGTTTGTTCCATTTGGTTCCTTCAAGCAACATCAATAGCATCTTCAAGGGTCTGGAAAGGTCAAAACCAAGTGCCAAGCCGGATACCTTGGAAACAAATAAGCATACTGCATTGCATGCTAACCTTTGTTTGTTTTGTAGGTTTGTTTTGTTTTTGTTACTAACTCTGTTGTGATCTCAGGAACTATTGCTCGACGTCGGGTGTTCCCACTCAACCGTCCACACAGATATCCAACCCGTAACAACCTTCCGGGTATACAGATGGACCAGGTACAACAGGACCTTACAGAGGTCAGGAACCAAATGGCCAATGAAAGATTGGAAATGAGGGCTTAGATGACACAATTTATGGAGGTGATGAACAATATGGCTCAGAGCCAAGAGAGATTAAGGGCAATGGTAGAGAGGCAGAATCAGGAAGACCCCCATCTAGGGACTGCAGGGACAAGCAACAATGAGAGGGTTTAGCCTCATATCAACCCCCCTGTGTTTGGACCCCACCTTCATCCTGAGATCAACATCCCTGCTAATGTGCAAGGGAATGCTACTACAGGCAGAGTGCTGCAGGAAGACCCCCAGGAGGACCAGTTCACAGTGATGGGAGTTGGGGAAGAAGCCTATGACAGAAGGCTAGATGAAATTGCTGAAAAATTAAGGTCCTTGGAGTCACAAAACTCCTTGGGTTTTGATGTTATGGACATGGGCTTAGTGGACGGGGTCAGGATTCCCCATAAGTTTAAACCACCGTGCTTTGAAAAGTACAACGGGACCTCCTGCCCACGGACCCACTTACAATCCTTTCTGGGGAGGTTAAAGGCATATACCATGGACGAGAAGCTATGGATGTTTTATTTTGAGGATAGCTTAACGGGAGCTTCAAGGGAATGGTACTCGCATCTGACTAGAGCAACCATCAGGTGTTGGAAGGATTTGGCAGAGGCCTTCATTAGACAATACCAATATAATTTGGATATGGCACCCAACAGGACCCTCCTAATGGGAATGTCACAATAGTCTAGAGAAAGCTTCCGGGAGTACGCCCAGAGGTGGAGACAGCTTGCTGCTGCTGTCCAGCCGCCCATGTCAGAGAGGGAGATGGCTGATATGTTTATGAACACCCTCCAAGGGACATACATTGACAGGCTAGCTGCCTTTTCTTCTACCAGCTTTGCAGATGTTGTTATAGCTGGAGAAAGAATTGAGAGCCTGTTAAAGATGGGCAAGATTTCTGACAACGGTGCCAGCTCATCCAGCAACACAAGGAAGCCTTTTGTGGGCCCAAGAAGAACTGGCGAGACCAATGCTATTCATACCAACAGGGGCAGACCCCAATATGTTCATAGGTCTGTGGCAGCAGTCACCATTCCCGCTCCAATTCATCCACAACCAGCTTATCAACCACAGCAACAAAATTATCAGCAAAAAACTCAGTATCCTCCTCAGAGAAACTACAACAACACCAACAACAACAATCAGCCAAGACCGTTCCAACAGAGACCTTCTCAGGCCAATAGGGTGATCGATCCGATCCCTATGCCATATGCCACATTATTGCCACAACTCCTGAAACTCAACCTGGTTGAGCTAAGGACATTGGCACCTCCAGATCCTACCAGACTACCCAAAAATTATGACTCCAACGCCAGATGTGCTTTCCATTCAAATGCACCTGGCCATAGTACAGAGAAGTGTATAGCTTTGCACATGAAGGTACAGGACTTGGTAGATTCTAAAGCTCTAAACTTTGCACCACCACCAAATGTTAACAAGAACCCTATGCCAAACCACGGAGGTCCCAGAATCAATGCTATTGAAGAAGATAAGCCGTCTTACTTAATAACCAGTGTGGGTCAGATTCGGACACCGTTGGTAGAGATCAAAGCTCAACTCCTTGAATGTCAAATATTCCCGGGATGTGAGCTAGGGTGTGCTTATTGCAACATTTCAGTGAATGGTTGTGATAACTTGAGAGATGGCATAGATGATCTCATCCAGAGTGGCCTGCTTCAAATCACAACATCAATTCCTACCAATCCAGCAATCTCCTTAACAACAGTTCCCGAGTCTTCTACAACTGCAACAACCATTGTTCCAAACAACTCTTCAATCTCATCAACAAATGCTTCATCTGTTACTTCAACGGACCAGATATCAGCAAACATCCCTTCTACAACTTCAGCACCCCTTCATTCAGAGTCTCCTACAACAACAACACCCACCCACTCAACAATGTCTCCTACAACTTCAGCAGCAAATGTCTCAGCGGTTACAATTTATTATGATCCTGAAAACGATTCTGCCTACAACTCACAAAATGCCACTCCCATCAGAGCACCAGTCACAATATACTATGATCCATAGACTATCATGGTCCCTTCTGCAGCTGCCGTTAGTCCAGTCACTATCACAGTGCCTGGGCCAGTACCTTATGAAAGCAGTAATGCCATCCCCTGGCATTACGGCTCTGATCTATACTGCGAAGGACGGAAAATCACTCTTGAATCATCAACCCCTGCACCACAAATAGATAATGTGGGAGGAGGCGGAGGCTTCACTCGAAGCGGACGTCTCTTTTCTCCACAAATTCAAAGACCCACTGCTGAAGCAGAAGCTGCTGCCAAGGCAAAAGGGAAGAGCCTGGTGCAAGAAGAGCAAATTGTTAAAGAAGCTTTGAAAACACCCTTTGATCAAGAAGTTGATGAATTCATGAGAATCATCAAGAAAAGTGATTACAAGATAGTGGACCAGCTTCACCAGACGCCTTCCAAGATCTCTATTCTATCATTGCTTATGTGCTCCGAGGCTCATCGGAACGTATTACTAAAAGTCTTGCACGCAGCTTATGTGCCAGAAGAGATCACCGTCAATCAGTTGGAAGCTGTGGTTGGAAACGTTAATGCTAGTCATGGACTAGGGTTCACCAACACTGATTTGACTACGGAAGGTCGCAATCATAACAAGGCTTTGCACATTACCATGGAGTGTAAAGGTGCAGTTCTTTCCCATGTGCTGGTAGATACAGGGTCATCCCTCAATGTCTTACCTAAAAAAGCCCTTGTGAAGCTAGAGTATGACGGATTGGCATTACGTCCCAGCTGCCCCTGTTCAATTTTCTGAAACCTGAGGGGTTAGATTGGTATATTTGCCAGTCGTGACCTTGAAGGTTGAAGGGGATTGAACACAAAAGCCCAAAAATTTGCACTCACCAGTGCGTAGAGTAACACAGATGGCTAGTTGAATATACTTGAGTGGGCTTAAAGATGCCACTTGGAAGAATTGGAGATGGGCTTAGAGATGCCATCTAAAGAACTGGATATGATGATAGCTTTATGTTGATACTGGATCTCAGTACTAGGTCTTCGTATAGGCCGTCTCTGAATCATTTATGCAACATGATTTGAATTGTTGAATGGACCAGTAAAAATAAATCTTCGTGGCGATTATCTCTTCTGGAAATATCTTGGACTAGGGAATGGATCTTTGTACAGACTGTTTGCCTATTCTCCAAGGGCCAAAAGAACGTCAGGATTTGTTCTTAAGGATCAAAAGAACGTCAGGATTTGTTCTTCCGAGTAAAATGTCTTGAACCAGGGAATGGATCTTTGTACAGATCACTTGTCTGCTATTCAAGGGGCCAAAAGAACGTCAGGATTTGTTCTTAAGAGTCAAAAGAACGTCAGGATTTGTTCCTCTGAAAAATGTCTTGAACAAGGGGCCAAAAGAGCGTCAGGATTTGCTCTTAAGAGTCAAAAGAATGTCAGGATTTGTTCCTCTGAAAAATGTCTTGAACAAGGGGCCAAAAGAGCGTCAGGATTTGCTCTTAAGGGTCAAAAGAATGTCAGGATTTGTTCTTCTGAAAAAGTATCTTGAACAAGGGGCCAAAAGAGTGTCAGGATTTGCTCTTAAGGGTCAAAAGAACGTCAGGATTTGTTCTTCTGAAAGATATCTTGAACCAGGGAATGGATCTTTTTACAGACCGTTTGCCTGCTATTCGAGGACATCTTGAGTAGTGTAAGGATCATTTCTGACCTGTTGTAAATTGTTGATGCTATTTTATCTGCATGTAACTATCCTGCAAGGAGAATGTTAGTTTATGTTATATGTATGCATGCATAGTATGATGCACCTAAGTAAATGTATTGTGTATGTTATGGTATGATGTAAATGATGTATGTATGATATGATACTGCTGGAAGCGTCTGGATGTCTTTGTATAACAACTGCTGGCCAGGGAAAATAAATCCCGATTCGTTGTTGAAGAATATATTATACATAACCTTCCATATGCTGGGGATAACAAGGTATATATAACCTCCCGTCTGCTGGGGATAGCAAGGTATATATAACCTCCCGTCTGCTGGGGATAGCAAGGTATATATATCCTTTGTCTTCGTTTGATAGTAGGGTAGATATAACTTCCCGTCTTCGTTCGTCGTACCCTTATTGGAAAGTAAATTCCCGAATATCCGTATGAGGATAAAAGAGATGGATATAAATTCCAGGGGAGATAAGACTTTATGAAGATGGATTCGTCCTACTGGGGGTTTTTGTAGTTTTTTTTTTGTAAAGATAAACCGGCGAAGCTTCGTTGAAATCCTTCCCTCGTTCGTCCTTAGTAAATACTATTACTGCATTTTTATGCATTTCTGGTAAACATCAATCATATTAAAAAGCATACATACATTCAAACACAACCAATGGACGTTTCGCTTATGTAAATAGGGTAAAAGTAAATCTGGATTCAAAAGATGGAATTTATTTATATCAAAAAGTGACCCATACACGGGTAAGTTTGTACAAGGAGACATAAATCCTAGTAAGAGGATTTTGCCATAAAGTTTTTATAAAACAAGGAAAATCAGCTATGTGGAAAACAATCCTATTGAGTTTCAATTCTACTATTGCCATTATCTTCAAGTATCTCATCTTCTGCTGTTGGGACGGAAACGATTGGATTGAGCTTTATCTGTTCGAGCTTGAGTAAGTAGTACAACTGGTTGCAGTTTTATGGGTGATCCAAACGAGACATAGTCATACGCTTTAATCCCTAACTTTTGCCTGGATTGCCCTTTCAGGTTTTCAATCCACCGGGATACCCTTTTTTGCCCAAGCCGCCTTTTCAGGTTTTCGACTTGCCGGGTGTACATCTTTTTATATATATCCCTAATTTTTGCCCAAACCCTTTTGGTTTGCCGGGATGCCCTTATTTTTGCCTAGGCCTGTCAACCTAGCGGGTCTCTTTTTATGCGTAGTATTTTTTAACTATGTCTGCGTTTACAGGTTGTGGAAAGTCTTCACCATCCATTGTAGTGAGTATCATGGCACCTCCTGAGAACACTGTGTTGACTACAAATGGTCCTTCATATGTCGGAGTCCACTTGCCCCTAGGATCACCCTGTGGTAATATGATACGTTTGATTACCAAATCACCAGCCTGATATACCTTTGGCTTAACCTTCTTGTTAAAAGCTTTGATCATTCGTTTCTGGTACATCTGGCCATGACAAACTGCTGCTAACCTCTTCTCATCAATAAAATTTATCTGGTCAAGTCGGGTCTGAATCCACTCATCTTCATCCAAGCCTGCATCTTTCATAATTCTCAAGGAGGGAATCTGAACTTCAATGGGCAGAACTGCTTCCATACCATAGACTAAGGAGAATGGGGTTGCCCCTGTTGAAGTACGTATTGTGGTACGATAACCATGAAGAGCAAATGGTAACATCTCATGCCAATATTTGTAAGTAACAGTCATCTTCTATATAATCTTCTTAATGTTCTTATTAGCAGCTTCAACTACCCCATTCATCTTTGGACGATACGGAGAAGAGTTGTGATGCTTAATCTTGAACTGCGTGCAGAGATCAGTAATTATAGTGTTGTTCAGATTAGAGCCATTGTCAGTGATAATCCTTTCAGGGATGCCATACCTACATATGAGATTATTCTTAATGAACCGAGCCACAACATTCTTGGTAACAGATGCAAATGAAGCTGCCTCCACCCACTTCGTGAAGTAATCAATAGCAACCAGAATGAAACGATGCCCATTAGAAGCAGTAGGCTTGATCTCACCAATCATATCAATGCCCCACATGGCAAAGGGCCAAGGAGCAGTCAACACATTCAATGGTGATGGAGGTACATGGACTTTATCAGCATAGATTTGACATTTGTGACATGTTCTGGAGTGTTGATAGCAATCAGCTTCCATGGTAGACCAATAGTAACCTGCTCTCAATATTTTCTTTGCCATGGTATGACCACTGGAATGAGTGCCAAAGATCCCATCATGCATGTCCTCCATAATCTCAGTTGCTTCCTTCTTATCCACACAACGAAGCAAAGTTGAATCATGATTGCGCTTGTACAAAATGCCATTGCTCAAAAAGAACTTAGCAGAGAACCTTCTCAGAAACTTCCTATCTTTGACAGATGCCCCTTCAGGGAACTCCTGAGCTTCAAGATATCTTTTTACTTCATAGAACCAAGGCTTCTCTTCTGCCCCTTCTGTGTCAATCTCATTGCAGTATGCAGGCTTCTCAAATCTATCAATAGTAATCTTGGGAGCTTCATCATCCCAGCTGATCTCAAACATAGATGCCATGGTGGCTAATGCATCTGCCAACTGATTCTCTCTTCGTGGAATATGTCCAAAGGTAATCTCTTTAAAATGTGGGATTAAAGACAACACATGCTCTCTGTAAGGAATGAGGTTATCATGCTTGGTATCCCAATCTCCTTTAATCTGACTTGCTACCAGGGCTGAATCTCCATACACATCAAGGAACTGAATCTTCATATCAATAGCAGTTTTAATGCCCAGGATACATGCCTCATACTCAGCCATGTTATTGGTACAATAGAAACAAAGTCTGGCAGTAATCGGGGTATGACAACCTTCAGGGGAACTAATCAGAACACCAACACCATTACCAAGTGCATTGGAGGCACCATCAAAAACCATAGTCCATCGGGATCCTTGTTCAGGTCCGTCATATTGTCCAGGTTCTTTGGTAATAATCATAATGTCTTCATCAGGGAACTCAAAACTCATTGACTGGTAATCATCTACTGCTTGGTGAGCCAAATGATCAGCAACAACACTTCCCTTAATGGCCTTCTGAGTAGTATACTGTATATCATATTCTGTCAAGGTCATTTGCCATCTTGCAATTCTTCCGGAGAGAGCAGGTTTCTCAAAGATATACTTGATTGGATCCATCTTTGAAATCAATAAGGTAGTATGGGTCAACATATACTGTCTTAGTCGGCGAGCAGCCCATGCCAAAGCGCAACAAGTTTTCTCGAGCAGTGAGTATCTTGTTTCACAGTCGGTAAACTTTTTGCTAAGGTAGTATATTGCTTGCTCTTTTCGACCAGACTCGTCATGTTGCCCCAATACACACCCCATTGAGTTGTCTAACACTGTTAAGTACATAATCAAGGGCCTTCCATCAACTGGTGGCATCAAAATTGGTGGTTCCAGCAGATATCTCTTGATTTCATCAAAGGCAGTCTGGCACTCATCATTCCATTCCATCACCTGATCTTTCTTCAACAACTTGAAGATTGGCTCACAGATAGCAGTCAATTGGGAAATAAATCTTGCAATGTAATTCAATCGTCCCAAGAAACCTCTAACCTCCTTCTCAGTACGGGGAGCTGGCATTTCTCGTATAGCTTTCACTTTTGCAGGATCCACTTCAATACCTTTTCCACTGACGATAAAACCCAGGAGCTTTCCAGATCTAACTCCAAAAGTACACTTGTTTGGGTTCAATCTCAACTTGTATTTCTTCAACCTCTCAAACAACTTGTGCAGATGATCAAGATGTTGCTCTTCATTCTGAGACCTGGCTATCATATCATCTACATACACCTCTATCTCATGATGAATCATATCATGAAACAAAGCCACCATAGCACGCTGATATGTTGCCCCTGCATTCTTCAAACCAAATGGCATCACCTTATAGCAAAAAGTGTCCCACTGTGTCACAAATGTTGTCTTCTCCATATCTTCAGGTGCCATCTTGATTTGATTATAACCAGAGAAACCATCCATAAAAGAGAATACCTTATGTTGAGCAGTGTTGTCTACCAGAATATCAATATGAGGAAGTGGAAAGTCATCTTTAGGGCTAGCCTTGTTCAAATCTCTGTAGTCCACACACATACGTACCTTACCATCTTTCTTAGGAACTGGTACCACATTTGCAACCCACTGAGGATAAGAAGTCACTGCTAAGAACCCTGCATTGAACTGTTTCATTACCTCTACCTTGATCTTTTCTGACATTTCAGGACGCATACGACGAACCTTCTGCTTCTTTGGACGACAATCTTCTTTCACTGGCAAACGGTGAACCACAATGTCTGTATCCAACCCTGGCATATCTTCATAAGACCAAGCAAAGATCTCCATATAGTCACGTAACATCTGAATCAATCTGCTCTTGACACTGTCCTCTAAATCAGCCCCTATCTTGACCTCTTTTCTGTTTTCTTCAGTTCCCAGATTCACAACTTCGACTGGCTCTTCATGTGGCTGTATAGCTTTCTCTTCTTGTTGTAACAACCTAGCAAGCTCTACAGGTATTTCACAATCGTCCTCATTTCCGTCTTCAGTTTGATAGATCGGATTCTCGAAATTATAATTGGCAATAGTAGAACTGTTATCAACAGGATCCAGAGTGGATGAGGATCTGCATTTTAGTGATGTGGGTGTGTGTAAGAACACATAGCTGATAAAACAAAAATAAAATAAAAGAAAGACAAGGAACACAATATTTATGAAAACGAAACGTCCACTGATTTTATTGAATGAAGTATGCAAATGAAATGACAGCCCGTAACAAGCACACCATTGTGCCCCGGGTAAGGCATATGGCTTGAAAGTTTTATTGTTCAAGAAATTACAAACTTAAAAGCAACAACACAGTAATGGTATTTACTCCTGACTAAAGGAGATAGGGATAACATCTTCAGCTTTCCAATTATTGAGTCCAGCACCCACAGTAGGAAAAATCCAAGCATCCAAGTTGTAGTCTTCATCATAGTCTCCCACAACATTGATCTGCTCTTTCATAATCCCTTGATTGGTGATACGAACAGCACGAGCACGACGAACAGCCTTCTGGGACTCTGCAGTGAAACCCAAACCAAACTTGTCAGACTTGTATGGAATATCAGGAAGCTGACCCCAAATAGTACAACCACCTTCATCCACCACAGCTCTTGCATCATTGAGGGAAGCCATTGCCATTGTTGGAGGTTTTCTGGTGACCACAGGAACTTTCTTCACAACAGGAGGAGCTACATAATCATTAACAACCCAGGGAACCACTTCAAATGTCTGACATGGAGTTTCAATGTATTCACCTTCCATTTCCAGATACTTGAAAGTATTCACATGGCTGACAAAGTATTCTTCTTCTCCATAGACAGTAACAACCTTTCCATCCACCGGATATCTCAACTTTTGGTGCAATGTAGAGGTTACAGCACCTGCCCCATGGATCCAGGGACGACCAAGCAGACAAGAGTACGAAGGACGAATATCCATCACAAAAAATGTCGCAGTAAACACCTGGGAGCCAACTTTGATTGGAAGATCAATTTCTCCATGTACTACTCTTCTAGAACCATCAAAAGCCCTTACCACAATATTACTGGGCTTCAGCACAGCATCTTCAGGACTCAGCTTGTTCAGGACTTCCTTAGGCAACACATTCAAAGAGGAACCATTGTCTATCAGCACATGTGACAAGGTAGTGCCCCTGCATTCAATTGAAATATGCAAGGCCCTGTTATGATCCCTCTTGGCAGGGGTCAAATCAGCGTCAGAAAATCCTAACCCATTGTCATAGGTCAGGTGGGCAACACAGTTCTCAAATTGGTCAACAGAAATTTCACTGGGTACATGAGCAGTCTTCAAAAATTTAATCAAGGACTTGGCATGAGCCTCAGAACATAACAACAAGGATAACATAGAAATCTTCGAGGGAGTATGCCCCAACTGATCAACAATGTCATAATCACTCTTGCGAATGATTTTCAATACTTCTTCCATCTGCTTAGAGAGGTCATCAGCAGCTGGCACATCAGTAGACACAGGCTCAATAACAGGACCTTTACCCCGAGCATCAGTGGTGGAAGTAGCAGCAGGAGTAACTGCATTCTTGGAAGTAACTGGAGGAGAGAAGACTCTTCCACTACGTGTGATCTTACTAGATCCAGCAATATTGTCAACATCAACAGGCACATCAGCTACAGGCTCTTGCTTAACACCATGGATGTAAACATCAGATCCATAATGCCAAGGCACAGCTTTGTCAGATGTATATGGGATAGGACCAGGAGTAGTAATGACCACAGGAGCTACTCTGGCTTCAGCAACAACTTTCACGGGACCTTCAGCAGTAATTTTGATTGGACCCTGATGAGTGATTTTAATGGGACCCTTTGAAGTGATTCTCACCGGTACTTTGTCAACCATGTCAACCTCTTCAGTCTTCTTACCCTGCGTAATATGATCTACCATACTCTCCACAGAAGACGGTCTTCTTTCAAACACTATAGTATACTTATCCATGAGACGCTGAATCCCATCTTTCAATCTGAAGCACTTCTCTGGATTATACTCACAATAAACACAATCTTCTCGACAACCCGGAAAGAACCCAGCTTGTACCAACTTCTTTCTGATGACAGACAATGGTGTGGTCAATTCATCAACTGAATGGATATGCAGATCTTCATCAATGGCATTGACAGTCTTCTCGTGGTTTGGCATTGGAGCAGTAATCACATTGGGAGTACCCGGAGGATCAAACTCAATTTCTCCAGCATCAATCATATCCTGAATTTTATTCTTCAAGATCCAGCAGTTATTAGTATCATGTCCCTGACAGTTTGAATGATATGCACATCGTGCATTGGGATTGTACCTGGGAGAGGTAACATTAGGATTCTGAGGAGCCTCTTTCAAAGTAATAAGTTCAGCCTTCAACAAATGTTGCAATGCCTGAGCCATTGACATGTTGATCTTCGTGAACTGCCTTCTAGCCCTCTGTTGGTTGCCCTGTGGCTGCTCTGTTGTTGCAGGAGTTGGATTTGAAATATGCACTGCACTAACAGACTGATGCCTTCTGTTACGATCAGGTTGACCATAAACAGCATTGGATTCTTTCTTCCCAGTGGGAGGCTTCTTTGCAGCACCTGATGAAGAAGTACCCACTTGGATCTTACCATTCTTTATACCATTCTCTACTCGCTCTCCTGTCATGATCAACTCAGTGAAGCCAGATGATGAGCTTTCAATGAGATGACTGTAGAACGGACCATTCAGCGTACACATGAACATATCAACCAGCTCCCTGTCAGTCAAAGGGGGTTGAACTCTTCCAGCTAAATCTCTCCACTTCTGAGCATACTCTTTAAAACTTTCTTTGGCACCCATAGACATGCTCTGAAGCTGCATGCGAGTGGGAGCTAAGTCAGCATTGTATTGGTACTGCTTATAGAAAGCTTCAGCAAGATCATTCCAGTCTCTGATGTTGGCACTCTCCAACTGATTATACCACTCCAGCTGAGCTCCAGATAAGCTTTCTTGAAAGAAATGGATCCACAACTTTTTATCAGCAGTGTGAGGTTGAATTCTTCTGACATAAGACCTCAGATGCAGCTTGGGACAAGAGACCCCATCATAAACAACAAAGGTAGGAACCTTTAACCCAATGGGTATGACTACCCCAGATATCAGACTCAAATCCTCAAAATCCAGCCCAGATGACTTCTGCAACTCCATGGCATCCATCCTATCTTGAATTGGTCTTCGTTAGGCTCATGGTAGTAATTAGCCTCAGAATCAGAGTCCCCCATAGTGTTGTGGAGACTGCCTCCCTCTTTTTCAGATTCCTCAGATTCATAGTCCTCAGCTGGTTCTTTGGTCTTGGCAAGACCTTTGAACCTTCTTCCCATGTTGATCAAACCAGCAGACCTTCTAGTCTTCTTAGTCTTCTTGGCCAGCAGTGCCTTCAATTCATCCTGCCCCTTGGACAGGTTCAATATCAGCTCTTGGAATTGTGCATTTTGTGCCTGGAGATCCTTAACTGATTGTTCAAGAGCCATTGCTGAAATAAACAGCGAGAAGATGAGAAACCTGTGCACAATTATAAACCTGTGATGCAATGAAATGATATGTGAATGTATATGCAATGTTTTCAAGGACCGCGGGATTTAAATTTGCTTAAACAAACAAGAAGGTAAACTTTTATTAGTAATAAATTTGTTTTGCCTTTTAGGCTTACAAAAAAATAAAATGAAATAAGTACAAAAGATGGGGTTTTAAGTCTCCCATGGACGTTTCCTCTTTGTGTTGAGGTATGAGTTGAGATTCTGTTCCTCGTGAAGTTGATTTGTTAGTTCCAGGATTCTTTCTTGGCTTGCTTTGTAATGAGCCTCGAAAGTATCCCTTTGCTCCTTCAGTTGGATCCATGATCTCTGCAAGTCTTCCATATCAGTAGGCATGTCTGGGTGAAGGATGGTATAAGTTGTGTCTCCTTCAGCAACAGGTTCCATGATAACTGGTAGGACGACAGGATATGGCATCATGAGATTCTGAGCACGAGATCGTACCCATCTGAGATAAGCCTCCATAGGAATAGTGTACTTAGGCTCCAGTGTCTTGCTGTCAATCCTGTTGACTTTTCCCCAGGCTCGTATGAATCTCTGACGGTACCCTTGAAGATCGTTGTCGTAATCAAACACAATACCCTGAATCAACATGTCATGTGGACCATCACTCCGAGCATAACCAAACTGTCGTAAAGCTAGAGAGGGGTTGTAGGTGATGCCTCCTCTTATGCCTAGAAGTGGCACATTAGGGAACTCCCCACAACGGTCAATGATGGTGACATTCTCCATAGATCTGGAGCACCAATGGATATCTGAGTGAGAAAGTGACATGATGCTCTTGGACCATCTGAACCCTTGCTCATTCTTCATTACTGAGCGAGGAAGGTGAGAAATAAACCACCTAGAAAGCAAAGGTATGCAGCACATCAAAGTTCCTCTTGCCCTTGTAGTACGAGCATGAAGAGAATGTAGGATGTCTCCAAGCAATGTAGGTACTGGATTGTGACTCAGGAATATGTTGATGGCATGAACATCTATGAACTGATCTGGATTGGGGAACAATACTAAGCCATATATCAACAAGGCTAAGATCTCCTCAAAAGCATCGTAGCTCATGGCCTTCAAGAACATTTGAGCTTTATCCATTAATACCTTAGCAAGAATACCCTTGACTCCACTTCTCGTCTCTAGAACAATGTCAGACTTCTTCAGATGTAGAGCTGCAGCAATAATCTCTGGTTTAAGCTCCTTCTCCAAGCCTGTGAAGGGTCTTTGATCAAGAACAGGTATACCCAGAAGTTTAGAGAACTCCTCCATGGTTGGAACCAGCTGATAATCAGGGAATGTAAAGCAATGGTGTTTAGGGTCAAAGAACTGAAACAGGACACTCATCATGTCTTCATTGAACCCTGAAGTGACTAGATCCAATAGGTGACCATGTCTCTTGATGAACTGGGAATGATCAGACACTTGAGAAACCAACTCTTTAAGCTTAGCAGGTATGCCCACAAAGTTGATCCTGATGGTGTTTCTACGAGTAGCAGTCATGACCTGCAACAAAGAACAAAGATAAATCCTTTGGTCCTTGAAATGGTTAGTGAAAATGCTATGCTTATGATGCATGATGATGTCATGATGTTATGTTCAATCACAAACATGTGGCACACACAAACAAGTCACACCATAGCCCTAGGTTTAAAGGCTTGCATGAGGTTCAAAGGTAAATACCCTCCCCTGAAGTTAGATGGTTCATCCTGTCCTACAAAAGTAACCAGGTTCTAAGGGATCTCAATATCATTGATCCTTCACAAGGATGGTTGTTCAGAAGGCAACTTACTTGCCAACCAAAACCCTCCAAGTTTAAGATCTCAATGAGCGTAGTATCGAGTGTCAACCAACTTCAGTCTGCACCAAAGCCGGTTACCTCACTACTTTTCTAAAGGCCAAGATGGGTTAACTGGGGTTCTAAAAGTTAGTTAGTGCATTGACAACATATGGCAGCCTCATATTATCCTCAACTTGACTTAAGGAACATAAGCACCAACCAAGAAGTCGCACTAACTATGGCCACCAGATCAACCGTATCGATATACGTCGTACAGTTTCCTTGGTCTATTGCCGTTTACCTAAGGTACACTAGATCCGGGTTAGGACCTTTCACACATAAGAGCACCCCAACAAGATAATATAAAGCAAACAAGGCAAACAATTTAAAGTGATCTAATTCCTAAGGGTACCCCTCTTAAATTTAAATCCCCAGCAGAGTCGCCAGTTCTGTAACTCGGTGGAAGAACTGACTTTAGTTATGTGTTGCGGATAGCAAGAGTCGCCACCGACTTTTATTTTATCCAAAGGAAAGGGCATAAAAGTACAGGAAAGACCTTAAAAGATTTTTGGGTTCGGGGGGTAGGTTATGTAAAGGGAAGGTGTTAGCACCCTTTACATCCATGGTTATCCATGGGCTCTTAGTTACTTAGCTCACTTTAAACTGTTTTAAGAAGTGTAGTGTGTGATTAAAAATTTTCTTAAGTACTTTATAATGATCCTTGTACGGATATATATAAAGACTTTGTTTTGAAAATTGTTTGAAAATGTGAAGTGTTATGAAATGTTTTTGAAGGAGTGAGCAAGTACTTAAGAGGAACCTACCCTAATTTGAATCTTTACTGTTCTTAAATGTTCTTTCAATGGTAAGACTATCCCTATTATTAAGGAATAGGTAGTCATTACCTTGGATGTTATAAGGGACATGTGAAGGGTCATCTGTGTTTAGGCAACTGTAAGGTGTCTTAGCAATACGAAGGGACTTATCATCATTATTCGAAAAGGGACTTGATCTTTAAAGGCAACCATTAGGGACTTGATGATTTTTCTTTTAAGGGACTTACTTTATACACCCCACTTGACCTTATGATTAGGCAACATTGAGGGATAGCCTTAGAAATGTGAGATGGCGATTAAAAATCGACTTACGTGTGTGAGTGTTTAATTTATATTTATCTTATAATTAAAGTGATCTAAATTTAATTTTAAATAAAATACATGATTTACACTCCCTATATTACTAACCATAGCATAAAAATTAAATAAATTACATATTTACAAAATTTACACCAAGGAGCAATTACATAATTATAATAAGCAATTAAAATAAATAGCAAATAAATAAATATAAATAATAAGCAAAAATAAGCAATAATAAGTATAATAGGGGTTAGTAATAATAATAAGGTTAGTAAAATAAGAATAATAAGCATAATAATAATAAAAAATGGATTAGTAACAATGAGAATAATTAAGATATTATAAGAACATAATTAAAATAATAAACAAAAGTTAAATTTTTAATATAGACAATTAGAGGAAATATGGACAATTAAATTATTATAACATTTTAATTTACAAATTATTAAATTATTTTTAAACATATTATAATTACAAAGTTTAATTATTATAGGTTCAATTGTTTCTAAACACATATTAAAAGAAAATAATTTAGGTTATAAACATAGTATAAAATATATTTACATATTATAAAAAAAATAGGTTATAATTATATTCACAAAAGACAATTATATTAGAATTTAGAAAATAACAATTAAGTATTTAGAAAAATAAATTAAGGTTTCTAAGATTAGGGTTTTGTTAGAAAATAATTTTTTAGAGTTTTTAAATTTAATATACAAAATTATCAAATAAACATATATATTACAATTTAATTACATAACAAAGAAAATAATTTAAGTTGAGAAAAATAGAAGTTTGAATTTCAGCAAAATATAAGGGTTGTTTTTTTTAATATATATATATGCATAATTTATTTTTAATTAATAATAAGAAAACAATTAAAATAATTAATTAAAGAAATAAAAATAGAAAAAAGTGGTAAAAAGAACTTACCTTGGCTGGGTTTGAACCCAGGACACTCAGATTGCCATTAACAAAACCTACCACTGGTCCAGCCACGCAGGTGTGATGAGAAAATGTGTCAAATTTGTTTTATGCAATGTCTTGTAAAAATCACAGAAATAATAAAAAACCAAAAAAGGCCTGGGGGAGGATTGAACCCAGGACCTCTTGAATACAAGCAAACGCGCATGACCGCCTGGCTGGAAGAGCCCATCTGTTAATCATCCATCAAACAATAATAATATATAATATTCAATGCGTAAATGAGAAAAATCAAAAATATTTGCCGTGGCCAGGATTCGATCCCTTGCCCTTTGTCAACACGCGCATCTGTTTTACCACCAGGCCAACCATGCTTTGGTGATTAAGAATAGAAACAATACAATAAAATAATATATGTAATTTTTGAATTTTTCAGAAGCGCGCGAAGGCTTCTTCTTCAACCTAGAGACTTGCCAAATTTCCTGCGAAATTTGCTGCCTTTTTTCCTGCAAAACTTGTTGTGAGTTCTTCATTATTTTGAACCTGCGAAACTGAAACTCATACAAAACAGCACCGATTCATGAAATTAATTAGGGTTTTATGATCCTCACAGTCCATACAACATTCCTATGTTCTTCAAATTTATTTAAACTTAGTAAATCATTAAGCCCTAAAACTGAGTTCTAAACCCTAACAATGGCCGCGTGTAGTTTAGGTCATGAAGCTTCAATTTCTCTGCCCAGAATCACTCTATACATCATCACAATCAACAATATGAGGTTAGAAATCATTAACAATACACAAATAAACAGAATCGAAAAATTGAAACATGATGAACAATTTGAATCGGATTATGCCAATGGGGGAGTTCTTGATGCAAATGAGTACTGGTTTCGCTTCATGGATGACCAAGGAACATGTCTATGTTCTTATTTTACCTTCTAGGGCCCTGGAAATCACAAACCGAATGTGAGTTTTTAGGAGGATTTTTGAACAATGGAACTTACACTTAGAGGCAGAGAATTCGTGGCTGGGCAATGACAAAGAGTTATGCACTTATAGGAGGGTGAATTAGGTCAAAAAGATTGATTGTTTGTGTACAAGATTTGATATGAAAAGATTCAAATTGATCATGCTTTTAAAAACCAATATTCTTGCATTAAGGCTTACTATTTTTGTACCAATCTTATGATTTCATTCCTCTTCCATTCCAATCAACATTGAAGACATTCTAGAAACCAAATCTCCATTTAATATCATATTTTCATATTTTATTTATATTTAAAATGATTTTTAATGAATTAAATCAAAATAAATAAAAATAAAATAATAAAAATTCTGATTTTTAATGGTTTGGGTCGTGCATGATGCTAGTGTATGGATTGGGTCATAAATTGGCAAGCCCATTTGGAAGAAATTGGTTCTAGACCTCCATTTTCATCATAAACCAACTCAAAATTTCCCAACTTTGCAAGGGCACATATGGTTCAATTTTAATGCTATGAGGGTGTTCTTGGACATTTTGAAAAGCTTGAAGAGTCCTCTAACCAACCCCATTGGTTTCATGTCCATATCATTTATCAATCTCAAGTTATGCCCTTTTGAAGTTGTTGACTTTTTGTTGACTTTCAAAAGGACCTATAATGTCTTAGCTCATACCTTCCAAATGAAGCATTTTTGGGATTGGCTTGTGATACACAAAGTTGTAGAGAATTCAATTTCCTTCAAAATGAGCTTTGGATGGAGACTTGGTGATGAAGTATGTGAAAGTTATGGCTGGTCAAAGTTCAGTTGACTTTTACTAAGGAAACCCTAATTTAGAAACTCCTGATTCTTGATGATCTGGAATCTCCTTGATGAATCATGATCAACCCTTGATCAAATGATGAATTTTACTTCATATACTTGATGTTGGAAAAAAATCATGAAGTTTGACTTTGGTTTGACCACAGTTGACCTCAGTTTGACTTTTTAACTGCATTGACTGATTTTGACTTATCTGATCATCTGACTGAGCAAACTTCTGAGAAAAGTCTTGAAACTTGTCATGGGGATTCTTACACACATATAAGATGTTATGAAGCTCACTTGAAGTCTTGGAAGTCCATTTAGCCTGATTAAAGTCAAAACCCTAGTTTTGGATGCACTGCTTAGGAGGTGCACTGTCTGAGGGAATTGTCAACTCCTTTGACCAATTGTAAACTTTCTGAACCTTGTGGACCATCATAAAATGTCTTGTGAACCTCATGGGAGGTATTGTGAAGCTTCTGAACCTCATAAAGTGACTTTGTAGACCTCATGAACCTCATGAAAGGTTATGTAAACATTGTGAATCTTGTGAACCTTGTGAACCTTCATAAAGTAACTTGTAGACTTCATGAACCTCCTGAAAGGCCTTGTAAATGTTGAGAAACTTGTGAACCTTGTGAACCTTCATAAAGTAACTTGTAGACTTCATGAACCTCATGAAAGGCCTTGTAAATGTTGAGAAACTTGTGAACCTTGTGAACCTTCATAAAGTAACTTGTAGACTTCATGAACCTCATGAAAGGTATTGAAAGCATTGGGAAACTTGTGAACCTTGTGAACCTTCATAAAGTAACTTGTAGACTTCATGAACCTCATGAAAGGTCTTGTAAATGTTGAGAAACTTGTGAACCTTGTGAACCTTCATAAAGTAACTTGTAGACTTCATGAACCTCATGAAAGGTCTTGAAAGCATTGTGAGTCCTGTGAACCTTGTGAACCTTCTTAGCACACAAAGTCTTGTATTGTGAGGGCAAATTTTGGGGTGCAACACCAGCAACCTGGTAGTGAGAGCCTTTGACGGCTCTAAGAGATCAGTTCTGGGAGAAATTGAGTTGCCTATAATGATTGGCCCACAAACTTTCAAAACGACCTTCTACGTGATGGACATTCAGCCTGCCTATAGCTGTTTGTTGGGTAGACCATGGATTCATGCCGCTGGCGCAGTCACGTCTACCCTTCACCAGAAGTTAAAATTCGAGTGGGAGGGCCAAGTCGTTACAATTTGTGGAGAGGAAGATATTTTTGTTAGCCATCTGGCTACCTACAAATATATTGAGATGGATGGGGAGATCCATGAAACAATGAGTCAAGGGTTTGAGGCCTTGAACATAAATGAAACTTCTGCTGTACCTGGAACCTCAATGACATCTTATCAACAAGCCCGGAAGGTTGTTGAGGAAGGGACTGCCCAAGGCTGGGGCAAATTGTTACCTGTGGAGAAGAAAGAGGATAGATTTGGGTTGGGTTACAAACCAACTCAACAAGATCAAGCAGAGGCTGCTAAGGAGCCCAACTTTGTTAGTGGGGGGATGCTCACCCCCGATGCTGTCAACAATTTGGAAGACGAGGATGAAAGCTACCGCAACCTGGAGAGTTGGATACGTCCAAAGGTCCCGGGGAGCAGTATCTCAAACTGGTCTTCCCAGGAAATTATAAGAGTTACTCATGCAGAGTAATTATTATTTCATGTATTTTTATAGCATGCATCAAGTCTTGCATCTTGCCCAAGATGACAAGACTCATTTTGTAATCGGGCCATCTGTAATTTTTTTGCAACAAGATTAATCAATGAAATATCAGACATCTTTTGCAAATGAGTCTTTTTCTTTTCCGATCACTGTTTTTCCATTTTTCTTTTTGTACAAAAAATAAATGGCAGTGTTTTCAAAATGACAACTTTATTTCACTTTTCTAAACAAGATTAAAATCAAATCACTAAAATGAACAAACTGAACCCTTGCAGAGAGTGCCTTCCAGACTGCACCGACAACAGCACGGCTATGACTTCGTATGACTTTGACAATCCGATCAATCAAGCTGATGAAGGGGTTGAAGAAGATTACGAGCTTCCTGAAGAGCTAGCCAGATTGTTGAGACAAGAGGAAAAGGTTATCACTCTTCATCAGGAGGAAGTAGAGACAATTAATCTTGGTACAGATGAAGACGTGAAAGAAGTTAAAATTGGGGCCTGCTTACAAGACTCAATGAAGAGACAACTGATTGACCTGCTTCAAGAATATGTGGACGTGTTTGCTTGGTCTTATCAAGATATGCCAGGGTTGGACACCGACATTGTTGTGCACAAGCTGCCTTTAAGAGAAGAATGCCCACCGGTTAAACAGAAACTGCGCCGTACTCGCCCAGACATGGCAATGAAAATCAAAGAAGAGGTACAAAAGCAGTGGGACGCCGGGTTCCTTGCTGTAACTAGCTATCCACCGTGGGTTGCTAATATTGTGCCTGTGCCTAAGAAAGATGGCAAAGTAAGGATGTGTGTTGACTACCGGGATCTGAACAGATCCAGCCCGAAAGATGACTTCCCTTTACCTCACATTGATGTATTGGTTGATAATACGGCTCAGTTCTCGGTATTCTCCTTCATGGACGGATTTCCAGGGTACAATCAGATCAAGATGTCACCTGAAGACATGGAGAAGACAACCTTCATCACACCTTGGGGCACGTTCTGTTACAAGGTGATGCCATTCGGACTGAAGAATGCTGGTGCAACGTATCAACGGGCTATGGTAACATTATTCCACGATATGATCCATAAATAAATCGAATGTTACGTGGATGATATGATTGCCAAGTCCCTCACTGAAGAAGACCACCTGGTAAATCTGCTGAAGCTATTCAAGCGTCTGAGGAAGTACCAACTGAAGTTGAACCCTAACAAGTGCACATTCAGGGTGCGATCCGGTAAGCTGCTGGGATTTATTGTAAGCGAAAAAGGGATTGAAGTTGACCCTGATAAAGTCAAAGCCATCCAAGAAATTCCTGCACCGAAGTCTGAAAAAGAAGTTCGGGGGTTCTTAGGACGATTGAACTACATTTCACGGTTCATATCTCACCTTACAGCAACCTGTGAACCTTTGTTCAAATTACTAAGAAAAGAACAGAAGGTCAGGTGGAACGAAGACTGCCAGAAGGCTTTTGACAAGATCAAAGAATACTTGCAAGAACCACCAATCCGTATGCCTCCAGTTGAAGGAAGACCTCTGATCATGTACTTGACAGTATTGGAAGAGTCGATGGGGTGTGTGTTGGGCCAGCATGACGAGTCTGGTCGAAAAGAGTATGCGATATACTACCTAAGCAAAAAGTTTACCGACTGTGAACAACGTTATTCACTGCTCGAGAAAACTTGTTGTGCTTTAGCGTGGGCTGCTCGCCGACTAAGGCAGTATATGTTGACCCACACCACTTTATTGATCTCAAAAATGGACCCAGTCAAGTATATTTTTGAGAAGCCAGCACTTACCGGACGGGTTGCAAGATGGCAAATGATCCTCACAGAATATGACATCCAGTACACTTCTCAGAAAGCCATCAAGGGCAGTGTATTGTCTGATTATCTTGCTGAGCAACCTATTGATGATTACCAGCCTATGAGATTTGACTTCCCTGATGAAGACATCATGTTTATAAAAGCAAAAGATCATGAAGAGCCTGTTCACACTGAAGGGCCCGACCCGGAAGAAGAATGGACTATGATGTTTGATGGGGCTGTTAACATGAATGGTCGTGGTGTTGGTGCAGTACTCATTACACCTAAAGGAGTTCACATGCCTTTCTCGGCAAAACTCACTTTCAACTGCACTAACAACGAAGCTGAATACGAAGCTTGCATTATGGGTCTTGAGGAAGCCATTGACCTCAGGATCAAGACATTGACTGTGTTCGGAGATTCAGCTCTGGTAGTCAATCAAACCAACGACAAATGGTACACCCACCAAGAACATCTGATACCTTACAGGGATTATACAAGAAGGTTATTGACTTTCTTTACAACAGTCAAGCTTGAGTATATCCCTCGGGACGAGAATCAGTTTGCAGATGCTCTGGCTACCATTTCATCAATGATCAAAGTTCAAGCTGCCAACTTTGTACCTCAAATTTCAGTGTCCAGACTCAACGGACCAGCATATGTGTTCGCAGCAGATGTTGTCAAAAATGATAGGCCTTGGTTCCATGACATTAAGTGCTTCTTGGAGAATCAAACTTACCCACCTAGGGCATCTTCCAATGATAAGAAGACTTTGAGAAGGCTTGCTGGTAGTTTCTTTCTGAACACTGATGGTTCCCTGTACAAGAGAAACTTTGATATGGTACTCCTCAGATGCGTTGACAAGACGGAAGCAGATTTGTTAATGCATGAAGTGCACGAAGGATCCTTTGGTACCCATGCTGGAGGACATGCCATGGCTAAAAAGTTGCTAAGATCAGGTTATTACTGGATCACAATGGATGCTGTCTGTTGTGCCTACGCCAGAAAATGCCATAAATGCCAGATTTATGCGGATAAGGTGCATGTGCCTCCCAATCCTTTGAATGTGATGTCTTCACCTTGGCCCTTTGCTATGTGGGGCATTGACATGATTGGCAAGATTGAACCGACTGCTTCGAATGGCCACAGATTCATCCTGGTTGCCATGGACTATTTCACCAAGTGGGTCGAAGCAGCTTCCTATGCAAATGTTACAAGGCAAGTGGTAGTCAGATTTCTGAAGAGAGATATCATATGTCGATACGGAGTTCCCGAGCGAATCATTACTGATAATGGTTACAACTTGAACAACAAAATGATGGCCGAACTGTGTCGGGGCTTCAAGATCCAACATCACAATTCTTCTCCTTACAGGCCAAAGATGAACGGCGTTGTTGAGGCAGCAAATAAGAATATCAAGAAAATTGTGCAGAAGATGGTAGTAACCTATAAAGATTGGCATGAAATGCTACCGTTTGCCTTACATGGGTACCGCACGTCAATCAGAACATCCACTGGGGCAACACCGTATCAGCTTGTGTATGGTATGGAAGCAGTCCTACCTGTTGAAGTTGAATTACCCTCCTTACGGGTACTGATGGATGTTAAGTTAAACAAAGCAGAATGGGTCCAGTCCTGATACGAACAACTGAGTCTGATTGAAGAGAAAAGATTGGCTGCAATTTGTCATGGGCAATTGTATCAGAAAAGAATGAAGAGAGCCTTCGATCAGAAAGTCAGGCACCGAGAGTACCAAGTAGGAGATCTTGTGCTAAAGAGAATCCTCCCCCCTCATACAGACCACAGGGGCAAGTGGACGCCGAATTATGAAGGACCATTCGTAGTAAAGAAAGTTTTCTCTGGTGGAGCACTGATGCTCAGCACTATGGATGGCGAAGACTTCCCGTCCCCTGTGAATTCAGATGCAGTTAAAAAATACTTCGCATAAAAAATGACCCGCTGGACATAAAAACAGAATGTAAGTCCAGGCAAAAATAGGGCATCCCGGCGCGTCAAAAACAGAATAAAAGACTCGGGCAAAAATAAGGGAAAATAAACAAAAAATGTACACCCGCTGAGTTGAAAAGCCGCATTGGACGACTCAGGCAAAAATGGGTATCCCGATGGATTGAAAACCCGAAAGGGCGATCCATGCAAAATAAGGGAATAAGCGAACAACTGCATTCTGAATTCGTCTGTATCACTTGCAACTCGGTAAACTTCGGAAGGATCAAGCTTCTGTCAGAATCAGCTTTCTTCAGAAAGCAAAATGAGAAGAACGTCAAATGTCATACGAGTCATAGCAGGAGGGAAGCTCCTCGAAAGCGTCGTCAACATTGCCAGCTTTTTGTTTTCTCATTTTGTAACAATCTCTTCATTTCAGGGGATTTGTTTCTTTGACTGTATAGTGCCAATTCAGGGCACACGAATTAATAAAATCAGATTTCCAGTCATGTTTCGTCTTGTACATTTTTTTTATTTATTTGCAAAAAATGTCTGATGTCTCTAAAAAACTGATTGCATAAATACAGATGTTTTTCTTCTAAAAGTCACATGCTTGCAGGAAATATACTTACTCTCAGAAGTGTCTAAACTCCTATGACGGAATCCGGTAAGGGATACCTCGGGATTATTTGTGCGTTTCCATATCTTTGCAGGATTGCAGGTATCCAGAATGCAACTTGGGGCATGAAAGCTTCACTCCAGCAAGCTGACGAATCAACACTCAACCTTAGCACTCAAAGTGTCTTCTCCCCATCAGAGTTGCCAGGCATCACTTCTCCAACAGGGCAGTACCAGAAGGCGCCCATATCCCCGGCTGAGTCAAGAACCCTCCTCAACGGAATCTCTAGGGAGATCTTTCAGTGATCCCTCTTTCTCCCCAGCCGAGTTGCCAACTAAGTACAAAAGTCAGGGAACCATCTCCCCACAAAGCTCCAGCCTCTATTCAGAAGAGCAACGCATGAAGGGACCACAACAGAGTGACGAAAGCTTCTACAAACCCCAGCTGGGACCCCTCATTACCAAGGATGGGCCTATCAGTGACCTGTATCTCCAAGCAGATATCATCTCATCGGATCTACCAATGATCTCACCCCCAGCTGGGATGTCCATTTCAAGCAGATCGGCCAGAGATCTTCGCAGCAACGCGATCCGAATCCCGGTTTGGTATCCTTGCATAATCATGGCATTCGCATCATATTCACCCACAAAGCGTAGCATTCCGTCTAACACGGAGCATTACGGCAAAAATCAAACATATTGCATAATCATAAGCCGTGTCCTGGATCAAACACTTGTGAATAATGACAATCCATCAACATACAGAAAACTCCCCCCAAAAATCCCCAGCGGAGATTCCACAGCAAAAACAGTTGCCTTACATTCCCAAACACCAATATATACTCCTCGTGGCACCCGTCCGTGTCATATCCCCAGCAGAAAGCCAAAGACATCCTTTTTGCGCTCACAAATACTCATGTATATACTTTTCTCCTTTCGACATTCGTCCGTGTCATTCTCCCCAACAGTTAAATACTCATCTATACACCACTCATACTTATACAGATACTCGTCCGTATCTTATATGCACTATCCCCGCAGATTCAACACTAGTCCTTGTTCTTTGTTAACCAGTTGGTACTCGTCCGTACCATCGTCTCAGAACATGTGTCAAGCGTTTGTTTCTACCTGATACTCGTCCGTATCATAGTCTTAAGGATGCTCGTCCGCATCTTTAATCCATACACTGTGTCAAACACTCTTGTGTCTTCCTGGATATAGATACTCGCCTGTGTCTATTATTCCCCAGAAGAGTCCCCTCAGATTCAACACTCGTCTGTGTTCTCTGTTAACCAGTTGATACTCGTCCGTATCATCATCTCTGAACGCGTGTCAGTATTTGTTTCTACCCGATACTCGTCCGTATCGTAGTCTTAAGGATGCTCGTACGCATCTTTAATCTATACACAAACATCTAAACACTTACCCTTTTATTTCTTGAATGTAAACACCCGTCCGTGTTTACTATTCCCCAGTAGATCGCCAACAAAGCAATTTTCTTTTTATCTGACATTCGTCCTATGTCATGATAAACCTTGAGAGCAGCCGTCCCTTGCTAGGTGGTCGTCCTCCACCTCTTGATGGTCGTCCTCCATCATGCTCATCCGATGGCCGTCCCCATCGTTGATTTTTCTATCCGACATTCGTCCTATGTCGTGATATTTAGCAGCCGTCCCCTGCTAGGTGGTCGTCCTCCACCTTTTGATGATCGTCCTTCATCATTTTATCCAATGGCCGTCCCCATTGTTGATTTTGGTTATCTGGCATTCGTCCTATGTCATGATAAACCTTGAGAGCAGCCGTCCCCTGCTAGGTGGTTGTCCTCCACCTCTTGATGGTCGTCCTCCATCATGCTCATCCGATGGCCGTCCCCATCGTTGACCTTTTATCCAGCATTCGTCCTATGTCGCGATACTTTCGGCAGCCGTACCCTGCCAGGTGGTCGTCCTCCACCTTAGATGACCGTCCCTCATCTTATACCCAACAGAGCAGCCGTCCCCTGCTAGGTGATCGTCCTTTACCTTTGATGACCGTACCTCATCATCTGTTTATTTCCTTTATTATTTAACCCGATGGTCGTCCCCGTCGTGGTCCCTTTTCCTTTTCCTGATGATCGTCCTTCATCAGTTTAGCCCGATGGCCGTCCCCATCGTTGGTTACTTTACTTTATGAACTTGATGGCCGTCCCCGTCATTTTTCATTAATCCCCAGAGAATTTTACATCTTTACTTGATGGCCGTCCCCATCATATTTCTTTTTATCCCCAGCATGTCGGTCGTCCCCGTCATTGCCTTATTTTCCGCACTTTTCAGCATGTCGGCCGTCCCCGTCATTGCTCTTTACCCAGCAGTCGTCCTCTGCTCGGCGGTCGTCCTCCGTCGCTCACACTTTACAATATACTCTATTTTCTTTTACAATCTATATCCCTTTTCTTCTTCATTCTGTGAGTGCAAATTTTGGACTGTCTTTGGTATTCAACCACAAGTTATCTTGTTTGCCTGCTAAGCCGTTGCTTACAACCTGCACAGCTAACTCATGTTTGAATAGGGGCAGATGTAAACACCCCAAATTTTCCCTCACCCATTTCACACCATGTCTTGTGATCATTTCATATGCATAGACTCAATCATAACATCTCATACCACATTTTTGATTCACTGCATAGGTTCTAAGTCATCTGCATCTAGGGTTTGTGATCCGAGCAATCCAAGAGCTTCTTGAGCCACTCCAAAGGTCATCTATCACTTCAAAGGGGTCCATGTATGTTCAAGCATCATATTATATCCTCTCAAAGTCAAGAATGTCAAAGAATCACAAGAACTGGAAATGGTGTGGAGGCAGAGCCAGGTTTAACTGCACAGATGACCTAAAATTAGGGTTTTGGTTTCAGAGGCCATAACTTCAATTTTTTTGGTCATTATTGTTTCTATGGGTCTCCATATGGTATAGGGATTATGCATATCAATTTTCATGAAGAAATTCCTTGGGGAAGTCATCTGATCAAGGGTTGACTTTTTGAACAAGTCAGTGCAAAATCAGGGCATCTGAGGCCCCCAATGGCCCAACCAAAGGGTGTTCTTCATCATTTTGATTGTATATGATCTTTATTTGATCATGGAAGACATTGTAAGTTCACAAAATTCAAGATTTTCAAGTCTTTGGCAAAGTTGACTTTTTGGGCAAGTTTGACTTTTTATGAAAAGTCATTTTTAGGCAACTTTTTCAACCCTTACTTTTTGATCCAAAAATGCTTCAAATGGAAAAACTTTGGTCATGAAAGTTGTAGAATAGATCTTTCCCTTTTAAAAAAGTACAAGAACATGACCTAATTCATTTTGGATCAAAAGTTATGGTTTGTCAAAGTTGGCAAAAATCACTAAATTTCAAGTCATGCACCAAAGAGGCAAATTTGCAAATTCACTTCTCAAGGCCAATTGAGTCATCAAATGGGCTTCTAATCCACACAACATGATCACACAACATCTAAAGTTCAGAATGCACCCAAGGAATCACATGTTTTATGGCCCATGGATCAAGTTTCTTTCATAAGAACCAAAGGCAAGGCAAGTTGCAAAACTCATGATAACTTCTCATCCACTTGCTGGCTAGTTGGCTGATCAATCCTAGGCCCTCCCACACATCATGCTGCGCAGCACACCCTCCTTGTACTAGGCTAGCAAGTGAACCATGCTTCTCTTACACAAAAGTTGACATTTTGCAAAAGCACCCATACCAATCAATAAAGCACATGTCACTTCTTCTGACCAATCACATTTCTTTATACAAATCAAATGCAAGCCAAACATAACATTACACAAGCCTGAAACCAGACACACGACAACATTCTCATTTTCATCCTCTTGAGCAAAAACTTTCGAAACACACAACACAGACCACAAACACTCAAACAAACCTCACAGACCATCTCACCATGCTTCACTAAACACAAAGCACCCATCATCCTTGCCTGAAAGCCATAGAATCACAAACACGATCCTCACCTGAACTTGAACAGAACTTCTGCAAACTCTCAAACCAGCCCAAATAAATTTGTTCCAAGCCTTTCAGAAGCACAAGGGAAGTCATAGGAGTGGTTTTGCACAAGAGAAAGGGTCAGAAAGTTCCAGACTGAAAAGCTTCAAACTCAGGTAGCTTCATGAACTTTTTTTCCAGAACGTGTATTTTAAGTTATTAAATGAATCTACATGCTTCCCTGATCATGAATATGTGATTATTTTTTAAAATGGTTGAGAAACCAGGATGTATGAATGCTCTGAAACTTTTTGCCCTAAAACTATTTTGATTCGATTTGGCTGATTTAGGAATGATAAATGTTGTTTGAATGAGGGGTTTGATTCGTGTTTGAGTGGGGAAGAGTTCTGGGCAGTTTGATTTTGTTTTCATTACGTGTAGAGAGAGTTTGTGTTTTTGGTTGATCGGAGAAGACGACCGAAACAGTGTTCCGGTCGCCTGAAAGTCATTAGGGCACGAATTAGGGCTTAATCAGTTAATTAGTGAGTTTGAATACCAGCCCTTGGATATGGCGCCAAGTCAAACGCGCGCGCTGCCAGTTTAAACCTAGGCCCTTGGATCTGATTACCACCCATTTAATTCATTTTATTTTCTTTTTATTTCATTTAATTTCTCCATTTATTTTAAAATAGTAAAACTTATTTAAAAATTCTGAAATTTTTTGTACAAACTTCTATTTAATTTCAGAAACCAAAAACATTTTTATTTTTATTTTTTGCATTCAAAAAATATTTTTAAATATTTAAAAGTTTATTTTTAATTAATTAATGAGAATTAATTAATTAAAAATACTTTTAAGTATTTAAAAATCACCAAAAAATTCATGAAACATTTAAAACCATTTAGAAACATTGTCCAACCCTCAAACCAAATTTCTTTTTTGATCTTGATGCATTTTGAGAATTTTTCATGGAATTAAAATCATTTTAAGGCATTATTTTGATCCAAACTTCCAAAAATCATTTCTGCCTAACCATTGAGAGTTGGACCTTGATTCTTTTTGCATTGCATTGTGTTTAGCATGTAGTTTGTGAGATTAAATGGGCATGATTTGATCTTTCATTTTCCATTTGCTTGACATTTTTCTTGTTAAGGAACCCTAAAACCATAGAAAACTTAGGAAAATCATAACTTGAATTAGGTTAAGAGTTGGAACTTCTCCTTTGGGCAGTAAGTTAGTATAGGTTTAGGGATCTTTTGAGTGCATTTTCAATTTTTTATATTGATGTTTGCTTCTGATTTTGGGTTATGTTTGATGCTTTGATCATAAACCCTAATTTGAGCTTCCATATGTATCCATCTTGCATTTGCATTCATACCTTGACTTGCCATAACATTTTAAGCATCCATTTGATTCATGTGATATCTTAAGACATATTGAAAGCATGTTTGATCATTGCATCTTACATTTGCCATGTTGTATGCCATTTGCATTTCATAACTTTTCATGTGTGTTCATGGTTCTTAACTTGCTCCATTTGCATCCATTGGTTCATGTGATCATCCCCATGTGTTGTCTCATGTTTGTAGAATCTCATAGCATCTTTAACATCATGTATGTGCTTCTGGTTTTGATTTACATCATGCCATTTCATTTCATTTTGCATTGCATTGCATTTCTTTCACTAACTTTTCAGGTGGTAAGTAACTTTGGGAAGTGGATTTGCCTTCACTTCTCACATTTTCTTTTCATCTCCCTTATGCATCCATGCTACATTTTGTTATGTGTTTGAGTTTGAGCTTGCTCATTCTTCTTCTTCTTACCTTCTTTCCTCAAGTGACTTGTCTTCTTGAATGAAGCAAGTTACTTTGCTTCTCTTGGCTCCTGTTCATCTGCTTCCTGGTGGTTCTTCTGAAGTTCTTTCTTGTAAACCTCACAAACCATAGGAACAACCAAGCATGACAATGATTAGGATTTTGATTAGTCCCCCACTTAGCTTTTACCTTTGTGTCTCATTGAGTCTTCTCTCCTCATCTCATAATCAGGGACTAAACCCTAAAGGCTTTAAGGCTTTGTGATTAAGCTTATGCCTGCATCCTTCTATTAGGATGGAGTGTATAACTTTAATCCTAAGTGTTAAACCCTTAATGTGTTTAAATCCTTTAATCAATTCACATAATAATCATCAAGACTTCACACTTGTAACTTGGGCCTTGCATTAGGGTTCTAATTCTTCCTTAACTGGTTAAGAAGGACTAACCCTAGTGTTAATGGACAAGTCCCCCTCAAGTTGTCTTATAAACCCTAAAACTCACTTCATCATCATATCATTAACTAAAATCCACTCAATAAAGGCTTTGTTTTGTCATGAGTTTAATCCCTAATCATGGATTAAGTTGAGGAGTTTTCCTCAGCTTAAACATTCTCATCTATTATCCTTCTATTAGGATGGTGTAATGAGTCTGTTTAATCCCTGATTATGGCTTAATCTCATTACTTAACACTAAACAAAAACAACAAAAACATCTAAATAATCACAAGTAGGTTAATGATCTTAATCCTACATCAAAGGTGATTAAGTGTGAGAAGCTGACTTCACACTTAAGGTATTCTCATTACCCCTAATCAGAGGGAAGATGTGATGAGTTTACTAACCCATTGGTTTAGGCTTAAGCTCATTAACTTATGACAAACTGTCAAAAGCAATAAAAGACTGAAAACTCAAAAACAAACAATAATCGTCTCCTCCGGGATTCTTTTCTCATCTCATTCACTCACAAACGAGAACTTGCTTCTTCCGTCTAATGCAAGACAGTTAGCACCTGAGCCAGACAGGTCATACACTTGAGCATAGACTAGTAAGCAGTTCACAAGTCAATTCATCTTTCAGTCTCTTTGGGTAGAACTACGGTGTTCTGACTTCCTCATTGCACGAGAGGATACGTAGGCATAACTTAACGGTTATCTAACAAAAGTCTCTGTACATTCCCCCTCTTTCCAGCTTCATTCTTTAGCCTCACGATCTTGAGCATCTTATTCCTGTTCTTACACTGACACTGTACATATTACACTTCACACTTCTTTTGCACTGACACCTGTACATCCTTTTCCAGCTCTTTTATACACAAATTGCACTGACACTACCCCTTTGAAACACAAATCTTTTAAGCGTGGATCCCGTCGAGTACGACGGACAATCTGGGTGCTAATACCTTCCCAGGTTGTAACCAACCCCCTTTCTCAGTCTCCCTGGTTCGCAACCGTCTTGTCCATATCTTTCTAGGTTTATGCAGCATTACCTTTCCTCCGGGATAAAAATGCCTAGCTGGCGACTCTTTCATTCCCTGTGAGTTCACTCCTGTGTGTTCTCACACCCTCTCTTTCGCCGACCGTTCGCGTCTGTACCCCATTTGACCCGGCTTCATTTGGTGGGAGCGACACATGGTGAAGTATACTGCTCCACAAAGTTCACAGATTGCAATTGAAGACATTCAGCCAACTGGATGGGACAACATTTGAATTTTCATTTGTAATTTCCTTTATTTGTTTAAACACTTACTATTATGCTAAACTTTTGTTCTCATTAATGCATTGCGTATGTCTGTCTTGAATTAATCCATTCGTTTCACTATGTTTTGAACTATGTTTCATATTTCTATTTTGTGATATTTAACTCCTGATAAAGCTATAAGCCTGTAGAGGGAGGATGACGAAAACAATACCATAATATTAGGCAGTATGCTTTTGAACAAACTATGCTGACGATGTACAGGCATTGTTTCAATTCCTAAACAGTGGAGATATAAGGAAGTTAATCCCTAGTCAACCCTTTTGAGCCTATGAAGTAGGAGTTTTTTATTCTCGCAAATTAAAACCCTTATTCATAACCCGGGGCAGGGTAGTTACTCGATTAACTCAAATATGCCAATTATTTGTGTTATACACAACTAATGATGGTTCTCTGTAATCATTAAACCTGACAGTCAATATCCATCAAAAGAAAAGCTTACTAAGTCAAAACCTATGAAGGAGACTTAGTAAAACATTAAGACATCCCGATGACTGTAACCTTGAAATAAGCAGTTCAGGCAAAAAGAAGGGATAACAAAGTCAAAAGAAAGAAAAAAGAGGTCACTATGAATCCTCAACAAAGAAAGATGACTGAATGTTCAAATAAATTTTTGGTTTCTGAACCATCATAAATATCAGTGTTACAATTCCAAATTCTTTTGAGCCTCAATGCATAAGTTAACTGAGCATAGGACTGAATAACATCACGGAGATTGGGTTGGGTACAAATAAAATTTGAGCCTTTATCCTTTGTTTCTTAAACCGTGAACCAGGCCACGTTACAACCATTTAAAAGTCCTAACTGAAGCATGGTTAGTTTGAAAGCGTACTGCTACAAAAAGGTATCCTGACTCCTTTAGAGCTTGTTATAAAACTTGAGTTAATATCACAGTTTTCTAAAAAAAAAATTTTAAAAATAATTCTTTTTCAAAAACTTCAAGACAGACATAAGCATTGCATTTTTGAATATATTTGTTTGCATATACCTGAGTGTTTGACAAATGGAGAAACTTACAGGATGAATGTTCAATGAACCAAAGTCCTTCCGGTGAACAAAGTTGCTTCCTGGATCAAAGTCCATATATACAAAGGGGCATAGTCATTATCTCCCAATCAAGGGGGCAAGCCATGATACTGCCTATCTCATGTGGGGCAATCAGGACAGGATTCAGTTATGTTTAAGTATCCAGGGGCAGATCTCCACATCTGTCTAAATTACCGAGGGTAACATTACAGAATTCATAATGCCAGGGGCATGGTCATTGTTTCCTAATCAAGGGGGCATACCAAGTTACTGTTCAAATCATTCGGGGCAATCAGTTCCAGATCCAACAGTGCTTAATAGCCAGGGGCAACTCTTCTCATATATTTGAATTACCAAGGGTAACACTGCAAAGTTCATAATGTCAAGGGCATATTATTATGGGGCATTCTGCTTAGTTCTCCTGAGGTAACTACATTCAGATACTTCCCTTTTGGGACAATTCATCCTCAACCAAGGGGCAATGCTTTCTTTTCAGATCTAGTAGCCGGAGCATATATGGTCCATTACAATTTGAAGACAAATTCCTCTCATTGTATTACCTTGATATTGGATTCTCAGCTGAAACCATGATGGAAATTAATTGTCTACGCCAGTAGTATCAGATGGTGTCAGTATCATGTCTTCAGATCCCGCTGTGAGGATTTCTGGGAAGGTATTCAGGAAAGTTAAAAATTTCAGGAGCTCCAAATCCAATTGGTTATACACTCTCGAAGTTGAAACGATTTTGTTTTCAAATTCAGCTTTACTTTTCCCTCTGAATCCAGATTTACTTTTACCCTATTTACATAAGCGAAACGTCCATTGGTTATGTCTGAATGTATGTATGCTTTTGAATATGATTGATGTTTACCAGAAATGCATAAAATGCTTGAATATGATTGATGTTTACCAGAAATGCATGAAAATGCAGTAATAGTATTTACTAAGGACAAACGAGGGAAGGATTTCAACGAAGCTTCACCGGTTCATCCCTACAAGACAGCTACAAATCTTCAGTAGGGCAAATCCATCTTCATAAGTACTTCAAGTCACATCTCCCCTGGAATTTATATCCATCTCTTTTATCCTCATACGAATATTCAGGAATTTAGTTTCCAATAGGAGTACGACGAACGAAGACGGGAGGTTATGTATACCCTACTATCAAACGAAGACGGGAGGTTATGTATACCCTACTATCAAACGAGGACGGGAGGTTATGTATACCCTACTATCAAACGAGGACAGGAGGTTATATATACTATATTATCAGACAAGACGGGAATGAGTTCCTCATATTCTTCAGCAACGAATCGGGATTTATTTTCCCTGGCCAGCAGTTGTTATACGAAGATGTCCAGACGCTTCAGGCTGCATCATATCATACATACATAATTTACATCATACCATAACATACATATACATAATACATTACTTAAGTGCATCATATCATACATGCATACATAATGCATAAGCTAATATTATCATACAGAATGTTATAATCTTGTTTTTCAGATTAATTCTCCAGCAGACAGACTTCATTAGCAACTTATGACTATTGGGCCGTTGTTTATCTTCCCAAAGGTTATCTCACTACCTCAGAACGTTGTTTATCCTTATGAAAGCATATTATCTCCTCGGGACGTTGTTTATCTTCCTGAAAGCATATCATTACCTTGGGCCGTTGTTTATCTTCCCACAGGTTACATCATTTCCTCAGGATGTTGTTTATCCTCCTGAAAGCATATCATGACTATTGGGCCGTTGTTTATCCTCCCGTAAGTCATACTTATACCTCAAAACGTTGTTTATCCTTCTGAAAGCATATCATCACCTCAGGACGTTGTTTATCCTCCTGAAAGCATATCATTACCTCAGGACGTTGTTTATTCTCCTGAAAGCATATCATTTCCTCGGGACGTTGTTTATCCTCCTGAAAGCATATTATTATGACCTTGGGCCGTTGTTTATCTTCCCAAAGGTTATACCATTACCTCAGGACGTTGTTTATCCTCCTGAAAGCATATCATTTCCTTAGGACATTGTTTATCCTCCTGAAAGCATATCATTTCCTCAGAACGTTGTTTATCCTTCTGAAAGCATACCACTACCTCAGGACGTTGTTTATCTTCCTGAAAGCTATTACCATTACCTCAGGACGTTGTTTATCCTCCTGAAAGCTATCACCACTACCTCGGGACGTTGTTTATCTTCCCAAAGGTTACACCACTACCTCAGGACGTTGTTCATCCTCCTGAAAGCATATCACTACCTCAGAACGTTGTTTATCCTTCTGAAAGCATATTATCTCCTCGGGATGTTGTTTATCCTCCTGAAAGCATATTATTACCTTGGGCCGTTGTTTATCTTCCCAAAGGTTATCTCACTACCTCAGAACGTTGTTTATCCTTCTGAAAGCATATTATCTCCTCGGGACGTTGTTTATCCTCCTGAAAGCATATTATTACCTTGGGCCGTTGTTTATCTTCCCAAAGGTTACACCACTACCTCAGGACGTTGTTTATCCTCCTGAAAGCATATCACTACCTCAGGACGTTGTTTATCTTCCTGAAAGCATATTATTACCTCGGGACGTTGTTTATCCTCCTGAAAGCATATCATTACTTTGGGTCGTCGTTTATCTTCCCAAAGGTTACATCATTTCCTCAGGACGTTGTTTATCCTCCTGAAAGCATATCATTACCTTGGGCCGTCGTTTATCTTCCCAAAGGTTACCTCATTACCTCAGGACGTTGTTTATACTCCTGAAAGCATATCAAGACTTTGGGACGTCGTTTATCTTCCCAAAGGTTACATCATTTCCTCAGGACGTTGTTTATCCTCCTGAAAGCATATCATTACCCCAGAACGTTGTTTATCCTTCTGAAAGCATATCATTACCTCAGGACGTTGTTTATCCTCCTGAAAGCTATCATTATATCTTCATATTTTGGACTGCTTTATCCTCCAAGAAATGTGTTTGAAGAACTTTTCTCCAAGTGGCATCTTTAAGCCCACTCAAGCATATACAACTAGTCATCAGTATCATTCTACGCACCGGTGAGTGCAAATTTTTGGGCTTTTTTGTTCAATCCCCTTCAACCTTCCAGGTCACGACTAGGGCTGTGCATGGGTCTTCAAATCCGAGAACCGGTCCGAGAACCGGACCGGTAGAACCGGACCAAAGAACCGTCCAGTATGGCTTTTGGTATGGTAATGGATAAATATAATATCCGTATCCAGCTTGAAGAACTGTATCCAAGTATCCAACGAGTACCCGGTTACTATTAATATAAATTATAAGATTTTATAATTTTCTCATTTTTTTCCTCTCTATTTTCAGACAGCCTTATCTTTCTCTCTCTCTCGCATGGTTCACTCACAGTCTCACTCTCACCTCCCTCAACTATGACTCCATTCCGTTCGTATCTCTCTCCTATGGCTTGCATTGTGTCTGTTGATCATCATTCTAGCATCACTGCTTCAGTATTGTGTTGAGTTTGAGTGGCGATTTTTGATTTGTGACTCTGTGAATCGTGGAAAGCTTCAATATACAACGGTGTAATGTCTTTAAACTCTATCCTGTATATTTTTTCTTATGTTGTTCGATTTCGTTATATAGGTTGCATGTACCATTTTTTTGCCCTAAAATGTTTTGACCTAGAGATGTTCTGATTGGGGTTTCTGATTTTGACCTAGAGATGTTTTATTTAAAGGCTTCAACATAAGTTGATTTTGAGTTTTGACCTAAAATGTTTTGACCTAGGGTTGTTTTGGTTTCTGATTTTGACCTTGAGATATTTTGTTTAAAGGCTTCAACATAAGTTTATTTTGAGTTTTGACCTAAAATAATGTTTTTATTAAAGGGTTCGTGTTATAATATTTGTTGCTGAGGTTGTATGTCTCAAATCTCAATGTTGGCTCAGTTTTGAATTTGTTTAATATTTCATTATTGTTTGATTGATATATATATTTTTTGTGTCATGTCTTATCAAGATTCTTCACTGACTCCTCAAAGCATGGATGATCTGATTGACATTGATATGTTGTTTGCCGGGGGAGAGGAGACAATGGATGGAGGTAATATAGAGATTGGTGAGATGATTGACTTGGAAGCTCCAGGTCCAGTTCCAACAGATGTAACCACTCAATATACATCCACTACGCAAAATGATATTACATCTCAAAACACTAGTACTGCTGATGAGCCAACAACTCAAGTTGACCCAAATCAGAGTTCTCAAAGTCAGGTTAATGCCTATGGTAAAGCCCCTCGTCCCAAGAAATCAGCTGTTCATACTGAGATGTTGCTTGTTGAGATGCCAGATGGTGCAAAGAAATGGAAATGCAAATGGTGCGGTAAGCTTTACACTTATGATTCTAAATGGAAAAGTACTTCAAATGGTAAAAAGCATTTAGAGAATTGCATTCAAAGGAAGTTGAGGTTGAGAGGTAACACTGGTCAAGAGGTTGTACAGTCTAGGTTAAATATAGGTGTAGATAGTACCCCAAGTTTGGCAACTTGGACATATAATCATGCGAGGGTTAGAGAGGTAGCAGCTCATATGATTTTAGGTCATGAATTTCCATTTTCTGTTATGGATGGTGTTATCTTTAATGAGTTTCTTAAAGAAATATATCCATGGTACAAAAAGATTACTAGACAACAGGTTAAGTTGGACTGTGAGACATTTTATGAGGCTGAAAGAGTTAATATGAAAAAGAGTATGTCTTTGGTTAACATGATAAGTCTTACCACTGACCTTTGGTGGTCTGGTGAACAAAAAATTGGTTATATGACTGTTACTGGTCATTTCATTGATACAAAATGGCAGCTTCACAAAAGAGTTTTATCTTTTAAGAATGTGCCACCACCACATTCTGGTGAGGTTTTGTGTAGGGAATTGATAAAGGTGATGGATGATTGGGGCATAAGGGATAAAGTGGTTTCAATTTCAGTTGACAATGCTAGTGCCAATGATAACTGTATTGCTAGATTGAAAAGAGATTATTCTGGTAGGAGAAATCTTCCATTGGATGGTAAACTTTTTCATGTGAGATGTTGTGCACACATATTAAATTTATTGGTTCAAGATGGTCTAGATATGATTAAGGTGACTGTTGATAAGATTAGGAGTGGGGTGAAGTACTTGCTGAATTCTGAAACTAGATGCAAGGCATTCAAAAAATTTGTGGATGAGTTGCAACTTGATGGCAGAATGCAAGTCTTGGATACTAAGACAAGGTGGAACTCAACTTGGTTGATGTTGTCCACTGCATATCACTACAGAGAAGTCTGGCCCAGATATGCTGAAGAAAATGGTGCATTTTTGCATTTTTTGCCTGATTTGAATGATTGGGAAGATGTTCGTGATATTTGCAAGTTCTTGGAGGTTTTTGCTGATGTGACATCCATTATCAGTGGTACCTCTTACCCTACTGCTAACTTGTTTTTGGCTGAGCTTTACAGGGTTAAGGTTTTACTTGATGATCCCTCATCCATCTCAGCTAATCCTCAGCTGCAGGCCCTTGCTAATGAGATGAAGATGAAGTATGAAAAGTATTGGTCAGAGTCTAACACACTGATATCAATTGGGGCAGTCCTGGATCCAAGGTATGTACAACTTACAAGTAGATAGTTATTTAAGTTGCCATGCATTATACACATAGGTAGAAACTATTCTGCTTGGAATGTTACCAATGATGATTATTTATGGAATAATTCTATAATGATGCCAATGATGATTGTTAAAATCTGAGGTTTTACCTTCTGAAATTTATTTTGGATTATTTGTGCCATGTGTTGGAAAAAACCAGAAATGGAGTGGTGAAAAACAGTGTGTTTGGGAAAGATGAAGATGATTATGTGATTAGAGAGAGATAGAGATATAGAGAAAGATTGAGAGAATTGAATCATATGGCATTAACTATTCAACTATGACATACAATGTCTATTTATAGGGTACAAATTGGAACCACAAACAGACCCAAGAATTGTAAGAAACTAAATTCTGCAGTTAAACTATTTTGGACACTTTTTCTACTATACTTCCACTGGTGGAAGTTTTATTCAAAAACTGCCTTTTTCGTATTTGGACACTTTTTCTACTATACTTCCACTGGTGGAAGTTTTATTCAAAAACTGCCTTTTTCGTATTTGGACACTTTTTCTACTATACTTCCACTGGTGGAAGTTTTATTCAAAAACTGCCTTTTTCGTATTTGGACACTTTTTCTACTATACTTCCACTGGTGGAAGTTTTATTCAAAAACTGCCTTTTTCGTATTTGGACACTTTTTCTACTATACTTCCACTGGTGGAAGTTTTATTCAAAAACTGCCTTTTTCGTATTTGGACACTTTTTCTACTATACTTCCACTGGTGGAAGTTTTATTCAAAAACTGCCTTTTTCGTATTTCTCTGCTTTTCACTTGCTCTATCAAGCATTTGAATTATTAAGGACTTCCAATACCATGTACAAAGAAACTGAAATTTATTTTTGATATTAATTATGGATTAATTTTGTAATGTTGACAATGATGATTATTTATGGAATAATTCAGTAATGATGCCAATGATGATTGTTAAAATCTGAGGTTTAGCTATGTTGCTTCTGATAAGTGCTTCTTATTCTGATGATTGCTGATAAAGAGGTTTTGCTATGTTACCTGCCAATGATGACTGCCAATTTGTCTGAGGCCTCTGCTTCTGAGTTTTAATTTTGATATTGACCTTATGAGTTCTGATTCTGATACTGATCTTATGAGTTCTGATTCTGAGTTGTGTGACTTAATTGATGCCTTGGATTAAATTATGTTGCCCAGCCTTTCTGAGATGTGATTTAATTGTGTCTATGGCCAATTCAGTTACCACATATTTACTTTAGTTGCCAATGATGAAAGTCTATCTGAGGCAAATAGACTTTATATAATTAGACTCTGAAAATAATTTATGCAATTATGTATTAATGATTATAAGTTGGTTGACACATCCTTGTTCAATTAGGTATAAAATGATCTTCATCAAATGGGTATATCCCTTCTTGTATCCAAATTCTACTCAAGCCACTACCTATGAACAAGAGTTGGCAACCAACTTAAAATCACTCTTCCAATTGTATCAAGATACCTTTGGAACAAATGATGAGACTGTACCTGTATCTGATGTAGGATGTAGTTCTGGTTTGGGTAGAAGGAGTTTTGAAATGTTTTTAGAAACTGTTGTTGGTAATACAAATTCAAAAACTGATCTTGAATTATATCTTGAGGAGCCTCCTTTGAAGGTTCCTCCTTCATCTAAGTTTGATGTTTTAACATGGTGGATGGGGAATGAGGCTAAATATCCTGTTCTTAGTAAGCTAGCTAAAGATATCCTAACTGTTCCGGTTACAACTGTTGCTTCTGAAGCAACCTTTAGTGCTGGTAAAAGGATTATTGATCCGAAACGGGCTTCTATGAAAACTAAGACGGTTGAGATGGTACTTTGTGGGGGAGATTGGGTGAAAGAAAAATATGGAATTAAGAAGGGATGCACTGCCAGTATAGTAAGTATCTTTTGCAAATGATATATTATAGTTCAATATTTATTGAGTTTATGTTTTTCCATTTAACTTATGCTTTGATTGATGTAGCTTGAAGAACCACAGGATGAACCTTTAGCATTTCATTTTGGTGAGGATACGGGTGCCGCTTCGTCGACGCGAGCAACTTTGCAAAGCCAATGATGATTTTGTTCTGAGGCTAATCATATGTAATTATTTTATTTTGTTGTAATTGAAAAAATAAGTTTCTTAACTTATGTTTAAACAAGATAATTTTGAACATGTTTTTTGAACATGTTTCTTAACTTAGGGGACAATATTTAGAAATATGTTATGAATTATGATATGTGATATTTTGATCACAAGGTTCACAAGCTTAAATTTAAAATTTTAATCATAATATTTTGATATGTGCTTTTTTTTAATTAAAATTTAAGTTTCAGCATTTAAAAAATTAAATTTAAATTTTGGATAAAAAAATTATCCATCACTGTAGCGGTCCGGTTCTGGATGAACCGAAAAAACTGGACCGGTTTTGGGTAAAAAAATTAACCATCACTGTAGCGGTCCGATTCCGGTCGAACCGATAGGATTTTCGGTCCAATTTTCGGATCCCCTTCTACCCGGACCGGTCCGGACCGAAAACAGGCCTAGTCACGACTGGCACATATACCAATCTAACCCCTCAGGTTTCAGAAAATTGAACAGGGGCAGCTGTTGCACCCCAAAATTTGCCCTCACAATACAAGACTTTGTGTGCTTATAAGGTTCACAAGGTTCACAAGGCCTTTCATGAGGTTCATGAAGTTTACAAGACACTTTATGAGGTTCATAAGGTTCACAAGACCTTTCATGAGGTTCATGAAGTTTACAAGACACTTTATGAGGTTCACAAGGTTCACAAGACCTTTCATGAGGTTCATGAAGTTTACAAGACACTTTATGAGGTTCACAAGGTTCACAAGACCTTTCATGAGGTTCACAATACATCTTATGAGGTTCACAAGGTTCACAAAGTTCATCATTGGTAAGAAGATTTGACAATTCCCTCAGACAATGCATCCTCCTAAGCAGTGCATCCAAAACTAGGGTTTTGACTTTAATCAGGCTAAATGGACTTCCAAGACTTCAAGTGAGCTTCATAACATCTTATATGTGTTTAAGAATCCCCATGACAAGTTTCAAGACTTTTCTCAAAGGTTTGCTCAATCAGATGATCAGATAAGTCAAAATCAGTCAAAGCAGTTAAAAAGTCAAACTGAGGTCAACTGTGGTCAAACCAAAGTCAAACTTCATGATTTTTTGCCAACATCAAGTATATGAAGTAAAATTCATCATTTGATCAAGGGTTGATCATGATTCATCAAGGAGATTTCAGATCATCAAGAATCAGGAGTTTCTAAATTAGGGTTTCCTCAGGAAAAGTCAACTAAACTTTGACCAGCCATAACTTTCACATGCTTCATCACCAAGTTTCCATCCAAATCTCATCTTGAAGGAAATTGAATTCTCTACAACTTTGTGTCTCACAAGCCAAGCCCAAAAATGCTTCATTTGGAAGGTATGAGCTAAGACATTATAGGTCCTTTTGAAAGTCAACAAAAAGTCAACAACTTCAAGAGAGCATAACTTGAAAATGGTAAATGATATGAACATGAAACCAGTAGGGTTGGTTAGAGGACTCTTCAAGCTTTCCAAAATGTCCAAGAACACCCTCATAGCATTAAAATTGAAGGATGTGTGCCCTTGCAAAGTTGAGAAATTTTAGGGAAGTTTATGAAGCAAATGGAGGTTTAAAACCAAATTTTGCTAAATGGGCTGAACTTTTGATGACCCAAAGTGATCCATGACATCATGCACGAAAATTATTTGATATTTTCATAATTTTTATTTTATTTAATTTATTTATTATGATTTTTTATACTAAAAATCATTTTAAATTTAAATGAAATATCAAGTGTGAAGATTTAAAATTATTTTTTGTTCTAGAAGGTCATGAATTCAATATGGATCAGAATGATACAAAAATAATGGTAATTGGCTTGAAATAGAAAGGCTTAATTCTCAAATATTTGAAGTTTAAAGCTTGATCTTTTTCAATCAATTCCTTCACACAACAATCATTTGTTTTGACCTAAAATCATCACACTATAAGTACATAACACAACCCTACTCATTGCACACGAAATTCAGCCTCCAAGAGTAAGTTCAAGTTTTCAAAAAACCCCACCAAAACTCAAATTTGGTTTCCATACTACAAGGCATTTGAAGGTATTTTAAGGACATGAGAATGATCCCTGGACTTCACTGATCATGTACCAAGGCTCATATGCATCCATAACCTCATGAACATCTCAAACCGAATCCAAATATTGACATCTTTATGATTTTTTCGTTCTTATATACATGTAATATAAATTGAATTTGATTATGGATTTGTGTTTGTGATAAGCTTGTGAATGTTTCTGGACAATTCAATTTGGTTTTCGATGCAGGATTAAAGAATTACCATGGCTAGGGTTTCGGCCATGGGATTGGGGTTTTGTATTAAACCTAATATAAATAAGTTCTAAGAACATAGAACAATTCCATGGACCTTGGGGATCACAACGCACCAATTATTTTCAAGAAATTTTACTGTTTTAATGCTCTACCAATTTCGTAGGTTCCTGGTTTTAAAAATTCGCAGGAAATATGGTAGCAAAATCCATAGAAAATTTCGCAGGTCTGGAGCTAGGAGATGAAGTTTCGCGCGTCTGGAAATTCAAATAATTGATAATATATTTTATGAATTGGTTTCTGTTTTGTTTCACAGTTGGTGGCTGGCTCAGTTGGCTAGAGGACGCGCATATAAGGCTTAGGTCCAGGGATCGAATCCTGGCCTCAGCAAATTTTTCTCATTTTTCCAGTTTAATAATGAAACTTAATATATTATGAACTATAGTCACTATTATAACAGATGCGCCCTCCCGGCTGGAATGGTTAATGTGTTTGTGTGATGTTTGAAGGTCCTGGGTTCGATCCCCCCAGACATTTTGTTTCGTTTTCTTTTTCTTTGATTTTTCAGGAACCAACAACAAAACCAATTGGGTCTCTCTCTTTGTCACCTGCGCGCGCTGGCCCAGTGGCTAGTCTTGCTGGCTTGAGTTCTTGAAAGCAAGAGGGGCTGGGTTCAATTCCCAGCCAAGGTAAGTTCTCTTTTTCTTTTTTTTTCTATTATTTGTTTTACTTGTTTATTATTAGTTTAAATTAAAACTATAATCTTAATTCACTAAATCCTAATATATTTCATAAATCAATATAAATCCTAAAATATTTTTTCTAAAACCTAATTGTAAATATTATTTATTTATTTATTTTAATTCTTGCATATATTTTAATAAATCTTAATATTTTTTAAATCAAACCCTAATTTGCTTCTATTAAAAATATAATTTTGTAAATATAATGGTATGATTATAATTAATTCTATTTTATTTAATCATGTATATTTTAATATTTGTTAATAAATATGTTTAAAATTAAAATTCTTAATTTAATTTTGTTAATATGATAACATGACATAATTTGTTTATAATTTAATTTTGTATGTAAATAATTTTTATTATATGTTTAAAAATTGCTAATTTAATTTTTGTAATTATAATTTTATAATATTTTCATAATTAACTTAATTTTTATAATTTGCACATAACTTAAAACTTTATAATAATTAGTATAATTGTTTATATTTAATATTAAATAATAATTGTTTATAAAATTGAACTTTTAATTATTATAAGATTCTTGTTTATTTCATTATTATTATTAATTATATTCTTATGATATTTATTTATTACTAACCCCATTTATCTTTAAATTGTTATTATTATTATTTTCACTAACCCAATTATAATTATTTATTTATTTTGCTTATTATATTTAATTTTACTTAATTATTATTATGTAATTGTTCCTTGGTGTAATATTTATTAATAATGTTTATTATTTATATTTTATGCTATGGTTAGTAAATAGGGAGTGCAAAAACATACTTGTAATATAAAATTAATTTAGCTCACTAATTTAAAGATAAATATTGAAATTATACACTCACACACGTAAGTCGATCTTTGATCGCCATCTCACTTCCTTAGGGATACCTCTCAAGTTGCCTATTACAAAAGGTCAAGTAGGGTGTATAAAGCAAAGTCCCTAATCTCACATCATCTAGTCCCTTTAACAGATAAAAGATCAAGTCCCTTTCGAATGTTGCCTTCGTAATGATCTTGTCCCTTTCGAATGAAGATGATAAGTCCCTTCGAATTGCTTATACACCCCACAGTTGCCTAAATAACAGATGACCCTTCACTTGTCCCATACATCCAAGGTAATGACTACCTATTCCTTAATAATAGGGATAGTCTTACCATTTAAAGGATTCAAGAACAGAAAAGACTTAAACTTAGGGTAGGTTCCTCTTAGATACTTGCTCACTCTTCAAAACATTTCAAACACTTCATACATTTCAAACAAATTTTCAAAACAAAGGTTTTATACGCATCCGTACATGGATCTTTATAAAACATTTAAGAAAATTTTTATTCACACACTTCACATTTCAAAAACATTTTAAAGTGAGCTAAGTAACTAAGAGCCCATGGATAACCATGGATGTAAAGGGTGCTAACACCTTCCCTTTACATAACCTACCCCCCGGACCCAAAAATATTTTAAAAAGGTCTTTCCTGTTCTTTTATGCCTTTCCTTTGGATAAAATAAAAGTCGGTGGCGACTCTTGCTATCCGCAACATAACTCAAGTCAGTTCTCCCACCGTGTTACACATACCAACCCATAAAGCAATTGCTCGCGAGGCCAGACATAGTCGGGCGAATGTTAAAATGGTCGTTGGAATTGTCCAAATTCGATATCAGGTTTGAAGGGAGACAAGCTCTCAAAGCTCAAACGCTAGCCGACTTTGTGGCAGAACTCACTTTCACCGAGCAAGAGTCGAAATCCCCGTCCAAGTGGACCATCTTCGTAGATGGGGCGTCCGGCCCGACAGGTAGTGGAGCCGGGATAATTCTGGAAAACGAGGAAGGAAACATCATCGAAGTATCTTTGACTTTGTCCTTCCCCACATCTAACAACCAGGCAGAATACGAAGCCTTCCTGGCCGGTCTGATACTCGCAAACGACCTGGAGGGGGAAGAAATCGTAATATGCACGGATTCCTAATTGGTCGCCAACGAAGTCCGAGGGGATTTCCAGGCCAAAAACGACAATATGGCTGAATATTTGGCCCTTGTCAGGAACAATCTGAAACGATTCACGAGCGTAGAAGTAAGACACGTCCCGCGGGAAAATAACACCCGAGCTGATATCCTTTCCAAACTGGCAAGCACCAAAGGAAAACGAAGCAACAAGTCTGTCATATAAGAAGTGCTCCCCCGACCAAGCATCGGACAATCTTCTACCCATTTAGATGTTAACCTCGTGGGTGACGCCAACTACTGGATGACCCCAATATTTAATTACTTGACCAAGGACGAGTTACCAACAGACCCAAAAGCGGCCAGTATCGTGCGTCGGAGGTCCTGCTCGTATACTTTGGTCAGTGGGCGTATGTATCACCGAGGCTTCTCCACACCTCTCCTCGGATGTGCCGAGGAAGAAAACATCCCACACGTACTAAGGGAAGTCCATGAAGGAATCAACGCACAACATCCGGGCGGACGATCGCTAGCCCGAAAGATCCTCCGGGCAGGATATTATTGGCTGACACTCCAGAACGACGCGAAAGAGCACATAAAAAGATACAAAAAATGCCAACGACATGGGGAAGTGCACGTGGAGCCCCTACCGATCTAAAATCGCTATCTTCCCCATGGCCATTAGCATGGTAGGAGATGGACATCTTAGGGCCATTCATCGTCGGATCCGGCAGAATAAGTACCTCATCGTAGGTGTCGATTATTTCACCAAATGGATAGAGGCAGAGGCCTTAGCCAAGATAACTGCACTTAACATACTACGTTTCTTTAAGAGGAGCATTCTCGCTCGGTTCGGAGTACCGCTCGCCATTGTAACAGATAACGGGACCCAATTCACCGATAGACATTTCCAGGAATTCGTCGCTTCGGTGGGAACAAAACAACACTTCGCTTCAGTTGAGCACCCCAAACTAACGAGCATGAGGAAGCCGCAAATAGGGTAATCCTAATAGGTCTAAAGCAAAGACTTGATGAGCACAAGAAACACTAGGTCGAGGAACTACACAGTGTACTTTGGGCATACATGTCCACTCCACACTCGAAGACTGGTGAAACTCCATTCCGATTGGCTTATGGGACCGAAGCGATAATTCCCATAGAAATGCACGTCCGATCCAGACGAACGGAGTCTCCGATGGACCAGGACACCAACTCTGAGGCACTGAGAGAAGAGCTTGATCTGGTCGAAGAAATCCGATCAGAAGCTGCTCTTCGAGAAGCCACTCTTAAACAAAAAATAGCAGCTAGACATGACTCTAAAGTCATACGATGATCATTCTAAGTGGGCAGTCTTGTTCTAAGAAGAAATCAAAGAGATTCCCGTGAAGGAAAACTGACGCCAAACTGGGAAGGCCCGTATCATGTCCGGGCAAAGACCGAAAACGGGCCTACTACTTAGAAAATCTTCACGGGGAAGGGCTCGCTCGGCCGTGGAATGCCGAGAAGCTCAAACAATATTATAGTTAATTACAAAGTCACCTTGCTCGGCTACCAAGCACAGCAGCCCAAATAACATGATTATCAGGATATTCTTCGGGAAGAAGAGGATGACTGTTGCACGGGCGGATACTCAACCGAGTCCGACGTCGCCTATGTACCACGACCAAGCAGAACCCCAGCTCGCGATGGGAAGTTCAAGCCTCGGGACCCGAGTCATTATCCTTGCCCAGGCACCGATCAGGAGCCAGCCTCCAACATCTGATCAGTCCCCCTAACCGACGGATTACAAACACATACCCCGTATTTGCCCAATTACATCAAACACTTAACACTTATAGAAACATAAAAGGAAGGAAGTCCTCCGAAGGACACACAGTTACGAATACATGTAAATAAAAACATTATAAAGTAACAAACGACCACCAAGGTCAGACTATTTTATCAAAAGGTTACGACCCCGAAGGGCCGACTTGTTCAAGATTACATTCAAAGGGGACCGCGTCCCCGAGCAAAACAAAAACATAATAAATTACAAGTTACGGCACGTAGGCCATACTAGTTTCCCTCCCTTTCTAGGGCATCAGGTTGACCTTCACTCTGGGGCAGCTGCGTCTCAGGTTGTTCAGGCTGAGCAATACCCCCAGGCTGAGAGTCTTCCACGACCAAATCCGCAGGGACCACTATCTGACCGTTTTCAACTTTGTAAAGATAGCTAATGCGGCCGGTGTCTAGGACCAGGTCGGGATGTAGGGCTTGTATCTGATACACAACATTTTGGAAACTTAGCTCAGTCGACGAGTTCAGATCTTCCATATCCTGGTCAATCCGAGCGAGAAACTGGGCCTTAGTAACCAAATCATTGGTATCAGCTTCTTCATCATTCTTCGGGAAAAAGGCGTCCTTCATCTTTTTATTTTGGTCCAAGACCCTCCTTTTGTCGACCTCCAGCTTGGCAATAATGTTCGCCTGCTCAGTCAACTCCATAGCAGAGGCAACAACTTCCTCAGAGGCCTTGGTCAGCTTTTCTTCAGCAGCAGCCAGGAGCTCTTTCAACTTTATCACCTCCCTTTCCTTCCCGGGATTTCCTTCGGCCGCCAGCCAAGCCATGGATAACACCCGCATGACCGCACTCGTGTCCTGTGCTAGAGACAAACGCCGGGCAGGGCGATCCATCCCCTTGACAAACAAGGAGTTCGCCCGATCGACCTTCATGCTTGTCCCTTCGAAGAAATTCCGCTTCACAAAGCAGGGCGGCAACACGTACTTCGGTTTGGGAGGAGCGTTGACCGTCAAATCCACGGTCGCTGCAGATTTGTGCCTCTTCATGTGCGAGCCAGTGGACGCACTGGGAGACCCTTGGACTAGGGGACCCGACCCTGAGCCGCTCGTTTTGGTCAGCTTGGTTTGAACAATCCTCGACCTCTTTTTCTGGTTTTGGCGTAGCTGTTCCTGGATTTTATCTAGAGGATTCACCATAGAGCCTGCAAAGAAAAGAGACCAAATTAGTCACGAGCGTCAAGATTATCAAAACAGAATAACAAACAGAAATAAAAGCAAATACCAAAGAACTCGGACACTTCTTGCCCAGTATTACACGCAAGGAGGTCTGTGACGTCTATCAAAGGACGCTCCATTGCCTCTCCCCCGTCCTGGTCCAACATTATCTTACCCTCCACGTCCAGTAGAGGGGTCGGAGTAAAAGAAGCCACCAGCTTCCGAAACTCTTCGAAGATAGTTGCATCGTCCTCGTTCAGGAAATCCCCTACTTGGACGAACTCACTAATTGGGCGCCCATAATCTGAGTAACACCATGAGAAGGGAAACATCCAGAGCCTCCTGGGAATCGTCTGCCCTTGATCGTCCAGTCTGGGCTCGTCATTTTCATCAGTATCTACCCCCATAAAACTAAGTGCTCTCACGGCTTCCTCGCTCGCCGACTTTACCAGAAAATAGTCGGTCTTGAAAGCCCGGATAGATTCCGAGTGAGCCTTGAATATCTTGATTCGTTGCTTGAATGAGATGAAACCCTTTCGGTCGGTTCCCTGTCCTACCTGGCCCTGCATCGAGAACAATAGGAAGAACAGAGGGAGCGTGGCCCATACGCCCAGATGATCGCACGTCACCTCGAACGCTTTCAGGAACGCGTAAGAGTTGGGATGCAGCTGAGACGGTGCTACACCCAGATGTCCGAGCACAGCACAAACCAGATCACTGAAAGTCAATGTTACCCCTAGAGTCGAGGTCGCGTACTCATACATTGAGAATTTTCGACCGCCATAATCTGAGAATATCCGATCATCATCCCCCGGGCAGGTGACGACCCAATCCTCAGGATCACCAACAATGGGAAAAGGCTCCGCATGAGGTCTTGAAAAGGACGACACCTTGTCAAGTAGGTCCTCCACTACCCATTTCTCGGGCGCGATTACTTTGTCCTCACCCTGAGGAGTACCGGTTGCTTCTCCAGAGTCAGGGGCCACATCCTCCGCCATGATCGCGTCAGATTCATCCGACAAGCTTCCAGAGTCGGAAGGAACTAATGCCGAAGAACCAGAATCTTCCGAGGACACCTCCTCCGAGGAAATCTCGAACGGGTCGATAAGCGCAGTTTCACCTGAAAAGCAGATGAAAGGCGTCAGTGAATTCGATTAGAATATCAAATCCACCCTTCCACCGCTCGACAAGTGAAAGGGAGCGTGTCGACCCAGGAATAAGATCCTAGGCCAAAGCCCTCGGTTAACCATCGCTCAAGGCGATGGTCAGCGCCCGACGACAACAATGGTATGTTCAAGTCCTAGCTACTTATCAGGTCCCAGATCAAGGTCGACCGGGACCATCGTCGACCACAAATTAGAGTTTGCAATCGACGAGCAACGATAACAGAAGGCCTATAATCTACTTATTCTAGTCTAAACTACCGGAAAATCTATCCTAAACTGCATGCATTGCTAAGATATCAAACCTATGGCTATGAAAGACGCGAAAAGGGCCATACCTTGAGCTTGAGAAGCCATTGAAGAATAATTTGACTTGAAAATGCGGTGGTCGGTATGTTGATACGGTGGTCGACAGCTGAGAATTGTCGTCTGAGGTTCGAGCAATGTGGCAGAGAGGGAGACGAAGCGAAAAAGCATACAAAATACTCTGGGTTCCTATTTATAGGGAAGGGAGCACGTGCAGAGATGCATGACCTCTATCCCTAGGAAATGATTACCTACACTATAGCCCATATGCTAGATGTCAGAACATTGAATAGGCGCGAATTCCCAAACACGTCAACTTTTCGTTTCATCTCCCTCCTTCATCGAACGACCGAATAATTGCCCGTCTGTCGTGCGTCATCAAACGATCATTTTCTGGTCAACGCAAGAAAATCACCAGATATAATGTGTGCACCTTGGACAGAAGGCCATCATTAAGTTGTCGCCCCTTCCTAGAAGCAACGACTTGGGGGGCTCCTGTTCCGGTCAGGCCCAACTTCCAGAGTTGGGCTAGACAAATTAGCGGCCCAACATGCTCTTCGTCGAGCATCACGCTCAGGAGGATGGTCTGCGTCGCCCAAGGTTTAACTGGTCGGAATAAGGTCCCCTAACGGCTAGTTCTGACCGTTACCTATTCATACGGGTTCCACGATCCACGCTCAACGGTTTAAACCAATAACCATCCACCAATGACAGTATATAAACCCTCTCACACGAGAGGGTCAGGTATTCAATTCTCTCACCTTTAATCTCGTACTTGCACACTCTTTGCTCAGTCTCTTACTTTAGCATCGGAGTACCTTGCAGGTACATCCCCCTCCTCTCCTCATCAACCGTCCTTCAACAACGCTCGTCGCCGGCCATATCAGATCCTGATCTCCAGGTACGATCAGGTATATTTTGTGTACTTCACATATAATTGCAGGTAAATTTTTTTGGAAGGGGTGAAAGGTGAAGGAAGCAATTTTATTTTTAAGAAAATAACTAACGCGAAAGTTGAAAAATATGAGGTAAGATAGAGTGTTGAAATGTACATGTGTTCTCAACTTTGTTTTTATCAAATCTGAATTATATATCATATCTAACCGTATAATTTAAAGGTATCAGTAGTGAGGGATTTAATTAAATCCTCACTCTAGACATCACCCATAACCTTAATATATTTTATTCCTAAATATATTCTTAAAATAAAATGATAAAAGAAGTTTGTAAGAAATTAGTTATAAAAATGTTCATGATTAAAAAAAGATAAAAAGCTTTATAAAAAAACACCCAAGATTGGATCATATACCCCTACACTTTGACCTATACCCCTACAAAAATTTTAAAATGCCAAATATAACCTTGATATTATTTTATTATATTAATTTTTACCATTCATGTCAGACCATCGGTGTTCCGAAAAATTTACCCAAAAATCCACGTTCCGGAAGACTATAGATATGACTTCCGGTATGTTTTTTTCTAAACCAGAAGACTTAGGGAAAGTGTTCTGGTTTAGTAAGTTTTGATCACCGAAAGACTTAGGGGAAGTGTTCCGATTCGGAACAGAACCAATAAGACTTCCGGTTGCAAAGTTTCCATGTACCGGAACACTTCAGGTAAGAGTTCTGGTTTGTATTATATACACTACCGCAACCGGAAGACTTACTTGAAGTGTTCCGTTTTTTTTTTTAATTTTTTTTAATTTTTTAATTTTCTTTATAATTTGTTATTAAAAATATTTTTATTGTGCAGGTGCGGAAATAGCTATATACGAAAAAGAACTGATATATGTGAATACATCATATGTTTTTACAACGTCAGAAAGATTTGGTACACGAGAGGAAGTGATAAGATGAGTTAAAGACACCGGATTAAAGTGACAGTTATCATCACTCGTTCAGATACACAAACAGGCAAGAGAGGAAGAAGTAACAAAATAATATTTGGTTGTGATAAAGGGGGAAAATACAAGGATATTCATAGTGGAATCGAAAATGCGACGAAAAAATGTGGATGCCCATTTAAGATCAGGTCGACTCCGGCGAAATATGGATCTGGATGGAAGATTGATGTAAAATGCGGGGTTCATAACCATGATTTACCTGATAGATTATAAGGTCACTCATTTGTTGGTAGGTTGACAATGCCTCTGAAGCAACATGTTGCTGATTTAACAAAGAGAAAGGTTGCACCTAGAAATATATTGTATTCCTTGCACGAGCAAGATCCAAATTGTGTCACTTGGATCACACAAATATACAAACAGAAGAGTATGATAGAAAAAGAGATAAGAGGTCCTAGAAGTGAGATACAACATTTGTTTAAGCTTATCGAGACTGCAGGTTATGTTTATTGGAGTAGAAAAAGAGACGACTCTGAAGTTATTAAAGATATATTTTGGACTCATCCAGATTCAGTTAAGTTGTTGAACATTTTTCCTATTGTGTTAGTTATGGATAGCACTTACAAGACAACCAAATATAGGCAACATTTGTTTGAAATTGTTGGCATGACATCAATCAAGTTGACTTTTGTTGTCGCATTTGCGTATATTGAGTCTGAGCAGACTGAGACTTTTTGTTGGGTGTTAGATAAGCTTAAACAATTGTTTGTAAAGAAATATTTGTTTCCACAAGTGATGATGACATATAGAGATCTTGCTTTGATGAAAGCTATTGAGAGTGTGTTTCCAAGGACAAATAATTTTCTATGTCAGTTTCACATAAACAAAAATGTTGGTGCAAAAAGGAAACTATTAGTGGCTCGTGATATACAAAAGTCAATTGGCAAATTATGGACGGATGTTGTATGGGCTAGTGATGAGGTTGAGTATGCTCAACATTTAAAAGAACTTGAGCAGACGTGTGTTGATTTTCCTAGATTTTTTGAGTATGTGAACGACACATGGTTGACACCACATATACAAAGATTTGTTTGCGCATGGATTAATCGAGTCCTACATATGGGTAACACGACGACTAATCGGTATGTTTTGTTTTAGATCCCAAAATTTAATTATTGCACATTTTGTATTTTTCTTAATTATTTTAAATATGTATTATTTTAGGGTTGAGTTTGCTCACTGGAAATTGAGGTAGATGTTGGGTAACAATATTGGTGACATGGTCAAATGTTGGGAGGCCATGAATGACAACTTAAAGATACAAATTGGCAACATTAGAGCTACTTTTCAAAAGAGTGTCTATGATGTTACACATGCATATTTAAGTCCATTTTACACATATTTACGTACTTCAGTGTCGCGAGTTGCATTGAGGCGCATTGTTGAAGAGTTAACAAGAATTGATTATGTTGGAACGAACAAGGATAAATGTCGTTGTACTCTTAGAGCAACATATGGATTACCTTACGCGTGTGAGTTGGCAGGGTATAGAATTAGTGGTATTCCGATACCAATTGACATTGTGCATGTTCATTGGAGAAAACTAAGCATGGAAATTAAGTTGGAAGAAAACTTAGATGAGGAATCAGAGGTGGGTATGGAATGTGCAATGGATGAGTTATGAAAAAGGTATAGGTCACAAGATGTTGTTGGAAGAAGGGCATTACAAAGTATGGTTTATGAACTTGCATTCCCCACAACGACTTCTTTGTTATCACCACCTGAAAAAACAAAAACAAAAGGTGGAGTCAAGAAGAAAGACAAAAAACCTATTGGGTATGATGTTTATAGAGACCCTTCGTATCATAAGTATGTTGATCAAGCATATCAATCTTCACAAAGACAATCTCAACCATCACAAAATTAAAAGAAGAAATCTCAACCATCACAATCTGTGAAAAAGAAGTTGAAATTATCACAATCTTCACAATCATCTAAGTGGTTCATCCTTCAATTTCCTAATCATATTAGGTCATTTATTGATGATGTAGTCAATGTATTGTCAAATGGTAATTGTGGATTTAGAGTCATTGCTTCATTGCGGGTTATGGTGAAGATGGTTGGCCAATGGTTCGCCGAGACTTGGAGTTGGAAATTATACATAATGAAATATCAACTTTATATGCCAATTTATTTGCTGATCGGTTAGCCGAAGTGAGAGATTCTTTGAGGATAGAGGGAAATGGTTCTCAACAACCAAATAAATGGTTGACTCTACCAGACACGGGTTACGTGATTGCGAATCGGTATAATGTGGTACTTGTCTGTTTAGGATTTGAATGTTTGACTTTCTTCCCTATGACAACTACATTTTCACCGAATGTCTCATTTTATTGCATTGGATTTGTAAACTCAAATCATTGGATTCAGGTAAACATTGTTATAATTGGATATTTTTAGTAAATGTTTTGATTAATGTTAAATAATTTTTTGTTTATTTTTATATCCAGGTTAACATGAAAGAAGGATTTCCATTGCCACCAGTGACAACAGATTGGAATAACTTATGTTATCCAACAGCAACATCGTGGATGTTAGGATTTACAGGACGTCTCCTACATTGGCAATAACTTACGCCTATATTACCAACACATTATGAATTATAAACTATCTTATTCATTTTAATTCATGAATTATATTATATGTTTGCAACACATTATGAATATTAATATATGTAATTCAATTTTAATTTCAATTTTTAAGTCTAAAAATTCTCAATAATATATAACATAAATAACATTCTACATATAAGTACAAAAGTTAATACATTAACATAAACATAACTATAAATCATTGTGAACGAGCAATACATAAAGCTTCAAACAGATCAGCAAATTGTGGTTCATCCTCTTCAGCCGCACTCTGTTGAAGGTAATGATGAATCAATATAGACACACGACCTCAGCAAGGATCAGATGGTCCCACATCGTACTCAGGAACAAATGTAACTCTCAGCTCATCATGGCTATATGGTACCAATCGAGGATGCGAAACACGATAATACCACTTGAGATATCCATCACCTGTCTCAAATGGGATAGTGGCCAGTGTTGTCAGACGAATCACCTGCCCAACACTCTGAATGTAGCTAATCCACTCAACATTGATATCACCAGCCATCGTATAATTAATAAGTACAGGTGGAATATACTGACGGTATCCAAAATTTCGAAGACACATATCAGGCATATATGGAACAATAATGTCACCCCACCTCAAACATCTCATGTATAGAGAAATATCATCAAATAGACGGTGAACTCTATGATCCTCGAATGGCCGCCATATGACATCGGTAAGTGTCAGCTCATCCAGAGCAGGTCGCAACTCATCCACCTTTAACACACCTTGTTTGGATGTCCATCTCATCGCTCGCGGGAGACCACAATTATTAGCAGGTATCCAATTCTCTCCTTTTTTCCAAGTGTTGGAAAATATTCATGGATTCGGTACTGTTAAAAAAATATAACATAATAATTAAGTATAGCATAATGAACATAATAAAATTAACATTAGACTTAAAAAAAATATTATAACATAATAATTAAGTATAACATAATGAACATAATAAAATTAACATTAGACTTAAAATAAAAATATATACTTGTAAGAGAGTCGGGTAACCACCGAGCTGTTTACAACTGAACATGGACGCATCTCCAAGATACCTATACAAGGTCACCAATGCAGCTTCTCCCCAACTATAGCTTGATAACCCATTCAAGTCCCTAAATAGTGTCAGGTTTCGTGCCTCAACAAGTGTAAAGGTCTTATCCGCAAAAATCGTGCAACCCACTAACATCATCAAATAACATTTGGTCGCATATACCCACGATGAAGCAGCTCGATGCTATACGAATCGATCATATAACCACTCCAGCTTGTAGTACGAACCCCTACACTCATGGACTTGGTATAATGCCATTCTCTGTGACACTCCTAGGTAGTCAACCGCTCACTCAATATCTAGGTCTTCACTGATGTGTTGAGGGCTCCAGAATACCCCCTGATGGGCAGGTGAAGCAAACATGCAACGTCATCCAAAGTAATCGTCATTTCACCAAACGACATGTGAAATGAAGATGTCTATAGATGCCACCTCTCAACAAATGCAGAAACCAAGTTTGTATCTATCTTCTTCAAACTGGTTCTCTGTAGGGAAGCTAAACCGGACCTAGATATCAAAGCCTCCATCTCTGGTGGAAGCTGTTGTGGAACCATATGAGTCAGCTTCAATCCATGTCCTGCAACCTTCAACTTCTTCTTCGCACCTCTCTCCTGAAAACAAATAAAATTAAGCAAATTATACAATACAACATTGAAATTTCAATTTTTATTCAATACTAAATAATTATAATTTACTTACCTCACCGAACCATAAACGTCTAGCGACATGATGCTCGTACTTAACCAAAACACTGGTATCGTACGATCCTCCTGGATATCCAACTGGATATGTTGCTGCTGCAGATGTATCAATATGATCTTCTTGTGTCCTTATAGACGTATCACCCCGTCCCATTGATCAAACAGGTATCCCACCATCTCTGCCTCATGTGCGTACCATTGAAAAATAAATTAATAAAATAAATTAATAAAAATAATAATAACAAAATTAATTTAAAAAAATTGAAAACCGGAAGACTTGGATATAAGACTCCCGGTACACATTTTTTCAGAGCCAAACCAGCATAATTCTTGGAAGACTTCCAGAAGACATCTACGCAAAAGAGATAAAACCGGAAGACTTAATGAAAGTATTTCGGTATGCAACACAGACAATGTATAAACCGGATGACTTAAACAAACACTTCCGGTATATTAAAAATAAACCGAATGACTTACTTGTAGTCTTCCGGGAAGATTTTGTGAGAATTCTTTCTACGCCAGCGCTATGAAAAAGTAAAAATGGAAACAAAATTTTCTCTTTTAACTATTTATATGAGGGTATTTTACTCCAAACAATTTTTTTATAGGGGTATAAGTTAAATTGTAGGGGTATATGGTACAATCTTCAAAAAGGCAATGAATAAAAAACAATGATGGAACGAAAATTAAACCTTGTACCCCTACATTTATCCCCCTACCCCTACATAATTTCCAAAATTCCAATTTTTCCCTTTCAATATTTAATTAATTATTTTTAAATTTTACCGCGAAGTCAGAGTAAAAAAATAATATTTTTTGACATTGAACGAGACGAACCAGAAGTACAATGAGTAGGTTATCCGGTTCATAAATTTACAAACCGGAAGTAACCAGGCTAGGTTATCCGGTTCAAAAAATTTCCAAACCGGAAGTAGCACGCTTGTGTTATCTGGTTTTGGAATTTCTTAACCGGAACTAGCTATGCTGGGTTATCCGGTTCGTATATTTTATTTAAAAAATTTTTTATTATAATATTTACAATTTTTTTAGGAGACAAGAATCTGCCTTTGATGATATGCGCGAAGGATGACTCAAAAGTAGATACTACAAAGATATTCTCTACTACACAAAAATTTCCTACAAGAGAAAAGGCGACTCGATGGATCAGGGAGATTGGACTCAGAAATTTTCCCTACATTTTTCCTTTTCGATTTCTTTTTCCAGTTCCCTTTCTCATTCCAGTTCCAATTAGCAGTTCTTTTGTTCAGTAACATCTTATTTCTCACCCTTTGAAACAGACAAACAAGCGTGGATCTCGTCGGGTATGGCGGACGGTCTGGGGTGCTAATACCTTCCCAGATCGTAACTGACTCCCAAACCCAGATCTTTGGTTCGCATGACCTTGTCCTTTCCTTTTCTCTTTGATTTATGCAGCATTACCTTTCCCATTCATTCGGGATAAAAATGTCTGGCTGGCGACTCTACCTTTTTTGTGCCACTTTCGCGTTTGTACTAGGATGAAAATCCCGGGAGCGACACCTAATTATAACTCTTTTCATTCCTTTTAGATGAAGATGACCCAATTTTTTATGCCACGATTTTACTTCATTTTATTTGGATATGGAACACATAGATGAATAGCTAGAAACTTGATTAACCTATAGATAACAATTATCTCTAGACCCGAATCCCTTCATGATCACTACATTCTCTTTATTTGTGACAAGACATTCAAATTTAGTGAAATTGACATTCAATCCTTGATCACACAACTGACTAATGCTAATGAGATTATCAGTTAATCCCTTCACAAGTAAAACACCATCAAGATTTGGAACACCTGAACACTCAAGTTTTCCAACTCATTTGATTTCTCCTTTAGCTCCATCACCAAAAGTCACATAACTGGTAGAGTGAGGTTTGATGTTAACCAACAAATTATTTATTCTAGTCATATGCTTAGAACAACCATTGTCAAAATACCAATCCTCTTTAGCTGATACTCTAAGAGAAGTATGAGTTATCAAGGCAACCTTCTTAGGAAGTCATTGATGTTTCTTGATGATCATGTTTTGCTTAGGTTTGGGATGAGGATTATGATCAGGATATCCATGCAGTCTGTAACAGAAAGGTTTTATGTGACCAAATCTGCCACAATAATGACACATCCATCTTTGATATCTTTTCCTTTGTTGAGTTGATCTTCCTGTACCATGATGTTGAGACATTGGTTTCGACATCTGACTTGAAGTATTATTCTTGAGCTCAGGTTGGCTGCTACTTGAGGGGTTGTTGTTAGTACCATCAAAACATATCCCAGACAGGTCTCCTGCATTTCTTCCAGTCTGAAGAATCTTATCTAGTGTTTCAGATCCCCTATTAAGCATTCTGATGGATTTTGTCATTTGACCAAACTTGGAATTCGTCATGATGACTTTATTATTCAGATTAGATATTGTTGTTATATGCTCTTCCTTTTCAGCCTCCAGTTTTGCTATGATCTTCTTCTACTTTTCTCCTCCTTGAATCACTTATGCACATATTATACATAGTTTTTGATAAGTATCAACAAGTTATTCAAAGGTTAGCTCATCTTCACTAGAGTCATCATCAGACACACATGTCCTTGTCAAAACAGTGATATGTTTAGATGATTCCTCTTCAAAATCACTTTCAAAATCTCCATTAGACCATGAAACAAATATGCCTTTCTTTTGTCTCTTAAGATAAGTAGGTCATTCAGCTCTAATGTGGCCAAACCCTCACAACCATGACATTGAACTCTTTTTCTTTGACTTGAATTTTCTTCAGGCTTTGTCCTTCTGCTAGATTCACTGGATCTATTGATGTCAGATGAGGTGTTCCTGACATTTGGCCTTGAATTCATACTCATACTTTTCATAACCTTGTTGAATTATCTTCCAATCATGGCAATAGCTTCTGTCAGGCTTTCTTCAGTTTCCACTTCACATTCTTCTGCTTCTTCCTCAGTATTTGACACAAGGGTTATGCTTTTATTCTTCTTTTCAGGCTCATCACTGAATCCCATTTCAAATGTTTGAAGGGATCCAATGAGATCTTCAACCTTCATAATGCAGATGTCCTGTGCCTTTTCTATAACAGTCACCTTCATAACAAATCTTTTGGGAAGAGATCTGAGAATTTTCCTCACAAGCTTTTCATCGGACACTTTTTCTCCTAAAGCTCCTGAAGTGTTAGCAATCTCAAGAATATTCATGTAAAAATCATAAATAGTCCCATCCTCTTTCATTCTCAGATTTTCAAATTTAGTAATAAGCATCTGAAGTCTTGACATCTTGACTTTAGAGGTTCCTTCATATGTGGTTTTGAGAATATCCCAAACCTCATTGGCTAGTTCACAATGATAGATCAATCTGAATATATTTCTATCAATTCCATTAAACAAGGCATTTAGGGATTTAGAATTCCCTAGAGCAAACCCACCCCCTCTTTGATCCAAACTTCCTCAGGCTTCAAAGTATTTGATCCATCATTTTCAACAATGATAGGATGTACCCATCCTTTGTCTGTAGCTTTTCATGCCTTCTTGTCCAGAGATTTTAAGAAAGCAACCATACGAGGTTTCCAATAATCATAGTTAGGCTCATCTATAATGGGTGGTCTATTTCCAAATCCTATATCCTTGTCCATATTACCAGAAAATAATGCCCCTAGATCTCACCTAGAAAAACAGGCAGGGTGCCTGCTCTGATGCCAATTGAAATTCTGGCAACAGATATACGATGTCGAATAGGATGTTACGACACTAATATATGACAGGGTTAAAAAATAATGTGAAAAAACAAACACAACAGTAAAGAACACATGGAATTGTTAACCCAGTTCGGTGCAAACACACCTACTATGGGGGCTACCAAGTCAGGAAGGAACTCCATTATCAGTAGTATAATTCAGAGCTAAACCACCCAGTTTACCCTCTTCACTTAATCACTACCCAATGCTAGTTCTATCTAGGAACTCCTAAATATGAGACACCTCTCACCCCCTAAATCATAGCAGTGATAACACACCCGAAATCAATAAAAGAGAAGACACACTTCCAAAACAATCCTTGACCTTGCTTCAAAGCTCCAATCAAGTACAAAATCACTCTTGCTTAAAACCTTTGAGTGGACAACATACAACTCGATAAACCTAGTCCAAAACAACCATCAACATGATAATTGTTTGGCTCACAAGAAAACTAAACACACGCAAAAAAACGCTGAATACTTTAATCCTTATTTTCTGTGTTTCAAACTAGGGTATAACAACATTTAAGTAGAATCTGAATCATGGGCATGAGCCTGCTGAACTTGCACAAACAAATACGATAAATCTTAAAATAAAGGAACAAAAATAACAACATATAAAATGCTCTACTAAAATCACTCCAATCTGAATTGTATCCTTCTTATAAAAGCACCTGTTAATTCTCAACCGATTACATAATTTAATAACAGAAAAACACGCGCTTTGAAATAAGGATTCAACTAGGTCTTCAGGTCCAGTCAGAGATGTCATGACATCAGTTTTGACATCCTGATAAAACAACTACAACTTTAAATCTTCACACCTGCAGAATGCTTAAATCACATGTCATAACATCATACATGACATTCAGAATCATAATATGTTTTACCATAAAATACTGTAAATCTATAACATCTACAATTTATTTATCTACAATTTATTTATTTTAATTTGGTTGCATTTTATTTTCGGTTGATAATTTTCATACAACATTTCATTGGTTATCAAAAGGTTAATCATATTGTATACTATGCATCTATTGTATTAACTATCTATTGGATATGATTTGTAAGATGCGCTTTCATTCATTCTTCTTTTTAGTAAGCTGTAGTTTTTGTACTTGATTCATCATTTTGGACATTAATGTGTGAGATAATCTATATCAAATTAGATTGTAGCTTATATATTTCAACTTCAGATCATTTATGAATGCTACGTGAATTTATTGTACTATTTTTATTAGTTTTTAATCTTATTTTCACATTTCTATGTATTCTTCTTAAATGCATATAAGATGAATGCAAATGAGGATTTGACCAAGCTACTTGAAATGTGAACTAATCTCATTTGAAATACAAAAATCTACTTAAAATTTTGTTGAATTATAAGTTGAACCTCTTCGATTAATCTTTTAATCACTTAACTACAAATTGACAGTGATAACAATATACTTACTCAAAATTGACAATTGAGTTAAAAAATTATAATTTAAAATATTGCATGATTAGAGGAATAAAAGAGAAATTTGAAAAACTTTAACTCTTATAGTATTAATCTATGATTTGCTAATCTTAGATTTACATTGTAATTCATTGAATGTGTAACAGTATGTTGCTTAAGATGGAGTTAGAATAATAAAAATAAAAATGATAGTTTATATAGTTAAAATAATTAAATTATTTGTTATATTACATTATTTATTTTAATTTAATAACTTCATTAAATTAATATTAGTGCATTCTAAGCTATATCCACGTGGATTTTTAACAACTACAACTTCATCATTTGGAATTCAAATGGAAAGTTATTTTTATTAGTTTTTTTCCCCTTGCATATCAGCATTTTTAAATTAAAAATAATTAAAATAAAATCTTCAATTATTTATAGTGTTTTAATATATATTTAATACAATCGGTTCTTTTGTCGCGTCACGATTCCTTCTTTATATATAATTATTTAATACAATTAAAATTATACGATTATTATTTAATTTATAATCAAATAAATTATTTTAAATTTTGTATTTCTATCCATCAAATAATATTTTTATTTCATGGATCATTATAGCATTAATTTTTATTTTTTTTTGTCTTTCTTCATCTCACGAGTCATTTTTCTTCTTCTTTTTGGATCATTATTTAATACAATTGATTTGTATAATTATTTTTCAGTTTACAATTAAATAATTAATTTTAATTTTACACCCGTATATAAATACGTTTTATATAATATCAAATAAATTTTTCATTTCACGAATCACTATATACACAATATATATTTTATTTTAATCAATAATTATATTAATTTAAAAAATAAAATCTTTATTTTTAATATTTTTTCATCTTCCGAATCTTTTATTTATATATTTTAATTTAATTGATTTTATATAATTATTATTCATTTTAAAATTAATAACTAATTTCAAACTTAAATTTGTGTATAAATATATTTTATATCATATTAAATTTATACTAGTAGAATACCCATGCTTCTGCACGGGTAAACTAATTTTAATAATGTATATACAAAATTTATCGTTAATGATCGTACCTGGAGATCAGGGTCCGAAATGGCTGGCGTCAAGCGTTGTTGAATGACGGTTGATAAGGAGAGGAGGGGGTATACCTGCAAGGCACTCCGATGCTAAAGTAAGAGACTGAGCAAAGAGCGTGCAAGTACGAGAATTAAGGTGAGAGAATTGAATACCTGGCCCTCTCATCTGAGAGGGTTTATATATTGTCGTTGGTGGATGGTTATTGGTTCAAACCGTTTGACGCGGATCGTGGAATCCGCACGAATAAGCAACGGTCAAAACTAGCCGTTAGGGGATTTTATTCTGGTCGACAAGGACCGTTCCCCTCAGTGTGGTGCTCGACGATGAGCGTGCCAGGTTGTCAATTTGTCTGGACCAACTCTGGAAGTCGGGCTTGCCCGAAACAGGAGCCCCCAAGTCGTTGCTTCTGGGGAGGAGCGATGACTTAGTGATGGTTTTCTGTCTAAGGCGTACGCATTACGTCCGGTGTTTTTCGTGCGTGGACCAGAGAATGATCGTTTGATGACCCACGACAGACGTGCAATTATTCGGTTGCTCGACGAAGGAGGGAGATGAAACGAAAAGTTGGCGTGTTTGGGAATTCGCGCCCATTCAATGTTCTGACGGCTAACCTAGGGGCTAGAGCGTAGGTAATCATTACATAGGGATAAGGGTCACGCATTTCTGCACATGCTCCCTTCCCTATAAATAGGAACCCAAAGTATTCTGTAAGCTTTTTCGCTTCGTCTTCCTCTCTTCCGTATTGCTCGTAGCTCAGACACAGTTCTCAGCCGCCGACCACCGCATTTACCTGCCGACCACCACATTTTCAAGCCAACTTCTTCTTTAATGGCCTCTCAAGCTCAAGGTACGGCTCTTTTCGCGTCTTTCTTAGCCATAAGTTTGATATCATAGCAATACATGCGGTTTAGGATAGATTTTCCGGTAGTTTAGACTAGAATAAGTAGATTATAGACCTTCTGTTATCGTTGTTCGTCGACTGCAAACCCTAATTCGTGGTCGGCGATGGTCTCGGTCGACCTTGATCCGGGACCTGATAAGCAGCTAGGATTTGATCATACCCTCGCTGTCGTCGGGCGCTGGCCATCACCTTGAGCGATGGTTAACCGAGGGCTATGGCCCGAGATCCTACTCCAGGATCGGTATGCGCCCCTTCACTTGTTGAGCGTTGGAAGGGTGGATTTGATATTCTAATCAAATTCACTGACGCCTTTCCTCTGCTTTTCAAGTGAAACTGCGCTTATCGACCCGCTCGAGATTTCCTCGGAGGAGGTGTCCTCGGAAGATTCCGGCTCTACCGCATCAATCCCTTCTGACTCCGGAAGCTCGTCAAATGAATCTGACGTGACCACGACGGAGGATGTGGCCCCTGACTCTGGAAAAAAAGCCGATACTCCTCGGGGTGAGGATAAAATAATCGCGCCCGAGGAATGGGTAGTGGAGGACCTGCTCGACAAGGTGTCGTCCTTTTCAAGACCCCGTGCGGAGCCTTTGCCCACTGTTGGTGATCCTGAGGATTGGATCGTCACCTACTCGGGGGATGATGATCGAATATTCTCAGATTTTGGCGGCCGAAATTTCTCAATGTACGAGTACGCGACATCGACTCTAGGGGTAACATTGCCCTTTAGTGATCTGGTTTGTGCCATGCTCGGACATTTAGGTGTAGCACCATCTCAGCTGCACCCCAACTCTTACGCGTTCCCGAGAGCGTTCGAGGTGACGTGCGCTCATCTGGGTGTTGGGGTCACGCTTCCCCTATTCTTCCGACTGTTCTAGCTACAACGCCAGGTAGGACGGGGAACCGACCGAAAGGGTTTTATTTCCTTCAAGCAGCGGACCAAGATATTCAAGGCACACTCGAAATCTATCCGGACTCTTAAGACCGACTACTTTCTGGTAAAGCCGGTGAGCGAGGAAGCCGAGAGAGCGTTGAGTTTTCTGGGGGTAGATACTGATGAAAATGATAAGCCCAGACTTGACGATCGAGGGCAGGTGATTCCCAGGAGGCTCTGGTTGTTTCCCTTCTCATGGAATTACTCATATTACGGGCACCCGGTTAGTGAGTTCGTCCAAGTAGGATATTTCCTGAACGAGGACGATGCAACTAGCTTCGAGGAGTTTCGGAAGCTGGTGGCCTCTTTTACTCTGACCCCTCTGCTGGACGGGGAGGGTAAGATAATGTTGGACCAGGACGAGGGAGAGGCTGTGGAGCGTCCTTTGATAGACGTCACAGATCTCCTTGCGTGTAACACTGGACAAGAAGTGTCAGAGTTCTTTGGTATTTGCTTTCATTTTTGTTTGTTATTCTGTTTCAATAACCTTGGCGTTCGTGACTAATTTGGTATATTTTCTTTGCAGGCTCCATGGCTAATCCTCTAGATAAAATCCAGGAACGACTGCGCCAAAACCAAAAAAAGAGGTCGAGGGTTGTTCAAACCAAGTTGACCGAAACGAGCGGCTCAGGGTCGGGCCCCCTGGTCCAAGGGTCTCCTAGTGCATCCACTGGCTCGCACATGAAGAGGCACAAATCTGCAACGACCGTGGATTTGACGGTCAACGCTCCTCCCAAAACAAAGTATGTGTTGCCACCCTGCTTTGTGAAGCGGAACTTCTTCGAAGGGACAAGCATGGAGGTCGATCAGGAGGACTCCTTGTTTGTCGTGGAAATGGATCTCCCTGCCCACGTTTATCTCTGGTACAAGACGCGAGTGCAGTCATGCGGGTATTGTCCATGGCTTGGCTGACGTCCGAAGGAAATCCCGGGCAGGAAAGGGAGGTGATAAAGTTAAAAGATCTCATGGCTGTTGCTGAAGGAAAGCTGACCAAGGCCTCTGAGGAAGCTGCTGCCTCTACTAGGGAGCTGACTGAGCGGGGGAACATTATCGCCAAGCTGGAGGTCGACAAAAGGAGGGCATTGGACCAGAACAAAAAGATGAAGGATGCCTTTTGCCCGAAGGATGATGAAGAGGCTGATACCAAGGATTTGGTGACCAGGGCCCAGTTTCTTGCTCGGATTGACAAGGATATGGAAGATCTGAACTCGTCGACTGAACTTAGTTTCCAAAATGTTGTAGATCAGATACAAGCCCTTCATCCCAAACTGGCTCTAGATATCGGCCGTATCAGATATCTTTACAAAGTTGAAAACAGCCAGATATTGGTCCCTGCGGACTTGGTCGTGGAAGACTCTCAGCCCGGGGGTATTTCTCAGCCTGAACAACCTGAGACGCAGCTTCCCCAGAGTGAAGGTCAACCTGATGCCCTAGAGGGGGAGGGAAACTAGTCTGGCCTGCGTGTCGTAACTTGTAATTTATCATATTTTTGTTTTGCTCGGGGACGTGGTCCCCTTTGAATGTAATCTTGAACAAGTCGGCCCTTCGGGGTCGCAACCTTTTGTTAAAATAGTCTGACCTTGGTGGTCGTTTGTTACTTTATAATGTTTTTATTTACAAGTATTTGTAACTGTGCGTCCGTCGGAGGACTTCCTTCCTTTTATGTTTCTATAAATGTTAAGTGTTTGATGTTCGTGTGACTGTTACGAGGGTCAGATGTAATTAGGCAAATACGGGGTATGTGTTTGTAATCCGTGGATTTGGGGGACCAATCAAATGTTGGAGGTTGGCTCCTGGTCGGTGCCCGGGCCAAGATAATGACTCGGGCCCCGAGGCTTGAACGTCCCATCGCGAGCTGGGGTTCTACTTGGTCGTGGTACATAGGCGACGTCGGACTCGATTGAGTATCCGCCCGTGCAACAGTCACCTTCTTCTTCCCGAAGAAGATCATGATAACCATGTTATTTGGTCTGCTGTGCTTGTACCTGGGCACACAGGTTTAGTCGGACCTATTGCTCCTCGCTTGGTAACCGAGCAAGGTGACTTTGTAATTAACTATAATATTGTTTGAGCTTCTCGGTGTTCCACGGCCGAGCGAGTTCTTCCCCGTGAAGATTTTCTAAATAATAGGCCCCGTTTTCAGTCTTTGCCCGGACACGATACGGGCCCTCCCAATTTGGCGTCAGTTTTCCTTCGCGGGAATCTCTGTGATTCCTTCTTAGAACAAGACTGCCCACCTCGAATTCTCGTCTTATGACTTTAGAGTCATGTCGAGCTGCTATTTTCTGTTTAAGAGTGGCCTCTTGGAGAGCAGCTTCTGATCGGATTTCTTCGACCAGATCAAGCTCGTCTCTTAGAGCTTCGGAGTTGGTGTCCTAGTCCATTGGGGACTCTGTTCGTCTGGATCGGACGTGCATTTCTATAGGAATTACTGCTTCGGTCCCATATGCCAACCGAAACGGAGATTCACCGGTCATAGAGTGGGGAGTGGTTCTATATGCCCAAAGTACGCTGTGTAACTCCTCGACCCAGTGTTTCTTGTGCTCGTCCAGTCTTCGCTTTAGACCTCTCAGGATTACCCTATTTGCGACTTCCGCTTGTCCGTTGGTTTGAGGATGCTCAACCGAAGCGAAATGTTGTTTTGTTCCTACCGAAGCAACAAATTCCTTGAAATGTCTATCGGTGAACTGGGTTCCGTTATCTGTTACAACGGCGAGAGGTACTCCGAACCGAGCGAGAATGCTCCTTTTAAAGAAGCACAATATGTTGAGTGCAGTAATCTTGGCCAAGGCCTAAGCTTCTATCCATTCGGTGAAATAATCGACGCCCACAATGAGGTATTTACTTTGGCCGGATCCGACGACGAATGGCCCTAAGATGTCCATCCCCCACCATGTGAATGGCCATGGGGAAGATAGCGATTTCAGCTCGGTAGGGGGTGCTACGTGCACGTCCCCATGTCGTTGGCATTTGTCGCATCTTTTTACGTGCTCTTTCGCGTCGTGCTGGAGTGTCGGCCAATAGTATCTTGCCCGGAGGATCTTTCGGGCTAACGATCGTCCGCCCGGGTGCTGTGCATTGATTCCTTCATGGACTTCTCTTAGTACGTATGGTATGTTCTCTTCCTCTACGCACCTGAGGAGTGGCGTGGAGAAACCTCGGCGATACATACGTCCACCGACTAAAGTGTACGAGCATGACCTTCGACGCACGGTACTGGCCGCTTTCGGGTCTGCTGGTAATTCATCCTTGGTCAGGTAGTTAAACACTGGGGTCATCCAGTAGTTGGCGTCGCCCACGAGATTAACGTCAAGGTGGGTTGAAGATTGTCGGATGCTTGGTCGGGGGAGCACTTCTTGTATGACAGACTTGTTGTTTCCCTTTCTTTTAGTGTTTGCCAACCTGAAAAGGATATCAGCTCGGGTATTATTCTCTCGTGAGACGTGTTTGACCTCTATGTTTGTGAATCGTTTTAGCTTGTCCCTGACAAGGGCCAGATATTCGGCCATATTGTCGTTTTTGGCCTGGAAATCTCCTCGGACTTGGTTGGCGACCAACTGGGAATCCGTGCATATTACGATTTCTTCCGCCTCCAGGTCGGTCGCGAGCCGCAGGCCGGCCAGGAAGGCCTCATACTTCGCCTGGTTGTTGGATGTGGGAAGGACAAAGTTAAAGATACTTCGATGATGTTTCCTTCTTCGTTTTCCAGAATAATTCCAGCTCCACTACCCGTCGGGCCGGATGCTCCGTCTACGAAGATGGTCCATTTGGACGGAGATTTCAGCTCCTGCTCGGTGAAAGTGAGTTCTGCCACAAAGTCGGCCAGTGCTTGAGCCTTGAAAGCTTGTCTCCCTTCAAATCTGATATCAAACTCGGACAGTTCTAACGACCATTTTAACATTCGCCCGACCACGTCTGGCCTTCCGAGTAATTGTCTTATGGGTTGGTCTGTTCTTACGATAATGGTGTGGGCTAAGAAATAATGTCGTAGTCTTCTGGATGCAAAAAGGAGGGCTAAAGCCACCTTTTCTACTTGGAGGTACCGAATCTCGGGGCCGTGCAGTGCCTTGCTTGTAAAGTAAATAGGTTTATGCCCCTCGGGTAGGTCGTGTACGAGGGTTGTGCTTACGGCCTTGTTCGCTACAGCGAGATAGAGGTAAAGCGTCTCCCCTTCGTTGGGCCTGGACAAGACTGGGGGCTCAGACAATGCTTTTTTCAAGTGGGACAAGGCCTGCTTGCACTCCTCCATCCATTCAAAGGTAGCCTCTTTGCGGAGGAGTTTGTAAAACGGGAGGGCGTGTTGAGCGGATTTTGCCACAAACCGGGCGAGGGAAGCGAGGACCCCGTTTAACGATTGTATGGACTTCTTAGAATCAGGGGTAGGAAGTTCCGTGAATGCCCGACATTTGTCAGGGTTGGCTTCAATACCTCGTTCGATTAAATAGAATCCGAGGAACTTCCCTGCTCGGACCCCAAACGTGCACTTCTCGGGATTAAAACGCATTTTGCATTTCCGGGCTTGATCGAATACTTTTCGTAAGCGGGGTGTGTGACCCGTCTCTTGCTGAGATTTGACGATCATGTCGTCCATGTATACTTCAAGCATGTCCCCGATTTTTGTTCAAAATATCTTGTTCATCATGCGCTGATAGGTTACGCCTGCGTTTTTTAAACCAAAGGGCATAACGTTATAATAATAGTTGCCCGATTCGGTCATGAAAGCCGTGTTTTTTTTGTCGGACACATCCATATGGATTTGATTATACCCTGAGTAGGCGTCTATAAAGGACAACAGTTTGAAACCGGCCGAATTGTTGACCAATTTGTCAATGTTGGCAAAGGATATGCGTCTTTCGGGCAAGCCCGGTTAAGATCGGTATAGTCAACACACATTCTCCATTTTCCATTAGACTTTTTAACAAGTACAACATTTGAGAGCCAGGTTGTATACCTGGCCTCAGTTAGAAAATTTGCCTCTAGGAGATCTTTAACAGCTGACTCGGCCGCTTTGGTTTTCTCGGTCAACTGCTTCCTCCTACGCTGGGCGACCGCTTTGTGTGTTGGATCGATGGAGAGGTGATGACAGGCCATCTCGGGGTCGAGCCCTGGCATCTCTGCGGCGCTCCAAACAAACATATCGGTGTTTCCCTTGAGGCATGCCTCTAATTGTCGTTTCGCCAAGTCGGGAAGATGGGCTCCGATCTTAACGCACTGAGCTGGATCATCCCCCAAAGGAATTAGCTCGAACTCTCCATCAGGAATTGGCCGGGACACTGGATCGGTCAGCCTCCGAACGCCCTCATCTTCATCTGAGAACCTGCAATCCAGATCGATTGAGTCGACCTAAGGAAAAACCTTGGATGTTTGCGGAGTATCTGAAGATGTTATGGTTGATGGATTTGGTTGGTAAGATATCGAGCTGAGACCCCTGGATGCTGCTTCAAAGCATCGGCGAGCAGCTTCGACGTCACCGTGTAGTGTAGCGACCTTGCCTGAAGTAGTATAATACTTCATTTTTAGGTGAACGATGGATGGAACAACGATCAGCTCGACCAATGTTGGTCGTCCCAAAATGCATTGGTATAACGAAGGACAATCAACGACCAGGAATTGGACGCGAACAGATCTGGCGGTTTCGGACGCCCCGAAGGTGACGAAGAGATCGACGTAACCCCACGGTCGGGAGACTGCTCCGTTGAAGCCCTGTAAGTCTGATCCGACGTATGGAGTCAGGTGTGTTTCATTCAACTGGAGTGTTGAAAATAATTGGGAGTACATGATGTCGCATGAGCTACCCTGGTCCACCAGGATTCTTCTAACATCGAAATTTTCCATCTGCGCACAGATGAGTAATGAGATGCTGGCATTCGGTGCCCCTCCCAAGAGTGCCTCTCGGTAAAAGGAAAGGGGTATTGAGCCCTCTCTTGGGGGGGTCCAGGGTTGCATTCTGAGCAGGGCCTTTCGCGATCAATTGGTCAAATTTCCTTTTTACGGATCCGACCGTGATTTTTTTAAATCCTCCCCCCGAGATGACCATTACAGAGGGAAAGGTCTCCCACGGGCTGTGAGAGGAAAAATATCCTGGGCTCTCCGTGTGGTCGGGCAGGAAGAAGTCCTCCGGGCGGTAGATGCTCATAGTAACTTGCATGTTTGCATCTGATGGTATGGGTACAACCTCTTCGATCTTCTGAGCCTCCTACGCCTCTTGGCGAGGGGTGTATCTTGATTTAGTAAACTGCTTGAGGTGCCCGTCTTTAATAAGTATCTCGATTGCATCTTTGAGATGGATGCAGTCTTCGGTATTATGACCGTGACTCTTGTGGAATCTACAGTACTTCGTCTTGTCCGTGGCCAGTTTACTAGGCAGCTGCTTCGGGAAGTGTACCCCTGCTTGCCTGAACACCGAGTTGGCACATTCGGACATGATCTTTTCTCTAGAGACCAGGAGAGGGGTATATTCATGAAACCGACCGACGGGTCCTCTGTGCTCCCGCGGTTCACGGGGGCAATCCTCCTTTCTTTTGTCTCCTCCCCGACGAGATGTCGAGGGTTCATCGACTCTGGAGGGCTTTGCGTCCTCACGACGTCGGGAATCTCGGACGGAGCTAGCAGCCTGCTTTTCCTCGTATTGGATGTAAGCTTGGGCTTTTAACAAGAAAGCGTCAAGGGTGGCCGGGGTCTCGATGCCAACCGCACGGTGGAAATCGGTCGACGGGCGCATACCTCGCTCCAGCAAGTATTTCTTCATGTCGTCTGTTGTGGATACCTGGACCGCTTCTTTGTTGAACCTCTCAATATAGGTTCGCAGAGGCTCATCTTTCCCCTGGATGATTGCTTCTAGTGATGCTTTTGTCTTCGGGTGGCGTCTAGAAGCAGTGAAGTGCCTGAAAAACGTGCGTCCGAGTTGTTTCCAGGAAGTGATGGACTATGCTTCGAGGCTTTTGTACCACGTCATCGCACCTTTCCTCAGATTCGTTGGAAAGAGGCGACATTTGATTGCCCCTTGCACCCCTCGGTAGTCGAGCAAAGCATCAATATTCTCGATATGATCGTCAGGATCGGTGGTCCCATCATACGAGCCTAAGGGTGAAGGTTTCTCTAAACCTCGTGGGAGTTTAGCAGCCATGATTTCCGACGAGAGGGGGCCCATGGTGTCTTAATCATCACTGGAATTGAATGAAAGAGACATGGGGGCGTGCTTCTTGGTTCGTCGGGGTGATGCGGATCTTGATCTGCTCTTTCTTGACTTTCTTGGTGATCGAGATCGCCTTCTTGGAGGGGAAAACCGAGAAGGAGATGGGCGGGACCATTTGTTACTAGTGGATTCATCATTGCATCCTTTCCTCTTCCTCCTAGGAGGGGAGGGACTACGTCTTTTTTGATGTCTCGCGGGAGACCGGGACGGTCGACGGTTATTGTCCTCGAGACGGGCAATCTTCTCACCGTGTGCGGAGAGTAACAAATTTGTCTGGTTGAGAATCTCAGCTAGCGCTGCAAAGTCAGATCCTGAAGGTGTTGGAGGAAGGGGGACCTCCGGGCGAATTTCTAGAGGCTGGTCGCGATCGGGGGAAGATGAAGTTGTCTTCCCATATGGGCGGTCCTGCACGGTTTCTTCGTGCGGAGGATTATTAGCGTTGCTCTCACGTTACGTGAGGAGCATACCGTCGTTCGACCGATTGTCTGGATTGTTGTCTCGAGCAGCCATGGATCTTGGTAAAAGACTTTGGTTCTTGAAGATCTTGAGGGAGAAGAACGGGGAAATCAGTAATTCCCACAGACGGCGCCACCTAATCGTACCTGGAGATCAAGGTCTGAAATGGCTGGCGTCGAACGTTGTTGAAGGACAATTGATAAGGAGAGGAAGGGGTGTACCTGCAATGCACTCTGATGCTAAAGTAAGAGACTGAGCAAAGAGCGTGCAAGTACGAGAATTAAGGTGAGAGAATTGAATACCTGGCCCTCTCATCTGAGAGGGTTTATATACTATCGTTGGTGGATGGTTATTGGTTCAAACCGTTTGGCGTGGATCGTGGAATCCGCACGAATATGCAATGGTCAAAACTAGTCATTAGGAGATTTTATTCTGGTCGACACAGCCTTGGTCGACAAGGACCGTTCCCCTCAGCGTGGTGCTCGACGATGAGCGTGCCAGGATGTCAATTTGTCTGGCCCAACTCTGGAAGTTGGGCTTGCCCGGAACAATTAATATAATAAAAATGCAAAATATAATTTTATAAGGATAATGTAGAAACACGAAATATCGATATAATAATAAAAGAGTTGGAATATGTTTACACAAAATTTAGTGTTAAAAACAACTAAAGAAAGATCCACAAAAAAATAATGACAAAATTTCAAGTGTTTACATCAATGGTAGACTGTCTAGCATTAAAGCTCAAAAACTCACAAAATAAAATAACATGCAAAGAATAACATTTATATTATATATGAAAATAGAAAACAATTTTGAAATACCAAAAATAGAAACAAAACAACTTAACCTATCATACCTATTAAATGTTGTGAAAGACTTCCTTAAAGACAACATTAAGGGTTGTATGCATAACTTGTTTATCTTTGTCATGAATCAAAATTTTAAGACCTTCTTTACTCTTAACTCTAGAAAGTGCCACATACAAGTGACCATGACTAAAAACATCTTTTGGTAAGTATAAACCAACATTAATTGGGAATTGTCTCCTAACTAATTTAAAAGGCCATGGTGACTGTGAAGGGGACAAAGACATTCTTGGAATGTAAATGATGTTACCAATATTCTTTCCAGAAATGATCTTAGCTTCAATGAAATGATTAGCAAGCCTTGTTACCGTGAGTCTAGTACCATTGCACAATCCTTCATATTGATCCAAGTTGCGCAAAAACATAATGGTGCTCCCAATTTTCAACTTGATAGATCGATTAGGAAATCCTGATGTTTTAAGAGCATTCAAGAATTCAGGAGTTAAGTGTTCAAATGCATCGAAGTCAGTTGCCTCAGATCTATCAACAAAATCGCTATTGAAGTATTCCTTTTCATCACCTAAAATTTCGGAAATAATTTACATTAGTCAAATGACAAATAATTATATGTTATCGAATTTAATACATTAAGTAAGAAAGATTAGTACCTGAAATAAGACTTGTGATGTATTGATTGATATCATCCACCACCTCAATGGTTGAAGCCAAAATTGCCCTACTTTGAAGATATTTGAAGTCATTGTAGTTATGGATGAGATTAGGGTAGGTACTTTCCACAGTATTATTGACAGATTGTAAGTTCATAGTGTAAATTGCTATTAAATGTAGTACACTTAAAATTCAGTAGGCATGTATGACTCTAATGTATTAAGGCGACAACATTTTTGGGGAAGGCTATTATATATAAGGCTTATCTCAATCTATCCTCAAGCTTTAGAATTTTATTATAGTCATGTTCTCTATAGACAACTCATGGAGATTTTATTGATAACCTCAAAATTTTGTTTGTGATATGCAATATGTTCTAACATGGGGATATGACTAAGATAATGGCTGTAGATTAACTACTTACAAGTTAAACAAATGAAAACTATAAATACCCTTTCTGGAATAACCAACTTCATCCCACGACAAAGTACTAAAGAGTGTTGTGTCGATGGCGGCCAACTATAAGTTCGCCAAATAAACATGTCATTGTGGCTAGCACAAAGTTTACTGGCATAAAAAAAACCTTAACAATTTTAGTGATCCTCTCCCCATGCATGATCCTCTAATCTCTCTCTTCCATTCTTCTCATGAAACTTGTCTCCTGTCTCATTATTAAACAAGATTGCATAGATTTGTATCAAAGCAAAAATAATCAAGCCTTATCCTTTTATATAGAGTCAACTACATAGATTTGTATCACAATTGGTGACAAGTGTTTAGATAATATTTGAAGCATGTATGATTTCAGAGCCATATGTCATAGTTGTATTGTTGTATTTCAGTTTATGGTTGGGTTTACTCATACAATTGCGCAACTTTTAATTACTCATTGTTGGGACGATTTCTTATTAATGAAAAAAGTCTGTTGCATTTTACCCCATTTCATTTATGTAATATATTTAGTATAGTTAATCTCAATGAGATCACGAGTTCATGAGATCATTTATCATGAGTTGAATGCATAATTGCCTACCATTATATAATATAGTTAATCTCAATGAGATCATGAGTTCATCTATACAACTAAAGTATAGTATAATTAACTTGTAATTTAATTTGATTAATTGAATGGATTTTGTGACTTTCCAAAGTATAATATAATATAGTTACTTTCCAACACACACAACTTGCAACTTTACTTACTGCATTCAAACTATCTACACACAAGATTTCATACAACCTTTGTTGCCATACATTTAATCTTGCTACCTTAACTTCTGTTCTACCAGCTTCTAGCTTTCTCCCCACCATAGTCACTCCAATAAGGAGGTATCATTTTAAATAGATAATTATTTAAACTTATACAACTTTGATCTAAATTGCCTAGAACTATATATTGATCTATCAAGCAATAGAGACTCATTTTGCAAAACATTGTATAGATTCAAATAAGGGTAAAACATCAAATAGTTTTAATTTCCAAAATATAGTATAGATTCAGATAAGGGTAAAACATCCCAAAAACTAACCTTTACGCTAATATAACCTTATCAATGTGTTGATTCCCAAGAGATTTACTGCATTAAGCTGAATTATTGTTGCTTTCCAATCCATTTGTTTCCATTCTAACAGCCATACAATTCAATAACAACACTTCCTCTTGACAGACTGTATAGCATGAATGTATTAAAATTGTATCTCAATAAACTAAATATCATTTTAGGAAAGATGGAGGATTGAAAAGCAAATTCTTAATATTTGTTAGAATTACAAAAAGATACCTAAAGTTTGTAAGTTGAATGAAACTAATCTAGTTATGGAAAATCATGTTTTAGTTGGAATTCATTAGATAAAATAGTTTTTTATTTGATAATGTACAATAGTACATATAATATGAAAAACCTGCTGCTATTGATAGGGTAGTGGCAAAGACTTTGCTAATTTCAAACTTAAATTGGTGTATAAATATATTTATCATATTAAATTTATGGTAAAATACCCAAAATAGTCCTTTAACTCCATCACTGGGTCCAATATGGTCCCTTATCTCTAAAAAGTGACAAAAAGATCCTTTAATTTGTTAAATTGTACCAAATAGATCCTTTCCGTCCACCACCCCCAAACAGACGTTAACTTTTGTATAGGTGGCAGCTGACATGGCTTCATCTTCCTCCTTTAAACTGAGAATCTTCATCTTCCTCCTTTTCTAGGGTTTATGCGAAAATTTCTCTTCATCCATCCCCAAATTAATTCAAGAAATAGTAAAATCATAGAGTCACGAAAATGAAATCCAGTGGGTCGACGCCAACGCCAGTGATGAAAGCAAAACACGATTATGGTGGGTGTTCTTCGAAGGAAGAATCGAATGTTAACACAAGCACAACTTGGAAACCTATATGTCACTGTGGGGATTTAGCTGTTCTTCGTATGGCCACAACATTCAAGAACTATGGGAAACATTTTTGGGGATGTCCTAATTTTAAGGTATGTCATATGTATGTTTGTTTAAAATCTGTAGCTGTATTTGTGTTTTAAAATGGTTGATGTTGAAGATGGTATTTTGCAGGGATCAAGCAATGCTGGTTGTGGGTACTTTGGATGGTATTTTGAAGAGGTTGGAGATGAGAAGGAGTAATATTTGATGGATAGAATTGAGAAGCTCTCAAAGTCAGTGGCAAAGGCTCAAGTGACTATTGAAGAATATGGGAAACAAATAAGCAAAATGGAAAATGACATGAAGAAGCTCATGAAGTTGATAAAATTCTGGAAATTGATTTTGTTCATAGGCCTTGTTGTAGTTGTTTTTAGAATCCTTTAGGATGTTGTTGAATCAATTTGTTCTCACTGTTTTTAGAATGCTTTAGGAAATTGTTGTTGTTGAATTAATTTGTTGTCAAATTGTTGTTGTTGTTGTCAAATGTAATGGATTATTTGTGATCAATGGTAGTTACTATTGTTATGTTGACAGTACCATAATGTTAGCATTTGTTATCAGCTAAACATAATTGACATAATTGCTAAACATAATTGAAATAATTGCTACAGAAATGTTACATTGATAGAACTAAACATAATTGACATAATTGCTTATCATAATTGACAAAACAGAATTCTAACATTGACAAAACCATATGTCTTACATAATTCTTACATAACATTGACAAAACAGAATTCTTACATAATTGCTTATCATAATTGACAAAACACTTAACATTGACACAATTGTCTTACTTAACATTGACAAAATTGTCTTAACATTGACAAAACACATATATCTTAACATTGACAGAATTCTTAACATTGACATATGTCCTAAGGTTTCCAAGTCTTGGTTGATCTCTTTGTTGGTGTACTTCTCCTTGTTGTTGGGCCTACAGCAGTCTTGGCTGCACTCATCCTGGTGGTTGGGCCTGGGGGCATGAAAGGCTTAGTTGGCCTTCTGTAAGATATCTTGTTTGGCCTTCCTTGATCTTTCTTGGTTTTCCTTGAATTATGCTGAGGTTGAACTTGAGATGGCTGCTGAGACTGTGATTGGTCCTGAGACTGTGATGGCTGCTGAGACTGTGATGGTTGCTGTGATGGCTGCTGAGATTGTGATGGTTGCTGTGATGGCTGCTGAGATTGTGATGGTTGCTGAGGTTGCTGAACAGATGCTTCAGATGGCTGGCCTTGTGATACCTGCTGACTGGTGTGGTCCTTGCAGGTCAGTTTATTATGACCTGCTTTTTTGCACCTGCTACACCTAACATTAAACCCAGTCCTTCTCATCTTCTTGTTTGAACCATCAATCTCACCTTGCTCTAAATTTCTTCTTTTCTTTGGCCTTCCAGGCATCTTCCTATACTTAGGAGGCTGCACATCTGGATATTCAGTTCTGGCCCACAAATTAGAACCATTAACTGGAAAAATCACAAATTCATAGACCTCCATGTATCTCTCCTTTTTATAATATTCTGGAATGTAGTCAGCAATATTGTAGTTTCTACTCTTCATAGCTGATAAGGCATGCACACAAGGTAGCCCTGTCAGCTCCCATCTTCTACATGAACAACTTTGCTCCTTAAGGTCTATAGTGAATTTATCTGCTTGGTTTTCTAGATGCCTCACCTCAAAAATATGTTCAGAAGCCATCCTATAAGCACAAAACAGAATTGAATTCACTAATAAGCAACTATAAGCACAAAACAGATTTGATAATAACAAGCAAAATGGTGGCCAAAGGTGCAAATGTAACAGTTGACTTCCAACTAACAGCAGCATGTTGTGGTTCAAGTGCAAAAAATGACATTTTTGAAAAAAAGTCAAAAATAACACATAACTTCCACCATTGGAAGTTAAGTACAAAATGTGACATTTTTAAAAAAAGCCTAAAATAACACTAACTTCCACCATTGGAAGTTAAGTGCAAAAAATGACATTTTTGAAAAAAAGTCAAAAATAACACATAACTTCCACCACTGGAAGTTAAGTACAAAATGTGACATTTTTAAAAAAAGCCTAAAATAACACTAACTTCCACCATTGGAAGTTAAGTGCAAAAAATGACATTTTTGAAAAAAAGTCAAAAATAACACATAACTTCCACCATTGGAAGTTAAGTACAAAATGTGACATTTTAAAAAAAAACCTAAAATAACACTAACTTCCACCATTGGAAGTTAAGTGCAAAAAGTGACATTTTTTAAAAAAAGTCAAAAATATACATTGATAGTGTTTAAATGATAAGCAACTATAAGCACAAAACAGAAATCAATTCATATACCAATTACTGATAATCTACTATAAGCAACAAAACAGAATATATATACCTGACAATCTACTATAAGCACAAAACAATTCATATACCTAATCCAAAGGTTGGTGTAAGAGCTTGTTTTTTCAACTTTCTTTCTTATGTTTGGTAGGACTTCCCCATCAGCCAGATTCTGATACCTCGTCCTATTGTTTGCCCATCTCTCCATCATATATATCCTTATTTCTTCCACCATAGTAATTAGTGGTTTAGCTCTTGAATCCAGAATAACACTATTGAATGCCTCAGACATATTGTTGAGGACTGCATCACATTTGTTATGAGTCTTGAAATATGATCTGCTCCAATATCTTGGTGGAGTGCTGATCATGTGCTTGTATGCTTCCACATTGATATCCTTCATCCCTTTCATCTCTCTTTTCCATGCTTGGTAATATGTGGACTTTGCAGCTTTCCAGATAATTTCCTTGAGTTTCTTGCCTGTAAATTTTTTTCTGAAATTATTATAAAGATGTCTGACACAAAATCTTTGCTCAACTTCAGGTAGCAACTCATCCATGGCAGGTAATAAACCCTTAGTGCAACAAAAATTCCATAAGTTAGTACAAATAACATAAGGACCTATAAGTGAACATAACTTATAACATAATTACATAAGTACCATATAAGTGAACATAACTTATAACATAATTACATAAGTACCATATTTACCTTTTGTTGATCAGATATATAGGTGTATGTGAGACACTTTTCTCTCCCACCTAGATCATCAATAAGAAGCTCCAAGAACCAAGTCCAGCTATCTTTATTTTCACTTTCAACCACATCAAATGCTATTGGTAGCATTTGATCATTTGGATCTCTACCAATTGCTGCCAAGATTTGCCCTCCACACAAACCTTTCAAAAAACAACCATCTAGCCCAATGAAATGTCTACATAATTTAAAACTCTCCTTACAAGCAGCCAAGCAAATGTACAACCTCTTAAAATATGGTCTCTGATCTGCAGAACCCTCTAGTACAGGATGCACATTGACTTTCACAGTAGAACCTGGGTTAGATCTCAAAAGTTCATGGCAATAGTCATAGATCCTTGTATAGTCCCCAAGAAAAGAACCATCTACCATGTCTCTAGCAGCAAATCTTGCTCTTATGGCCTTTTGCTTGCTAACACCTACATTTCATTTTTTTTGTGCCTTTTCCTTTATGTCCCTAAGCTTCAATCTTGGATTGGATTTCAGTGAATTCTGTAGCCTCTTACTTAACCATTTTGTACTCATCAGCTTTACATTGTACTCTCTACTACAACTATGGTTGTCTATGATCTTCCTTAGTTGCCAAGAATCCTCATTAGGTAACTTTGCACAGTAGGCTTCCCAATCACATCCTTCCTTGCATCTAACCCTCACCCTTAGCTTGTCATTCTTAATGTACCTAAGACCTCTGCCAGATTGCACAGTATATGATGCTATAGCTTCTTTAAAATCAGCCTTGGTTGTGAAATACATCCCAATCTCCCATTTGAATTTTGACATGTCTTTCTGTAATTTAAAAATAGGGTACTTTTTCCTAACAACATCACTAGTATCATCACTTTCACACCCACTTTGTAAATCATCACTTTCATTATCACTAACTTTATCTTCACACTTTTCTTTACCCTTATTCATCTTCTCCTCTTGATCATTCACATATTCCATCACATCACCCTCCTCATCATCAAACTCATCTGATTCATCATCAAAACCAACTTCCATTGCACTGTCATAATTGAAGTTTTCATCATCACTATCATCCTCACTAACATCAGTATCAGAATTATTCACATGATCAGTATCAGAATTATTCACAGGATCAATGTTATCCCCTTCATTCTGATTCAAAACTTCCTCTTCCATCCTTGGAGTTGTATCATTCAAGGGATCAGAACTATTCACCTTAGCATTCAGATTCACAGGATCAATGTTATCCCCTTCATTCTGATTCAAAACTTCCTCTTCCATCCTTGGAGTTGTATCATTCAAGGGATCAGTATTATTTACCTCAGCATTAACTTCCTCAAGCATTGCAGCAAGCACTTTTTCAGTGTCATCCTCTTCCATCACATCTGCTTCTACTTCATCAATTGGACCATCATAAAAATCAGGTTGTGACAATATGTGTGTGATGTATATGTCAACCCTAAGGTGAACCCTAAACAAATCAGCAATCTCTAGGGCTCCTTTGTCATCAACCAAGGTGCTCATCCCAAATTGTGGATCCTTATAGTAAATTTTCCCAATACAGGTGTAACCTAGATCCTTAAAACAACCTAGCAGTTCAAAATAGCTCCATCTATCAACATCTATTTTCAATTCTGCAATCTCTCCCCCTTCGTATACACTCAGCTCATCATCCACAAATGCACCACTGTGGTGAATTGTAAGACTCAGGTACTCACTCATCTCTACTGACAAAAATCCCTAATCGAAGTCAAATAACCCTAAATCAGTAACTTTTACGAAAAACCCTAAAACATACAAACCCTAAATCATTAAAGTAACTGCAATCGAATAACATATCAAATTGTAAAATCGAATACCTGGTGGATTATGCTTCAGAAATGGATTATGCTTCAATGCTTCAAGCTTCAATGGCTGCGCTAGGGTTCCTCCTTTCTAATTTTCACCAACATTCGTACAACTAGTAATGAGACTCCTTAGTATACACTTTATGCAAACACATCCTACATGGCAGATGAGTCACCCAAGCTAAGCTCCACATGTGTATGCTAACTTGACTTTGACTAACGGTTGCTGACGGAAGGACAAACGTGGTACAATTTAACAAATTAAAAGATCTTTTTGTCACTTTTTAGAGATAAGGGACCATATTGGACCCAGTGATGGAGTTAAGGGACCAATTTGAGTATTTAGCCTAAATTTATATATACAATTAAATATATTTTTTATTCTATCAAATAATCTTACTAAAATTAAAAAGAAAAAAGAAGAGGGACGTTTATCAAAGAAAAAGGCAAAACGGAGGATACGTGGATAGAGTTGCTGTCGACGTTAGTCTGACATGGACCCCACATAAAGCCACGTGTTCCGTCAAATTTCAACTAGTCAAATGCGTGTCACGTGGGTCACAAATTTTTCCTTTGTTTGGTTCCAATCAAAAAGACCATGATAACCTCACCCACCATTTTTCACTCACACACCCTCGGCTACACACGTGTCCCAGCCTTAAAAATTGTTGGTCCCACAGGAAGGTGACGTCATCATTATCTTAGTTACTGGTGGCGTTATTAATCAGAACTTACAAAGACCAAGACTTTGAGTGAGTGTTACAAATATTTTTAATTTTTATTTTTAATTTTTTTTTAATTTAGTTTTCTTAAAATTTTAATTTTCTCTATTATTATTGGTGGCGTTATTAATTTCTGATGCTAAATTCAGAGAAGTGTGTTTCTGTGTGCGTGTGAGAGAGAGGGAGAGGAATCGGATTAGCCTCTTTGAATTTTCAATCACAATCAAAAGACTCAAAATCTAGGGTTTTTTCTGTTCGTCCTCAGGTTAGTGCATGCTTCGATTAAGCTTCCATTTTTCTCTTGATCAATTTGATGGATTTTTTTATTGTCGTGATTCATTTCCTTCTGAGGCTCGTTAAGGATTAGGGTTTTTAGGTTTGTTGTTTTTCGTGCAGAATTTTGGGTTCCTTTTGATTTTCCGAGTCTCGTTTGAGCAATTCTGTGACTGCATGGGGGTTCTTGTTTGAAATCACGAAAAGATTGTTTTTTTTTTCAATAGGGGGAGGGGATTCTTTTTTATGAGCCAAGACTGATTTTTAATGTGGGTAAAGGGGTTGAATTGGGTATTTAAAGTAAGAATTTGTTTAAATTCTGTTAAACAGAGCTTTATAGGTAGTGGTGTATGGATGTGATGTGTGAAGGTTAGACTGAATATGCTGGTATGTCCTAAGGTTTCGTGTGGTTCTGTTTGACCAAATGAGACTTTAGTATTTGTAGCATAGTGTTACAGTTTTTGTTTCTCTTGTGTATCTATATCTATAGCTGTAGCTAGTAGTTAAGAGATGTTTTGTGTCAAGCGTGAGTCACGGCTCAAAATGTATATTTTCATAATTTTTGGTTGAATCAGAATATTTGTTTGTTTCTTTTTTACTGTGATCATAATCAATTCCACTGTCGAATGTGGATTCGTAAATATAGTATACATATACCCTTGTGAGTGTGATCAGTCAGCTTTCTTTTAGCACAAGGAATAAGGTTTGTATATAAACTGTAGTTGTAATTTTTTGTAGGGATCTGAGGATATGCAACCCAAGTCTGAAACTACAAATCAAGTGAGGTCGGATCCTCATTCCTTACAGGCCGGTGGTGTTGGTGGTGGTGGTGTTTACACTGAACCTTGGTGGCGTGGTGTTGGATACAATCCTGTAGTGCAAACAATGTCTGGTGCCAATTCATCTTCTCTTGACTGCCCCAATGGTGATTCAGAATCCAATGAGGAAGGCCAGTCTAAGTCCAATAGTGGGATGAATGAGGAAGATGACGATGCCACTAAGGATTCGCAGCCTGCTGCTCCTAATCAATCAGGTGCTCTAGAAAATACTCTGCTAAGGAGTAACTATTTATAAACAATTATATAGGGGAAATTAAACAGATTGACACTTTAAAACTGAAATAAATGAAAATTTTCCAGTCCATGAAATATTTTTGACTTAGAGGTACTGAAATACAATACTTTCTTTTCTTGGTAGGAAATTATGGACAAGAACAACAAGGAATGCAGCACACTGCATCATCTGCACTTATTTCTGTTCCCGAAGAAGGCCTCACACAGACTCCTCCAATGGAGCTTGTTGGTCATTCAATTGTAAGTCTCTGCCTAAGCTTTATTGCTTTTTTTGACAACTTGCTATCAATTTGTTAAGATAAACATTTTGTGCAAATATCAAAAGCAGTAACTTTGTTCTGGAGCACAAATCTGTGCTGATTCGTGCATATAATTTTTTATGGAAAATATGTTATTATATAACCCGTAGTTGCATGCATTTGAACTGGATGAGACTCAATAGTATTTTTCCAATTCTTTTGATGCAGGCATGTGCTACAAATCCTTATCAGGATCCATATTATGGGGGCATGATGGCAGCTTATGGTCACCAGCAGTTGGTACGTGACATTAATATGTTACTTGATTAAAGGTTCTTACTGTGTTGTTCTTCTGTCTTGATTAAAAGCAATTTCAATATTAGGATAATAAATTAACCACTTTTTTTTACCATTAGGCATATCATCCTTTTATAGGAATGCCTCATCCCAGAATGCCTTTGCCCCTCGAGATGGCTCAGGAACCTGTTTATGTGAATGCCAAACAATACCAAGGAATTCTGAGGCGAAGACAAGCTCGTGCTAAAGCAGAGCTTGAAAGGAAGCTCATAAAATCCAGAAAGGTACTAATTCGCAAGAGGCAAACTCCGATGCTTCTTTATAATATTTTTCTTTCCTTTGGCCCATTTATCTTTTTAAATGGAGGAAGACTTCTCTCCACCTTTTATACGATGCCATCTGATGGTTGCTTAGTCTTTGGTCTGAATTTTTTTAAAAGTATATCAGTGTGCATGCAATAAGAAGTCTTTCTGTGTGATCTATGCGGTGTTGTCTATGAAGAGAAACAAGAGATGATGTCTGTTGTATTCATTATTATGCTGAATTGTCAACGGTAAAAGTCAGTGTCAGTTCTCTCTATTATTCCATTAGAATTATGTCAATACCTTGATGAACAGCAGTCACCCACTTCTTAAACAAGCAACAACATCTAATTTATTGTTTAGAAGGATCTGCTGTTGGATGCACAAGGAAGTTAGGATTTTATCCTTGTCTGCTAGAATTACGCTGTAGAAAAATAAGGACTCAGATGCAGGTAATGGAAATTATATTGGTGCACAAATGTCTATAAACCCGGTATTTTAAATTAGGCTTTTAAAATGGTTTTACTACATCAACGTTTGGTGGATTCCACTCCGGTTTTACCATTATATATGGTCAGCTTCATGTAGAATGATAAAGGAAAATAAAGCTAAGTTGCTTATTTTCACCAGTTTTATTAACTTGCATGTGTCAAGAAATGTTTCAAATGACAGAGAACATGGTTCTACTAGTAGCTAGGTTATGCTGACATCTATTATTTGCAGCCATATCTTCATGAATCTAGACATCAGCATGCTATGAGAAGGGCAAGAGGCACGGGAGGACGATTTGCAAAGAAAACTGATGGCGAAGGCTCAAACAACTCTGGAAAGGATAATGGCTCTGGTCCAGTCCTGTCATCACAGTCAATTAGTTCATCTGGTTCAGAACCCTTGCCTTCAGACTCAGCGGAAACCTGGAATTCTCCCAACATGCGACAAGATGCTAGAGGATCGAATGAAAACAGCGGTGTCTCCTACCATAATAACAACAATGGTATGCAATCATCAAGATATCAAGGTGAAAGAGTGGATGAAGGGGACTGTTCAGGGCAACTACGCGGAAGCATCTCCGCAAACGAGGCATCACAGAGGCGTCTTGCTATTCAGTAGACCCCTCCCTTGCAAGGGGATGATAGATGCTGAGGTTGGTTCTGTATCCTAGTGATATATATTTGGTGAATGAAATACCTTACCTTGGTTATCAGTGAACATTCTTGGCAATATATATGTCAAGCGGCAAATCATTCTTGGCTTTTGTTTATGGTGTGAATGAATGATATAATATGGGGGGAGAAGAATGATATGATTGGGGTATGTGATTTCTGTTGAAGTCCCGAGCAATCAATCCTTCATTCTTTTCTCATTTTTGCATTTTGTACAGAGTTTTAGTGGGTAGTCAAGTTCAGCTGATATGGATGGAGGGTCAGGTCAGAAGACTGGAGAAACAAACAAACACTTTTGATGTACCAGCTCTATTGTTAGATGGGTTTATTTTATGCAACTTATCCGTTGGTTGTGTTAATGTTAACATGGGATTTCATTATAATAGAATCAAACATGCATCACGTTCTTAGTCACATTTATTACTGGCTTTGTCATTTCAACTTGTTGGAAAGTTAATCTTATTTTTAATTCTACTTTTTTGTTGTGATAATCTTAAATATAAATACATTCAACCTTTATCCTTTTAAACAAATTAGTAATTAATAAATTTTAAAAGTTTTACTTAAATATTTTTATATTAATTTTACATAATTATAATTTTTATAAAAAATTAAAATGGATAATAATTTTTTTAAATAATATTTCAATAAGAGGATCTAGACTTGATTCTAATGTGTAAAGGCTGCTTGTATTGTGTACTCGGTTTTTGTCAATACAATATACAAGGAATTTGATGTTGGTTCGAATGCTCATGTAGATGTTTTTAAATCTGATGTTGAAAAATATGTTTAAGAAAGTTTGTGTTAAAGTTAAGTTAGGTTTTGTTATAGTTATCGAGATGTCTTATTTGATTCTTATATAAGAATTTGTAATCTTAAGTCTAAGAGTTCCTATGATAAGGGTAAATTATAGGAGAGTTAATGTTGTCCTAATTCAATTCATTAGTGAAATAAGTGACCTATTGAAAGAAAATGAAACGAGTTGTCATTTTCACTCAAACACATAAGATGGCATAACACATGGCCTTGCCGTTTCATTTTAAGGGAATCGTTCTTTTCACTTTTAGTGATTCTCCCCTATCACTGTGAAAAGATTAATACGTTCAATCGAGGAGAACATACCGACCAGGTTTAGCATGGTCGTTCTCCTCGCTTCGCTCATGACTTCTGCCCGACACCTTAGAGGAGTCACCCAGGATCAGCCACAGATAGCTCGTGCTCAATCAACCATTTCCCCGTCTCACATCACACCCGAGCACACCTGCCAATTCCAACGACTAATTTCTGACAATTACCTATTTTCATGCGATCCATGATCCAGAGCCAAAATAGGGACCGTTGACCACTCGTTGGGGGTATTATATAAATCTTCTCACTTGAGAGGCCAAATATCCAGTTTTTACGCTAACAATACTTTCTCTTGTACTTGCCCACTTTTTTGCTCGTTTTCTTACTTTGCATCAGAGTGCTTTGCAGGTACACCCCTCCTCTCCTCAACGATTGAGCATCTTCAACAATGTCCGTGGCCCACATAAGATTTTGATCACCAGAACGATCAGTGGCGCCGTCTGTTGGAACAGGTTTCCCCGTCTTTTCTCCCCGGATTTCAAAGACTAAAGCAAACAAATCAAGATTTATCTTATGGCTAACCGCGACGATACAGTGGATGCTCGGATTACCAGTAACATCCTCGTCAAATAGCGTGAAAGCGACAAAACTCACCCCTTCCTTGGGAAAACCAGCCATATCCAACAAGACGGAGCAACTGCTCCCCCATCTCCCGACCATGTCATTGAACCAAAGGTCACACCGACTGATATCCCCCTGATTCTTGTGCCCGAGGGAACTAACCCGACCCTTGTTGCGTTGGTCGAAACCCTGAACCAAACCAACCTGCTAATCTTGCGACAAGGCAAATAATATAAGCCTTTAAGGACGTCCGCAATCCCAAATCTCCATCCCCGTCGCGCAGACAACGTAGGTCACACAGTCCATCTCTTGAATGAAGATAAAATCGTCAGCACCCAGAAGAGTCTGGGTCCATCAAGAAACGCGTTTGTTAGTCTCCCCAAAGACATCATTTTCCCGCAGCAAGAAAAATAATAAGAGTGCTCCAAATTGAAGCCCCACGGTCTCCCACTATTAGGCAGGGAGGTCGCTCAAAATCACCGTCCCCGCGACGACCAAGAAACAACTGTTCCTGCTCGCTTTTGTACAACACCAGTGACGAAGACGAGCCACAAGGACCTCTCTCACAGGAGATCATGCCCATCAGACTGTCAAAGGTTTTGGAGAAGCCTCCACCTATGGGATCCTACGATGGGACCTTTGACCCAGACAAACACATAGAAAACATTGACGCTCTCCTCAACTAGAGTGGAGTGAAATGTACAATCAAATGCCAGTTGTTCCCGACCACACTCCGAAAATGGAATATGGCCTGATATGAAAGTCTCCCATACGAGTCGATCACATCTTGGAGACAACTGGGAAGAATGTTTCTAGAAACTTCATCGCCTCTTGTCGACACCCCAAAACCGTGGCCTCCATCGAGGCGATAATAAAAGGAAAAAAGGAATCTCTACGAGCATATATTGAGAGATTCAACAAGGAAGTTGTTCATGTCGCTACGACCGACGATATAAAGAAATACCTTTTTGAACGCGGGCTATGCCCATACAGTGACTTCGCAAAGGCCGTCAGCATTGAAACCCTGACCACGCTTGACGCTTTCCTCCTTAAGGCCAAAACATACATACAATACGAGGAAAAAGAAGTAGCCAATACTGCTCGAGACTCTCGGTATTGAGAGGATGCCAAACCTTCAAAGAGCGATGAACCCTCGACATCTCGTTAAGGTGGAGACAAAAGAAAAGATGAGCGTCCATGAGAGAAGCACGACCACAAGGGAACCTCTGGACGGTTCCACGAGTACACACCTCTCTCCTTATCAAGGGAGAAGATCTTGTCAGAATGTGCAAATTCCGAGGTCCGCCAAGATGGCGTACGCTTCCCTAAACAACTCCCGGTCAAGGCTAACACGGACAAGACGAAATATTTCAGGTTCCATAAAAGCCACAAATCTAAGGACTGACTCAATCTGGCCGGTTGGACCGACCTGCTCTGATACCAATTGTAACACCCATTTTTTTTCCATTTTCAAAATTATATAAACTTTTCATAAAATCAGAGTTTAATCAACTAAAGTGAGCTGCTACATCAACAACCAAACATCATTTCATTTATTCTAAAACAAGCAGCGAAAATAAGTCTTTCAACATCAAAATGCCCAAAGGCCTTACAGTTCAATCAAAATATTGTTTATTAACTCAATACTTAATCATAAGTGTAACACCCTAAATTTGCCCTCTGGTTTTCTATCTTTGTCCGCTGTTCATTTGCATCTCGTCTGCATTTCCATTAGATCATTAACATTTAGAATTCATATCATTTGCATAAGCTTCTGAGGCATGGGATCAATTTTCATCAGGGTTAGGGTCTCGCGCTTTATGTGCGGATTATCAGAAGAATTCAAGTTCTTGGCTATGCATCCATCAATGGCATCATCTTAGGATCATGTCACTGAATTAGGGTTTATTTCCCTAAATTAGTGATCTTCAGGGATTTCACGCCTGCAAGGACTATACACTATGTATCTGGCTCATCATCCGACTACTCTCTTCTCCATCAATCGTAAGGCTATTCCTCTTTTCTCAGCATCTCAGAATATTCTTCTTTCTCGATATCTCAAAAGCTGTAGTTTCGGTTCAAGTATGGTTGCTCATTCATGATCCAGTTCAGATCGATGTCTGACTTGATCTTGGTCAACCTTCAGGATATTTCTTCAAGATCAAGTGTTGATTTGCGTGAGATAGTTGTTATTTCAATGGTGAATTGTTCAGCGGTAGATGTGTTATTATTAATCATTGGTTTTCGTGGAAGCAGAGCAAGATTGACTTGGAGATTGAAAACGAGATCTCATGGTTGTGTGCGTGTTTCTGGTAGCCAGTTCATTCCATATCCAATTCCTTATCCTTTTTCCCTCGTTATTCATGCATAACCGTTCTTTTTAGTATTTGACTCATTTTTATTATCCAATAACCATTTTCCCATTTTAAATCCATTTTATCTATCTATTTTTAAATATAAAATCCATATTTCACTTTATTATTCCCATTATTTTCCAAATCCATATTATCCATCCTCCATTTAATTCCTTTTTTTTCTTAATTTTATTTTCTTTTATTCAAACACACCCTTTTATTTATTCTTATTTTTCCATACAATCAATTCATCTGTTAACCATTTTCTTTGTCCAACTTCTAAATCATGTTTGTTTTTTATTATTATTATCCAAATTTATTACTCATTTCTAGTTCCTATTTTTTTTCATTTCTATACATTCATTTTCTTATTCACCTTTTCATTTGTTCAAATCACCATTATAATTTTCCTTTCTTTCATTTACCAAATATTCTAAAATTCCAAAAAGAATAACCAAATGAATTTACAAACTCCAAAGGCCCATCATATTCTTAAGTCTATTATTATTACAATACAACAAAGATAGCAAGAAACAAAAAGAGGGAGAATGTTACAGCCTGTGCAAGATTTCCACTACGACTCATGTTATGTGCAACTCTCACAAAAGCCCTCACACTATGCCATTACTCAGGATATTTTTGGGACCATTTTCATCCAACAAACTCACATGGCCCCACACATAACCGCCTACACAATTTGGACTCAAGGACAATACACTCATTTTTCTTACCAATAATCCATCACGTTGCTCTCACTCTCTTAATATTTTTCTTCATCAACAACATACAAACACCTTTCAATCACTAAGACGATAATCAACCTGCATACCAAAAACATTCTCTTTCATAACTCACGCAACCTGCAAAGACAACATAACTCTATTCTTATCACCTCTCCTTCAACCACAGCACACAAAAACCATTTCCTCTTCTCAACCCCCAAATCCCTTCTTCAACCAAAACTTCTCCAATCTTAACACCAGCAAAGCAACAACAATGACCCTTACCCAAAGCATTCAACCTTCACCATAACAAACCCTCCGCCAATTCCTCTTCTAACTCACCTTCAAAACCATCACCCACCAAATACTCCCTCCTTAACCGCGACAACCCTCATCAAATAGCAAACCTGACTCTTCTTCATTTTCAAGCCAAATCGCAACCTCACCATAATACGTCAACTACAGAATCCAAAAGCAAATTCAGAAAGAGAAGAAGGGAGAAAAAGAGATTCTCAAATCAAAACACATGAACTCACCGCGTGAAGCACTCTTCGGCCCGACTGCAAGCCGCTGCGACATACACCATCATCGGACCTGCAAAAGCATCATTATTTTGCCATCGATTTCCTAGTTTTCTACTGCAAAAACTGACGAAATTTGACAGGGAAGAGAAGTCATTTGCAGTGAGATCGACAGTTCCGTTTTCAGTTTGTAGAGGTAGAGAACACGATGGGTTTTAGAGGATATTGATATATAGAGTCGATGAAGCCGCCGACAGATTCGTGATTTGAGCTTGAAAGGAAGAACCGAACCGCGTGAGCATATGCATTTGACAGCGTTGCTGGTGTTTCGTCCCTAAATCCCTAGACCGTGTTTGTTCTGAATCGTGGAAATGAAGCATGGTTGTTGGACTTTTCCCCTTTCTACCGATCGTGTTTCCCCCTTTTTTTTGGTTATTTTAATTTTATTTTATTATTGTGAAGCTTACATGGAGTTTCTGGGTTTAGTTAAGCCCAATCCGTGTTGCTACTCACATACCAGTTATTGAGCATCACACCTTCTGGGAGCTGGATAAAGATTGTCGGGCCTAAGAAATAAAGCCCAGTTGGACTTGCTGATCATAACACAGAAACCAGCGCACACACCCCTATCCCTTTTCATTTTATTTTTATATAGATGTTGTTATAGTCTTTTGATTAAGTTTTTTGTTCATTTTTTTCTTTAATAATTTTCAACTAATTTCTTAGTTAAAACATTGTTATTGTTATTTCTTTAGTTGAATTTTTGTTAGAATTTTATTAATTTATAGCTTTGTTAGATTCTTGTTTTGTTTGTTAATTGTTTTAATAACATTTGTTAGAATTCTATTAATTTATAACTCTATTAGATTTTTGTTTAAATTTTGTTGTTAATTATTAATATAACGTTGATTTTAGTTTGTTTCAATTTATTTGAGTTTAATTAAATAGGATTGTGTTTACTTTTGGTTCTAGTTTGGCTTGTTATTTTGTAGGTTCATTGATTCAATTTCAATGATGGCGGATGTTGCTTGATGATGACTTTGTGACTAATTATTTTCGTAATCTTGTTCAGACTAATGGAATCTCTGGAGGCAATTTGCATAGACTTTGATTTTGCACGAGCTAACTCTTGGTTATAATTCTGGATGTTGGAAGCCTACATTTGACTTTGATCTGATATCCTGATGATGGACAATTGTGCTTGAATTGTAAATCCGTTCTGGACTTGATATTCTTTCTTGATTTTCTTTTGCGTGTATTGAAGAGGTAACAGACCTTCTCCGTTAGGTACCACTGGGGCCCGATTTTACTTGTTGCATGTTGCTGCATCTGGAAGTCCTACTGGTGTAGGCTCTGTTTGTGCATTGTTCGATTACTCTATTTCGCATTCTCATCTCCTTATCTTATTTCTTATGCATCTTATTTCTTCTTCATCTCAACTTCTTCCTCAACTTGAGGTGTGCTTAGGCCACCATGATTATTCTTCTTTCTCCTTCTTCTTTTCTTATTCTCCTTCTCCATTAGGATAAAATTCAAACCTCACTAACCTAGGACTCCCATGCATGACAACTCTAGGATTAGTCTTCCCCATTAGATTTTACTTTTGAGATCCTTTTGGTGCTCTCTCTTCTCATCTTCAAATTTAACTTTAAGTCACTTTAATAAATGACGAGTCTTCTCATGTGACACGAGACTTTGCTATGAGATACTTGCACGCGTTCCGTTTCGGGGCGAGGTGTAGGATATCCCTCGTGGTGGATAGGTCTTAGCATGAGATTACTTCACAAAGAAAATATAAAAAACAGTTCTTAACCAAAAATCACAAAAACACTTAATAAATGCCAGTAGGTCAGTGTGTCTGAGCCTTCACTTGTGGGACTAGATTTGGGGATTTCCTCCATAGCTAGGTGTGCCTCTTGCACATTCCATTCCGGGATGATGTAAGAAGTACACATCCTGTTAAGTAAGACTTAGGTACACTTACCTATGCAAACTTCAAAGCAGAAAACTCATAAAAAACACTGGACCAACAATAAGCGTCTCTCCTTCGGGAATTCTTTTCTCATCTTCTTTGCTTCGTCCGCGAACTTGCTCCTACTTGTCACATTGCAAGACGGTTACGCACTCGTCGTCCGAGCATGCAATACCTGAGCATTGACATAGGCAGTTCAAGCCTTAATTCACAAGCAATCTTTTCCACCCCTAGTTAGGGGAACTACGACGACTCTGATCCTCATTGTCCAGATGAGGTACGTAGACAGCAGGGTAGGGCCCGTTCGAGCACAATCTTTATTTTCCCTACATTTTTTCCTTTTCATTTCTTGTTCAGTTTACTCTTATCTTCTTTGTATCCAGTTCAGTTCCTCTTTATGCAGCAGCTTTCATTTCTTCACCCTTTGAAACATTTTCTTTGCAAGCTTGGATCCCGTCGGGTACGGCGGACGATCTGGGTGCTAATACCTTCCCAGGTCGTAACCGACTCCCGAACTCAGTTTCTTTGGTTCGCAGGACCCGTGTCCTTCCTTTCCTTTCTTCTGGTTTGTGCAGCATTACCATTCCCGTTCCTTCGGGATAAAAATGCCTGGCTGGCGACTCTTTCCTTTTCCGCGCCACTTTCGCGTTTGTACCAGTATGGAAATCCGGGGAGCGACAGCTGGCGACTCTGCTGGGGAGTTCCTAACCAGAATCTCTGGTTCCCTTGAGAGTCTCTCCTAGCGCTTGTGTGTTTCTGTTTTGCTGGGTGTTGATTGTTTGCTGTTGTGTGTATATTTTACTGTTGTTTATTTACAGTTTTATTTACAACTTTATTTTCAGTTTTCAGTATTTATTTCCATGCATCATATATTGTTACTGGACTGTCTGGACTGGATTTCTTCTGTTTGGTGGGACTCGGGTGATACTGTTACTGTGAGATAAGCCAAATACCCGGCTTGAGTGCACCCTAGGATTAGAGTGGACGTATTGTACTCGCATGTGACATGATGAGTGGCGATGTGTTTCACACCCGGACGACGACCGTCTTGGAAATATCTTGTGTGGGGATTTCCTCCACTTCAGGATAAGACCTTGATAGTTATGTGCAACTGGGGATCGATCATTGAGACCCTTTGTGGAAACAACCCTCTCCAGTGGTGACAGTGGCAGACCACATTCCATGGCAAACCCATTCGCACCCGAGGGTCCACTGGGGACTCGCATAGGATGGCCTGGTTCTCTTATAGGAACTCAGTTAAAGCATCTGGTCGTATGACACTAGTACTGTATCCTACGGGCTGAATGTACTATTATTTCTCGATTTCAGCACTCGAAGCTGGGGACTTATAAGGGATGCTTGTTTTCTCGGACTCAGCTGAGGCCTCCCTGAGTAGTACATAATGCCGAACCGATCCCCTGATTTGGTCATGAGCCATTTCTCGGAAATGGTGAACGTATTATTTCTATTCGGCTTTGAGAGTCCGTGATGTTTGACCTGGAGCACACCCGTGATATTGGGAGGGGTTTACAGGTTTGCAGGAACCCTTGACCTCAACATACCCTCATTACCAGTGCATTTTTATTGTTTTGATCAGGTCACTATGATTATGGAGTGATTGACCTTTGGTTCTCAGTTACTATTTCGGGTTATTATACAGAGATCTTGTGGTTACAGACACTCGATTCTTGGCTCAGTATTCCAGATTCCAGACAGTTTCCAGATTTTGATCCCATGTCTTTGCATCTTTAGCATCATCATATTGCATTTTACATTTGCATCAACATTGCATATCCTTTTTCCAGATAGCTCATCCTTCCTCTTTTGTCCATGACCAGCCAGCTGATTTCCCAGTACTAAGTTTGAAACAAGTGGTAACTGTTGGAAGACGAAAAAAAGTTGTTTGAAGCAAGACTGGGCAGTGTCAGGAACTAAGAAAAGGTCAGTTTGGAAGCCGTCAGTAGCTATGTCAAAGAACAACCGTCAGAATGTTGAGTTTCCACCTGGTTTCACTTCGATGACCAATCCTTTGTATGATCTTTCTCCTGATGAGGATCTTCCGCAAGTGAACAATCTTACTCAAGCTCAGCCTGCACAGACCCCGATCGTGAATCAGAGTGTACCTAAACCATCTGTTGTCCGAGGTGGATCTTCATCTTCTTCTGATGCTATGGATTATCAGAGTTTTGCTTTCCCTATGCCAAACTTCCAAGGGGCAATCCCTCTTGTGAAAACCAAGGATCCACAAACTTTTGATCCTGCTGAAAGGTTTTGTGTGTTGGATGAGCAACTCAAAGCCTTAGCCGATCCTGATGCCTTTGGTTTTGATGCTTTAAACCTGTGTTTGGTGCCCGGTCTTGTCATTCCTCCAGATTTCAAAGCACCGAAGTTTGAGAAGTACACTGGTGTCAGTTGCCCAAAGCGTCATTTGGTGATGTTTTGCAGAAAAATGACTTCTTACGCACGCAACGATGAGTTGATGATTCATTGTTTTCAGGACAGTTTAAGCGGGGTATCCCTAAATTGGTATATGGATTTGGAAAGTAGTCGTATCCGGTCGTGGAATGATTTATCCAGAGCTTTCGTAAAACAATACCAGTACAATATGGACATGGCGCCCTGTTGCACGCACTTGCAGAGCCTATCTCAGAGAACTGGTGAATCTTTCAGAGAATATGCACAACGGTGGAGAGAGTTGGCATCCCAAGTGCAACCACCACCTTCAGACAGAGAATTAGTTGACCTGTTCGTGGCACCTTGCAAGGTCCATACCTGGAAAGAATGAGTAGCATTGGGACGTTAAATTTCTCTGATTTGATAAAAGTTGGAGGGCGCATTGAAAGTTTACTCAAAAGTGGAAATATCCAGTACTCTTTGAACATCTCAGCTAGTGAAAGTGAATTTGTTGGTAGCTCCCAAGGGGAAGACGATTATGACGTCAGTGCAGTCATGGCCAATATCGAATATTCTAGACCATCATCTCCTCAGAGATCATCTTTTCCAGTATCTGGCTACTCTTATGGGAATTCAGCAATGCTCAGAGCACCATATCAGAAACCCTGGACTCCTCCACGTCCAAATCTGCAAGCTCATGGTCGAAGACCTCAGAATCAACTTCAGAGCCAGCCTAGGCCTCACAACAACCTGGAAAGAAGGAATGCTCCTCTTCATCCAGTTCCCATGGCATACAGTGAACTCTTGTCACATCTAATTCAGAGCTCATTGGTGGTTGCTAAGCCTCTCAAGCCGTTGCCAGAGCCATACCCTCTAGAGTACAATCCTCATAAGCAGTATGGGTATCATGGTGGATCAATGGGGCATTCAAATGATGATTACAAAGCTTTTCAGGCCAAAGTCCAATAGTTGATCGACAAGGGCTACATATCCTTTCCAGAAGGAAGCTTGGTGGTGCATGTCCACCTCCCGCATGTTTAAGTTCAAAGACTTCGGAGAAGCGTCTCCTGATTTCAGGGGCTCAGAGAAGATGTCATTAGAATTGGAGATCATTGTATCCTTTTTATCATTTGCATTGTAGTTTCTTTCCTGTTAGCAGCTACTTGTCTTTTAAACATTGTTGTTTTAAATGGTAATGTTAATGTAGTGATCTTGCACTTTTTTGAATCAATTATGTCGCATTCGCTCATTTTTCTTTACTTGCATAAAAAAAAAACAAAAAAAAATTGCATCCATATACCTCCACTTATTTCATTGTTGTTTAACAGGTTTGAGGAAGGATGATGACAACTAAATAACCATAATTGTTGAAGGTATGCTTTCGGTTTAGAACCTGCTGACGATGTACAGGCATTGCTTCAATTCCCAAACACCGGAGATATAAGGGAGATAAACCCTCGTCAACCCCTTCGAGCTTTGAAGTAGGAGTTTCTTTTCTAGATGAAAAAACCCTCACATCCAACCCGGGGCAGGGTAGTTATCAGTTAGTTTGACCGAGCGTTCAAATTTCTAAAGGAGTGAGCATCCGAGGATCCATTACCTTACACCTCAAGAGGTCAAGAGACGTGAAACCACAATGGTTACCCCTCGCCAACAAAGGAATGAGGCAGTCACAACACATTCAGCAAGACAGACAAACCAGTGTCACACGATTTGTTCAACAAAAATCAAAAGAAGAAAAAGAAATAAATCCTGCTAAGTCAAAAAAAAGAAAAAAAAATGTGTGAACACAAATGACATAGGCAAAAGTTAGGGCATCCCGCTGGACTTCAAAATCGAAAAATTCAAAAAGAATCAGTCCAGGCAAAAATTAGGGAGTAAAAAAAAATCAAAAGGAAAAATCTTCCATAAGAACAAAGTCGTGTGACTACAGACACAAAGTCAGAAGGGGTGACTGTTACAAAAAAAGAAACCTCATTGGTGCTTAAACCGTCAACATCATTGGTTCCTCAACCATTACAAAACCTTGCGAGAGGTGAGCGCTTAGGTCGAATTAGCTGAACATAGGACTGGAGAACATCAAGGAGAATGGGTGGGTGCAGATAAACTTTGAGCCATAAATCTTTCTTTCTAAAACCATGAACCAGACCACGTCATAACCCTTGAAAGTCCTAATTGAATCAGGTTCAATTCTGAAAGCATACTACGACAAGGTTGCGTAAACTGACTCCTAACGATTTGCTAAGTCAACACTATGTTTGGACTAATCATCCATTTGTCACACACTGTCACAACATTCAATTAAATAAATTTTCAAAACTTGCACGTGAAATGCATTAAAACTACCATTTGTAAATGAACAGTTTTAATTGCAAGCCAGTCTGTGACATCAGGGGAGTTCCTACAAAGAGCAATCAAAGGGAATTTGATCATTCAACAATGATGACCAAAGTCAGGAGCACCTTGTAGGCCTATCAATCAGGGGCATGTTATCCAGTGGTTTTGTCGACCAAGGAATCAGTTATTCTAAAGCAAGATCCCAAGCATTAGTTGATTGGGGGAAAATTATTCGAAAGTCGGTTAATCAGAGCTGAATCTACCAAACAGGGGCAGGCCACCCAGTTTTTCTATTGACCAAGGATGAATTCTTCCAATGCTCAGTCAGAATGAGTCAAGTCTCTTCCATGCTTATACCGGGCAGGACATTTCCAGAGTTCACTAGGTGCAATTCTCCTCGAGCATCCAAGTTTGCTATTCCAGAAATTGGATAATCAGAGGCAATCTGTTCAGAGACTTACCAGACAGGGGCAACTTTAGCTACACAGAGCAAGTTATATCAGCAATCTCAGAGTTCAAGACGAGTATCGGGAAATCATGTTAACCAACCTCGTATTTTTCACCCTTCTCAACCAGAAGCCTTTCCGTATAAGACCTTTCTTCCCACCTTGGGAGTTTTTCTAGCCTTTCATATGCATTGCATAAATCATTTGCATACGTTATTCATGTCGCTTCATTAGAGCATACGCATCATAAGTGCATCGTGCATGCTACCCCCAACAAACATCAGATCTCACATCAGGGACTCGTAACCCCAACTTCTTGACCGTTCAAAGTCCAGTTCTCGTCTGGAAAACAATTCAAAGTCCAGTTCTCGTCTGGCAAACCAACTTCAAATACTAGTTCTCGTCTGGTAGGCGAATCTTTTAACCAGTTCTCGTCTGGTCACCTTTTCGTTTAGCCTGTTGAACACCAGTTCTCGTCTGGTAGTCATTCTTTTTCAGAGTCAATTCTCGTTTGACAATGAACCCAAGGAGTCAGTTCTCGTCTGACGACTTATTCTTTGCCCATCAGTCCTCGTCTGTTGGCCTACCGATAATAAACCGGTTCTCGTCTGGTATTCCACTTTCAAAGTCCAATTGCTTGGCAACCAAATACCAAATCATTATCAATCTGGCCCTATCGCCCAACCATCATTGTTTCATTATCTCCCGCTTGCATATCATCATATCCTCATCATCCTGAGCATACGTCTACATCTTGCACCATTTGCATTGCATCTTCATACCACATGGTTTCTATTTTCTCTCTAGTGTGGGGCAGGGCCGTTACAAGACGTAATCTGGGGCAGTTATCTCAGAATCTGTTGAATTTCTGCGAGAGTTTAAAGACACTGGGGCAATTCTGGATGTCCAGTCCTCTGTAAAATCCTCTAGAGACGATCTCTTCATAGACGATGCAATTTGAGGCATATTTAAAGAGTAAGGAATGTGTGTTCACTCATGATAATCGGTATGCAACTGTTGAGCTCAGAAGTTAGAAGCACTGTGTTAATTCTCAGGGAATGTCTGGTATTTATTTTACCAGCAGGGCATCAGAAGTTTATTTCTTCCCCGAGCATAGAATATTCATTCAGCCGATAAGGTTTACTCAGGAGGTGTTGATTATTCTCATTCATTCAGAGTCCAATTTTCATTGGCATACCTCCCCGACACAGTCGTCATACTATACTTGGGGCATATTTTGGCTTATTTTGATTCTCCAGCAAAGTCTCTCCTCAGCAGAGCATTGTCAAATATGTTTCTCAGCCAGGTCAGAGGGTTGACGTTTCCCCAGCTGAGTTAGAGCAGATGATGTCTGTAACACGATGGGAGAACTGACTTTAGTTAAATGTTGCGGATAGCAAGAGTCGCCACCGACTTTTATTTTATCCAAAAGGAAAGGACATAAAAGAACAGGAAAGACCTTAAAAAGATTTTGAGTTCGGGGGGTAGGTTATATAAAGGGAAGGTGTTAGCACCCTTTATATCCATGGTTATCCATGGGCTCTTAGTTACTTAGCTCACTTTAAATTGTTTTGAAGAGTGTAGTGTGTGATTAAAAATTTTCTAAGTACTTTATAATGATCCTCGTATGGATGTATATAAAGACTTTGTTTTGAAAATTTGTTTGAAATGTGAAGTGTAAAAGTATTTTGAAAAGGTGTGAGCAAGTACTTAAGAGGAACCTACCCTATGTTAAATCTTTACTGTTCTTGTATGTTCTTTCAATGGTAAGACTATCCCTATTATTAAGGAATAGGTAGTCATTACCTTGGATGTAATAAAAGACATATGAAGGGACATCTGAATTTAGGCAACTGCAAGGTGTCTTTAGCAATTCGTAGGGACTTATCATCTTTTATTCGAAGGGACAAGATCATTTATCGTAGGCAACCTCGAAGGGACTTGATCTTATAAACTTAAAGGGACTTGATGATATTTGTGAAGGGACTTTGCTTAAGACACCTTACTTGACCTTAGAAATAGGCAACATGAGAGGTAACCTTAGAAAGTGTAGGATGGCGATCCAAGATCGACTTACGTGTGTGAGTGTTTGTGTTCAAGTATTTATATTATTTAAGATTAATTATCTAAGTTATTTTAACTACACATAGTTATACACACCCTATAGTTACTAACCATGGCAATAAAAATATTTACAAAAATAAAATAGAGACAAAAAATAAATCTACGACTATTACATGGCTTTCGCAATTACATAATAATAGAAACAATTAATAATAAATATAATAAATAAGCAATAATTTAAATGGTTAGTAATAATAATAATGATAATAATAAAAGGGTTAGTAAAAATATAAAGAAGATAAAAATTAAGAGAAAATATTATTTTTAAGTTAAATGACCATTTAGAAATTTTTTTAGAATAAAATAGAACAATTAATAATAATAATAAACAAAATAATAATTATTTACATAAACATGATTAATTATTTAATTATACATTAGAATAAAAATTAGTTAAGTTAAATGTTAAAGTTAATAATAATTAGGGTTAATAAAAAAACTAGGGTTTTGAAAAAAATTAGGGTTTAGGGTGATAATCATGAAAATTAGGATTTTATTTATTAATTTATAAAATAAATCAATTTATTTACAAATTATATATATATATATATATATATATATATATATATATATATATATATATATATATATATATATATATATATATATATATATATATATATATATATATATATGTGTATATATATATATATATATATTTAATAATATAAACATACAATAAATAAATATAAATAATTAAGTTTTTGTTTGAAAATAAAGTTTGAATTTTAAAGATATGAATTTTTTGGTAAAAAAAGAAATAATATGTATATATTTATTTTAACATTTAAGAAATTAATTAAGATAAATTAATAAAATATAAACAAATAAAAAAAAAGAGAAAAAATACATACCTGGGGCTGGGATTCGAACCCAGGCCCTAGGCTTTGTTCATCTTGGACCAAGAGCACAACCACCAGGCCAGACACGCGTTGATGTTAGTGTATGAGCAACCATTCTTTTTCTTATTATTCTGCAAAAATATCAAAAATAAAAGCAAAACAAAATTGCCTGGGGGGATTCGAACCCAGGACCATTCAATACACAAGCAAACACACAAACCAGTTGAGCCACATGGGGCGCGTTCAGTATAAAATCAACAACAAATCCTTTTATTTTAAAATTAATATTTGAATAGGATTTTTGGCGCCATCTGAACTTCATCTTCTCCAATTAACCTGCGAAATTTCCTTCAATATTTCCTGCGAAATTTCCTATGAGTTCTTCCCTTCAAGAACCTATAAACGTATTGCAATCTTTGAAACACCTTGAAATTGTCTCTATCCAAGAATCTGAATGTGAGTTTTTTGGTGAATTTTTGAAGTTTGAATATGATGCTTGTGGCTGCCAATTTCATGTCCTTGTGTTTGTATGAGTTATACATATATAGTAGAACATAATTAGGTCAAAAAATCAGACCATCCTTTGGATTTTTGGATCAATTGAGATTGAAAAAGATATGCTTCCAAATATTGAAAAATCTTGATATATCCTTACTATTTTTGGTTGATCTGATTTTGTATAATCTCAATCACTTCTAAATGACCTTCATGACTTTCTAGAACAAAAATCTTATCAAATATTGCAACTTTTATATTTTGTTTTGATTTAAAATGTTTTTTAATGTATAAAATCATAATAAATAAAATAAAATGAATAAATAATTGAATAAATAATTTTTAATTCGTGCATGATGTCATGGAAGTGTTTGGGTCATAAAAATGCAAGCACATTTGGAGAAATTTGGTTCTAAGACCCCATTTGCTTCATAAACCTCTCAAAAATTTCCCAACTTTGCAAAGGCACAAATCCCTCAATTTTAAGGCTATGAAGGTGTTCTTGGACATTTTAGAAATCTTAGAGAGTACTCTAACCAACCTCTTTGGTCTCATGTCCATATCTTTTACCATTCTCAAGTTATGCTCTTTGGAAGTTGTTGACTTTTAAAATGACCTATAATGTCTTAGCTCATACCTTCCAAATGAAGCATTTTTGGGCTTGGCTTGTGAGACACAAAGTTGTAGAGAATTAAATTTCCTTCAAAATCAGCTTTGGATGGGAAATTTTTGATGAATTATGTGAAAGTTATGGCTGGTCAAAGTTCAGTTGACTTTTCGTGTGAAAACCCTAATTAGAAACTCCTGATTCTTGATGATCTGAAACTTCCTTGATGAATCATGATCAAATGATGAATTTTACTTAATATACTTGATGTTGGCAAAAAAATCATGAAGTTTGACTTTGGTTTGACCACAGTTGACCTCAGTTGGACTTTTTAACCACTTTGACTGATTTTAGCCTATTTGATCATCTGACTGAGCAAACTTTTTGGGAAAGCCTTGAAACTTGACATAGGGATTATTGAAGACATATAGGATGCTATGAAGCTCACTTGAAGCTTTGGAAGTCCATTTAGCCTGATGGAAGTCAAAACCCTAGTTTAAGATGCATTGCTTAGGAGGATGCATTGTCTGAGGGAATTGTCAAACTTTCTGACTAATTGTGAACCTTGTGAACCTCTTGAGATACCTTGTGAATCTTGTGAACTTTGTGAACCTCTTTGGACACCTTAGTACACAATGTCTTGTCTTGGTGAGGGCAAATTTTGGGGTGCAACAGCTGCCCCTGTTCAATTTTCTGAAACCTGAGGGGTTAGATTGGTATATGTGTCATTCGTGACCTGGAAGGTTGAAGGGGATTGAACACAAAAGCCCAAAAATTTGCACTCGCCGGTGCGTAAAATAACACTGATGATTAATTGTATATGCTTAAGTGGGCTTGAAGATGCCACTTGGAAGAACTGGAGATGGGCTTATAGATGCCATCCATAATATCAGGAGGTGATAATATCTTGATGTTGATACTGGATATCAGTACTAGGTCTTCGTATAGGCCGTCTCTGAATCTTTTATGCAACATGGTTTGAATTGCATGCTAGCACTAGATCTTCGTATAGATCGTCTTTGCATTATCTCTGGGGAAAAAGAATATCCTTCATTAAGTGTCAGGGCTTAGATCTTCGTATAAATCGTCTCTGAACCATATCCAAGAACCTACTTTAATTTAAGTGTCAGAACCAAATCTTCGTAGCGATTTTTTTCTAAATTAAGTATCAGCACTAGATCTTCGTATAGATCGTTTCTGAACTGTTTTGAATTGTTGAATAGACCAGTAGAAATAAATCTTCGTGACGATTATCTCTTCTGGAAATATCCTGGATTAGGGAATAGATCTTCGTATAGAACGTTTGCCTACTATCCAAGGACAACTTGAGTAATGATTATCAGCAATGAATCTTCGTGGTGATCATTCCTGAATTAAGTATCAGCACTAGACCTTCATATAGATCGTCTCTGAACTGTTTTGAATTGTTGAATAGACCAGTAGAAATAAATCTTCGTGACGATTATCTCTTCTGGAAATATCCTGGATTAGGGAATAGATCTTCGTATAGACCGTTTGCCTACTATCCAAGGACAACTTGAGTAATGATTATCAGCAATGAATCTTCGTGATGATCATTCCTGAATTAAGTATCAACACTAGACCTTTGTATAGATCGTCTCTGACCTGTTGTGAATTGTTGATAGTATTTTATCTGTATATAACCATCCTGCAAGGAAAAGGTTAGTTTATGCAATATGTATGCATGCATGGCATGGTGCATCTAAATAAATATATTATGCATTTATGGATATGTTATGGTATGATGTAAATGATGTATGTATGAATCATGCAGCCTGAAGCGTCGGGATATCTTTGTACAACAACTGATGGCTAGGGAAAATAAATCCCGATTCGTTGCTGAGGAATATGAGGAACTTGTTCCCGTCTTGTTTGATAGTATAGTATTTATAACCTCCCGTCTTTGTTCGTCGTACTTCTATTGAAGGAATAAGTTCCTGAGTATCCCGACTGAGGATAAAAGAGATGGACATAAATTCAAGGGGAGATGTAACTTGAAGTATCTATAAAGATAAATTTGCCCTGATGGGGATTTGTAGTTGTCTTGTGGGGATGAACCGGCGAAGCTTCGTTGAATTCCTACCTTCGTTTGTCCTTAGTAAATACTATTACTGCATTTTATGTATTTCTGGTAAACATCAATCATATTCAAAAGCATACATACATTCAAACACAACCAATGGACATTTTCGCTTTGGTAAATAGGGTAAAAGTAAATCTGGATTCAAAGACGAAATTTTATTTATATTATAAAGTGACCTATATACAGGTAAGTTTGTACAAGGAGACATAAATCCTAGTAAGAGGAATTTGTCGTAAAGGTTTTACAAAAACAGAGTAAAACAGCTATGTGAGAAATAATCCTATTGAGTTTCAATTCCACTATTGCCATTATCTTCAAGTATCTCATCTTCCGCTGTTGAGACGGAAACAATTGGATTGAGCTTTATCTGTTTGAACTTGAGTTAGGTAGCTCCAACAATTTGAGTGACAAGAGTGATTTAAACGAGACATAGTCATACACTTTAATCCCTAACTTTTGCCTGGATTGCCCTTTCAGGTTTTCAATCCACCGGGATACCCTTTTTTGCCCATGCCGCCTTTTCAAGTTTTCGACTTGCCGGGTGTATATTTTTTTTTATATATATCCATAATTTTTGCCCGAACCCTTTTTGTTCGCCGGGATGCCCTTATTTTTGCCTAGGTCAGTCAACCTAGCGGGTCTCTTTTTATGCGTAGTATTTTTTAACTATGTCTGCGTTTACAGGATGTGGGAAGTCTTCACCGTCCATAGTAGTAAGCATCTTGGCATCTCCTGAAAATATCCTCTTGACTACAAACGGTCCTTCATATGTAGGAGTCCACTTGCCCCTAGGATCACCCTGTGGTAATATGATACGCTTGATTACCAAGTCACCAGTCTGATATACCTTTTGCTTAACCTTCTTGTTAAAAGCTTTGATCATCCGTTTCTGGTACATCTGACCGCGACAAACAGCTGCCAACCTTTTCTCATCAATCAAATTTATCTGGTCAAGTCGAGTATGAATCCACTCATCTTCATCCAAGCCTGCATCCTTCATGATTCTTAAGGAGGGTATCTGAACTTCAATGGGAAGAACTGCTTCCATACCATAGACTAAGGAGAATGGGGTTGCCCCTGTTGAAGTACGTATTGTAGTACGATAACCATGAAGAGCAAATGGTAACATCTCATGCCAATCCTTGTAAGTAACAGTCATCTTCTGTAGAATCTTCTTAATGTTTAGCAGCTTCTACTTCCCCATTCATCTTTGGACGATACAGAGAAGAGTTGTGATGTTTAATCTTGAATTGCATGCAAAGATCAGTAATCATGGTGTTATTCAGATTAGAGTCATTATCTGTGATAATCCTTTCAGGGATGCCATACCTACATATGAGATTATTCCCCAAAGAAGTCACCAATTTATTTTTTGCTAATATGATGATACAAACAGTTATTCATCCCCCTAACCAGAGTTAAACATCGTCAAAGCATCTTAACCTGGTCATCCCATGCAGAATTGAGGTTCTTGCTGCCAATCAGGGCACTTTGTTTGTGCTCGTCTGCATTTCCTGGCATTCGTCTGTGTTGGGTATCTGTTTGTGCTCGTCTGCATTTCCTGGCATTCGTCTGTGTTTGGTATCTGTTTTGTGCTCGTCTGCATTTCCTGGCACTCGTCTGTGTTTAATGTTTGGTAGTTTCTCGTCAGCATTGCCCCAACACTCGTCTGTGTTCACTCTTTGTTATTGCTCGTTTGCTTTCCCCAGCAGTTACCCATGGTTGTAATTGCTGTTGCTCGTTTGCACTTCCCGACACTCGTCTGTGTGTAACTTTCTTTTGGTACTCGACACTTGTCTGTGTTTGATATTTGCTTGTTGCTCGTCTGCATTCTCCAACGCTCGTCTGTGTTTGTTATCTGTTTGAAGCTCGTTTGCATTGTTTGGATACTCGTCTGTATCATCCCTCACACTCGTCCATGTAAGCCTATATCCATATGTGTTGATTTGATAATCATTCTGGTACTCGTCTGTATTGCTACTCCAAATGCTCGTCTGTGTTGGGTTTCTGGTATTCGTCTGTGGCTGATATTCGTATGAATCATCGCCCGAAGCGCTCGTCTGTGTTTCTCAGATCATCGTCTAATATTCGTTTGTATCATTGACTTATGGCACTCGTCTGTGTTCCCTGGATGATCATCCAATGCTCGTCTGTGTTGAAGAGGTTTGAAGTTCTGACAGTGGGATTAAAAGTCAAATTGGTTACCAGTGCTTGGCGTAACAGGTATACCTGAAGGAGGTTCGTCTGTCTCAGATCGTATATTGCAAAATGTGTGAGGACTCGTATGTCCATTTCCTGGCGTAACAGGTCTGCATGAAGAGGGCTCGTATGTCCAGCACCTGGCGTAACAGGTTTATCCGAAGGAGATTCGTCTGTCTCAGGTCATATGTTGTAAAATGTATGAAGAGGGCTCGTTTGTCCAGTTCCTGGCGTAACATGTTTACTTGAGGAAGACTCGTCTGTCTAAGTTTTTTCTGAATGAAATAGCAGTTCAATTTGGAAGAAGCTCGTCTGCTTTGCCGTCACTTCAGCTATCCACAGCGTCATTTGGTTGGGTTTATTTCCTATTGTCTGCATTCTCCGGCAGAGTGCAAATTTTTAGGGTCTTCTTGGTATTCAATCACATTTTATCTTGAACGGTCGATAGCCCGTGCTATCGTCCTTTTCAGATTAATAGTTGATTGAATAGGGGCAGCTGTAACACCCTAAATTTGCCCTCTGGTTTTCTATCTTTGTCCGTTGTTCGTTTGCATCTCGTCTGCATTTCCATTAGATCATTAACATTTAGAATTCATATCATTTGCATAAGCTTCTGAGGCATGGGATCAATTTTCATCAAGGTTAGGGTCTCGCGCTTTATGTGCGGATTATCAGAAGAATTCAAGTTCTTGGCTATGCAGCCATCAATGGCATCATCTTAGGATCCTATCACTGAATTAGGGTTTATTTCCCTAAATTAGTGATCTTCAGGGATTTCACGCCTGCAAGGACTATACACTATGTATCTGGCTCATCATCCGGCTACTCTCATCTCCATCAAGTCGTAAGGCTATTCCTCTTTTCTCAGCATCTCAGGATATTCTTCTTTCTCGATATCTCAAAAGCTGTAGTTTCGGTTCAAGTATGGTTGTTCATTCATGATCCAGTTCAGATCGACGTCTGACTTGATCTTGGTCAACCTTCAGGATATTTCTTCAAGATCAAGTGTTGATTTGTGTGAGATAGTTGTTATTTCAATGGTGAATTGTTCAGTGGTATATGCGTTATTATTAATCATTGGTTTTCGTGGAAGTAGAGCAAGATTGACTTGGAGATTGAAAACGAGATATCATGGTTGTGTGCGTGTTTCTGGTAGCCAGTTCATTCCATATCCACTTCCTTATCCTTTTTCCCTCGTTATTCATGCATAACTGTTCTTTTTAGTATTTGACTCATTTTTATTATCCAATAACCATTTTCCCATTTTAAATCCATTTTATCTATCCATTTTTAAATATAAAATCCATATTTCACTTTATTATTCCCATTATTTTCCAAATCCATATTATCCATCCCCCATTCAATTCCTTTTTTTTCTTAATTTTATTTTATTTTATTCAAACACACCCTTTTATTTATTCTTATTTTTCCATACAATCAATTCATCTGTTAACCATTTTCTTTGTCCAACTTCTAAATCATGTTTGTTTTTTATTATTATTATCCAAATTTATTACTCATTTCTAGTTCCTATTTTTTTTCTTCATTTCTATACATTCATTTTCTTATTCACCTTTTCATTTGTTCAAATCACCATTATAATTTTCCTTTCTTTCATTTACCAAATATTCTAAAATTCCAACAAGAATAACCAAATGAATTTACAAACTCCAAAGGCCCATCATATTTTTAAGTCTATTATTATTACAATACAACAAAGATAGCAAGAAACAAAAAGAGAGAGAATGTTACAGCTTGTGCAAGATTTCCACTACGACTCATGTTATGTGCAACTCTCACAAAAGTCCTCACACTATGCTATTACTCAGGATATTTTTGGGACCATTTTCATCCAACAAACTCACATGGTCCCACGCATAACCGCCTACACAATTTGGACTCAAGGACAATACACTCATTTTTCTTACCAATAATCCATCACGCTGCTCTCACTCTCTTAATATTTTTCTTCATCAACAACATACAAACACCTTTCATTCACTAAGACGATAATCAACCTGCATACCAAAAACATTCTCCTTCATAACTCACGCAACCTGCAAAGGCAACATAACTCTATTCTTATCACCTCTCCTTCAACCACAGCACACAAAAACCATTTCCTCTTCTCAACCCCCAAATCCCTTCTTCAACCAAAACTTCTCCAATCTTAACACCAGCAAAGCAACAACAATGACCCTCACCCAAAGCATTCAACCTTCACCATAACAAACCCTCCGCCAATTCCTATTCTAACTCACCTTCAAAACCATCACCCACCAAATACTCCCTCCTTAACCGCGAAAACCCTCATCAAATTGCAAACCTGACTCTTCTTCATTTTCAAGCCAAATCGCAACCTCACCATAATACGTCAACTACAAAATCCAAAAGCAAATTCAGAAAGAGAAGAAGGGAGAAAAAGAGATTCGCAAATCAAAACACATGAACTCACCGCGTGAAGCACTCTTCGGCCCGACTGCAAGCCGCTGCGACATACACCATCATTGGACCTGCAAAAGCCTCATTATTCTGCCATCGATTTCCTAGATTTCTACTTCAAAAAATGACGAAATTTGACAGGGAAGAGAAGTCATTTGCGGTGAGATCGACGGTTCCGTTTTTAGTTTGTAGAGGTAGAGAACACAATGGGTTTTAGAGGATATTGAGATATAGAGTCGATGAAGCCGCCGACGGATTCATGATTTGAGCTTGAAAGGAAGAACCGAACCGCGTGAGCATATGCATTTGACAGCGTTGCTGGTTTTTCGTCCCTAAATCCCTAGATCGTGTTTGTTTTGAATCATGGAAATGAAGCATGGTTGTTGGACTTTTCCCCTTTCTACCGATCGTGTTTCCCCTTTTTTTGGTTATTTTTATTTTATTTTATTATTGTGAAGCTTACATGCAGTTTCTGGGTTTGGTTAAGCCCAATCCGTGTTGCTACTCACATACCAGTTATTGAGCATCACACCTTCTGGGAGCTGGATAAAGATTGTCGGGCCTAAGAAATAAAGCCCAGTTGGACTTGCTGATCATAACACAAATACCAGCGCACACACCCCTATCCCTTTTCATTTTATTTTTATATAGATGTTGTTATAGTCTTTTGATTAAGTTTTTTGTTCATTTTTTTTTCTTTATTAATTTTCAACTAATTTCTTAGTTAAAACATTGTTATTGTTATTTCTTTAGTTGAATTTTTGTTAGAATTTTATTAATTTATAGCTTTGTTAGATTCTTGTTTTGTTTGTTAATTGTTTTAATAACATTTGTTAGAATTCTATTAATTTATAACTCTATTAGATTTTTGTTTAAATTTTGTTGTTAATTATTAATATAACGTTGATTTTAGTTTGTTTCAATTTATTTGAGTTTAATTAAATAGGATTGTGTTTAATTTTGGTTCTAGTTTGGCTTGTTATTTTGTAGGTTCATTGATTCAATTTCAATGATGGCGGATGTTGCTTGATGATGACTTTGTGACTAATTATTTTCGTAATCTTGTTCAGACTAATGGAATCTCGTGAGGCAATTTGCATAGACTTTGATTTTGCACGAGCTAACTCTTGGTTATAATTCTGGATGTTGGAAGCCTACATTTGACTTTGATCTGATATCCTGATGATGGACAATTGTGCTTGAATTGTAAATCCATTCTGGACTTGATATTCTTTCTTGATTTTCTTTTGCGTGTATTGAAGAGGCAACAGACCTTCTTCGTTAGGTACCACTGGGGCCCGATTTTACTTGTTGCATGTTGTTGCACCTGGAAGTCCTACTGGTGTAGGCTCTGTTTGTGCATTGTTCGATTACTCTATTTCGCATTCTCATCTCCTTATCTTATTTCTTATGCATCTTATTTCATCTTCATCTCAACTTCTTCCTCAACTTGAGGTGTGCTTAGGCCACCATGATTCTTCTTCTTTCTCCTTCTTCTTTTCTTATTCTCCTTCTCCATCAGAATTGAATTCAAACCTCACTAACCTAGGACTCCCATGCATGACAACTTTAGGATTAGTCTTCCCCATTAGATTTTACTTTTGAGATCCTTTTGGTGCTCTCTCTTCTCATCTTCAAATTTAACTTTAAGTCACTTTAATAAATGACGAGTCTTCTCATGTGACACGAGACTTTGCTATGAGATACTTGCACACGTTCCGTTTCGGGGCGAGGTGTAGGATATCCCTCGTGGTGGATAGGTCTTAGCATGAGATTACTTCACAAAGAAAATATAAAAAACAATTCTTAACCAAAAATCACAAAAACACTTAATAAATGCCAGTAGGTCAGTGTGTCTGAGCCTTCACTTGTGGGACTAGATTTGGGGATTTCCTCCATAGCTAGGTGTGCCTCTTGCGCATTCCATTCCGGGATGATATAAGAAGTACACATCCTGTTAAGTAAGACTTAGGTACACTTACCTATGCAAACTTCAAAGCAGAAAACTGATAAAAAACACTGGACCAACAATAAGCGTCTCTCCTTCGGGAATTCTTTTCTCATCTTCTTTGCTTCGTCCGCGAACTTGTTCCTACTTGTCACATTGCAAGACGGTTACGCACTCGTCATCCGAGCATGCAATACCTGAGCATTGACATAGGCAGTTCAAGCCTTAATTCACAAGCAATCTTTTCCACCCCTAGTTAGGGGAACTACGGCGACTCTGATCCTCATTGTCCAGATGAGGTACGTAGGCAACGGGGTAGGGCCTGTTCGAGCATAATCTTTATTTTCCCTACATTTTTTCCTTTTCATTTCTTGTTCAGTTTACTCTTATCTTCTTTGTATCCAGTTTAGTTCCTCTTTTTGCAGCAGCTTTCATTTCTTCACCCTTTGAAACATTTTCTTTGCAAGCGTGGATCCCGTCGGGTACAACAGACGATCTGGGTGCTAATACCTTCCCATGTCGTAACCGACTCCCGAACTCAGTTTCTTTGGTTCGCAGGACCCGTGTCCTTCCTTACCTTTCTTCTTGTTTGTGCAACATTACCATTCCCGTTCCTTCGGGATAAAAATGCCTGGCTGGCGACTCTTTCCTTTTCCGCGCCACTTTCGCGTTTGTACCAGGAAGGAAATCCGGGGAGCGACAGCCGGCGACTCTGCTGGGGAGTTCCTAACCAGAATCTCTGGTTCCCTTGAGAGTCTCTCCTAGCACTTGCGTGTTTCTGTTTTGCTGGGTGTTGATTGTTTGCTGTTGTGTGTATATTTTACTGTTGTTTATTTACAATTTTATTTACAGCTTTATTTTCAGTTTTCAGTATTTATTTCCATGCATCATATATTGTTACTGGATTGTCTGGACTGGATTTCTTCTGTTTGGTGGGACTCGGGTGATACTGTTACTGTGAGATAATCCAAATACCCGGCTTGAGTGCACCCTAGGATTAGAGTGGACGTATTGTACTCGCATGTGACATGATGAGTGGCGATGTGTTTCACACCCGGACTGCGACCGTCTTGGAAATATCTTGTGTGGGGATTTCCTCCGCTTCGGGATAGGACCTTGATAGTTATGTGCATCTGGGGACCGATCATTGAGAACCTTTGTGGAAACAACCCTCTCCAGTGGTGACAGTGGCAGACCACATTCCGTGGCAAACCCATTCGCACCCGAGGGTCCACTGGGGACTCGCATAGGATGGCCTGGTTCTCTTATAGGAACTTAGTCAAAGCATCTGGTCGTATGACCCTATGGCGCCCGCCACGTTGTTCCCCCATATTTCGGGGCAGATTCATCTCCCCCACCATTTTCACACCTTCAAACTTTCAAAACCCATTTTTCCAACTTCCAAAAACCCCATTGAACCCCATTAAAGCTCCCACCTTTCTCATACATTCACCATATATAAAACCCATCCAAAATCCATTTTTATTTTCATCCCCCACAAACCATAAAAATCCAACCTTTACGATTTCTTACATAAACCACTTTTCACCATATTCAACTTCTCAAGGAGCAACAACAATGGAGTTCAACATATTAATTATTCGCGATGGAAGACCGGGAGATATGCAAAGGAAAATTATTCAAAGGCTTCAGAGTCGAGAAATTCTCTCGACTAGGTACGTAGATGATAACTGTCTTTACTCTTTGGGTCTGTATCATAGTGGTTTTCATTTATTAGATTTTCTAGGCTTGCATAATATTTTTGTTAATCAGGAACCTACCTATGAGAGGCTGACAATTGAGTTTTTAAGTTCGTTGATATACACTATCAGTCCTAGCACTGCTAGCACAATTGGTACTGTTAATTTTAGACAGTTTGGAATTGAATACAAATACAGTACCAGCGAACTAATAGGCTTGTTAGGAATCCCTCATAGGGAAAGTGCTATATGTGAAGCACCTTTGGATTCGGAATGGTCGACCAAACTATTTTCCTTCTGGCAGAGGCTGTCAAGTACTTCAATAAATTATTTTGAAGGAATACTTGCGTCGACCATCCATAACCTGGCCATAAGAGTTTTCAGATATCTTTTGGCATGTACTATTTTTTGCCGGGAGAGTCCAAATAAGGTAAACGCTAAAGAGATCTTATTTTTGCAAGGATGCCTCACTAATACTCATATTAATCCGGTCCCTTTTATGCTTGCACACATGGCTTTAATTGTTAATAAAACATGACCGATTGTTATTGGAGGACTTGTTACGTCTATTGCTCGGGCTCTTGACCTGAACAATGAGATAGCTACACTTGAACCCCTACCTCCTCGCACAATTAATTTGAAATATCTAAAAGACATGAAATTGTGCCGAACGAGGAAAGTAGGTGGTTATGAGTTAATGGTTCATGGGGTAACTATCCTATCTGTTGCTTTACCTTGTAGTAGACGTATCGATGTACGTAATGAAAGGAACTGGACCTATGATCTGAATGCTCTACCTGTTTTGGGTTCACTTCCTCCTAATATTCTTGATGGGGAGGCACATGACACTGATGAAGAATATGATCGGAGAGAACATTCTCCCGTACCTCATGTGTCCCCCCATCACCCTTCACAGTCACACACCACACCATCTTCCTCTAACCCTGTTGCAGGTGCTACTCCTGGATTATATATCACTGAGGAGATGTGGCGTGATATGACGGCTAGAGAGGAAAGGAGAGACATCCTACTCTCTACAATTTCACAACAACTGATCGACAACATGAGCTACATGGAACAATCGCGATCGGTATCGGATCGTGCCTACAGTAACGTTTGCCGCGCCTTGACCGAAATCACATCAGAGCAGGCCCGTCAGCAAGAAGTCAACCGCCAACACCACCAGCTTATGGAGGCCACTCAGGGTTCCATCCTAGGTAACCTTCGAGAGGTCTGGAGTGCCCAGACTGCCTTATCAGCACGACTTGATCGGAGGGACCAACAGCGCAATAGATCCCGTCGTTCCAGACCATCACAACAGGACGGCGAGGGCACCAGTGCTCCTCCGCAGTAGCTTTCCAGGTTACTCTCCTTATCTTATTTCGAAACATTGGGGACAATGTTCGATTTAAGTGTGGGAGGGGATTTTATTGCTTTCTGTTATTTCCCTTCTTAGTTATTTATTTGCTTTATGTTATTTTCCTTTTCCTTTTTAGTTATTTAGTTTAAGTTTTTTTTAAGATAATGCATGAGTCTGACGAGTCACCAGTATAGTGTATCTTTAGTACACCCTCATTTTTCCAATTTCCTTAGCCTTACCAAAAAGAAATTCAAAAGAAAACAATGTTGTTTCACATGTTTTTTGGGCTTTGAGACAGGTTTGGATTAGGATGTGGTGACTTGGGTAAATTTTTTGAAACATCAGTATCATTTTAGCACCATAGACCTCTTGAATATAGGAATCACTCCTAAGCCCCGCACACCATGTCCTTTATTATCATTCAAAAAATTGTCCTAAGTAGTTTATTCTAGCAGTCAGCTCCGGCCTAAGCATGCTCTACGTAGGGGGACGATGAACATAAGTGAATGATCCAGTGCTAATAAAAAAGAAAAAGGCAAACTCTGGGATATGTGACCCTCACAAAGTCATTTAAACCGAAAAAAGAGAAGAAACTTTTTGCCACAAAAAGAAAAAAAATTGCAGTCACCTATTGTTAGTCTGTTCAGAGGTATCTGGCACTGAACTTGGTAGGGCGGATTACGATTCGATCCCCCGCAGCTACATTTAGGTCAAATAAAACAGGTTTACACATGCTTATGTGCCAGAAACCCTATGTTTTGGATTAGAATCACTAACCGGTCACTCTACTATGAAGCATGTATGGATAACGGGCTTAATGTGATTGCGCCTGAATGAAAAGGACCCAAAAAGAGATGAGAAGATAGGCCTAGGTATTGTGGGATGACATGGGGTGGTTAATATAGGATTGAAGTCTATGTTTGTGTTATTATGGTACCCTTGGTTCACTTAGTTAGTACCTGTCACTGCATCCTGACTTGAACTTAGAAGCTCTCTTAGCCCAAATCACGTGTTGACACCAGTTTTCTTCGTTTTTGAGCTCTAAATGTTTGCTTGAGGACAAGCAAAGGTCTAAATGTGGGAGGATTTGATAACACTAAATTTCACCTATTTCTGACTCCGATTTCGCATGCATTCTTAGTTTTTATTGCTATTTTATTATGTTATTACTTTGTTTTTCTTTATTTTCAGGTTTTTTATGTAATCGGGGCCTAAATCAAGAAAAGGAGCGAAAAAGGAGTTGAAATGGACGAAAATCAAGAAATTCAACTTTTTACACTAACGACATCCACCATGGCTGGCGCCATGGGGTCAGCCATGACGTGGCCACGTCTCAAGATCACTCCATCACTGCCAAGAGCCCACGATCCCCACTTTCTTCAGCATATTACACCTATGGCGGGTGCCACAAGGCTAAATGCTTTCCCTCCACTTTTTAGTGGAGGGGGGCATCCTGGTCTTTTCCCATTTAATGTTTGCCTATAAATAGGACTTTAGAATTTCGTTTTTATCATCCAAACTTAGAATCTCTTAGGCATATATCAGTTTTAAAGTAGTAATCACTTCACATCGGGGTGTTACGACAATCGAGTGATCGAGTCTGTATACGTCTGTGTGATCGAGTTTTGGAGCACTCTGGGAGGAAGTTAATCCTACCTCCATTTTAATTCCAGTTTGTATTTTATTTTTCCGCACTCGCTTTACTTTATTTACTTTTCGCATTGCTTTACTTTATTTCCGCACTCGCTTTACTTTACTTTTATTTCTCGCACTCACTTTAAATACATTTATTTCTCGCACTCGCACTACTTTTATTTACTTTCCGCACTCGCACTACTTTTATTTACTTTCCGCACTCGCACTAATTACTTTTATGAAAAATAATAAAAAGAACTTTTACTTTACCATTTCTAACTAAATCCATAATGGTTATAATGCAAGGATCGTAATTGAACCAGTAATCCGTACAACTGTTCGTAGAAACACTTAAGGGCTATTTTAACTTTCAATTTAAGTTTAATTGTTTTTAACTATTTCAAAAACAGGCAAAAGCGCTTTGTCTATTTCAAAAACAGCCAAAAGCGCTTTGTCTAGTTCATTAGGAGTTTTTAGATTAAAAAGAAAAGAGATTTTAAAACCATTTTCGGACGCGTTAAGAAGTTTAGAGTCTGGTTCGTGAGAACCTCTTTTTGCTAAGAAATCCAGGTTAAAATACTTTTCAACTTAGTTAAGATACTATATTTCTTAAAAATAGATCTACTACTCTGACGCAGTACGCACCTTTTTATCCGTGACAATAGGAGGGGTTGATTAGAGAGTACAACTCGGTTCTGAATACGCGAAAGTGACAGTTCCTGTTAAATTAGTTCTTTTCAAAGTAGAAAACATTGCCCATAAGTAGTTCTATTAACAAGTACCAGATTATCAATTGATTATGTGAATTACATTCGAGTCTGTCTTTATTAATTGTTTAAAATTATTATGCTATTTACCATTGCGCACTCCATAAAACCATTATATTCAATTACCTTAGATACACACCATAACAGCATATACGATAGATTGACACTTGGTCTCTGTGGATTCGACAATCTTTTATATTACTCTGACGTGTTCGTACACTTGCAAAAAACACGCATCACATACCCATCAGGAGGGTCCTATTGGGAGCCATATCCAAGTTGAATTGATATTGGCGTATGAAAGCTTCATCTAAGTCCTTCCAGTTCCTGACTGTAGCTCTGGATAGGTGGGAATACCACTCACGGGATTCCCCGGTCAAGCTATCTTCAAAATAGAACATCCACAACTTCTCATCCATGGTATAAGCTTTTAATCTTCCCAGAAAGGATTGAAGTTGGGTACAAGGACAGGAGGTACCATTGTACTTATCAAAGCATGAAGGCTTGAACTTGTGAGGAATCCTGACCCCTTCTACTAATCCCTTATCCATTACATCAAATCCCAAAGAGTTTTGGGATTCCAAGGATCTTAGCTTCTCCGTTATTTCGTCCAGACGACGATCATAGACTTCATCCCCAGCACCAATTACTATGAACTGTTCATCCTGAGGATCTTCTTGTAGAACACGGCCTCCTGCGTTTCCTTGGATATTTACAATAACATTGACTTCAGGATTGAGGTGGGGCCCAAAAACTCTGGCGGATTTGTTCGCGACTGCCCGTGATCGTTGTTACTAGTACCTCCAGTGCCTGGATGATTATCTTCTGGAGTTTGCCGCTCGACTAACTCTCTTAATATTTCTTGGCTCTGAGCCAACCCAGTCATCACTGCCATGAATTGGTTCATCTGAGCCCTCATCTCAGTTCTCTCATTAGCCATCTGAGTTCTAACGTCAGTCAAATCTTGTTGAACTTGGTCCATCTGAACTCTCGGAAGGTTGTGTCTTGTAGGATACCTGTGGACTTTGTTGATGGGGAAAACCCTCCTACGAGCAATGTTTCCTGAAACACACAGCAAAGTGAGAAAACAACAACAAAAAACACCTGCAAAAACACAGAGAATGAGGTTAGCATGCAATGCAATATGTCTATTTGTCTTCCGAGGGTATCCTGGTTTAGTTTTTTGGTTTTGAACCTCCAAACCTCTGGGAATGATGAAGATGTTGAGGAGAAATGAAGTCCAAGAGAAAACCCAGGTAATACATAAACCATACATTACATATGTAAAAGATACATAGTTTATGATTACAACAAGCTCCCATGGTGGGTCAAAATACAATCAAGCCAAGAAATACAACAAAATGACCATGAGAATCAAAATAAATTACAAGTAAAAGAGAAATCAAACATCCAGCCCAAAGTCATCCTCCTTGACTTCCTTCAGGAGAGCATCAGTTACTGGTCCAACTGGATGCTCTGTGATGGTCCTGATAAGAAGGTTTCTGGTTGCAATGGCACTTATCATCTTCTGGTACTTGTCTTGGTCTTTTGATCTCTTCAACCCTGCCCGGAGTTTCAACTCTGAGATTTCCTTTTGTGCTTCTAAGAGTTCTTCTTGACTCTTCTTCTCATTGGCTTCCAGCTGCTCAATCTTAGCTTGTATCTTCTGATCTTCTTGCAGACGGGCTTCAGTGATCCTGATCCATCTAGCCTGACTCTCTTCCAGGTAATGCTCAGCTCTGGTCTTCTGAATCTTAGCTTCTTTGCAAGCATTATTCAATACTGATTCCCCTGCTCTGGCCTTTCTGATGAAATCCTCTGTCTTTTCTATCTTTGTCATATGCTCGATCCGGAGCTTCTCTAACCTCTCAATGTCCAGACGACCATCATTCCTTTCCCAAAGGGTCTTCTTCAGAGCTTCAGAAAGCTGGGTATTCCTCTCTTTCAACTTCTCAAACTCTTCCAAACTGACTGTAGCTACAGGCTCAACTGCTGATGGCCCTGGCACATCTTCCAGGGTGAATGGCATGCGGGTGATCTATCCTCTGATGCGATACCATTCAGTGTACTAAGCAGAAGCTATGTTGTTACACTTTCCTAGAACGGCGGTTCCTTTAGTCTGTATATTGTCCCAAGCCCAGGCTGCTTGTCGGACGGTGGCATGGTTATTCAGAACGACATATTAAAGAGATTCTGCTAAGTCTTGCTCCTTTGGTGGATGTACCAGTGCATACCCTAACTGTCTTCTGAAAATCAAAGGATTGTAATTGATGCAACCCTTCACTCCAATAAGAGGTACATTAGGATACTGTCCACAACTTGTAATTATGTCTCTGCCCTTGGTGTTCTGAGTACACCATCTGATTTCCTCTGAAGTAAGGGCAATCATTCTCTTAGCCCAATTCCTTGACTGATGAGGATTCAAGAAAGCTTCTATCTTCGGCATGTGTCTCATTAACCATCTGTAGAAGAGGGGGGCACAACATCTGACTAGTCTCCCTCTCTTCTTCTCATTCCTTTGATGGACTGAATAATAGAAATCTCCTAACAAGGTAGGAACTGGATTCTTCAGCAGGAAGATGTGGATAGCATTCTTGCTTACAAACTTATGCTCGTCTGCAAACAAGATGATACCATATCTGTTGAGGGCTAGGAGAGCACAAACAGTTTCCCACTTCCCAGTTGCAGCAAAACTGGTAGCCTGAGTGATTAAGAAATCCAAATGAAGGCCTGAGATTCCAGCCTTGGTGGTCATATACTGATCAATAATGGTGACTTCCAAATTTAGAGCCTTAGATATGTCTTCATTCTCAGGAGTAGTCATCTCAGGGTTGAAAGGAATTCCTCTTCTAATAGGGACACCCAACAATATGGAAAACTCTTCCAACAAAGGACCTATCTGATAGTCTGGGAAAGTGAAACATCGGAAAGGAGGGTCATATAACTGGAGATAGGTGTGAATCATGCTCCTCTGTGATGCATCCAAGTCCATGATCATATCCAGGATACCACCATAATGTTCTCTGAAAAAGGGGACATGATCAGGAGTGATAAGAGCCTGAATCTGCCTGATGCCTATCAAAGGATACTCAAAGAAATGGTATATGATGTTGCTCTTCCTGGTTGAGTCCTTACTGACAATGGGTGATGATGAAGGTAACTGGAGAAAATATATGATGAAGATAGCTGAAGAAGGTAACTGATGAAGTGCTGGAGAAGATGTCTGAGCAGAAGAACGGTCAAAACCAAACCAAAGAAGATGTGGATACCCTGTAAAACAAATAGACAAATGTTAAATGATGCAAAATGATGTATGTTGAATGATATGCAAGGGTTTGTGATCAGGTGTTGGATTGTCAGTTACTTTGATAGGGCCCATGAATGTTCAGAAGTCCGGATGAAGGTCTGAGAACCAGTAACTAGGTGGGGGACTCAAATAAAGAGTCACAAGTCCAGGGTTTCATAAGAATCAGTCCATAATCAGTATAACCTTAAAACAATTCCAGTAATAGGGCATGTTGAGGCCAAGAGTTCCTGCAAACCTGTAAATAACCCCACCCACTCACATGTATTGTTCTAGAACAAGGATCCTCGTGTTTGGATTTATTATGAGAAGTGTAAACACTTCTAACCCGGAGGTACAGTGTTTACCCTAATCATAAATGATCCTCCTCTAATTCACCTCAGATGCTGAAGTTTATCTAACAAGGTCATCCAGACTTAGCAGGCTTCCCAGATAGCCCTAGCACTACAGGAAATCCATAGCACAGAGTTCTCAAGAAGAAACCCATGTCTGAACCGTGTTTCATATTCCTGCACCAGACCAAAATGGAATGGAAAAGAATATGAAGCCACTATAATCCTATGTCTGTCACTCAGGCCTTTGTGTTGGACCTTTCTCACTGGAATACCCCTCCCACCAAGGCAAACCAACAAATCCAGCACATATATGATATGACTATGATAAATGAAATGCATAAAACAGTAAATGAAAGCGATAAAGTAAATGCAGTAAATAAAGCTGTACAAAAAGCAATAAATAAAGCAAAAGAAAAAGCACACATAGCATATAACACCCCCATAAACACAAACAAACAAGCGCTAGGAGAAACCCACAAAAAGAACCAGAAGCCCTGGTTGCAAAGAGTACTCCCCAGCAGAGTCGCCAAGCTGTCGCTCCCTGGATTTTTATCTCGGTGCAGACGCGAACCGTCGGAGATGTTGGAGGTTGAGGTTGAATAGTGTCGCCAACTAGGCATTTTTATCCTGAAGGAAAGGTAATGTTGCATAAACCTGGAAGGGTATGGATAAGACGGTTGCGAACCAAAGAAACTGAGAAAGGGGGTTGGTTACGACCTGGGAAGGTATTAGCACCCAGATCGTTCGTCGTACTCGACGGGATCCATGCTTACTTGATTGTGTTTAAAAGGGGAAGTGTATGTGCTGACTATGTATGAAAAGCTGGGAATGAATGTACAGTGTGTCAGTGCAAAAAGAGAGGGTGAAATGCTCAAGACTGAGGCTTAGAAAAGAAAGCTGAAAGAGGGGGATGACAAAGAGACTTTTGTTCGATAACTGTTAAGTTATGCCTACGTATCCTCTCGTGCAATAAGGAAGTCAGAACACCGTAGTTCGACTCAAAGAGACTGAATGATTTGACTGTGAAGTGCTTGCTTTTCTATTCTCAAGTGTATGACTCGTATGGCTCGAGTGCTACTGTCTTGCATTAGACGGAAGAAGCGAGTTCTCGTTTTTAGAGTGAAGGTGATGAGAAAAGAATCCCGGAGGAGACGATTATTCTTTGTTTTTTTGTGTTTTAGTTTTTTATTGTTTTTGGTGTTTTGTATAGGATAATGAGCTTAAGCCTAAATCAAAGGGTTTGTAAATTCATTATATCCTCCCTGATTAGGGATAATGAGCCTACTTAAGTATGAGATAAGCATCTCAACCTAATTACCATGATGATGTAGGATTAAGATCATTAACTTACTTGTGATTATTAAGTGTTTTTGGTTTTTTTTTAGTGTTAAGTAATGAGTTTAATCTCTAATCAGGGATTAGTGAACTCATTACACCATCCTAAGAGAAGGATGATAGATGAGAACACTTAAGCTGATGAAGTCTCCTTAACTTAATCCATGGTTACAGATTAAATTCATTATATAACAAGCCTTTATTAAGTAGATTTTAAATAAAGGATGGGGATTAAGAAATGGATTTTAAGTTTGTAAGACAACTTGAGGGGGACTTGTCTATTAAACACTAGGGTTAGTCCCTCTTAACCAAAAGGAAGAGATAGAACCCTAATGTAAGGCCCAAGTTACAAGCTTATGTCTCGATCATTATTAAGTGTTTTGATTAAGAAGTGTAAAAAAATTAAAGGTTTAATACTAAGGATTAAAGTTATACACTCCATCCTAAGATAAGGATACATGCATAACCCTAATTCAAAGTCCTAAAGCTTTAAGTGTTTAGCCTCTGATTATGAGAAGAGAAGAGAGACTCAGGGAAACTCAAAGGTAAAAAGCTAGGGGGACTATATACAACCCTAAAGATTATCATTCTTGGATATCCTATGGTTTGTGAGGCGTAAAGAAATATCTTCAGGAGGCCACCAAGGAAGAAGAAGCAGATGAAAAGAGAAGGAGAAAGAAGAATAGGTTACTTACTTCCTGAAGAAGATAAGTAACCTAAATAAAGAAAGTAAGAGGGAGAGAGCATAAGTGAAGCAATTTCACTTTAAAGGATGAGAAGAGGTGGGATGTGAAGGCAAATACACATCCCAAACAACTTACCACAAGCACCTGAAATGTTAGTATGGATGCATAAGACATAAAGAAAAAGGAAATGAGATGAAATAAGATGCAAAGACCAAAACCAGAAGTGTGTATGCAAGGCAAATGTGTTATAAGATGATGCAAGGTCATACATAATGCTTATGAATGTTCATACAAGGATGAGATGCAATGGAAGCATGAAAACACATGGATGTTCATGAAATGTAATGAATGCAAAACATACCAAATGAATGAAGAAATGATCAAGCAATGTTTAAGCATGTATTAAGATGTCTAATATGTCATACAAATGCTTGAAATGTCATGGAAAGTTCATATGATTGAGATATGCAAAGGTGAATGCAAATGCACATGAGAAATTAGGGTTTTAAGGCAACGTGAGATGCATATGACCAAAACAGAAGCATACATCATGATACAAATTTTAAATTGAACTCAAATAAACCCTAATCATAAACAAGATCACTACCCAAAGGAGAAGGCCAGAAGCCAAACCTAGTAAAAGTTATGAAATTTCTAAGTTAACTAGGGTTTTTGGGTGATTCTAAAGGGAAAGTGCAAATAAAATTGAAAATGCAATGCAAAAATATGAGATAAATAACCTAGAAACTAGATGAAATATGTGAAACAATGCAAAAAGAATCAAGTTCAAACTTATCATGGTTAGGCAGCAATGAATTTTTCAAGTTAGGGCTAAATAATGTGAAATTTAAGAACCCTAATTCAAAGATAATTGTGAAAATGTGATCAAACCTAAAAATAAATTTGTATGTTTAGTTTGAAAATGTATCTAAATGTCTAAGAATGCTTTATGAAATTTTTGGTGATTTTTAGAAACCTAAATGTATTTTTAATTAATTAAAATCAATTAATTAATTAAATAAAACATTTAAATGTTTTAAAAACACTTTTTTAATGCAAAATAAAAAATAAAAAATGTTTTTGAGTTGAGAAAAATATTTGAAATAAAAATGCAGAAAATGATATTTTTTGAAAGTCTTTTGCTATTTTAAAATAAATGTGGAAAGCAAATGCAAAAAAAAAAAATGAAATAAAATCAAATAAATGGGAAGTATGTCAATCTGATGGTTAAGATTTGAACAAGGGAACACTGCGCACGCAGATGAAGGGCTAGGATGGTTTCTGGCTAATTAAACTAATTAACTTAATTAATTAAGAATTAGGGTTAAGTGGATGAATTTGATCCGTCCAAACACGCGGTAAACAAAATCCAAGGGCCATTATTCAAACTGATACGCTAACCCTAATTACAAACCCTAATCACTTTCAGGTGACCGGAGCAAGCTCCAGTCACTCTTTCATCCTAACTCCCTCAAAACCCCAGGAAAACATTTCAAACTCTCCATAATTGATCATTGAACAACATTAAACATAAATCCAAAAACAAAATTCATTTATATTTCACCAAATCCATGAATCGAAGCAAAACAGAAAAACGTGCAAAACTTTCAGAAGCTAAATACATGCTTATTTTCCACTCATTTTCAAAATCAAACACATCACAATGATCAGTGAAATATGTAGATTGATATTGTAACTTAAAAGGCAAGTTCTGGAAAATTTGTTCTTGATGATACCTGAGATGAAGCTTTCTCAATCTGAGCTTTCTAGACCCCTCCTTGATGCTAATCCACTCCAATGATCACCTTGATTCTTCTGGAAGGCTTGAATGGAGTTTAAATGAGCTGGTTTGAGAGTTTCAGTTCTGCTAAGGCAGAAATCGTGTTTTGGTTTTGGGAGTTTTTAGGCCATGGTGAAGGGTGGTTTATGATCCTTATGATGCGTGGAGATGATTGGTGGAAGAAGATTTGAGGTTTGATGCTTGTGTGATGAGATTCAAAGAGATGAATGTTTTGGGGGATTTTTGTGAAACTGAGCTTAGGGATGCATTCAGGCTTGTGTGTGTTGTGTAATGAACTCCTTGATGTCCACATAAACAATGTTGATTGGCCAGAGAGTTGTTGTGGCACAGGCTGATTGGTATGGGAGGTTTTGCAAAAAGTCAAGATTGTGTACTATGAGGTATGGGCTTGGGTCAGAGCTGGCTTGGGGGCTTGTCCTGCCTCATCTTGCATCAAGGATGGCCATGGGATGGTTTAGAGTGATCAGAAGTGAATGAGTGGTGAGATTGCAATGGTTTTGCACATTTACAACTTTGTACATTCTTGAGAAATTGGCCATGAAAACTTGTGATGCAAGGCTCAAATCTGATCTAAATGTGTTTCATTATCATGTAATGAAGCTTAGAGGTCAATTAGAGGTCATTAGAAGTCTTGAAACTTGATTTTGCAAAAATCCCTCTTTGGCATGAACTTGAAAATTATAGGATTTTTCCCAACTTTGAAAGATCATATCTTGAGCTCTAGGATGAATCAAGAGGAGTTATTGTACTTTTTGAAAATGGGAAGATCTAATCTATAACTTTCATGTTTAAGGATTTTTTATTTGAAGTATTTTTTATCAAGAAAGAGGAGGTTGAAAATCTTTCCCAAAATGGAAGGTTTCCATTACAAGTCATGTCCAAAAATGGAAAGTTTGAAAATGGCTTGAAATTCTTCAATCTTGTGAACTTATAACCACTTATAAGATCAAATAAAGATCATAGAACCTCAATTTGATGAAAATGATCCTTTGGTTCCATTGTTGGGGGCCTCAGATGCCCTGATTCTGACTTTTCTTGCACAACAAGTTACCAGTTGATCAGATGACTTCCACAGTGAATTTCTTCATCAAATTTGGTACACATGCTCCTTATAACATATTAATACCATTAGAATCAAGAATGACCAAAAAATTTGGGTGTAAGGCCTCTGAAACCAAAACCCTAATTTTAGGTCATATGTGCAGGAAATCTTCAGTCTGTCTATATGCCTTTGACATGCTTTGTGATCTCTTGACTTTTATGAACTTTGGGGAGCATATCATGATCATGGAACACACATGGACCCTTTTGGAAAGCTTCAAGACCATTGGGATGGCTCAAATCTCTTCTTGGATTGCTCAGATCACAAACCCTAGATGTAGATGAAATGAACTATGCAATGAGAGATGATATGATTATGCAAATGCAATATGAAAAGATCACAAGCCATGGTGTGAGAAAAAGTGAGGGAAAATTTGGGGTGTTTACACATGCATGATGGGATCTTTGGTACTCATTCTGGTGGGCATACCATGGCCAAGAAGATATTGAGAGCAGGTTACTATTGGACTACCATGGATGCTGATTGCTACCAGCACTCCAAAACTTGTCACAAATTCCAGATTTATGCTGATGAGGTTCATGTGCCTCCAGTTCCGTTAAATGTTCTGACTGCTCCTTGGCCTTTTTCCATGTGGGGAATTGATATGATTGGTGAGATCAAACCTATCGCTTCCAATGGACATTGTTTCATCCTTGTTGCCATTGATTACTTTACGAAGTGGGTAGAGGCAGCTTCATTTTCTTCTGTTACCAAGAATGTTGTGGCTCGATTCATCAAGTATAATCTTATATGTAGATATGGCATCCCTGAAAGGATTATCACAGATAATGGTACTCATTTGAACAATACTATGATTACTTATCTCTGCATGCAGTTCAAGATTAAGCATCACAATTCTTCTCCGTATCGTCCAAAGATGAATAGCACAGTGGAAGCCGCCAACAAGAATATTAAGAAGATCTTACAAAAGATGACAATTATGTATAAGGATTGGCATGAGATGTTACCATTTGCTCTTCATGGTTACCGTACCACAATACATACTTCAACAGGGGCAACCTCATTCTCCCTTGTCTATGGAATGGAAGTAGTTTTACCCATTGAAGTTTAGATTCCTTCCTTAAGAATTATGAAAGATGCAGGCTTAGGTGAAGATGAATGGATTCAGACTCGACTCGACCAGATAAACTTGATTGATGAGAAAAGGTTGGCAGTTATTTTTCATGGTCAGATGTATAAAAAATGTATGATTAAAGCCTTCAGTAAGAAAGTTAAGCAGCAAGTATATCAGGCTGGTGATTTGGTGATCAAGCGTATCATATTACCACAGGGTCATCCCAGAGGCAAATAGACCCCCACTTATGAAGGACCATTTGTAGTTAAGAGAGTATTTTATGGAGGTGCCATGATGCTTACCACTATGGATGGTGAAGATTTCCCACAACCTATGAACGCAGACATAGTTAAAAAATACTACGCATAAAAAGAGACCCGCTAGGTTGACTGGCCTAGGCAAAAATAAGGGCATCCCGGCGAACCAAAAGGGTTCAGGCAAAAATTAGGGAAATATATTTAAAAAAAATGTACACCCGGCGAGTCGAAAACCTGAAAAGTCGGCTTGGGCAAAAAAGGGTATCCCGGTGGATTGAAAACCTGAAAAGGCAATCCAGGCAAAAGTTAGGGATTAAAGCGTATGACTATGTCTCATTGGATCACCCATATAACCTCTACTAGTTGTGTTATCTATGTCAAATTCAACAGATACAGATCGGTCCAATCATTTTTTTTCCGATAGCTGAAGATGAGATACTTGAAGATAATGGCAGTAGCAGAATTGAAACTCAATAGGATTAGTTACACATAGCTATCTTTCCTTGTTTTTGTATTCTTTTAATATTTCTTCGACGAATTCCTCTTACTAGGATTTTCGTCTCCGTGTTAAAACTCGCCTGTTTATAGGCCACTTTCTAAATAAATAAAATTCCATTTTTTGTATTCAGGTTTACGTTTCCTTATTTATTCAGGTTTACTTTTCCCTCTTTATTTAGGTTTACTTTTCCCCTTTTACTAAAGCGAAAAATGTCTGTTGATTATGTTTGAATGTATATATACTTTTCCCCTTTTACTAAAGCGAAAAACGTCTTTTATCCTCAGTCAGGGTATTCAGGAACTTAATCCTTCAATAAGAAGCACGACGAACGAAAAACGGAAGATCCTAAGTACGATATTCCAAGACAATACGGGAACGAAGTCTTCATATTCCTCAGCAAAAACTCGGGATTTATTTTCCCCAGCCAGCAGTTGTTATACGAAGCTACTCATGCACTTCAACTACATAATTAATTCATACATCATTTCATATCATACACATACAACATTCTCATTTATTATAAGAATATCGTCTTGCAAAGCGCTATATACATCATGACATTGCATACAACTAACCTTGTTTTTAGGTTAATTCCCCAACAAACAAACATCATCAGCAATTTATATCTTGGGCTCCTTTAAATCCCCCAGGATGATCTTGGACTGCTAAATCCTCCAGGAGTACGTATACCAATACCTTGGGCTGCTATATCCCCCCAAGGGCTATCTTACTATATCTTGGACTGCTCTATCCTCCAGGAGTACGTATATCAATATCTTGGGCTGCTTTAAATCCCCCAGGATGATCTTGGACTGCTAAATCCTCCAGGAGTACATATCAATACCTTGGGATGCTATATCCCCCCAAGGGCTATCTTACAATATCTTGGACTGCTCTATCCTCCAGGAGTACGTATATCAATATCTTGGGCTGCTTTAAATCCCCCAGGATAATCTTGGACTGGTAAATCCTCCAGGAGTACGTATATCAATATCTTGGGCTTCTATAAACCCCCAGGATAACCTTGGGTTGCTTTATCCCCCCAAAAGCTATATCATAATACCTTGGGTTGCTTTATCCTCCCAAAAGCTATATCATAATACCTTGGGCTGCTTTATCCCTCCAAAAGCTATATCACAATACCTTGGGCTGCTTTATCCTCCCAAAAGCTATATCACCATACCTTGGGCTGCTTTATCCTCCCAAAAGCTATATCATAATACCTTGGGCTACTTTATTCCCCCAAAAGCTATATCATAATACCTTGGGCTGCTTTATCCTCCCAAAAGCTATATCACAATACCTTGGGTTGCTTTATCCCCCCAAAAGCTATATCATAATACCTTGGGCTACTTTATCCTCCCAAAAGCTATATCACAATACCTTGGGTTGCTTTATCCTCCCAAAAGCTATATCACAATACCTTGGGCTGCTAAACCCCAGGATAATCTTGGACTACTCTACCCTCAAGGATCACATCAAAAACCTCTTGGACTGCTACATTCCCCCAAGATTGCATCAATTTACTCTTTGGACTGCTCTATCCTCCAAGAAGTATATCTGAAGAATTTTCTATCCGAATGACATCTTTAATCCCATTAAATAAATACAACCAACCAACAGTATTACTCTACGCCTCGGCGAGTGCAAATTTTTGGGCTTTTGTGTTCAATCCCCTTCAACCTTCAAGTCACGAATGGCGTGCATGCCAATCTAACTCCTCAAGTTTCAGAAAATTGAACAGGGGCAGATGTTGTACCCCAAAATTTTCCCTCCCACAATCAAGGCAATGTGTCTTGAGATTTCTCAAGGTTCACAAGGTTCCCAATTGGTCAAATGGATTGAAGGTTTCATCAGACAAAGCCTCCTCCTGAACAATGGATCCAGAACTAGGGTTTTGAATTTCTCCAAGATAAATGGACTTCATAACATCCTACACACCTCAAAGAATCCTCATGTCAAGTTTCAAAGCTTTCCCAACAAGTTTGGCCAGTCAGATGCTCAGATACCCAAAAATCAGTTAACTTGGTCAAAAAGTCAATTGTGGTCAACATAAATTTAAACTTCAAGATTTTTGGTAAACATCAATATTATGAGGTTAAATTCATCATTTGATCAAGGGTTGATCATGATTCATCAAGGAAGCCTCCGAATCATCAAGAATCAGGAGTTACTAAATTATAGTTATTACAGGAAAAGTCAATTGTACTTTGACCAGCCATAACTTTCACATACTTCATCAAAAATTTCTCATCCAAAGCTCATTTTGAAGGAAGTTAAATTCCCTACAACTTTGTGTCTCACAAGCCAAGGCCAAAAATGCTTCATTTGAGAGGTATGAGCCAATACATTATAGGTCCTTTAAAAAGTCAACAAAAAGTCAACTTTTCAAAAGTTCATAACTTGAAAATGGAAGATCAAATGGATATGGGACCAAAAGGAGAAGTTAAAGGACACTCTAAGCTTTCTAAAAAGTCCTAGAACATATACATAGGATAAAAATTGAGAGAGTTATGCGTTATTGAAGTTGGGAAATTTTGAGGAGGTGTACGAAGCAAATAATGACCAAAACACAAGTTTCTTCCAAATGAGCCCATATTTTTCTAACCTAAACTCAATTATAAGATCATGCACGACCCATAGATCATAATATCTTATTTTTTATATTTATTTTATATTATATTGGATTTAATTCATTTAAATTCAATTTTAATTAAGATAAATATTGAAAAATCAAATATTTGATCTTTGGACTATTTTAGGATCAAATATTTGATGTTTCTGATCATTATAAGGATCCAATTTCGTTCAAAACCAAAAGAGTATGTCTTAATACCAAATTTTGACCAAAATGAAAATTTCCTAACTTCATCCTCAAGCAACCTCAAATTCATCAACAAGGCCCAAACTTTTTTAACTTATTTCCTTCTCCTATATAAACTCATGACCTTCACCAACCTCAGGCACGAAAAAAAAATTATTTTCTCAGGGAGAAACAAAACTGAAAAACAAAACAAAAAAAGAACAAAAAAAAATAAAGGAACGGCGGTATTCTTTCGGATCACTGTTGTTCCATAATTTTATGCCTAGGTACACTTTCGGTTGCTTATTTTTCTCGTTTAATTATATACTTATTGGTTTGTTTATGTGAACTCCTATTGTTCTTTTTTTTCGGTCATATAAATGTGTTTGGTTTCCAACGTGTAGAACTATATTTGTTTCATCGTGTCATACATAACATATGTTTTACTTTAATATGTATACTCAGATCTATTTCAATTATATTTGAAATCCATGCACATTGTTCAATATATTCATTAGTTTTTTATTATAATGTTGTTTATGGTTTCTTATAATGATTATGGTTATATATATATATATATATATATATATATATATATATATATATATATATATATATATATATATATATATATATAATGTACTAACGTGTTTTTTTTCTAACACATATTTCTTATTTTTTTCTTTATTTTTCGTTTAGTTCTTTTCTTATTTCTTTCGATTTTTATTTCTTTTATTTATTTTAAACCAATTAATTAATTTAATGAATATTTTAACCAATAAAGAAATAGGAAAACTTAATATTTTTTAAAACCATAAAATATCAATAATTTTTTTTATCTTATAATCAAATTGAATTTATTTTCTTAAAAAAAATCAATCATTAAGATTTATCTTTTCTAAAAAATCTCATTAATCGATTTTACGTGAATTTTTTATATTTTTTCCTTCTCCATCCTTATTCCTCTTCGATTTTAATTTTCTTTCTTACTATTTAATTTCCTTAGAAAATTGTATAGGGTGTGCTAATTATGTAATAGTGTAGATTTATCTTCTTGCTTTTTTTCCTCTAAATGATGTAACTACTCATGGGATGTAATAACGTAGGATTTTTACTTTCTACACCTTATTATGTAATTGCCCCAAAGCCCTGTAATAGTCTTAGGATTTATTCTCCGCACTTTACTTTTTGCACCCTATAACTGTTAGATGTATGAATAATAGGATTGTATGGTGAGATAAAATCAATCGTTAGATCACTAACTCAAAGATTAACATAACAGTAATTAACACACTCTTTTCACACATGCACCTCTAGGATATCTCCTCTTGTTGCCTTACGAAAAATATTGGTCAAGTCCCTCGAGTGGGGGGTGTCTTAATAAATGTCCCTACAGATTAAAAATCATCATAGTCCCTTCAAGATTAAAAGATCATAATCCCTTTGATGTTGCCTACGAATAAATGATCTTGTCCCTCGATGGCCCTACAAAAATGATGATAGTCCCTTCGAATTACTAAGACACCCCTACAAGTTGCCTTCATTGACCATATGTTGACCCTACGTCCGTCCCTTAATAAATCCAAGGTAAATGACTACTTACTCCTTAATAGTAAGGACAATCTTACCCTTGAAAGAACATACGAGAACATGAAAGACTTAGTCTAGGGTAGGAACTCTAAGTTACTGGCTCACACCCTTTAAAAATACTTTTCACACTTCACAATTTTCAAACATTTTCAAAACAAAGGCTTTGTATACATCCATACGAGGATCATTACAAAGTACTTAGGAAGATTTCTAAATACACACATTTCACACTTTCAAAACAATTAATTGAGATAAGTAACTAAGAGCCCATGGATAACCATGGATATAAAGGGTGCTAACACCTTCCCTTTATATAACCTACCCCCCGAACTCAAGTCTTTTAAAATAGGTCTTTCCTGTTCTTTTATGCCCTTTCCACTTGGATAAAATAAAAGTCGGTGGCAACTCTTGCTATCCGCAACATGACTAAAAATTTAGTTCTCCCACTGTGTTACAAGTACACTCTCGAATTAACCCTGTTTCAGTTAGGACTTTTGAGGGTTGAATCGTGGCTTGGTTCACGGTTATAAAAATAAATATATAGGCTCAAATTTTATATGTGCCCATCCATCTTCTTAATGTCCTTCCATTCCTATGTTCATCTAGTTTTCACAAGTGCCCACCTCTCAAAAGGGTTTTGTGATGGTTGAGGAACCAATGACTCTAACAGTTTAAGCACCACTGCTGTTGTCGGAGTAACAGTCACCCCTATTGTCTTTGTCTTTTGTGTCTGTATCACACGACTTTGTTTTTGCTTAAGGATTTTTCTTGTGAAATCCTTTTCGTCTTTCGCTTTTTCATTCTTTTTCTTATCCCTAACTTTTGCCTGGACTGGTTCTTTTGAATTTTTTTACTTTGAAGTCCAGCGAGATGCCCTAACTTTTGCCTAAGTCGCTTGTTTTCAAGTTTCGACTTAGCGGACTTTTTATTTCTTTTTTTTATTCTTTTTATTTTCAAATCGTGTGACATTGCTTGTCTTGATTGCTTTGAAAGGGTTGTGATTGTCTCACTTTTTGGTCAATGATGGATAACCATTGTGGTTTCCGGTCTTTGGACCTCTTGATTGGTATAACCATTGTGGTTTCTGGTCTTTGGACCCCTTGATTTGGTACAATGATAGGTGATGGTTCCTTGGATACACTCCTTTATGAAAGTATGAACACTCGGTCCAACTAGCTGACACCTACCCTACCCCTAGGTTACATGTTAGGGTTTTTTCATGCGAAAAGAAACTCTTACTTCAAGGCTCAAAGGGGTTAGCGAGGGTTTATCTCCCTTATATCTCCAGTGTTGAGGATTTGAAACAAAGTCTGTACTTCGTCAACAGGGTCTTATTCAAGAGCACACAAATGGAGATTTTTGTGTTTTCATTTTGTCATCCTCCATCACAGAGTTTAAGAAAGACAGTTGGTATTGCAATGCACATACACAAAATTATGAGTAAATACGAATGAATTACTTCAAGAAAAACATGTGCATTTCATTAATCAACATTCAAAACAAACAAACTCCATGCATGCATACAAAGTTCAAACAAACATATAAAAGCTACACATGAAAATGCAGTAAAGAAAACTGAGCAATGCCATTGTTGAGGAGACTTGACTCCGTCTGGACCTATTGATCTTGAATACCTTAAGTTGTCAGCAGCCATTTCCCTATGGGATTTGCAGTCTTCGATCAAATGGCCACGTGCCCAGAATCATACTTCATTCCCAATTATCCTAACCTTAAGCCTTCAACATTCAAACATTGACACGAGACGTCTGAAGAAAAGAGTGACACGGAAATGAAATTGTCACGTGCTCGCAAAGACCTGACGATCTTCTGACTACATATCTCCATTGACCCATGACCAAAGAAGAATCAGAGCGACGTAGTTCCCCTCAACAGGGATGAAAATGCAATACGTAAACTAACCATCCTCATAGTTGCTCTTCAAAATCAATCTGATAATCTCCTTCACACATATCCTCAATACTTTCCACGACAACATGAGCTGATGAACTCACATGACCAAGCGAATAATTATTAGTTTGAATTCCTTGAGGCGTCACTAAAATCAACTCGGACTCAATCAAATCCTGAACCTTATCCCTGAGCGGTTTGCATTCTTCAACTGAATGTCCTGGTACATCGCCATGGAAACCACATCGAACATGGGGATCAAAACTTGGTGGATATGGAAAAGGCACCGGGCCCAGTTTCTTCGGCTCTATCAATCCATTATCGATCAGGCATGGGAGTATCTTACTGTATGGCACTGGCAATGGATCAAAATACCTTTTTGGTATCTTAGTGTAGTAACAAAGCCTATACGAAGTATACTGTTGTTTGCACGGTTGTTGTTGATACTGAGGAGATTCACTATTAACTGACATCTGACACATAAATTCAGAAGGTTGCTGACTCCTAACAGTTGAAATACGCGGGTACTGTTGATAAGTCAATGGAGTTTGTGGAACTTCCCAGATTGCATCAATTACATATTTTTCTTGTGAACTGACAAAAGATTCATTCTCATCAGTTGGGCCATCTGAAATGCCTTGGATTTTTCCCATATTGATAAAGCTCTCAATGCATTCTCCAATTATCACCAAGTCAGAGAAACTTGACGTTCCACTACCACTCAACCTCTCCAAGTACGGTCCCTGCAAGGTCTCTATGAAAAGATCAACCAATTCTCTGTTTGATAGCGGGGGTTGAACACGAGCAGCTACTTCTCTCCACCCCTGGACATACTTTCTAAAATATTCACCATCCTCTTGGGAGAAACCTTGCAAATCCATGCGGCTAAGAGCCATGTTAAGATTGTAGTCATACTATTTCAGAAAAGCACTGGCCAGGTCTAACCCTGACTGGATGCGACTCCTCTCTAACTGCATGTACCAACTCGATGATACCTCACTCAAACTGTATTGAGAGCAGTGAATCATCAATTTGTCATTATGCTTATATGAGGTCATCCTTCTACAAAACCTCACCAAATGCTGCCTTGGACAACTATCCCCTCTGTACTTTTCAAACTTTGGTACTTTGAAATCTGGAGGTATTACAAGGTCGTGTACTAGACACATGTTCTCAATACTTAGATCAACGACATTACGATTTTGAAGGGCTTTAATATCTTCCTCCAACACACGAAATCTTTCTTCCCTCTCCACAACTCGTGGATCTTGGATTCTCACCACAAGGATCACCTCCTGGGAACCTGGCATAATGAAAGCAAAACTATGATAGTCTGCGGCATCAACGGAAGAAGAATGTCCACTCTGGGTGACCTGGCGCTCTCAAACATCTAGGTTCTCAACAGGGATTTGTGCAGGATGAGCTTGGGCGGAATTGCGGCCATCTTTCCTTACCAAAGTCATCATAACCTCCAAAAGTTGGTCCCAGTGATCTCTTGTCAACCCAACACTTGCAAACTGGCTTTGCTCTCCAGGGTCCATGATTTGTCCAAAAGTTTCTTCAAGTATGATACAAGAGCTAGAATCTCAACTGTAGATTGTTGTCGCACCTCGAAAAATACGACCTCGCGATAAAAAATATACCGCGGATAAAAATTAAAACAACAGAGTCGCCACCGAACTTATTTTATTCCAATTAAAGAAAGGGAAAATATCGAGAAACCCTTTTTAGAAAAATGGATAGAACAAGGTCTTTGAAACCAGATTCTAGGTTCGGGAGTCGATTCCGTAAGGGGAAGGTATTAGCACCCCTTACGTCTGTTGTACTCAACGGGAACCTCTTAGTTTAACTTGCGATCTAATGTTGACAATTGCTTTCTATTTTCATCGAATAATAAAATAAGTGCGAACGATTCTAATATAAGGTTAATAGGGGAAATGGGTTGTTTTGTTCCTAGGGTGCTCGGCAAGGAGTAAGATCCGTGTGCATACGTATTCCCTTGTGCAATGGGAAAGTCAAAGCCTCGTAGTTCGTGGTACTAAGGTTGATTGGTTGGTTTGTTTTAATGAATGATTATTTAGACCGCATTCTAACTGCTAAGCGTTGGCTTGTCTGCTCGCGATAGGAGGCGGAAGCGCTAGCTTGTTTGCGAGATAGAAAGGATTTAAACAATGTTCGCTTGAAAAAATGTTCGATTTAGTTAATGTTTTATGAACGAAAGGGCGAATGAACTACGTCCCGTGGGGCGAGCCTCAGGAGCGTTCATTCAAGAATTCGAGGAATGCTAGACTCCAGAATTCAATTCTTTCGTTATTTGATATGTAGATTAAACGTTTTAATTACGGAAAGTCGAATGAACCACGTCCCGCGGGGCGAGCCTCGGGAGCGTTCATTCAAGAATTCGAGGAATGCGAGACTCCAGAATTCAGTTTTTCCATTTAAATATAAAAAAAATATTTGAATATTCGAGTTGGAAGGATTTGATGGCGAGGCACGGTGCGCTCGGCTTACATGGGTTTGCGAATCGATTAAAGCGATAAAATGCGGCGAAAAATAAATTAACGGCAACTATTCGGAGGCGTTGGACCTTTTTGTTCGGACGCGCCGAAATATAATTCGTTTACTTCCTTAGAGCCGATTTAAAGTTGAAATCGTTCTATGAGGAGTCGAATAGTTTTATGTATTAAAATACGATAAATTGAATTAAATAAAGTGACTAAATTGAATTGTGGAAATTAAATCCGAATAGCATAATGAATAAAATAAATTAAATAGAATTTAAATTTGATAATATAACAATTAATCGAAATAATACAAAAAATAAACTAAACTAAATAAAATGGCCTCATATTGATTAAACGTTTCGACTTAATAAAATCGGAACAAATTTAATCTTTTAGCATATCATCGGCCCAATAATAATAATATTAACCAAAAATCAGAAAATTCTAATAAAATAATGAATAACTAAATAAGTAATAAAAATAAAATAAAATAAAAACCAAAATAATGAGGGGGTGCTTGTGCTAGATGTGTGGATAGAAAGATTAGGTTTGGGCTTACAGTCCATTAACATAAAGAAGAACTATGAAAAAAACTTTTAAAAAAAGAAGAGAAAATGAGGGTGTGTATAGCCGCGTGCAAGGGTGTGCGGTAACATGGGCCAGAAGCCCAGCCCAAAAACTCAAATAATAAAAGACTTAATCATACAAAAACAAAATAAAAATCAGCAGAGATGGGGTGTGAAGAGCAAATTTGTGTGTGTATAGTTAAACGAATAGGCCTGAAGAATTTATAGGACCCAAGTAGCAACCTTGATAAACCAAATAATAATAAATAAAATAAAATATAAAATAATAAAAAGAAAATGTAAACCCTTGGTGTCATTCAGATTACGTTTTCAAGGAGAACCCCACCTCTCTCTGATTTCTCGCCGCCTCTCTCTCAAGGGAGATTCCTTTATGGCGTTCGGATTCGCGGTCTCGCTCCTTCTCACAGCGGCTTTCTCACAGTGATGCTCAGATCGCAAATCTCAACTTCTCTCAATCTCGATTCGGTTTGCTCACGGTAGGTTGTTGGTGGTTGACGGTGGGTTCTCTCTCTGGCCGCCGCAGTTCTATTTCTCGCGTTCTCTCTCCATGATTCTCTCCTTCAATCACAGTTCTGCGGCGGTTTGTGTTTGCATATTCAGTTTCGGATTTGAGGTGGTCCGACGTCGGTGATGAGTTCGGTGGTCTCGTAAGGTTGAGCGATGGTGCTCACGGTTTCTCACTGTAACACCCCAAATTTGCCCTCTTCATTTTAATCATCATATCACATCATATTCATCATGAGCATACCATATTTTTAGCATCCTAGCATGGAAAGATGAGGCATAACATTCTTCATGTCCTAGCATTAAGCATATGATCATCTGTGGAGGTTCTTGAGGCATCACAAGCCATGACAAGGGTCCCAATGGTTTTGTACAAGTCCTATGAAGGGTCTACACTCCATTTACAAGTTCAAGTCCATTGGCAAAAGCTCAGAAGATTGCATGATCATCAGAGAAGCCAGGACAAGGCAAAGCTCCTACACAAGGCACCTAAACTAGGGTTTGAGATTCAAGCACCAAAACTTCACAAATTTGGCCATTTCATTTGGGAAAAGTCTTCTATATGTCAATAGGATCCTAGGTGTCAACTTTAATGAGAAAATTCCATGTGGAAGTCAGAGAATTCTTCAGTTGCTTGCAGATGAAGTAATTGGTCAACTGTGCCCTTAAAAAGTCAACTGTGTGATTTCAAGGGGTCTAACCCAATTTTTTTTGCCAAGTGGGGTCCTTACAATGTTATAAGAGGTTTGGGATGCTTAAAGATCAATAATCATGGAGGTTTGAGGCTTTTTGCAAAAATGGTACAAAGTTGGTTTTGAGAAATTTCCAAATTTGACAACTTTTGCCCTAATTTTCAAATGAGCTTAACATGATCAAAAATTCTTCAAATGGACCAAAGTCAAACATGAAAGTTGGAGATTAAGGGCTCCCATTTTCAAAAAGTACAAGTACATTTTCATGGGATTTATGGTTTGTCCTAGGGTTCCCTCGAAAATTTGTTGAAATTAGGGCAAAATCCAAAAGTTCCATGCATGACCAAAAGCAAAAGGCTTCAAAACTTGTTTTCAAGACTTGGAATGGTTCAAGTAAGTTTGTAAACTTAAAATACATTGCATTTGGATTGTTTTGCTCCAAAGAAACTCTCATTTTCGTGCCAAGCAAGGATTTCACTCCAAAAGTGCAAAATTGGCAAAATCATGAGAAAAGTGTGATGGCTTGATCTAAGGGCCAGGACTTGTTGCATTATGATCAAGGGTTGGAAAAGGCTTGCCCATGTGCTGAGAGGCCAAGCAAAGCATGAGGGTGGCATGCTTCCCTCACAATTTTCAAATTTTGCAAATTCATAAATATCTCATGATCCACACGTGCAAACTTGGTAATTCTTTCAGCATGGGCTTGTGACCTCACATAAAAGGAGCTAGGGTTTCAGAAAGCTCACCCTCTCTCTCATTCTTTCATTTCCAAGTTCTTGCATCAATTGAATTTTCTCCCATTTCTCTTCATACAAGTGCTCAATCTCAAAACAAATTGTGGATCCTTGTCCTAGGCAAGCTAAGGATCATTAATCACCCACTCTTGCAAGCTCTCTCTTAAGTTTAGCAACATTGCCATTTCAGGGCAGGTGTGAGCATAGCTTCGAATCCAGCTTCATTCAAGACTTTAGATGCATTTATTTTGCATCTAGAGTGAAGATCTGCAACTCAGGTATGGTTCCAAATGGTCTTCTAGCATCTTGAATCAAGATCTGCAACTCAGGTATGGTTCCAAATCTTGAGATCTAGAAATGAAATTGATTAGGTGTTTTGTGATGTTTGAGGTACACTGATCATTCTGCATTTTGTAGTTTTGAAAATGATGCATTGTAGCTTGAGTTATTTGGATTTCAGTTTTCATGGTCAAACTTTCTTCTCTTCGATCCCGTTGATTCATTGAGTTTTAGAAGATTTTGATCTCATTTTTGAATTCAGAGTAGCTTAATTAGTCAATCTAGACATTTTGGTTCATTTATTTTATGGTTTGTGCTTCTGGTATGAATTCCGGTGCCGGAGCCCTAGCTCCGGTCACCGGAAACTGCAATGGTGACCTAGGGTTTGCGCAAGGAAGAAGACAAGCTCTGGACCCTTAGATCCGCGGCGGTTTGTGTTCGCAGATTCAGTTTCGGATTTGAGGTGGTCCGGCGTCGGTGATGAGTTCGGTGGTCTCGTAAGGTTGAGCGATGGTGCTCACGGTTTCTCACGAGTTTTTTGTGCGGATTCTGTGAGATTCTCGTGTTCGATTTGTTCTGTTCACTTTGGTTTAGGTATTTTTGTGCGATGAGGATGGATTCGATTTACAGATTGTTTTAAATTTGGTCAGTTCCGATTTGGGTTTGCTGGGTGTTCCGGATGGTTGCTTCGTTTCTGTTTTTTTTCAACAGTTCGTTTCAGTTTGTAACGGCGGCATCGGAAAGTGTTTCAATGATGGATTGAAGAGATTAGTGGTTTGTTTGGTTTACTGGATTTCGTTTTTTTTTTGTTTTCTGAGTGATTCAATTTCAATCGCAGGTTTTGTTAGGATTTTATTTCTTAATTCTATGGTTTTTCTATGTTAGCCTCGGTGCAGTTTAGGAAAGGGATAACTTATGAAGAAGGAGAGGATTATGGTGGTTGAAGCTTGGCTGGATTTTGATTTTTACAGAGTATTTCTATGGTATCCAAGCTCCTTTAATGTAGAGAATGAGAGCTGACTTTATAGGAGGAAAGATGAGGGTGAAATGGAGATTGTATAGAAACGTTTTGGATAAGAATTGAGGAGCATGTGCTGTGGTTTGCTGTGAATTTGTTAGTGATGGGGAATGAATTTTGTTGGAAAATTTTTTGAGTGGAATATCACATGGGTTGTGGTGCCTTGAGGTTGACAGATTGTAAAGATTTTGTGGATTGTTTGTTATAGTGGATGGAATGTGGTATTGGGGATGCTGAAGTTTGTTAGTGTGGTAGGTTGTGTTGTGTTGTCAAAAGAAAAAACAAAAAGGAATACTAATAATAATAATAACTAATAATAATAATAATAATAATAATAATAACAATAATAATACAAGATAGTAATAATAAAAGTAGGAATTATAAAAACTGATATAATAATGATAATAATAATGATAGTAGAAATAACAAAAAGTATAATATTAGTAATAAGAAATAATAAAAGTGGAATAATACTAATAATAATATTAATGACGCACAAAAATAATAATATTAATAAAAACCAAAAGACCATGATAATAGTAATAACAATAGGAATAATAATAATAACTGCTAACTAATAATAAAAAAAAGGAAATTATAATAATACTAGTAATAAAATAAAACATGATAATAGAAAAATAATAGTAATAGAATAAGAATAGCAAGGATAATAATAAAATAAGAAAAATTATTTGTGTAGACAAAATAGCAAATAGGCTAACACTAATGGGCTTAAATGGATTTTTTATGAAAAGAGTTAAAAATAAAAATGACAAATGAACAAATGACTTCCACACCACACCGCACTCGCAAACACCAATAAACCCAAACTGACTTGATTCTTTCGCACAAAAGAAAATGACATATCTTTTTTTATTTTTTTTATTTTGAATATCAGACATAAAAATAAAGTAGCACATATTTTTTGGATTTTTGAAATAATGGTTAGACAGTAAAATAAAATGGTGCGGGTAGGACAAATTTGGGGTATGACAATTGTGAACAAAGAACGGATGAGCCCTGCTTGCGGAACAGAAATGCAATGCAAATGCTATGAGATGCCATGTTCGGTTACTTCCGAAGAATTTATCTGGTTTGATTCACATTTGATACAAAACAAAATCCAACAGCATAATCTAGATATGAGCCCGAAAATAACTGAACATGTATGCTGAAATGCTATGATATCATGTATGCAGCTGGCAAGTGATCAGGGTCTGCAATCTGTCTGGATGTGGGAACACTGAGCCAAGAACCAAATATCTTAAACCATAGGTCCTCTGAATAATAACTCAAATAATAACTCAGAACCAACGGTCGAGAACTCCAGAACCATAATAATCGGATCAAAATATAGAACACATTAATAACCAGGGTATGTTGAGGTCAATGGTTCCTACAAACCTGTAAACCCCTCCCAATCTCACGGGTGTGCTCCGGGTCAAACATCACAGACTCTCAAAGCCGAATAGCAATAATATGTTCACCATTTCTGAGAAATGGCTCATGACTAAATCAGGGAATCGGTTAAGCATTATGTACTACTAAGAGAGGTCTCAGTGTGAGTCCGGGAAAACAAGCATCCCTTATAAGTCCCCAGCTTCAAGCGCTGAAATTGAGAAATAATAGTACATTCAGCCCGTAGGATACAGTACTATCGTCATACGACCAGATGCTTTAACTGAGTTCTTATAAGAGAACCAGACCATCCTATGTGAGTTCCAAGTGGGCCCTCGGGTGCGAATGGGTTTGCCACAGAATGTGGTCTGCCACTGTCACCACTGGAGAGGGATGTTTCCACAAGTTTCTCAATGATCGGTCCCTAGCCGCACATAACTATCAAGGTTGTGTAATGAAGTAAGGAAGATCCCTATATCAAGACACTTCCAAGACGGTCACGAATCTAGGTGTGAACGCATTAATACCCACATGACAAGATACCATGGGGCCAAAGTGATAGTCCACGCTAAGTCCTATGGTGCACTCAAGCTGGGTATTTGGCTAGCCTCATCTCACAAATCACAAGTAACCCCTAACCCATCAAACAGAAAACCAATCCAGACAGTCCAATATAATATATGATGCATGAAAATAAAATGTTGAAAGCAGTAAATAAAACTGTAAATAACACAAAAGTAAAATAAACACGCAACAGCAAACAATCAAACACCTAGTGAAACAGAAACACACAAGCGCTGGGAGAGACTCTCAAGGGGAAACCAGAGATTCTGGGTTCGGTCCCCAACAAAGTCGCCAGTTGTCGCTCCCTGGATTTCCATCTTGGTACAAACGCGAAAGTGGCGTGGAAGAGGTAGAGTCACCAGCCAGGAATTTGTATCCCGAAGAAACGGAAATGGTAATGCTGCACAAACCGAAGAAAAGAAAAGAAAAGAAAGGACACAGGTCCTGCAAACCAAAGAAAACTGGGTTCGGGAGTCGGTTACGACCTGGGAAGGTATTATCACCCTAAATCGTTTGGAGACTCACGCACCTGGAGTAGAAGGAATTAACATGCTCTTATGAAAAGAAAACAAAGAGTTGATTTGTGTTTTAGGAATGCTCATGCAAAAAAGTTAGTCCTAGACGAAGGAACCATGCTACCTAAGTTAACATGAAAACGAGAGACTTTACAAAGCCTAAAAACCCTATGGGGAGACAATCGCATCACACAAATAAGCAAAAAAGCTTGAGGAGTATCCACATCACTCGAGTAGCAAACATCCACATGTGGATTATGTCTTAACAATGGCAAAGAGAGGGCCTAGAAACGATATGAAGGATCGAAGCAGGACAAAAGTACGAGTGACACCTAACCGCGATATCGAGGATCGGGCAGGATGGGTAAACGAAGCATAAAGATCTCCCCGAGCTCGTGACTGTGGGAAAAGAGTATGTCTATACATGGTATCATATCACCAAGCAAGAATAGAACGGGGGAAATATCATGTGCGTACGAGCAAAAGCGTCAACGTCAACGGACGTGGGCTACATAAAGCGTGGGGATCCAGAAAGTGAGATCCTCTTTCACAAAATGATCGGACAATAGCAGGATGGACTTTATTCAAAAGCATCAACACGAAGTGCAAGCTAATGAAAGACTCAATGATAGTATGAGGCTGATTACGAGCCCTTTTCGCTTTCCTTCTTCAAGGTCTTATTAAGGGAAATGGGAATGGGGCGCCTCTTTTGAGGTCTTGGCACAAATGTAAACAAACACATATAGAACCTCTGAAGGAGGACTTCCAGAAAATACCCACCAAAAAGAAACAGTCGGGACTCCAGCCTATGTAAGCGATAAAGTGCGAAAATAGTAAATTGGATAAGAAACTATATCGCGAGGATGTAAATCCTAAGTGCCAACAAGCTAAACAGAAAATAGAAACCCAGAGGTCCGCTCGAACAAGCTAGCATCCACAAACAAAGCAAGTCGGACATCGCATTTCCCATATAAGCTCAAGTCATCGGAGTAAGAATAAATCACTCAAGATGTGAAAATCGGATGTGACCACATAAATGCCTTACATACAACACAATCCAGACAAAACAACGGCACAAAATATCATTTGAATCCAAAGATATCCCACAAATAAAGTGGAATACCAACCAATCGACCGTCGTCATGATCTTTGCGAGAACATTGCATGAACTCAACAAACGCATTAGAGATCAAAAAGAGGTGAAACCGGAAGTTGCACCTATGCCTCACAACTCAAAATCAAGTGGAAAGATGAGCATACGAGTCATGGACATGCATTGAAATGTATGTTTCAAAACGGGACAGCACCTATGCACTAACATAAACAACATGCAAACTCAAACCGGAATCGAGAAAATTTACATGCAATGAATGACAAATGATCAACAAACATAAGTACAAGTCAAATAAAGATCAATGCATCAAAATCGCATCAAATCGAACTTAAAAAGCCTTAAAACGGAAAAAACGCGTCAAAAATCACCGACTCGGAATTGAACAAAAATCACATAGTAACTTGCAAATGTGCCAACGGATTCAAATATGCAATCGGTTTTTGAAAATTCCGCTCAGAAGTGGTACTTTTTGGCCGATTTTGTCGGCTGGCAATAGCGAAATAGTCGAAAATTTGTCTGAAATCAACTAAAAATTTCACCAATGGTTCCAGAATCATCAACAAAGTCAATTTACACTATTCACATTAGCGAAAATGCGCAACGGTTAGGAAGTTATTACCAAAACATATTCTCGACAGGCGGCACATGAACAACATCAACAATTAAGCCTCAACCTATCATATTCCGAATTTCCACATTGAAACAAGCATGAATTCAAAAGTCAAGCACTTCAATCAATATTAAGTCTCAACAATTAGCTCTCCTAGGAATTTTGTCAACCATCTTACATGCACCGATTATTCTAAGTCAATTTTAACAAGAATTTTCAATTATGCACCACAACAATTATTAGGATCAACTAATCAAGCATCAATAAAAAATCTACAATCTACAATCAACTCAAGAATTAATGCACATAATCTCCACAAGATTAAATCAACTTGACAATTCAATTCAAGAAACAATTCAACAATTATTCATGAATTAAAGTTTAAGAAGTTTACTGAACGAAGAATCGACGAAGAAGTTGCGAATCCAGAGGAAGTGAGACGCGGTCGTGAATGGAGGCTAGGGGGAGAGGCCGCGTGGCTGCCGACGGCAGAAAATTGTGGTCGCGCGGTGGAGGATTTTACCGGAGGTGGTGGTTCGCGGTGGTTCGGCTACCGGAAGCTTGATCGAAATTGTTGTGTCCTTGAGTTCTTGATGAAGTTGTTGTTGTGTTCTTGAGAAAGAGTTGAGAGAATAAACTTCGATTATTTAGAGAGATATTTTGAGAGTTTTTGGTGTATGTAAATTGTGATTGAAGTTATGAGACAAATTGTGGGTCAAAAGAATATATAATGGAGTGTAAAATGAAAGGCAAAAGGTAGAATATCGGTTTAAGTGAAAATAATAATATCTTCGACAATTTTTTTTGACTCTGAGCCTTCCACAATATCATTCGCCTCTGAATCACGGTTGCAACGCAAAAAGAATGGACGTCATACAATTAAAATCGAGTTTGATTGATACGTTTAAGCTGCAAGACGTCAATGAATAAGCAGTTTTTTTGGCTTATTTGGTGTCCACTACTTGAAAACGTGACGAGGTCAACCTTTTTGGAGCATAATCTCGACTCAAAATTGTTGGCAAAGTTGTAAATCTATGAGTCAGTGACCTCAGGTTAAAATTTGAGCTCAACCGGACAAACAACGAGGGAGATATGAATTTTCACGTGAAACCACTTTCATCCTTTTTCTTCGGTTCAACACTTCAGTTTTGCGAAATAAACCAAAACGACAATCTTCGTGGCATTGTTCGAACTTGAGCTTGTCTTGGAACTTGAAGATGATAAAATTTGTGAACCAACGCTTCAAGAACGGACGCAATCCGATGAAAATTGACCGAGTTATGAAGTTTACAAAATCTGACAGACAGTGCACTGCATCAAAGAACCCCACTGGTAATTCTCATTTTCGGGATCCTTCCGCTCGGATCTAACCCAAACTGAATTCACGGAATGAAGATAACATCTAAACAGAATTTTAGGCACCGTAACGACATCAATCCGATGAACGAGCTGGGAGTTATGAATTTTTTAGTGTCTAAAACTCACCAGTTCAACACTGTTTTTCACTATATCGACTCTGAAAACTCGCACATTCGGAGATCTTCAAAAAATTAGTTCTCGGACAAAACCCGAAAGTTGGAAAGGATATCAAGACGAAACTTTTGGAATATGAATCTCTCATAAATCTTGATCCAATCATAAATTACGAACTCTTGAATACCGCTAGCACAGTTAATCGGAGAAACCAAAATTTCAGAAACAATTAATTCCCGCCACTTTCCTTGATGAATTGGCCTCCGAGCCGAACACAAGAGTTGTAGAGAATACCGAAATGGTTCTTAACATGAAATTTCAAGCCAAAATGAGTTTTTGGGTATGAGTTACAACTTTTGTAAACTGCACCATAAAACTGATATTCTGCTTAAACTACTCTGAATCAACCGAAAACTTTGGCTTCTTTTGAGATTCTTGTGCACGTGCCACATGACGAAATAAAGGTCATTCGCAACCTATGGTAGCTCAATGGAGATGTATGTTCACATATGTTTATGATGCAATTATGATCTAAATGCAATGCAGTGTATGAAAGGATATGCTAAATGACATGAAAATTAGAGGGCAAACTTGGGGTGTTATAGCACCCCATAATACCTTTACCAAGGCAATCTCTTTTCCTCGAAAACTCTTCATTTCTCGGCCATCAATCTGCAATGGTAATGACTCAACTGTCAAGTTATCCTTTACTTGTACATCATCCATCTGAATCATATGCAATGGATCACACACATACTTCCTCAATTGTGACACATGAAACACATCATGCAAATTCGCAAGTGATAGTGGTAACGCAATACGATATGCTACCGCTCTGATCCTTCGTAAAATCTGATATGGAACAACAAAACACGGAGTGAGCTTTCTAGACTTCAACGCTCGCCCGACACCAGTCACCGAAATAACTCTCAAGAACATGTGACCTCCCTCTTGGAACTTCAGTGCCTTCCTTCTCTTATCATGATAACTTTTCTGACGACTCTGCGGCGCCTTCATTCTCTCTTGTATCATCTTAATTTTCTCGGTCGTCTCGTTTACTATCTCAGGTCCGAGTACAACATTCTCGCTTGATTCCTACCACCATAAATAAGTTTGACAACATCTATAATACAATGCCTCATAAGGTACCATATCGATACTTGCATGAAAATTGTTATTGTAGGTAAACTCGATCAATGGCAAATGACTGTCCCAGGCTCCAACTTGGTCCAGTACACATGCCCTCAACAAATCTTCCAAAGACTGGACAGTTCTCTCTATTTGACCGTCCGTTTGTGGATGATATGCGGAACTCATCCTCAACTTCGTACACAATGCATCTTGTAAACTCTTCCAAAACCTCAACGTAAACCGCAGATCTCTATCTGATACAATACTCGACGGTATACCATGCAACTTCATAATTTCCTCTTTATACATCTCGGCTAACTTCTGCATAGAATGATTAATATTCATCAGTAAGAAATTAGCCCACTTAGTCAATTTATCCACAATCACCCAAATAGAATCATTTCCTTTCGTTGTCTTCGGCAATCCCGACACAAAATCCATGGAAATGATATCCCATTTCCATTATGGAATATTCAACGGTTGCATCATTCCATATGGTTTCTGATGTTCTACCTTCAATTTCCAACAAACCAAATACGAATACACAAATGCAGCAATATCTGTCTTCATACCCGACCACCAAAACAATTCATGTAAATCTTGATACATCTTCGTAGAGCCAGGATGAATACTCAGTCTACAACAATGTCCTTCCTCTAAAATACTCTGCTTAATCTCTTAAACATCTGGAACATACACACTGTCTCGGAACCTAATTACACCATTCTCGTCAATCCGGAATTCACATCCATTACCTTGGTTAATCAAAGTCAACTGGTCAACCAACTTCAAATCAGATTTTTGTCCTACTCGGATTCTCTCCACAATATCACTGGTCAATTTCAACATTCCTAACTTCCTACTATCGGAAGTAGTCTCACACAATAAACTTATGTCTCTGAATTGTTCAATCATCTCGAGTTCTTTCACCATAAGCATCAACATATGCAAAGTCGTCCTACTCAGAGCATCTGCAACCACATTCGCCTCACCAGGATGGTAACTCAAATCAAAATCAAAATATTTCAACAATTCCAACCACCTTCTCTGCCTTATATCCAGTTCCTTCTGATCAAACAGATAATTCAAACTCTTTTTATCACTGAACACTTCAAATTTCTAACCAAAGAGATAATGTCCCCAAATCTTCAACACAAACACCATTGTTGCTAGCTCTAAGTCATGTATATGATAATTCTATTCATGAACTCTTAGCTATCTAGATGCATAAACAACTACTTGTCCATTTTGCATCAATAACTCTACAAATCCCATCTTTGATGCATCACAATACACCACAAAAGGATCACTCGGATTAGGCAAAATCAACACCGGAGAAGTCGTTAACTTCTTTAATTTCATAAAACTCTTTTCACATGCAACATCCCACACATAAGCTTGACTCTTTCGAGTTAATTGCGTCAAAGGAAATGCCAACTTAGAAAAACCTTCAATAAACTTCCGATAATAACCTGCCAATCCTAGAAAACTTCAGATTTCTGTAGCAGACTTCGGGGTCTCCCAATTCAACACAGCTTCAGTCTTCGAAGGATCTACAGCTATTCCACCATTCGAAATTACATAACCAAGGAAACTTACTTCCTTCAACCAAAACTCACACTTTGATAATTTCGCATACAACTTCTTTTCTCTCAAAATATGCAACGCAATCCTAAGATGCTCGGCATGTTCTTCTTCCAACCTCGAGTATATCAAAATATCATCAATTAAAACCACGAAATACTCATCTTGATATTCATGGAATATATGATTCAAGTACTCCATAAATACACCAGGTGCATTGGATACACCGAATGGCAACACATTATATTCATAGCGACCATATCTCGTCCTGAAAGCCATCTTCGAAATATCACCAGGCTTGACTCGAATCTGATGATAACCAGGCCTCAAATCAATCTTGCTAAACACACAAGCCCCTACCAACTGATCCATTAAATCATCGATCCTTGTAAGTGGGTACTTATTCTTAATAGTCACCTTATTCAACTGTCGATAATCGACACACAATCTCATACTACCGTCTTTCTTCTTCACTAACAACACCGGAGCACCCCACGAAGAAACACTTGGTCATACAAACTTTTTCTCAAGTAACTCCTCAAGTTTCCACTTCAACTCATGCAATTTGGACGCTGGCGTCCGTTAAGGAGTCATTGACACAGGACTAGTACCTGGTACTAACTCCACTGCAAACTCTACTTCATGTTCTGGAGGCAAATCACTTATGTCGTCCGAAAACACATCTGGAAATTCACTGCCAACTGGTAATTCAACACCCCAACCTTCTGATCAACTTGTAACAATGCAAACATCGCAAACATCTGAGATTCATCTCTTAGAAGTTCATTCACCTATTTAGTCAACAAGAACATCAACTCAGCATGGTCACCAACCTCCAGGAACTCTACCATCTTAGCATAACAAATGATATGCATAAAATTGAACTCTAACCAGTTCATCCCCAAAATAACATCAATTTGGTGCAAAGGTAATCACACCAAATCCATTAAGAAACTCTTACCAAAGATAGACAAAGGACAACTTAAACACACATGAGTAATAGTGACAGAACCATTTGCTGGCATTTTTATAACCATACCACCATTCATATCAGATAGTTTCAATACCAACTTGGTCGCACACTCAAGCAAAACAAAAGAATGAGTAGAACTAGTGTCAATAATTGTAATCAACTCAACATCATTAATAAAGCATGTACCTTGAATCAAATTATCCTTCTTGGAAACTTCTGAGCCACTCAAAGCAAACACTCTACCATTGGTCTGAGCAGCCGTAGCGGTATTCTTCAGTTTATGACATTGAATATTGATGTGTCCATCTTCACCACAATTGAAACAAGTTGGTCCTACATTTGGGAAATCACCAAGCCGGTGAACTCTCTTGTCGCACCTATATCATCTCATCACTTTATTGTTGCACACATAAGACTTGTGACATGATTCTCCATATTTATAGAACTTGAGAGGAACGGAAGCTGCTCCCCCACTTGGCTTCTTCCCCTCAGGAACCTTTTGTTTCCCCTTATCATTTGCAATCACATAAGGTATTCCTCGAAATTGGCCTTTATCTTTCTTCTCACCCAATTGCTTATAGTGAGCAGATCAAGCTCGACTATCCTCGTCATAAATTCTACTTTTATCCACCAATTCAGTATACCTATGAATATGGTGACATTTAATTCCCTGCTTGATTTCTGGTCTCAACCTATTCTCAAACTTGAGACACTTGGAGAGTTCAGCATCCGCACGATTGTAGTTAGGACAAAACTTCACCAGTTTCTCGAACTTCGCAGCAAACTCTGCTACAATCATACTTCCTTGCTTCAACTCAAGGAACTCTGCCTCATTATTACCACGAGCATCCTTAGGAAAATACTTTCCCAAAAATTCAGCCTTGAACACAGCCCAAGTCACTAAAGTTCCAACATCTTCCAACCGCTGGCGGGTATTATCCCACCAATCCTCAGCTTTTTCCAACAACATGTGCGTACTAAACTGCACCTTCTGAGCATCAGTGCACACCATCACTTAGAAACTCTTCTCAATCGCCTTAAGCCACTTTTGTGCGCTATTCGGGTCACGAGTACCTTCAAATATCGACAGATTATTCCCTTTGAACTTGTCCAAAGCAAGAAAATCATCAGGAACATTGTTCTTAGTCGTAGCTTCAGCAAGTGCAGCTACCGTATCCACAAGAGCACGATTGGCATCCATTCTGCATATCACCAACAACATTAGAGGAACAAATCATTAACATTATGCTCACGCACAACAACCGACAAGGACCAATAACGACACGACTCGAACGGACAGACCGACCTGCTCTAATACGACTAATGTAACACCCTTTTACCCCAACACATATTACATGTGTAATTCAAATAAAATCAGAGTAGCCACATAAGGGCTTCATATTTAACCACATAATTCATCATCAAATCATCTATCTAATATATATATATATATATATATATATATATATATATATATATATATATATATATATATATATATATATATATATATATATATATACACAACATTATCAACAAACATCACCCATCAATTCACCAAAACTCATCAAAATCCTAGGGTTCTACCCAAAAAACCCAAATACTCAAATACCTCAACCATACATTGAAGACATTGAAAAGTGATACTCCATATACCTTAGATTATCGCTTTCTAATCTTCTTCTCTTCGAACTCTCTAAAACTCCTATAAGCCCTAGCTTCTTCTCCTTGTTCCTCAGACCTTTTCTCCTTTTTCTCCAAAATGTCACGAATGATCGTGTTCTCCTTTCTCACTCTCAGTATAACACATACCCCTATGTTAGCTCCTAATTTTGACACCTAGTTGACTTTCGAAAACATTGACTTTAGCATCATGTTTTGGTAGAAAGGAAAAGGCTTTGACTAAAGTAAAGCTGAGAAGGCCTGAGTCGAAGACGTAAGAAAATATAAGGACGTGGACTTAGAATATTTTCTAAGTATGAAAAGAGTCACCTTCGACAGTGTATCCATGGGATGGCAAGCGTGTAGCGGTTAAAATATACATTGGAGGGAAAGTTATGTTTCTTTCAAATTTGAATAAATACAAATGGAGCTTAATGGAAGTTGAAGGACATGCAAAGTACCAAGTGGCATGTTTTTAGGAGTAAACTACCAATAGCGGTTACTTTCGACAAGTATAAATAAAGTAGTTCTAGTGTTAGAATTGTGTGTGAATCATATTGTACAAATTACTCCATAAACACTCAAAGTACCTGTGTGTAGAGAAATGAGTGAAGACGAGAATGTATGTGATGAGATCACCACCCTTTTTCATACCAATGCAATTTATATTCAAGTTTTTATTTTGAAGTCTTTTTTGTCTTGCAATTTCTTTACTTTCAAGCAAGCTTACCATTCAGCCTTTTATTGTCTTTTTACTTGTTTTCTCTACATTTCCCTGTCATTTACACTTTGTTGCATTTTACTTTCGACTTAAATTGTTTGGAGTTTTCTTCGTTTATTTTCTCTTTTTACTGAAACACTTCATAAAGTATGTCGAAGAGTTTATGACATTACTCCTGAAAAACCAATTAAAACATATTTATAGCACATGTCCTAGGATAAATCTGGTCGATCCTATGAGTGACTGAGAACATTGTGTTGTTTTTAGAGGACCAGTGGTTGTTTACAATTTTCAGGGTAAACACCCTAATACTCATTCCCCGTAATACCCTCAACTTATCTTCCACAATTATCAACATGCCTTCAAGACCTTTAATTCCTTATTTTAATTAAATAATAATAATTTGAATAATATAATCTAATTATCCTTACTATTAGTATTAATTAAATAATTCTCACAAGCTTATCAACTAACACAACAACATCAACAAACATCAAAGAAATTACAAAAACAAGCCTCAAAATAAATCACAAAATTGGGGAATTACACCTCCCACACTCTTGAAAATCTAATAATACCTTCATACGTCCGGAGATGCATCTCTTGATGCACCTGAAATTACGTCCATCTTTTATTATTTAAGTTCCAACCCAGTTTTGAAAAAAATAGTCCGAAGATGCATATGAAAATCATATTTGGGTGTGTCCAGAAATGCATCTCCAAAATCCCTATGAACTAATTTATGGGTTTGTTATTCATGAAAATAATATAAATAACAAATCAGTGATATTTTTGAAGACACATCTTCGGATATGTCTAGCGAGAAAGTTGATAAAAATGCCACCTTGCATGAGCTTCTTCTTCATGCTAAAAGAAGAAACCATAATAAAACCCTTGAAGAAGTTCCTCTCATTCTCAATCAGCTTTTCAACACCAAAAAATCATTATTGTATTTCATCACTTCAAAGGGAGAAAAACAAGTTATAATTGTAGGTAAATATCATTCATTTCATCCCTCATTCCATGCATTAATTTTAACTTTATGATGAAAAAAGAGCGTTGAGTCCGGAGATGCATTTCCAGACAAAGTTAGGTGAGTTCCAGATATGCATCTTTGAATTATTTTGATGGTTTGAAATGTAACACTGCTTTTCTAATATTGGTGGTAATAGATATGGTGCACCCAAATATGTTTCCCAAAGGTATTATGAGTGTGGATGTTAAACCGGTAGAAGTGAAACATGATGTTAAATTGGATGAAGGAAAGATGATGTTCAACAATATGAAGTATATCATGATGTTAAGTAGGGTGCTCGACCGCCCAATGTAGAGGTAGATGCTTGTGCATAATTTACTAATAAATAAATGATTTTTGTTTGTGAACATAGCTACAATGAGTTAGTATGGAGGCCGGAAATTTTGGGTTTGGCGTTGTAATAGGAATGTCCAAAAAATTGTTCAGATAGAAGACATGCATTTGTAACAATGGTATACAAAAGAAGTGACACATAGCAACCAAAGATTAGGAAGTTGAAATGAGATGACACTAGATCGAGAAAATGTGAGTGTCTATTTAAATTGTGCGAATATCTTATGAAGGATGAGACATGGAAGTTTAATTTGATTTCTGGTACACATAATCATACTTTGACTTACAAGTGACCCGACCATCCCATTCTATGTTGTCTTGTGTCATAGGAGAAAGTACTTGTTTTAGACATGACATTAAACTTGGGGTCTCTGAAAAACATACTCACGAATTTGAAACGGAAAATACCTTTAAGTTTTTCAAATATCAAGCAAATATACAATGTGTGTGCTCGAGACAACAAGGCAGTAAGAGGACCAAGATCTAAGATGCAACAATTGTTAAAGCTTTTGGAAAATGAAGACTATGTGTCGGGGTATAGAGTGTGTGAGGATAAATTCGTTGTTTGACATATATTTTGGAGTCATACGAATTCTGTGAAGTTATTCAACACCTTTTTATCTATGCTCATAATTGACTCAACATACAAAACAAACAAGTATAAACTTCCACTCTTGAAAATTATCGGTGTTACTTCTACGGAGATAAATTATTCATTCGGTTTTGCATTTTTAGAATTCGAAAAATAGGACAATGTTACATGGTATTTGGAAATATGCAACAGTATATTGAAGGAACAAAAAAATATACGCAACAAATAATAATCACTTATCGCGACACTGCTCTGATGAATTTAGTTGCAAGGGTTTTTTCTACATCATCTGCATTACTTTGTAAGTATCACATAACCAAAATTGTGAGAAGTTGAGTAAAACATGTGGTTGGTACAAAATAAGCCAAAGGTGAAGATGGTAAAATTGTCAAACCTGGAGTGGTGGTGGAAAAGATTATGGATGCACGGAATGGTATAGTAAATTCTTCCACGAAATAATTATATGATAAATATATTCTACATTTCAAGAATGTGTGTGCGATATATCTAGATTTGCTTAAATATGTTGAGGGAACGATTTTGGATAAGGTTAAAGAGAATATTGCTTATGCATGGACTGATCAGGTTCAACACTTTGGCAATACAACAACTAACAGAGTTGAATCTGCACATGCTAGACTGAAGAATTAGTTAGAAAACAATAAATGTTATTTTTTTCAAGATTGGGATGTCGTGAACCAAATGCTCTGAAACCAATATAATGAGAGACAAACATCTTTTGGTCAGATAATTATTGTGTTAGAATTCCAATTAAGAGACAACATCCTTTATTCACAGTTGGTTGGCATTGTATCTCGAGTGGCATTGAATTTTATTTTGTATGAAGCAAAGTGAGTGGATAATATAAGTTCTGATAGTTTAAAGTATGGATGTATATTTTGGAAGACTTTTGGTCTTCCATGTGCTTGTTAAATTTAGAAGAAGATGAAGCTTGAAAAATCAATATGTATTGACGAAGTTTGCACTCACTGCACAAGGCTCCGTTTTGATGATGATTGTTTGATGAAGGATGATAAATCAAACATATTTATCATGACCAAGTGGAAAGTGATCCAAGAGAGATTCATGAAAGTTGATGACATCATGAAATTTCACATCAAAGAGCAACATTTGAATATTGCATATCCAGAACGACTGATTTGAAACCACCTTCGAAGTCGGTTAAAACAAAAGGTGCCCCTAAAAAGGTAAAACCGGCTCAAAGGTGACAACTCCATGAGATTGTATCCTTCATATTTTGAACATGTTGACTCAGATTTTTCGGATTCTCCGACTCCAAAATCCTAAAAAAGTGTTTTCAAGGGTGCTCACATTACCAAACCATCTCCTTCATTGTTGTTACCAAAAATAAACATATTGAAGAGATGTCACTTTTATGCACAATTTCATCGAACAGATTGTAGATGTTGAAGGTGATGACAATTGTGGTTTTCGAGTTGTTTCATGTTTACTCGATAAAGGAGAGGAGGACCGCCAATTTTCCTGTCAACATCTTATATAAGATATGACGACATATACATAATCCTACACAAATCTATACAGGAAGCAAATTACAATACAATTATTAATGCTCTTGTCCCCTGTCTTAGTGGTTTGTCTATGTTTGATAAATGGATTCACTTTCCAGAAATAGGACATCTTATAGAAAATGCTTATGATATGGTGTGCATTGATTTAACATAAAATAATTTTTCAGATACATTATTTCCACTTTGAAGTAATCCACCTCATAATCCATCCAAATGTATCATGTGCATTGGTCGACTATTAAAAAAACAACATTTTATTCCGGTTTATTTGAAATTGGGATGTCTTATACCAAATACATCACCGGAGTGGATGACACATTACACACAAGATATCGAAACATGGCTGAATCACTTTTTTTAAAGGATGGAAGAGTTCACCGGGTTGAGTGACATTGAATGAGAAACAAATAAGAAAGGTTGAAGACTGAGCCACCAATATATTTATGTAGTAACTCAGTTTTTGATGCTTTTTAGTTGTAATCTAACAATGTAACACGTTTTTTTATAAGTAATGCACTGCATGTTATAAATTTGGGTGGTGTGTTTTGAGCAATTTTTGTGTTTTGAAATCCTACTATGAATTTTTGGAGATAATTTTTTATTCATTAAAAAAACAAAATAGGAGATTATCCGTAGATGCATCTCCAAAACAACCCTTATTTTTTGGAAAAAAAAACTGATACAAAGATTTATTTTTGAACAAAACTTTTAAAACAAAACATGAGACTACCAGTAGATGCAACTCCCTTTGTTTCATACAACTTGACCAAAATACAATGAGTTGAATACATTAAAAATATAGTTTCACTCGAAATAAGTTTTGGAAACCAGATGTCAAAATAGTTAATAGTATCTAGTTTTGAGAAATTTATATATATATATATATATATATATATATATATATATATATATATATATATATATATATATATATATATATATATATATATATATATATATTCATAAAAGTAATAAAAAGATGCAATTGTAATAGTAAAATTAAAATGAAAGATTAAGAGAAATAAAGAGATAAAATTGTTGAAATATAAGGATCAAATGTCGCCTTTAAGGCATCAAATAGATTCTTTATGTTTTTCCTTAATAGTAATATTTGACCATTTCTTATTGCACCTTATAGACTTCTTTCATACTATGTGAATTTCCACATATATTTCTTGATTTCGGAGATATATCCTTAGATGCACTAAAACTTAAGTGAACATTGAAATATTTCAGAGATGTATCTCTGGAGCAGTTTGGAAGTTAATAACACGTCAGACTCTTCTCCTCCCACACTTTTCATTTTTCTTCAACCTCACACTTAACTCTTCTCCTTCTCAATATTCTTCAATTTCACCAAATCAGATTTCATTGATATGAGGCTCAAGGAAACATCAAACATTATCCATTTTTTCATTCAACATCATCAAAAGCATAAATTTCGAGTAAGTTTTTTGAGTTTTCAGTAAATGTTTAAGTTTCGGTGTAAACAAGTAGGAATCAATTGTTAGGGGTAGAAATTTGTAGAAATCACATGTAATATAGTTTAAAGTTAGTGTATGCATTATTTTTTGTTTTTTTCACAATGCACGTAGTAGAAGATGCCATTGTCATAACTTCTAAATCTTACAACATTTCAGAGATGCATCTCTGGAATTGTTCAGCGTTTCATATCCTCTGGGATATTCTAGAGATGCATCTCCGAAAGTATTCAAAGTAAAAAGATTTAAGGTGTTTCCAGAGATGTATCTCTGGAATATCCTACAGTCTATTTTTTTTCTTGTTTGTTTGTGTTGTCTGCATTAATGATATGATGTAATTTACCCTATAGGTAATATGGATGACAAAGTCTATCGACTGAGACATGTCTGGATTACCCAGCACGCATCCGTTCGACGGGAACGAAAGCCACAGGTACATCTGGTCAGGAAAAGGCATCGACTTTAGGGGCGTAATCTACTCCTGGGACTCGACATTCACCTCAAACCACTCAACCTCGGGCCACTTCACCTTTATCTCAAACTATTTGATATGTCTTTAATTCCTCTGTATCCATACCACACTGCCAGATATATCTGGGACGTAGAGGTAGCATTAATCTTATTTTTTATTTTTGTTTCGTTAATTTAAATTGATGACTTAGATCAACCGGATTAGGAGTGATTTCAGACGGTTCTGACCTTATATGGGTTTAGGGACCTATGCATGACCGATTACACTTTAGTCAACCACGATATGCTTAACGCATTTGGATAGAGATGACATTCTGAGATGTCTTCTTTTCATCTCCCGTATGGTGATATTTTTACCACACTTGATGATGTCTCGTGTTTATTACATCTTCCGATCATGGGGAGATTCCTTGATCATGGTAGGATTACCAAAGACGAGACAGTCAAGATGATGGTAAAGCATCTAGGAGATGATTAATGGAAGGTGATAGAGGAGATGGATAGGACCAGGGGTACTCATGCTATATTTGAGTTCCTGGAGAAGAGATATGATGAGGAGATCGTTATTGCATAGGTGGTTGATGGTGATGTTGAGCAGGTGGAAGTACATAGGGCTCATGCTTTGAGGGCATTTTTTTTTGTTGGCACTTACATTTTTGAGGAAACTGTTCAAATCGTAGTCAAATGGGGTTTTTTTTTATCGTCTCCACATGGATTGTTATGATATGGGATGATTGTCGTTCAATAGTTTACAGTTTCAAGAAAGGGGTTTTCAAAGTTTGTTTCGTAAATTGTCACGATTTAGTATTAAAGATTAAATTCTAAGATGTTTGATTAAAAAATTATATCAAAAGTATTTTGCATCAACCCTGACTAATATATATTCTATTAATCTTGCATGTGAAGTCGAATCCGATTAATTTCATCATTTATTCTCTCAATACCGTTTATGTCTAGAGCGGTGTCGTGAGAAATATTGTATTCATTTATATATGATAGATGAATATTTTAGATCAAGTTTAATAAAATCTATGTCTAGAGTTTTATAAAACAAGAATGGATTATTAAGAACAAAAGCATTCATCATATATTAATCATCACTTGTTCACATACAAGGCCAATCAAAAGAAGTACATAAAAGCTAAGGTAGACTACATCTACCTTTGATACAAAGGAAATAGCTACCTATAACCATGGTAGCTTGCTTTACAGGTAATGAGAGAAGATGAATGAGCATCTAAGTCAAAGAATTGATCTTGGATGAGAATCCAACTTCTATTTGCAAAATATCACTTCTTGATGAAGAAATGAAGAAAATAAGGTTTATTTGTCTTTGGAAATGCTTCTAAGAGTTTCTCTAGGTTATGATACCCCAAAAGTGTAAAAATTACATATGTAGTACTTCGCAAATCTGTCAAGTTCACTTTACGTATTCATTCTTCTCGCAACTAACTTCTTTGCTAAAGATTCACACAACGAACTTTGGGTCCTAATATTTATGCCAAAACAGTGTTTCACTTCGCTTGGACCTTGTTGAAACTTTGCACAACAAACATGTGTTGTATGTTTGCACAGTGAACATGTTGATTCTTCTTCACTTCTCTGGCTTCCTTGTCAATTCGTTTGTGTCTTAATCTTTGATGATTTATGCCTATTTACTACACATTAACACGGATATCAAAGCAATCAAAGGTATTTGCCATATTATTGAAGAATCACATGAAAACATGGAATAAAGCTATTGAAACATAATAAAAGAGTTGAAAAATGCCAAATATAATTGATAAAATTAAGACATATTTGGCATTCAACAAAATCTCCCTAACTAGTTATTTTCTTGTCCTCAAGCATAGTATGCCTCTCATGAAACACAAGAGGATTTGCGCAAGCATATAATTCAACCAAGAATAGATTTATGGCTCAAATTAAACATACAAATGCACACAATAAATGTTCACACTTCCTAGAATCGAACAATGATAAAGAAACTAGTTCTTAACCAAATACCATATTGTGTTTCAAATAACAAGTAAATTCTCATGCTTGAATCACTCTAACACCCCTCTTCAGAATAAGAATAAAGAACTTAACGTGTTTGCAAACGCGGGTCAATTTCACTCATCTATCAAACAATGCTAATAACAATTCAATTCATACATTCTTCTAACAATCAAAAATGAAATCATGGAAGCAAAAAGATCACTAAGGGCTTGTAAGGTTGTAGTTTGGTTAGGTTCACAACAAAGGGTCATTTTTAAGGCCATGGAATCACAGTTGCCAATGCAAACGAAACATTCACTATACAAGGTTATATACACATTACAACTTCATCCACACTTTATTTTCTCAATTGTTTACCCTTTCAGACTTCCTTTTTGCATAATTATTTCATTCTCTATTTTTCTCTTTCAAACAAGCATCCTTTTTCTTTTACTTTTCACTTTCATATTCACAATTTTTCATTTCTATGCTTATTTGAAAATTTTCAAAATTTTGAGCAACTTACCACTTTTCTTTTTACTCCCCCCAACTTAAATTCAACCAAACCTCAAGTGAATGTTCCTTGCTTTTTATGGCAAGGAAATCAATTTATAACAATGTTAAAAGGTTTCAAGAAATTTTTTAGAATCCCACAAAATATAATGATGAACTATCTTTCAAATTATGTACATAAATCAAATTCATCACTAAAATCGAGATCTAAACTGTTTAGCCTTAAAGGAGTTAGCAAATTCTCACTACTCACAGGTAAGCTACTTTTGGTTATGGTTGTTCTTGATATAAACAAATATCTTGATCATTTCTAATTCTTTCACAAAAACACAATAATCAAAAGATTAAGCGTGAATAAAACACATTAAACAATGTTTATAAATCATCCTAAGAATATAGTAAACAATGGAGGTTTCTCACAATTTGTGGCTTTTGGAACCTAAGTGAAACAAGCATTTAAATAAGTTGCAAAATGAAACAAAAATCAACATTTGCACAACGAAAAAATTTCTTAAACATTCTAGCATTCTAGAAAGCGGTAACCATGTACCTTGCTTGCATTCATGGTATTCAAAATACTATCATCACCATCCAAATTTGGGATAATCTTCATTGGATACTTGTAGCAAATAGCAATCAATCTAGAAGTTCTCAACATTTCACTCGTCAAAGAAATAAGCATTAAATTCAAACCAAACTATCAAACAACCATTAAAAAAAACTAAAACTACAATGAAAAAGAAACTACATCCACCCCCTCTTTTTCAAAAAGGCATGCCCTCAAGCTAACAACAAGAGGCAATGTAGTTGTAATAAAAAGTAAACAAAAGTTTTATGGCAAAAATCCTCCAACTACCCAAAATATGCCAAGTTCGCAATGTGAACCTCGCCCCAGGTTCGCACTGCGAACTGAAGGCGAACATGACAGTAAATTCCAAAAATTCTGATTTTGCACTGTGGGTCCAAACAACACTTGTCTATATAATCAAAACTAACACAAAACTAACAAATGCAGTAAAAAGCAAGAATACTTACAATTTTGGGGTGCCTCCCAACTGTCGCTCCCGGGATTTTCATCCTAGTACAAATGCGAAAGTGGCGCGGAAAAGGTAGAGTCGCCAGCCAGACATTTTTATCCCGAAGGAATGCGAAAGGTAATGTTGCACGAACCTGAGGAAGAAGGAAAAGGACGAGGCCTTTCAAACCAAAGATCTGGGTCCGGAAGTCGGTTACGAATTGGGAAGGTATTAGCACCCCAATCTGTCCGCCGTACCCGATGGGATCCACGCTTATAAGTTTGTTTCAAAGGGTGAGAAATAATATGTTGTTTGAATGAAAGAATGGCTATCTGGAATGGAATGGAAATGAGATCGAAAATAAAGGGGAAATGTAGGGAAAATAAAGATTGTGCTCGAATGGGCCTTATCCCACTGCCTACGCACCTCATCGGGATAAATGAGGATCAGAGTCGCCATAGTTCGTCTAACTAAGGAGGGAACTTGTTTGTGATTTTTAGGATGACGTTTCCATAGCTCTAGCTCAGGTGTTACCGGCTCTGACTCGAGGGTGTTTACCGTGTCGCTGTTTGAACTGTCGAGACAAGTCATGTTCGTCCGCAAAGAGTGTGAGATGAGAGGAGAAGACGTGGTGTCTTGGTTTATTGTCTTTTAGAAGAAGTGTTTTGAATTTGTGTTTATTGTATGTACAACACTTAAGACTATGATACAGGAGCGAATACTTTCCAAGATCGCCCCCAATGGAACATTTGTAAAGTATCTTAGAAGAGTGAAGGAGACCTTCACTAGTCATTTCCCGTATAGCTTAAGGCTCGTGACGCATTGTACACATTTCCCTTTATTAAGTATTTTTTATTTTCTTTTAAGATGAGAAGTGAGACTCAAGTTGTCAAAGGAAAACTTCTAAGGGAAACTAGACTTACCCTAAGTTAGTTGAATTCAAGGATGACCTATGGTTAGTGAGGTTTGAAAGATTAAATCTACCTAAGAGATATAAGATTAGAAATGCGAATACAAAAAGAAATAATGAACAATATGGTCCTCCTAAGTCATGGTGGGTAAAAACGTATGTGAAATGTAAATGGGATGAAACAATGGATCGGGTGGGTTGATTGCGTGGTGCTGAGACGCACGACTTATGGTGTGCAACATACAAGGCTTGCTTTTGGTGTAATGGAGTGGAATGATGGTAATCAAGGAATCCTAAAGTCACATGACATTTTATTTATTTATTTGAAAATTTACTCGACGTTGGATTGAGTCTTTATTTATTTTTGAGATTTTGGTTTTCTATCGATTCGTTTTATCTTTCCTATCCTAGTTATGGAAACTATACAAGTGTTACATCACAAAGTACACAAAATACAATCGAGGCATGACAAAACATAGTCCAAGTCCATAAGCAAATCCTCGGAAAATACCTTGCACAAAAGGAAGATTGTTAGTAAATGAAATGAAAATGCATATGCAACAATATGATGGAAATGAATTAAAATGACAAAAATATCAAAAGTCATGCAAAAAATTTGAAATTAATTCCCTAGGGTCTCAAACCTGACTATAACATTATGTTAAAAAATCTCCTAAAAATTCAAAGTCTAACTATATCAAATGGTCACTTTAAATTTATCTAAGATTCAATCCTAAATTTACACAAATCACACTACCAAATAGTGGATAAAATGGCCTAAAAAATACACCAAAACTATTTCCAGGTATTATTATTTGTCCTCTAATCATAGCAAAAAGAACAGGCCAAAAATGTTACAGGAAGTGGGAGAAATAAAATGTACAAATTTATGTGTTCATATGAGAATTCAATACAAAAGCAATTAAATGAAAAAAACGAATTAAATTGAAAAATGACAAAATTCAGAAAGTAAAAATGTAGAAAGTTTCTAAATTTAATTAAGATTCTATCATAATTTTTGGGGAATTTTATTAAGTGTTTTAATATTTTTTTGTGAATTAATTTGGAACAAGCATTAAACAGAAATTAAAATAATAATGAAATGGAAAGGGGTGAGAATAGAAACATTTGTTAGTTAAAAAGACATATGGGCTTGGTTTGGTGGTGCAAATAGCAACTGTGCTAGGCCCAATGGTGCATCAGCCTGGGTGCCTACGGTGGGTCATCAGTCAACTTTTGTTGACTAGCCTTGGTCCACACGATCTAATGACTGATCAAGTCTCCTCATCCAGGGTCTATCAATGAAAGGTGCATGGTTATTATGGAGGGGATACACGCGCAGGAATTGCGAAGGGGTGGTCCAACCGGACGGTGACAAGTGTCACCGCTGGAATGGACCCCTAAAAGAGAATCTTATCTCTTGAGAGAATCATAATCGGTGGATTTGGATGATGTTATGGTTGTTAATTCTTATTAATAATACTATTAATCATACTTAATTCCTATTAATATTACTAATATTCCCTCATTAAATCCAAAATAATTTAACAATTAATCTTTATAAAACAAACAAAAAAGAAGAAAGAGAGAAGAACAAAAGGGACGGACAACATAAACAGAAACCATAGCCCCCTTTTCTTCGACCTCCCTTCCTCTTCTCTTCTCAGCCTTTCATCTTCTTCCCAAACCCTAGCTCCGCCGCCAATGGCCTTTCCCGAACCTTAATCAAAGAACGAACTTCTCCTCCTTTCTTCCCCCAATCTCCAATATTTTAACAACATACCCTAAATCCCTCACAAATTCATGGATCGAAACATTCAGAAGCAAAAGAGGGAAACAAAACAAAAACGGATTAAGGTCCTCATACCTTCAATTGATACACGGCCGAGGACGTTCAATGATTCGTCGCGAATGGTTGTACTACAATCCTCTTCTTGTTACGTTCAGCTTGTTTGTGCTTGCTAACCCTTGATGTTTACAGGTCGTTTGTTGGGGCTGCGAGGACGATGGCGGCGTTAACGGTAAAGTCGTGAAGAAGAGGATAATTGAAGTAGGACCTTCGCGTTGATGAAGGTGACGATCGAAAGTGGGATTGAAGGATTCAGATTGAAGATTATTTGAAGAGGTTGATGGATGGCGTCGAAAAAGAGGGTTGCGGATGACGAAGCCCGACGAATCTACACGATGAAGATGAAGATGGAGTTGTGTGATGAAGGTGATGATTATTTCTGAACTTATTTCATTCTTGATGAATTGTTGGATTTTGAACGCATTACCTTTTCTTCTTGCGTCTCTCTGATTTTTTCGTAATTGTGGTTGATTCTTGATGTTTTATTCGCAGATTATTGAAGATAACAAAGCTCTGAGGTTGATGAAGTTTGTGTGTATTCTGCAGATTCGAAGTTTAGATTGGCGACTGAGGGTTGAAGAGGCTATGGAGATGGTGATGGTTGAAGAACAAGATGAAGGATGAATGAAGAATATGAAATCTGGGAAGAGTGATAGTGAACAAGACTCGGGAGATTGGTGGTGTGAATGAGGAGAGTGGAGGTGAACCCCTTGAAGAAGAGTGAATTTTCTCATTTATAGAAGATCCATGGGGATTTCTCAGGTAAAAATGGTTATGAATTCAGTTATAGTTTCTGTTAGTTTGTTAGAAATTAGTTATTTTACCAGTTATTCGTTTTTCCCTGATTTCTGAATTTCTGTTTTGGTATTAAAGTTGTGATGGATTTTGGTTTTTCGGTTTTGTTATGCAGGATTATGAAGGATTGATGAGAGGTTATGAAGGTTGAAGATCTCTGAAAATCTTCATCAACTCTTCGATCAGGATAGATCTTCTGATAAATCTCTCTCCTGTGTCTTGGAAGTTCATTCTATGAGTTGGCCAGATCACCACTTTCACCATGTTCAATTTCTCGTAATCCTTCAAGACTGTAAAAGGCAAAGGATACCAGTGTTCCTTCTTATTATTGACGAACTATGTATTCTATGTTTCATAAGTGAAATCTTTTCAAGAGGAGTAGCTATATGGATATAGAAGTCAAGCGCATCTCCCATGTCAGGACTACGGTAGAAATTTTGTATAGCCTTTGTAACAAGGACTACGGTAGAAATAACGTAGTCCATATGTTCATTTATTCTACAACCATCTGAACTGTATCAATTTCACATCTATCCCCGACATCAAATGGATGCATAACAAATAAAAATATGATTGCTTCAAAGACGGTCTTGCAGGTGTTACCGAGTATAAATGCAACCAAGACAAGTTGTGAGCTCACAAAAAGAAAAAATTTGGTGGTGGCAATTTCCAATATCAAGAGCCATATAACCAGTATGACAATGGCAACTAAAAAATTGAGCATTCGGTGAAGTTTGTTCACCGCCGTATTGGTGTCATTCAATGTCAAAGCAAGGGCTCTCCTCTCCTTGTTTCTCTATTCAGACCTTTTTTGGTGAATTTTAGCAAACTCCATAAAAGTCAAAAAGAGAGTTTAATAAAAACAATGGTTTTTATTTATCAAAGGATTTTGGGACTAGATTTAAAATTCAATTTGGGACAAACAAAGAACTATGGGTGAGATATTGGACTTTAATGGGAAAAGAATAGGAATTGAGTGTTAGCCCAACTTTAAATAATGACATGGTACTAATGAAACTCTAAATACATGAATATTGGCTTAATATCAAAATGGGCTTAAGAGTCGGATTTAATGATTTGGATATGAAAGTTGGACAAATGGGAATTGGTTAAAGAATGGTTTATCATGGTCTATTAAAAATGGATAATTCGAAGGTGGTTTATGATAACTTTTTCTTCTCGAACAAATTTGAATGAGATATGGATCTCATCGATTCACATGACCAACTTTAGCACACTCAAATTAAATTATCTTTCTAATCCATATCGAGCTTGTATCCTTATTAACTCTTCAACTTTAGTAGCCTCCAAGTCCAATCTTGTTGACTCGTACTTTGCACACTCAAGCCATTAGGTGCACAATGATGAAAAAAATTAGTTTCAGATGATGAGGAGAAGATAATATCCTTGTAACTCGATAAAGGGGAAGTCTTCCCTATCCACACATCAGACTCTAACTCAAAATACCTCTGAACTGAAAACTTGATGATAGGCCAGATGCCCAGGTAAATAGTCCTCGCAAGTGAAATCCTTGAAGACTACTCAGCTAGGGAAATAAACCCTAACCAAACATCAAGAGTACAAAAGATTGTACTGATGGCCGTATAACCAAGATTTTGAATTCATCGGATAACCATAATTGGAGTATAACACCCTAATTCCATGATCCAAACAGGAATCAGTTGAAGCAGACTTAAGTGAAGTAGGAACCACAAACCAATAGAATAAACTGGTTCTTCAGAGCACTGACCCCATGCCTGAAGAAGTCTATGCAAAATGTGTGATTATGATTGTTATGACCTAATGAGAAATGCAGATGAATGCGAACAAAAAGCCAATTAAGGGGATAAATAATGAGGCAAATTTTGGGGTGTTACACCAACAAGCACTTTGTTTAACGTCATTTGAGCTCCCCGACAACGACATCATTTTGTTCGAATCGTAGTCAAATGGGGGTTTTGTGATCGTCTCCACAAGTATTTTTCTGATATGGGATGTTTGTTGTTCTATAGTTTACAGTTTTAAGAAAGGGTTTTCAAAGTTATTTTCATAAATTGTCACGATTTAGTAGCAAAGATTAAATTCTAAGATGTTTTATTAACAAAGTATATCAAAAGTAGTTTTCATCTACCCTAGCTTATATACGTTCTCTAAATATTGCATGTGAGGTCAGACCCGATTAATATCACCACGTATTCTCTCTATATTGTCTATGTCTAAAGTGGTAACGTGAGAAATACAGTATTCATCGTTATACAATCTCTCCATATAACAACCAATATAGTAAGCTTTAAGTTCAACGCAAAGCAAATATCAACCACAAATCGATATCTTCAACTTGTGAATTGATAGAAAATAATATAGGTCAAGTTTAATAAAATCTATGTCTAGAGTTTTAAAAAACAAGAATGGATCATTAAGAACAAAAACATTCATCATATATTAATCATCTCTTATTCACATACAAGGCCAATCAAAAGAAATACATAAAAGCTAAGGTAGACTACCTCTACCTTTGATACAAAGGAATTTAACTACCCATAACCATGGTAGCTTTCTTTACAAGTAATGAGAGAATATGAATGATCATCCACGTCAAAGAATCTATCTTGGATGCGAAACCAACTTCTATTTGCAAAATATCACTTCTTGGTGAAGAAATGAAGAAAATATGGTTTCATTGTCACTGGAAATGTTTCATCTAGGTTATGATCCCCAAAAAGTGTAAAAAGTACATATATGTACTTCACAAATTTGTCAAATTCGCTTTGCGAACTCATTCTTTGCACTGTGAAGTCCCTTTTTAGGCACTTGAAGTGCCTCTGAGCAGTTAAACCGACCTTAGGAAAATATCTAAGTTTGTAATGCGAACAACTCTTCGCACATCGAACTTCTTCGTTATAGCTTCGCACAACGAACTTTGGGTCATAATCTTTCTGCCAAAACAGTGTTTCACTTCGCTTGGACCTCGCTGAAAATTCACATAGCGAACATTCACTGGTTGTTTGCACAACGAACATGTTGATTCTTCTTCACTTCTTTGGCTTCCTTGTCAATTCATTGTGTCTTAATATTTGATGATTTGTATGCCTATTTCCTACAGATTAACACATATATCAAAACAACCAAAGATATTTGCCACGTTATTGAAGAATTACATGAAAACATAGAATAAATCTATTGAAACATAATCAAAGAGTTGAAAAATTCCAAATATAATGGATAAAATTTAGACATGTTTGGCATTCAACAATCACGAGTACCACCTATACTGACGTTGTGTATCTCTGATACTTCTTGGATCTCACTCGGATCCATGAGTACAACTGGGGGCGGCTTGCTTGGCATATATGTATTCAAAGTTGAGAGATAGATGTCGGTGGAGGACAAAGCAGATCACAGGAAACACGGCACTACTAGTGGTAATATTTTTTATCTTTGAATGTGTTTTTTATCTTTTTCATTTCATATTTGTGAATCCATTGCCAATAATTCTTGATCACTGAATGTTTTTTTATTTTTGTTTTCATGTCAGACTTGGATCCTCCAGCACTTCTCACCCATCGTTGGATGGGCGAATGTAAATGAGTACACTGAGGACATGACGTGTGTCCGAGATTTTATAAGCGGGAACAAGGCGATCGAGCCTTTCAGATATTATCTTGACAGTTTGGTTGTTGAGGACATCCACTTCAAAAGCTACATGGATCACCGTTATACGCGACCATTTGACGACATATCTCTATACTCTGAATGGTTGGCATGCGGATCACGTATCATTGTTCCATATCTTCCCGAACGCGTTTTGCGGCAATTCGGGTACACACAAACCATCCCCAGACATCATGTTGTCTCTGATGCTCTTGCCTTATCTCGTAGGCAGATAGAGGAGGTGTTTGTTGATTATGAGAGACACCTGGTACCTAAGGAGGCTCATACTACCATAGCACTGAATGACTGGAGCTACGTCGCCGGATACATTACGTGGTTCTTTAGAATCTCACATTCGTACATGGTGCAGACTACTCTAGGAGATCTGTCAAGACCAGCTCATCAAAAGATTCTATGGGAGCAGCAAGCTCAACTTGATCATACTGAGGATTTCTAGGGGTCTGTTGTCAGACGAGTCCTGGATGCCATTGTGACGGAGGCACATGGGACATTGTTGTACTATAGACATCACCGGAGGACGGGGGAGGGGGTTGATGGCTGAGGAGGTATATAAGAGGTTGTCAGAAATACTCAGTAGTTGTTTGTTATTATTTTGATGTTGTATTATAATTTGTATTTTATTTCTGACATTATTATTACATTTTGAGTCTCATATTGTATAATATTTTACTATTGTATTGTTATATTATATTCGACACACGCAATATTAGTCTTTTATTAATTTGTATGTCTGTTTTTTCATCTCCAAACAAATAAATAGCTCATTATAAAAAAAACTTGTTATGATACACTTCTCAGAGACGTATCTCCGAAATATTTTCGTAGATACATCTTTGGACAATTCAAATGTAAATGATTTATGAGTGACATGTTCTGAATGCTTAAAGTTTAAAATTATTCTATAGATATATCTTTGGAATATATCAACATTTGCTTAGAAATGAGATATGTTTGAAGACTCCGAAATCATAGGGCATATGTGAAAATTTACATAATGCATAAATAAGAAACATCTAGGGTGGAAAAAGAAATTCTCTAATAGTATGTTTTTGACCAAATAAAAATTTAATGTAATATTTTCAAGCTTACATAAAACATTTTAAAACTTCATAATTACTACAATTATTGGCTTATTTTATCTTGTTATTCTCACCCCCTATACATTTCCAAGCATTTTTTATTCAACATTAAGGAGATGAAAGGTGTTCTTACAAGATAAATAAAAAGAGCGGGAAGTTAATTAGATATTATGTTCTTAATTAGAGGTGAGTGAGAAGTAATTTGGCTCATGGAAGAAGAGGAAGTTATTTTTAAAATATTTAGCACGCCATGCTCCCTTCAAATCCTGTTAAAACAAAGAAAAACTAAAATAATACGTTTCATCTACGGCTCAACGTTTTAGGCTAAGGTTGGTTTAGGACAGTTTTGATAGTGAGAGGAAGGCTTGTGTCTATTTTTTGGTTTATCCTTCCCTCCCCCAAAAGCTCTTCACCAATTTTATTCTAACTTCCAATCAAATTCTCTCTTAAGTTGAGATGTTTCTTTTGCCAAATCTGACATGCAAACCAACACGCTTATCAGTCAGCTGCATTGACGGGCAAACTGCCGAAGAAAATCCTAACCCCTAAACCTTATTTGAAAGCGAACCACGAACCACTTTTACTGTTATTATTTCACACATTGTACTTTTACACTCGAATAAAAAGGAAAATTGTGATCTAGTCACTAAATGTATTTAATTTTGGTATAAGATTACCATTACTCATACTGTTTTATCATCTTCACCTGCATCCTCTATGTTATCAATGACTTCTTCAATGTCATTTTGTTCTGAGAAAGTTTTTTCATCATTACCATCAGTTGGAGCTTCATGTTCCAGTCCTGTCGTGCTGCCTTGTGGAACAGAATCATTGGACCCTGTGGCATTAGACACGTTTTGTTGCTTGTCCATCATCCCAGACAAGGCTAAACTAGGAGACCATTCAAGAACATCATCAATGATGTTAGATACTCTCTTCTGATACCTGCAGATAGGCCAAAGCAACAAGTTGTAATGGCTAGAAAGAACAACTGCAATTCCCTTTTTAGGGTTTCATAGATCCAACCATATAGAAATTTAAGCTCTGATAGAAAGCCCGATTAATCTCTTAGGAAAGCTATAAATACGTTCATAATGTTGAGAACTTACCTTGCTCTTGCAGCTTCATCAGGCGCATGGTGCCTCAGCAGTAATATGAACAGCACAGCCACCACAGAATAGAAAATCCTTGTCGTCCACTTAGGCCTCTCCTCTTCATCTTTCTTTGGCCAAAATCTGAAAAACTCTCGCAGTGGTGCTTCCTCAACGCTGATGTTAGGGAAAAACCAGACCCGCTTTCCAATAAGAATATATAGAACAGCAAATATTGCACCTCTTACTACAGTGTTAAAAAATTAGTGTTACAAAATTATTCGTGAGGCCCAAGAAAAGGGTACATAATGCATTTATCAAACAGATTTACACATGATTGACAACAACTAATCTTTATGTACTAGGTGCACATGATGTTTAAAAAGAGCATTTTATTCAAAACCAGCAAATTCAATTTCCTCTTTCTTCCTTCATAAATATTAATATTATTTAGGACGAAAACTACAAATAACCTTACATACTCAAAATCTATGCAAATCCCTCTAAAGCTACAGAAAACCACTGGGAAAACCAGCACAAGCCTCCTCAGGGCAGGGTTGTCACTTCTCACAAACATCTCCAGTTTGTGGAAGGTCATGGACAAATCATAATAATCTAGAGGAGTCGTGAAGACAAGAATCTTTTATTATTTACCCTCATGGATAAACAATTAAACATCCTAGAGATCAAACTAAAATTCAATTTTCTCTACTAAGTGAAGAATCTCTAAAAAAAAAATTGTCATGATAGATTGACCTCAAACTTCCTAATTTAAAGGATTTTTTTCTCTCCTTCATTAAATATTAAATATTCATCGGAATGTAGTTATATACACGGTGTAGTACTGCAACATATAATTGGCTTGAGATATGAAATTTTGCAACCGTCCATAAGGATATTTATATACAGAAGCGAAGAAATTCGCAAAGAGCAATCGAACAATATGGAAAAAGAATAGCTTACTCAAAAGTAGAGAGAAGAAGACAATAAGGATCCAACCACATGAGTAAATTACTAAAAGCTTGCAGCTAGGAGGATACACCGGAAATAAGCAAATAGCCAATGTTAACACGGGCCAGAAAAAAGATAAGAGTGTCTGCCAAAGTGGATGGCGTTTTACAAATGCCCATGCATAAAATGTGTCATTTTCGGAAAATACTTGTTCCTGACAAAGATAAACAGACTATGTTAGATTCAAACACAGACAAACCCAATCACTTAAACTACAGCAGATTAAGAAACCAGACAGTAAGCTGTGATAGTAACTTAGACCATGCAACAGAGAAAATTGCTTACCGGGAAAATTTCCAAATGTGCAGGCCATGTAGAGAGCTTTTTCTTCCCAGGACGGAGAGTTTTTACAACACGATCACAGCGCACTAAAAGATTCTTTTCAAGTAAAATGTTGGCAATGTCCTCTGTTTCTAAATTCCTATCTGATTCCAGAATGCCTTTGACCTCTGGATGATTTTTCAAGAAGTTCACAAAATCCTTCCCTCTGAAATACTCAACCCGCGTCTCTTGTAGAACAGCCCATCTAGAAACCAGCTCCTTATGGTCTCTCACCTTCTCAGCAAACACCTGATACACATCCTTCTTCACAGCTTGTTTCTGTAAACAAAAACATCACAACAACAACACAGTCAAAATATAACTTTTGCATGTCACATAAAAATTAAACAGCCCAGCAAATAAACAAATACAAATCTCATTTTTTACATAGTTCACAAAATGATATAAAGGTTTAAGAAAATCAGAAATTTTCATGAACCCTAGATTACATCTAAACAGACAAACACAACAGATCAATTGTCATGTCAAATAGAACTATACTTCAATTTCAAGTTCCCCAATTAAAAAAACAGCCGGTAAAAAGCAAAAATCCTATCAAGAAAAACTAATGGTGTGTAAGAAAAAGCTCAAAATACGATTATCACAAAAGAAATGAACAGTTTTTTAGCCATAGTTGTGTGGTATAAACGTTCCAATTGCGAAATACTGAAGAAAAAAAACTCCTAAAACCATAGAAAAACTGAACGAAATTGAAATTTCGATCTGAGATTTTTCTAAGCGACGGTAATGGAGTAGAAAAGGTAATCAGATGAATTAAGTAGAGAATCAGTGGAAAACGGAGGCATTAGAGGAGAGGAATTGGAAACCCTAGAGAGAGAAAGGGAGAGAGAGAAACCCTAGGAGGGGCGTCGGAGGTGAGATCTGGTGCGGAGGGGCGTCGCACGCGTTTCTTCTCTGCCGCGCCTCCCGATGACTTCTTCATATTTTCAGTACCCTATGTTTTCTCTCTCTATTTTTTTTCTTCTTTTTATTACAACAAGATACAATTATTATACAAATATTTAATTAATATTTATAATATACTTCTTTTTATACAATTATTATGTCGATTTTAGGATCCACCATCACTTATTACATGAATACGATGGGTTATAAAGATTTGATTTGTACATGAAACCAATGAAAATTTGTTGATAAGAAAGGAAAATGAATCCGATTTAAAGTGATTTATGTTTATATATATATATATATATATATATATATATATATATATATATATATATATATATATATATATATATAAGTTGAATAATAAATTTTAATATAAAAGTTATTTAATTTTAAATTAAAAATTAAAATTTTTAATTTTTAATTTTAAAATGATAATCAATTATACTTTAAAAGAATCAAACACTTCTAAATTATTACAAATTAATTTTAGACCTTTGAAATAGTTTTTCCTCTTTTAAAAACTAAATCAAACTGACATTTCATTTATAAAATTTAACTTGTGTACCCTAGTTGCATACACTAGAGAAGTGTTTTTAGTATGGTTTAGATCCTTGGAGAAGAGATCATTGATTTAAAGATAAAATTATATAATTCAATTTTTAAATATTAAATAAAAAAATTTAACCGATATAATTTTATGTGGTTAAATTTGAATTGATTTGTGAATATTTAAATCATAAATTAATTATTTTTTATTAATATTAAAATAAAGAAATTAATTGTTATGTATTGTCAGTGTAAATTTTTTTACATAATCAGTGCATCACAACCACTCAAAATGATTATTTTTTAAATAATTAAAGTCAAAGTCAAATTATAATTAAAATTTAACGGTCACGATTAACTGACAGTGTAAAACTGTTTTACATTGTCGGTGTATACTAATTAAATTCTAAAATAAAAATAACATAAAATAGATTTGAAGTAATGTAGAAGAATTTAATTGATATGCACTGACAGTATAAAGAAATTTTACACTGTCAGTAAATCATAGCCGTCAGATATTATAACAAGTTTGATTTTTATTTTAAAAACTTATAAAATATAGCAAACAGATGATGGTGATGAATCGACAGTGTAAAATATTTTACACTATCAATACATATCAATTAATTCCAATATAGAATATTTATGGTCGGTGCAATCAATCCGAAGACTTCAATCTAATTTAAAAATAGACTCAAATAAAAAAAATACAAGTATAAGAATTAAAAATGATAAATAAAAAAATAATTATTATATACTACTCCCTCCGTCCCAAAATAATTGTCACATTTGAGTAAAAAATTTGTCCCAAAATACTTGTCACTTTAGATTACCAAGACATTTTAATATTTAATCTTCCAATTGTATCCTCTAATAAATACATTTAATTAATTGTTTTCTCACTTAACATTAATGCTAATTTGAATACACCAATAGTTAATGAGGATAATTTGGTAAAGTTATTATTCTCTCTCTTTCATTTATTAATGTTTCTTAATCTGTGTGAAATGATCAAATGTGATAAAAAAATATGGGACAGAGGGAGTAATTAAAAATAAAGTTAATTATAATTATTTTTTACTTTTAATCTATCTCATTTTTTAATGTATTTATTTTTTATTTTCATTTAACACATTTATTAATATTAATGAAAGGGGTGTAAAAATATAATCATTATTTTAAATATAATTAAAATAAAAATTAAATATAATTTTGAATCTGGCATTTACTATTCACTTTTCTACTATAAGTGAATTCCAATTAAATTCTTAATGAAAAATAATAAGAATTTCTAAACTTTAGTGTCTTTCAAAATTTGGGAACATGTATAGTAAAACCTGTTGCTACACAGAATCGTGAAAATATATAATATTATTAAAAATTAAAATTACAAAATAAGAGAACAAACAATTATCAATTAATCATTATGTTTGGAACAAATAGAATATTAAAAATAAATATATAAATTAATCTAATAAATAGTACTAAAATAAAGTAAAACATAATGAATAATAAATATATGTAATATATCATATTAATAACAATTATAAATAAGTATTAAAATATATAATTATGGTTCAGTTTAATTCAATTTGGATTGATTTTGAAAAATTAATCCAAAATTTGATATAATAAAAGTGTTTTCCTATAAAAGAGAATTCAAATGCATTTTAAATTATTTAATTTTTTGCAATTTTAAATTTATTTTTATTGTTTTATAATTTTTATTTAGATCGTTTTGAATTTAAAATTTTATAATATACACCTCTCATAAAATAATTTTTAAGTTAAATTTTATTGAATATAAACTATATAAAAAAAAAGTGTCTCTTTCATACCAAAGCCAAGTAGATAACATTATCTTGATTTCCATTGCTTCTTGTGTGTGTGAGTGTAAAGTGAAGGTGAAGAATTCCATTATTCTCTATGAAGCTTCTTTGCATCTACAAGCAACCACCATCAGTTTCAAAACTGTTATCAAATAATCATAAAACCATATTCAGAAACCCTTGTTGTAAAGTTCATGCATTGAAGGAAGATTCAAAGCAATATGAGGTAGATCCAGAGAAGGCCAAAGAAGCCCTGAAAGAGCTTGACCAGAAAATCCAATCTATCTCTAATCAACAAGTTTCATCTCCAAAACTCAAGGGTATAATTAATACTCTCTTACTTCTACTTGTCAAATCTATGTCACATCTTTCAGATTTCTCTTTTGTACTTGTTTTGCAGTTTCAGATGTGAAGCCTACGAGAGAGGAAACGATAAGTGAGAGTGGTGAGCAAGAATTTTCTGAGTCGTTTCTTGCACTTATAGCTGGTGGACTTGTTCTATTTTCTATATTCTATAATGTACTATTTATTACTGTTATTAAGCCAGCTATTGATGGTCCTTAACCTATATTTAGGAGAAAATTCTAGATTAAATGATCAACATGTTCATCATAGTTTGAATTTCACCGTTGAACATACTTTGTGAGTTAGGTTTTTGATTGAACAAACTTGCATTAAGTTTAACAATTTTTGTCAAACACTTTATCCTAAGGTTAACCTCGTTGTTGTCCTTTATAAGTATGACTATGATTTTGTTGCTTTTTTTAAAAGTATATTTTCATTAATACCATGAAATTGATTAGCCGTTCATTTAAACTATAAGCCAACCTAGTAAGATTGTGTGTGATTCCATTATTCACTTCAATGAAATTGAGAAACGTACAAAATGAGAGATTATTAAGATTCATTATTATAAGAATTGGAATACCTTTGTGAGTATATAATGAGACTGAGAAATATTTTTAAATACTTTGAATATTTATGTGATTCATATATTGTAAAATGAGATGTTGAGAAACCCTTTAATAAAAAATTTTATATATATATATATATATATATATACTACAACAAAATTAAGCTTAGACAACCAAAACCGTAGTTGTACATAGAAAAGCCGCCCTCTAAATGTTTAAACCACATTCTATATTATAAGCAAACTTCACATTTTTAGATTCATTGAATAAATAATGTATCTGATCTATATATAGACTAAATACATTAATTATTCAATAAATCTAAAAATGTAAAATTTGCTTATAATATAGAACATAGGGAGTATATATTTTATAAAAAAACAAACTATTGCATTAGATAAAAAAGTGAGAGTACAAACAAAGAGAAATAAGTTGTGTTTGGGCATTTCTCATCCACAAATTAACAACAGCAATAATAAAACAACCCTTCCAACTAAGGACATCAAAACGCTTTGAGAGAACAGAAGGCAAAATGGTATTACTCACTCTGCAACTGCAGATTCGTGAGTGTAATAATGTTGTGATGTGATTTGATTACAAGAGGTATACTCCATATTTATAGAATTATGTTTGCTTGCACCCCAAGCCAAAAGCCCAAAAACTATAAAAGTCCAAAATATATATTTTGGAACTAAATCAAATCTAGATCTAAAACCAAATCTAAGTCTAATCTAAATTAAATATGATATAATGAATTACACTTTCAACACACCACCTAATTCATTGTGTCTAAGTTATCAACATTCTTCATAACTCTTAGTCTTCTGAATACTTCGACCTGCACTCCCTCCGTCGTGATATTTGCAATCTAATTCTCAATTCTACATTGTTCCAAGTTCATCTTCCCTTCTGCTACCTGCTCTCGAAGATAATGAAACCTCATTTTGATGTGCTTACTTTAACCTTGCACTATCAGATTCTTCGCCAGATTGATAGTTGGCATGCTATCGATCTTCATGGTGATTTCTCCATGACTCTTCGATGTAATCTCTTCGACCAGATTCACCATCCATGTTGCTTGACATGCACAAAGAGAAACAGCTATGTACTCTGCTTCGCATAATGACAATGCCACTAATGGCTCCTTTCTCGAATTCCAAGCAATTAGTGCACCACCTAACATAAACACATATTCAGCCGTGGATTTTCAATCCTCAACATCACTACACCAACTTGAATCAATGTATGCCACTAACTTGCATTCTTTTCCCTCATCAGCTGCTAGAAACAAAATGTCAAAGTCGAGAGTTCCTTTCAGATACCTCAGTATCCTCTTCGCTGCTGCTAGGTGTGATACCTTTGGCTTTTTCATGAATCTACTCACCATACCAATAATGTATGCTAAGTCAGGCCTTGTGAGACAAAGGTATCAAAGTGACCCAATAAGTATTTTGTATTGGGTTGGGTCGACATCATCTTCATTTGAATCTTTCGACAGTTGCAATCTAGGCTCAGCTGGAGTCGAAGTTGGGTTGCAATCTTGCATCTCAAATCTCTTTAGTATTCTGTCTGCATATCTTCTTTGGTGCATCATCAAACCTCTACCACTATTGTACAATTCGATGTCAAGGAAATATGAGATATTTGCCAAGTCTGACATTTCAAACTCCTCACTTAGGTCATGTTTGAAATCTTCGATCTCCTTCTTACAACTTTTTGTTATCAACAGGTCATCGACATAGAGACATAGTATAAGAAATTCACCATAGCTTCTTCTTACATATAATTCATGCTCAGTTGTGCATTTCACAAATTCCTTCTCCCTTAGAAAGCTATCTATCTTCTTGTTCCAAGCTCTTAGAGCTTGCTTAAGTCCATACAGGGATTTTGTGCAGTACGTACACCTTTTTTTTCACCTTGTTTCACAAATCCAACTGATGTACCAAATAAACTTCTTCGTCTAAGGGTCCATTGAGGAATGCACATTTCACATCCATCTGACATGTGTGCCAATTATTCATATTCGCTAGACAAACAACCAATTTGATTGTTTTGATCCTAGCAATAGGTGTAAATACTTCATCGAAGTCAATTCCTTCCTTCTAAAGAAATCCTTTCGCCATAAGTCTCGCTTTGTGTCGAGTCACTTCCCCTATAGGATTCAATTTTACCTTGTATACCCATTTTACATAAATTTCCTTCTTGCCTTGAGGAAATTCGACAAGTGACCACATGTTATTAATTGACTTCATCTCCTCATTCATTGCTTTTACCCACTTCGAATCTTCCAATGCCTCAACTGCATTGACAGGTTCGACATCTGTATAGAAAACATAATGTACCAGCTCACCTTTTTCATCGACCATATCATCTGATGTAATCACACATTCTTGCAACCTTGCAGGCATGTGTCTTGTTCTTTGAGGTCTTCTTGGGCCTGATTCACCTCTAACTTCTTCTCATCGAACATCTCTTTTGACTTCACGAGATGGTTCTTCACATAAGATTCAAACTGAATCTTTCTTGACATTTTCAATTTAAGCTCATATATGATCATGTCCCTGCTGATCACAACCTTCTTGTTTACTGGGTCAAACAACTTGTAACCTACATTCGAATGATATTCTATCAGAATCATTTGACTATATTTGTTATCAAGCTTCCTTCTTAATTGATTTGGCACATGTCTATGTGTTATAGATCCAAATACCTTCAAATGACTCAAGCTAGGCTTGACACCAGACCAACACTCTTCTGGCGTAACTCCTTCTAGCTTCCACATCAAACATCTATTCAAAATATACGTAGCAGTCGACACAATTTCTCCCCATAGTTCTTTGGATAAATGCTTGCCATTCAACATACTTCTCGCCATGTTCACAGTGGTTCTATTCTTTCTTTCTGCAATTCCATTCTTCTATGGAGTGTAGGGTGGCACCACCTAATGCACAATACCTTCTTTTACACATAATACATCGAAATATTTCGACACATACTCTCCACCACCATCAATCCTCAAAATCTTGAGCATCCGACCACTTTGTCTTTCGACCATAGATTGAAAATTGGTAAATACCTCGATCACTTCACTTTTCTTATTGATCAAGTAAGTCCAAATTTTTTGACTGAAATCATCTATGAAACTGATAAAGTATCTGTTAGCACCAATCGAATCCACCTGGATAGGACCACTGTAATACCCTGTATTTTATTTAAAACTCTGAATAATATTAATTGGTAATAATATTATTCCAGACTACTCTAATAAATTTTAACAGAACTAAATAGAGTAACCAACGGAATATTATTTTATTAATTGATATTAGCTGACTCAGAAATTTTTATAAAATATCGGATTAAGAGACTTTTTGGATACTCTCTAATTTTTGACCCATTGGTAAAAATATAAGTTTTTTTTATATATTTATATATAGAAAGAATATGAGAGGAACAGGAAGTTAGTAAGGAAAAGAAAAATAGAAAATAAGAAAGAAGAGAATAAGAAGAGAGAAAAACCCTAAAGCTTCATTTCCTCATTCTCGATCATCCGTTCGTCGAATCGACTCAATCTTTCCGTCAACCTTCATCTCTCGAGGTGGGTTCTTAGTTAGAAACTTTCATCTTTGATTTTGGTTGAGTTTTAGAGATTTTGTAATTTAGGTTTTTATTGGAAAATCTAAGATATTGAAAGTTTAACGGTTAAAACTCGATTAAAACTTAACTATGATACTCATATTATGTCTATGAACATGTTTGATTATGTTTTTCTGCATTGGTTGATGATTGGAGTTGAAATTGGGTTGGAATAAGGATTTCTCGTAATCCTGGAAGTTCCCTGAACTGGTATAGCTCGCTCAGCGAGCAGTCCTCGCTCAGCGAGAGTTCCAGGAGATTTTTCACTCAGCGAGACCTGTAGGTTCCAACTTTGGTATTTAATTCGTAACTTCTGATCCAGGTATTCGTTTTTAACATTCCACATATCGTTTTGAAGATAATGACATAATATATCTTTTGAGACCAAGAAACATTATTTTTTTGAGCCAACTTTTACCTGACTTTTTCAAATGACCAAAACTTCCAGGCTTGATTAAGTCTCTCTGCGGTTACCTTGGGTTTCGCAAGAGCATCCGTAAAGACTTGAGGTACCGATTGTGTAAATGTGATTTGTGGTTTGATGAGTGTAGGTCATGAATCCTCCGTAAGGTCTTGAGTAAGTCTTGAGGTGGGTTGTCCTTAGTCTCACGTGAAGCATCTGTAAGGACTTGAGGCGAGTATTATACTAGTTATGTGATAATCTTGAGTAAGTCTTGAGGTGGGTTACCTTTAGTCCCACGGGAAACATCCGTAAAGATTGAAGAATGTGCTATGTTAAATCCTCCGTAAGGTCTTGAGTTAGTCTTGAGGTGGGTTACCCTTAGTCCCACGTGAAGCATCCGTAAGGACTTGAGGTAGACATTTCTCTTCTTGTACTTTGAGATCGTGTGTGGACCTTAGTTCCCTATGTTTTTGGTCCTTGTGTGAGTTGGTTTATGAAAGCGTGCGAGTTTCATTTGAGAATAACCCTTAGAGCCGAGAGAATTCTAAGATAGGGAATCCACTGAGATGTTTTATCTCACCCCATGTTGATGTTGTTATTTCAGGTACTTCAGGTTCCGTTAAGGGTAAGGATAAGGCGACTTGATTATCCCTACTAGTTGATGGCTTTGTCTTTCGTTGTGGATTTTGAGATCTTCGGATCTAGTTCTTAGATATTTTTGTAGTTGAACATCTTGTATTATTTTATAGCCTTGTTTAGTACCTTATGTTGTAGTGGTTATACTTATGCAATGTGTTGCTAAGAACTTATTTGTATCTCAGTACCAAAATTTTAATATTATATATGAAAAATATGCTTTATGTATGTCTTTTGTATATGGGTATTACAGTTGGTATCAGAGCAGGTCGTATCCTCGAGCTAACCTTGAAATATTATAAGTGTTTCCTTCTGTTCATACACGTTGACTTGCGGTAGGACTAAATGTTATGTTTATGGTATTGAGCCTGATCAACTTAATCCTATTTTGATGACATTTAGGAATATGGCTGGTAGGCGTGGAACACGTGCTCGACCCAGTGTCACTCCTCCCGGTAGCGATCAAGCATGTAGTGATGGGAATGCTCCTATGTTCCAATTTATGCAGCAGATGCAGCAACAACAACACCACTTCATGCAAGAAATGATGCATCAGATGAGTGAGGGCCTCCACCTTCACGTGGTTGCTCCTGGAGCTATGGGTGGAACATTTAGAGATTTCTTCCACATGAACCCTCAGGAGTTTCATGGCGGATTGGACCCGGTTAAGGCTCATGAATGGGTGACTAGAATGGAGAGAATATTCCAGATTGTGATTTGTGGTGAAGAAGACAAGGTGACCTTCGCATCACATTTACTAAAGGGTCTTGCTGCTAGGTGGTGGGAGAGCGCTTCCAATTTGATGATGGTGCAAGGGATTACAAGAGTGTGGCAACAATTTAAGACAGTTTTTATTGATAAGTATTTCCCGAGTTCCTTAAAGACGCAAAAGGAGTTCGAATTTCAACAATTGAGGCAAGGAAGCATGATTGTTTCCAGTTATGCTGAGAAGTTTGAGAACATGGCTGCCTACTCTAGGAAAGCTATGTACGCCCCTGATGAAAGGTGGAAAATTGACCAGTTCTTGTTTGGATTAAGGGCTGAAATCTCGCATAGTGTCTCTCAAAGGGAGTTCAGTACCTACTCCGAGATATTGAGACAATGTTATGTTGTAGAACATAGTTTGATGAAAGTGCAAACAGAAGCTAGTGTCGGAAGGGTGGTTCAAGGAGATAGGGGGAGAGCTAGTCAATCTTTTAGGTCGAGGCCTCAACCCTTCAAGGGGAAACAGGTGTCGAGTCCTAGATCCAGTGCTCCTCCTTCTTGCCCCAAGTGTCACAAGAACCATTTTGGAAGATGTGAGCAGAATGGTGTAATTTGTTATCATTGTCAGAAGGAATGACACATTTCTAGGGATTACCCTCAGAGAAAGAATCAGACTCAAGGGAGAGTTTATGTTATGGACGCTAGGAAGACAAAGGGCAACAATTCCTTGATTGCGGGTAATTGTCTTGTTAACAACCATTTTTGTCTTGTTTTATTTGATTGTGGAGCTACACATTCTTTTATATTTACTAGTTGCGCGAAGCGACTTAGGTTACGACTATTTCCTTTATCTCCTCCAATGGTGGTTACTACCGCTATGGATGAAATTGTCGAGACGCCGCTTAAGTGTGAGAACTGTACATTGTCCGTGGATGGTAGAATCTTTCATATTGACCTCATTTGTTTTCCCCTTAAGAAAATTGATGTTATCCTGGGAATGGACTGGTTGTCTGCTAATTCTGTGTTTATTGGATGTGAAGAAAAGTTGATCCTCATTCCCTTTGTTGAAGTGCCTCCAAAAGATGTTTTGACAACGATCTTAGAAGGTACTGTTGGAATGGTAAATTTTATGTTTGATCAAGAGAAATCCGTTTTGCTTGTCCTTACTAAAGAGGATAGTAATGACCAGCAAGTTTTGAACATTCCAATAGTTTGTGAATTTCCCGATGTTTTCCTGAAGATGTCACTTCCTTACCTCCGGTGAAGGAAGTTGAGTTTTCATTCAACCTAATACCGGGAACAGCTCCTATATTTGTTTCTCCTTATCGGATGGCGCCACTCGAGTTGAAAGAGTTGAAGGATCAATTGGAGGATTTGATGGCAAAGCATTTTATAAGGCCTAGTGTTTCACCGTGGGGAGCTCCGGTGTTATTAGTAAAGAAGAAGGATGGTGGTATGCATCTGTGCATCGATTATCGTAAGTTGAACAAGGTTACAATCAAGAATAAATACCCCTTACCGAGGATAGACGATCTTCTAGATCAATTGAAAGGAGCCTGCGTGTTCTCGAAGATTGATCTGAGATCGGGCTATCACCAGATTCGTGTGAAGAGTTCTGATGTTCCGAAGACTGCGTTCAGAACCCGTTACGGTCATTACGAATTCTTAGTGATGCCTTTCAGTGTGACAAATGCTCCAGCTGTTTTTATGAACTACATGAATAGGATATTTCAGAATTATTTGGATCAATTTGTAGTGATATTTATCAATGACATTCTAGTTTATTCTCGTACTCCACAAGAGCACGGAGAGCATCTAAGGATTGTCCTATCGATACTGCAGGAAAAGAAACTTTTTGCTAAGTTTAGTAAGTGTGAATTTTGAATGTCAGAAGTCAAGTTCCTTGGACATGTTATATCATAGGGAGGTGTAGCAGTAGATTCGTCAAAGATAGAGGTTGTAATTAATTGGGAGAGACCGAAGAATGTTACCGAAGTGAGAAGCTTCCTAGGTTTGGCAAGTTACTACAGAAGATTTATTAAAGGTTTTTCTCAGATGGCGTTACCGTTAACTAAACTCACGAGGAAGGACTTCGCTTATGAATGGGATTCCAGTTGTGAGCAAAGTTTCGTGTGGTTGAAGGAGAAGATGTCAACTGCTTCAGTCTTGATTATTCCCGATCCTAACAAATCTTATGAAGTGTTTTGTGATGCTTCGAAGATGGGTTTAGGAGGTGTTCTCATGCCAGAAGGTCAGGTAGCGGTGTATGCTTCTAGACAGTTGAGAGTTCACGAGAAGAATTACCCTACGCATGATTTGGAATTAGCGACCATGGTGTTTACCTTGAAAGTGTGGCGGCTGATAACGAGAAAATGTATCGATTATATTGCTAAGTTTCATTACCGTTTTATCGCATAATCATCGTTTTAACACCCGATTCCTCGAGTTTTTCTTACCATTTTGCAGGTACATCATATATGGAGCTAAATCATGAATTAAGAGCAAAAGGAACAAAAACAACCATAAAAAGATGAAGAAATGAAGAAACCTGCAAAACCTGCATAATTTGTTGCACTCACGGTCGTCACCTAGGTGTCACGACCGTGACACCCCAAAAGAAGCAATCACGACCGTGATGACATTGTCACGACCGTGACACTTAAAATGCAAGGGACACGAACGTGAAGACCTTGTCACGACCGTGACAAGGGAAAAAGTAGGTTATTTGACTGAGACCACGTCAAAACATTACGTGAAGAAGGTCTGCCTATTTTTTAGCCACGTTCCTATATTTTCTCAGCTGCTTCAACAAGGCCCAATGCAACAAGTCCAAATTTCAAGCCCATTAATTGTTCTATAAATAGCATAATTCAGTTGAACAATTTACAGAGCATTTTTTCTATCAATTTCCTGCGGAAGCTCTGCCGATTTATTTTACAACCCTTTTATTTCAGCATTATTTTCAGTATTCTATTTTCATTGTATCCAAACCCAACCTATAACAATTTCCAACATCAGGAAATTGTTATAAAAATTACTTGTTTCTAAACCTTCAGAATTTTATTTTATTTTCGATTTCCGCCAATTACTCCGAGCTTTCCGGTCTGTGGAAGAAGGAGTCTGCCATTTTATTGTTAACCAGGTTTTTATAATTTGCAATTTAATATTTATGTTTTTTATTTATTTTTCTGCCATGAATATTTTGTTTATTGTTTCTCTGCCTCTGTCTGGTTCAACAAAAATGAGTAGCTAATTACCTTAGGGCGGTATGTAGTTAAAACAAACTTAATCGGTAAAAATTAACCATAGGCTAAAAATAATTAATAACTTAACATCCTGGATAATACTTTTTATTTAAAATCGACCTTTTCGTTACGAGAGTAAGGAAAGAGTATTAGGTTAGGTCAAGACCACGAGAGTGTGAGATTTTAACCAGATAGCTAAAGTTAGGCATTTAAATTAAACACAGCGAGAGCGCTTTAAAATAAATTAGGATTACTAAGTTTCCAAAAATTATCTCTAAACACTTATGGGCTAGCGAGAGCAGGCATAGGGCTTTAGGGGTAAGATCTGAGATAAGACCACGAGAGTGTGAGTTGAGGGTATTTAAACTGGTAACCTCTACAGAATAGTTTAAGTGAACACCTTTAAAAGCCTAGGTTAGATTGACTCGCCTAAGTTAGTATAGCTACATACCGACCGCTTTAGTATTATTTTATTAAAACTTAAATTTAATTCCCGCCTTTAATATTTTAAAAGCAACAAAAAATCGTGACAACCCTTCGCCTTAGCTAAACTAGAAGTTCATCTAGCACTAAGTAACCATAGAGTCCCTGTGGATCGATAATCTTAAATATTACTTCGATAGGCTGTGCACTTGCAGTTAAGATACCGCTAGACACATAATTAGACACGTCTTTAGCCCATCAAGTTTTTGGCGCCGTTGTCGGGGACCTTAATTTAGTTACTAGTGCACTTTAGGTAGCATTGTCTAGACTAAGGTATCAACTATTTAATTTATTTAATTTAATTTCCGAGTGTATGCCAAGTACTCGCTCTAAAGGCGAAGACTTGCAACCTCAAATCCCAGAATCGGAACGCTTCTTACACGTAAGAAGACGGATATTCGATTACGAAAAAAGTTATAATATTCCAGATCTTCAATTAGATCCACCTAAACCAGTCGTAACATCAAAGGACGCAGAGATGGCTGAAGAACAGAATCACCCACTCAAGTATTACGCCAATCCTTCGCAAGCTGAACCGCATTCAAGCATTGCCGCACCGGCTATCAACCGAAATGATTTCGAACTAAAACCTTCGTTGATATCAGCCGTGCAACAAAATCAATTCGCCGGAAATCCTACCGAGGATCCGAACCTTCATCTTTCGATCTTTGTGCAATACGCAGATACCGTAAAAGCCAATGGAGTTACCCAAGAAGCTATTAGACTACGTTTGTTTCCTTTTTCACTTCGAGACAGAGCAAGAGCTTGGCTTCAATCTCTGCCTTCGAACTCAGTAACTACGTGGGAGGAACTAAAGAGAGTTTTCTTGACCAGATATTTTCCACCTAGTAAGACAGCTATGCTGAGAGCTCAGATCAACGGATTTAAGCAAAGGGAAAGCGAATCACTATTCGAAGCTTGGGAACGCTATAAGGATTTGCTGAGACTTTGTCCACATCACGGATTAGTAGAATGGATGGTCATCCATACCTTCTATAATGGACTCTTGTACAATACAAGAATGACAATTGACGCTGCCGTAGGCGGTGCATTGATGGACAAAGAATATAATGATGCTTATGCACTTATCGAAAGTATGGCTCAAAACCATTACCTCTGGGGAAGCGAGAGAGTCGCAACTGAGAAACCAACAAAAGGAGGTATGTACGAAGTGAGTAGTATGGACCAAGTCAATGCAAAGTTTGACCAACTAAGCCAAAAGATCGACAACTTGGCCATAACACCAACAACCACCGTGGCTGCAGTAACACCTAACTGTGAGTTATGTGGAGTTCCAGGACACGAAGTTTCTGATTGTCAACTATTGACAGGAATTCCCACTGATCAAGTGAATTATGCTCAAGGAAACCCATACTCAAACACATACAACCCAGGTTGGAAGAATCATCCGAACTTCTCCTATAAGAATAACAATGCTTTATACGCACCAGGTCAAGCACCAGCTACGCCACCAGGATATCAAAAGACTGCTCCTAATGTCCCTAGAAAATCGAACCTTGAGTTGATGATGGAAAACTTTATAGCTAACCAATCTCAGATGAACAAGGACTTCTTAAACCAAAACATTCACACTAGTGAGCAGATTAAGCAATTAGTGAGCAAAGTAGATGCATTAGCTACACATAACAAAATGCTTGAAACTCAGATTTCACAAGTAGCTCAACAACAAGCACCTACCGCTGCACCAGCTGGAGTATTCCCTGGACAACCTCAACCTAATCCGAAAGGACATGCCAATGCCGTAATATTAAGAAGTGGCAAGGAACTTGACGGACCTACCGATCCAAGACTTGACAATCCAGCCATGTACCAAAAACCGGATAAACCGACTGAAGTGGTGAATGATCCAGAAGAAAAGGAAGATGATAATCGAGAGGCAGTGGAGAAAGAAAAGCCTTATGTGCCTCCACCACCCTATAAACCACCAATTCCGTACCCTCAGAGATTAACAAATTCCAAGATGATGGGTCAATTTAAGAAATTTGTCGAATTTCTGAAACAGTTGAATATTACCATTCCATTTACAGAAGCTATCACTCAAATACCCCCGTACGCTAAGTTTTTAAAACAAATCTTATCTAATAAGAAAAAGATAGAGGATAATGGAACAGTTACACTTACTGCTGAGTGTAGCGCCATAATTCAGAATAATATGCCTCCAAAGCTAAAAGATCCAGGAAGTTTCTCTATACCCTGTGTAATAGGAAAATTCGTCATTGACAAAGCTCTATGCGATTTAGGAGCCAGTATCAGTGTTATGACCTTAACGATTTGCAAAAGGCTAGACATGGGAGACCTAAGACCAACTAAAATGTCTGTTCAACTAGCCGATCGCTCTGTTAAATATCCTGTAGGCATACTAGAAAACGTCCCAGTACGTATAGGACAATTTTACATCCCTACTGATTTTATAATCATGGACATCTCTGAAGACTCCACTACACCTATCATACTAGGAAGACCCTTCTTAGTTACCTCCGGAGCTATAATAGACGTAAAAAGAGGAAAGCTAACCTTTGAAGTAGGTGAAGAGAAAGTTGAATTTATTTTAACACAATTCTTACAATCACCAGCTATAGAGGATACCTGATATCTATTGGACGTAATTGACGAATGGGTAAGAGAAATGGAACTGAAAGAAACTACCTATTCTGAAATAATGAAAATTCAAATCCCTCCGATTTTCGAAGATGATAATTGGCGTAAACCATATCAGAATGATAGTCTAAGCGAAAGTTTAGCACTTACACCGGATCCCATGCCAAGTAAAGATAAACCTACATTAGGATTAAAAACTTTACCTAATAACCTAAGGTACGAATTCTTAGACATTGAATGTAAAAGACCAGTTATAATAAATTCCAGTTTAGGAACTATAGAAACAAAGAAACTTTTAGATGTCTTGAAGAAATATCCAACTGCATTAGGATATAACATATCTGATCTCAAAGGGATATGCCCTTCAGTCTGTATGCATCGTATTCTGCTAGAAGAAGATTGCAGAACCTCCAGAGAATCTCAAAGAAGAATTAACCCAATCCTTAGCACTGTAGTAAAAGAAGAAGTTAAGAAACTACTAGATGCCGGAATAATATATCCAATCTCTGATAGTGAATGGGTTAGTCCAGTACATGTAGTGCCAAAGAAAGGAGGTATCACTGTTGTGAAAAACGCTCAAGGCGAATCGATATCGCAGAGTAGTAACGGGACATAGAGTGTGCATAGACTATCTAAACTAAACAAAGACACTCGAAAAGACCATTTCCCACTACCTTTTATAGATCAAATGTTAGAACGATTAGCCAAGCATTCTTACTTCTGTTATCTTGACGGTTACTCAGGATTTTTCCAAATCCCTATCCATCCAGATGATCAAGAGAAGACTACATTCACATGCCCATATGGAACGTTCGCTTATAGACGAATGCCCTTTGGATTATGCAACGCTCCTGCAACCTTTCAAAGATGTATGATGTCAATCTTCGCAGTTTTATAGACAACATCATGGAAGTGTTCATGGACGACTTCTCTGTATGCGGGCAAAGTTTTGAAGGATGCCTATCAAACTTAGAAATGGTGTTAGAAAGATGTGTAAAAGTAAACCTCGTGCTTAACTGGGAGAAATGTCATTTTATGGTCAGAGAAGGAATCGTATTAGGCCACGTTATATCTGTAATACCTCAAAATTTGCCCTCTCATTTCCTTAAACATTTTGCATAGCATTTTGCATATATAGATTCATAAAATAACCAAAAAACATTGCATCATATATAGCATAGCCGAGGCGTGGGTATGTGATCAATGATCGGAGCAACCGAAAGTTATGAAGAGGCTACCGAAGGGCCACAAAGCTTCTCAACCTTGTGCAAAGGGTTCACAATATCCCACAAGTCTTCACTTGAAGCCACAAGTCATGGAAAGTTTTGGTTTGATTGAAGGAGGCAAGCAGTGCAATACTTCTTGAGGGAAAAGAGCCGAATTAGGGTTTCATTTCTACAGGGCTTCTACATAAATTTTTGAGTCGAAGTGGATTTCTTTGATTTATATATGATGTCAAGTGCCTAGGGTTCAAATCTCGTCCACAAGTTCATTTTGGAAGGGGTTCGACTGGCCGGACGATGAAAAATCGAGGAATCGGAGAAACGGCAACCGAGCTAGGTAAAAAGGGATCGACTCCGGACTTTTAAGATCGAAATCATGAAATTAGGGTTACAATTATCCTATGGTTCAAATTTGATCAAGAAACGATGGAGGAATCATGAAAAAAATCAAAGAAAAATCATTTGAAAAGTTAGTTGGTTTTGCATTTCCCTCCACTTTTCCTTCCATTTTCTTTCCACTCTTCCTTTCATTTTTTCCATCTCATTTTTCCATCTCAATTCCACTCCATTTCCCTTGGAAACTTCCACCACCTTCCACCATCTTCTAGAGTGTTCCAAGGAATATTCCAAGGAATATTCCCTTTATCCAACCCTAACCCTAACTAACTTCCAAACCTAATTTTTGGATCCCAAACCTAATTTTTGGGCCCCAAACCCAAACCTAGCTCCTAGCCTAGTCCCTATTTAAGTCATTTTCATCCAAACCAAGAGGGTTCCCACCATTTTTTTTTCTAATTTCACTCTTTGAGAAGCACTTTTTCTCTCTCACTTTTCCTCTCCCTTTCACCATAGCTTTTTCACATAAGCTCTTCAAGTTTCACATTGAAACTTGAAGATCTTGAAGCTTAAGCCTCAACCTCCATGAATTGTGGATTGAAGAAGAAGAAGCTACGGAATTTTGTGAGGATTATCGACTTATCGGAAGCACACGAAGATTCAAGCTCAAGAACGCATTTATTTTGCGGTTTTCGGTTTTCGGTTTTCTCTTCGATTCAAGCTTCGATACTTGCAACAATTACCGAAGCAATCCTCCGCTTCGTAGGTTGGTGATCTTAATCACTTCTTCTTTAAGTTATTCTCTTCATCTCGCCACTTTTGGCATTCTTTAATTGCTTTTCGCTTTTGTCGAAATCAATTCCGTTCCAATTATGTTTGCTTGTGAATTGTGATTTTTGTTGAATTTGGATTTTTAGGTGTTAATAGATATAGGTTCTACCATGTGTAAATAAGCTCCAATTGAGTAGAAATTTGTGTTAGCATGATTAAGTGGGGGTTAGGATTGTTTAGAAGGAAGATTGTGGCCAAAAGCACTTTTTTCAAAAGCATTTTTCACTTTTTGTTCAGTGTTAACCGGTTAACGCATATGGTTAACCGGTTAACGCATGCGTTTTTGGCCAGAATGCTGTATTTTTAGGCCCGTTAACGGGTTAACCTATATGGTTAACCGGTTAACGCTGTCCATTTTTGGATTTTTAGCCTATTTTCTTGCTCAATATTGCTTCCTAGTGCCCCTAGTGTTCATACTTGTTTAGGTAGTGATTTTAGGGAATTTTTGAGTCCATTTCCAGTAGCTAGTTTCCCCATTTCGAGTCGTTTCGACACGATTCCGTTCATGTTGCGTTTTATGCGTTTTTGTGCTTCTTTGTGCATAGCTTAAATTCTTGCATGTTGTTACCATGTTTGTGCATTGTTTGACACATAATAATCATGTTGCATTCTGTTTTACATGTTGGCATTGCATTAAATCACTTTTGCATTTCCATTATATCAAGATATGTTGCATTTCACATAATCATGTATGTAGGTGCATTTGGTTGCATTTGGTTGCATACTTTATCATGTCATATGCATCAATTTAATTCTGAATTTTGCATTGAGTTTAGTATGTTTGTTGAGCAATCATGTTGCATGTTCATAATCAAAGATCATCATGTTCATATGCATGTTTAGGTGCTACTTTGTGCATTTACTTGTTGCATAATTCATGAGATGCATGCTTGCATAATCATTCAATAATGTTCATGTTCTTGCATTGGTATATGTTGATTTAAGTTCAAATACATGTTCATGATGAGATTAGTGATTTTTGCATTGAGTTTGTACATTAAAAAATAAAAATAAGCAATTCTGGATTTTGCATTTCATAGCTGTTGTTTTGTATAAGTGCTGTAAAATGTGTGCTGTTTGTTATATGTGCATGCTGCATTTGACCTTTTGCACCTACTTTTTCATGATTGCATGCTGGCTGTAAGAAGTTGGTGGGTGTTAGGCTTAGTTTCATGGCTGTTTGTGTAATAGGGGCTGTAATAGGTGTTGTATTTTGGTTTTAGCATTTTTCTAGTTCCTTCAGGATTAAAATAGAGTCTAGTTTAGGTCTAAGGTGCCCTAGAATTTAATTAGGATTTAATTAATGTGTGTTTGCCTTATTCTTTTTAATAAAAATGTGCATTAACACTTGTTTTGTAGTGGGGAAGATTGAGGTAAGTTTACTCCACTTTATCCTTTATTTTTTATGCATTTCTTTTAGGCTTTTTAATTCATTTTTCCTTCCATATTTGTGATTGGTAGGATTCCCCATTGTTAGGACCAACTTATCTTCCTTAGGAAGTAAGTTGCATCCTTTTTCTTTTTTTTCTTTTCCTTTTTCCATTAGGAATAGAAAACCTCACTAACCACTAGGATCACTTTGTAAATACATAATACATTAGGATTGAGTCTTAGTCCCTTAGATTTTTCCTTTTATCAACTTGAGTCATTCTCTTTCTCATCTCAAAAGAAAAGCAATAAAACACTTAATAAAAACCGAACAATCTTGTACGACACGAGACTTTGTTGCGGAGTGTTTATACGCGTCCTGTTTCGGGGCGAGGTGTAAATACTTCCCGCGATGGATAGGTCTTAGTACAAGACAGTTCACAAACAAATTCAAAAACACTTCTTTTAAAAAGACAAAAACAAACAATAAACGACTATCCTGCGGGAACTTCTTCTCTCATCTCATTCACTCGCAACGTGAACTCGCGACTACTTGTCACACATGCAAGACGGTAAACGCACTCGTACCAGACGAGCCTGCAACACCTGAGCATAGACACACGCAGTTCCAGCTGTAAAAAACACAAACAAATAGTTCCCGCCTTAGTTAGGCGAACTACGTCGACTCTGATCCTCATTATCCCGATGAGGTACGTAGGCAGCGGGGTAGGGCCCGTTCGAGCACATTCTTTATTTTCCCTACATTTCCCCTTTTGTCCATTCTCTTTTTCCAGTTTCTTTTCTCATTCCCATTTCCAATTTCCAGTTAGCGGTTTTATTCAGCAGCAGTTATTCTTCTCACCCTTTGAAACAAGCAAGCAAGCGTGGATCCCGTCGGGTACGACGGACGATCTGGGGTGCTAATACCTTCCCAGGTCGTAACCGACTCCCGAACTCAGATCTTTGGTTCGCAAGGCCTTGTCCTTTTCTTCTTTCTCAGGTTTGTGCAACATTACCTTTCCCTTTCATTCGGGATAAAAATGTCTGGCTGGCGACTCTAACCTTTCCGCGCCACTTTCGCGTTTGTACTAGGATGAAAATCCCGGGAGCGACAGCTGGCGACTCTGCTGGGGACTAACCTGATTCTTCCGGTTTCCCTTGTAGAGTCAATCCTAGCGCCTGTTTGTTTTTGTTTCTTTGGGTGTTTTTTTTGTTTGTTGCTATGTGCTTTAGTTTAGCTTTATTTTTTTCATTTACAGTTTTTACTTTACAGCTTTACTTTATCGCATTTATTTACCGCTTTCAGTATTTTATTTTCCATGCATCATATTATACTGGACTGTCTGGCTGTGCTGGTTTTCATTTTTTCTGTGGGATGGGGTTACTGTGAGATGAGCTCGTAACCGGGGCTCGAGTGCACCCTAGGACTTAGAGTGGTTCCACTTTGGCTTCATGGCATCTTGCTATGTTGGTAGTAGTGAGTTCCACACCTTGACTTGCGACCTTCTCGGGAATGTATTGATACCGGAATCTTTCTGGGTTAATGCGCTACCTTGATAGTTATGTGCAGTCAGGGGACCGATCATTGAGAACCTTTGTGGAACCATCCCTCTCCAGTGATGACAGTGGCATACCACATTTGTTGGCAAACCCACTCGCATCCGAGGGCCCACTGGGAACTCGCATAGGATGGCCTGTTTCTCTCATAGGAATCCAGTCAAAGCAAACTGTTCGTATGACGGTAGTATTGTACCCTTCGGGATGAATGTACTATTGTTTCTCGATTCAGTGCTTGAAGCTGAGGACTTATGAGGGATGCTTGTTTCCTTGGACTCAGCTGAGGCCTCCCTGAGTAGTACATAATGCCAAACCGATTCCCTGATTTGGTCATGAGCCATTTCTCGGAAATGGTGAACGTATTATTGCTATTCGGCTTTGAGAGTCCGTGATGTTGACCCGAGTAGCACACCCGTGAGATTGGGAGGGGTTTACAGGTTTGCAGGAACCCTAAACTTCAACATACCCACTTTGCCAGTATTGTTCAGTGTTTTATGGTTCTTTGATTTTGAGATTCGGGATTTCTATTTAGAGAAATTGTTACTGTGATTACCATCGTGACCCTGATATTGTGACTGTTATTATGACTCTCCATAGACACTTGGCTCGTTGTTCAGCTTCAACACCATCAGTGATTATGCTATTATGTGATCCAGTTTTACAGTTATTGGGTTCTCAGTTATGGGGTTCTATACAGAGATGGTGCTACTATTATGGTTCTATTCGGACACTTGACTCATTGCTCAACATCGGCACCAACATCGGATCATTGATCACATGCCTATTGCATACATGACATCATAGCATTTCTGCATACATGTTCAGTTATTTCCGAGGATCACATATCTGAATCATGTTGTTGGATTTTTCTGTATCAAAACTTGAATTAAAGCAGATAGATTCCTCAGAAATAATTGAACATGGCATTTGCATACATCCTTGCATTCTTGACAGGTGTTCAGAGACAAATTCTTTTCCTGACTTGATTTCTCATCAGAATGGACAACTTGAATCACAATCATCAAGGTATATATTTGAAGCAACTCCGGGCGGAGGTAATCGAAGGAATACCCAGCTGAGGCCATTCAGGGCAGAGGTATAAGCTTTATTTCAAAACCAGAAACTGCTGAAACAGGAAGTCAACCAGATGAAGACTCAGATAAACCGGTTATGGAAATCCTGAATGCAGTGTCAAGGAAACGAAGCTATTTTCATCCCTATTGAGGGGAACTACGCTGCTCTGATTCTCCATTGGTCAATGGAGATACGTAGGCAGGAGATCACCTGAGATCTTTCCGAGCAACCTTATATATTAACTTTATCAACCTCTTCCCTCCAGATGTCGTTGTCAGCATCCAACCTCAGCTTCCCAAGAGAGTCCTAGGGCCAGAGAATACGGGTAAAGGCCAAAACCACTTGAGAAGAAGTTTGATCATATTCTGATGACGTACGTGCAACAAGTTTCCTCATTTACGCAAATTCGGAGTGGTTGAGCTAATTGCATCAGGATCATCTCCGACAAAGTTTCCTTTGGGGTTTCAATGCCAAGTATGACTATCATTCTGGGGCACTCGACCTTTTAATTGAAGATTGCAAGTCTTTCAGAGGCAAAGGTGAAGACAAGGTCCCGAAGTTGATCGATTCAAAGGTCATCATGCCAGAAAGTCTGCTCACGTATTGAAGTCTCCTCATCAAATGGGTCTCCCAATTTGCAAAGGCGTCTTCAGAAGCAATAAGTCCAGACGGAGTCAAGTCTCCTCAATGATGGCAATGTTCAGCTTCTTTACTGCATTTCCATTTGTAGTTTCTTTTATGTGCTAAACATTTGTATGCATGCATGAAACTTATTTGTTTTTGAATGATAACCATAATAAAATGCACATGTTTTTCTTGAAGTAATCCATTCGTATTCACTCATGATTTTGTGTATGTGCATTGCAATACCAACTGTTGTGATTAAACTCTATCAGGGAGGATGACGAAATGAAAACGCAAAAAAATCTCTAATTGTGTGCTTTTGAGAAAGACCTTGTTGACGATGTACAGGCATTGTTTCAAATCCTAAACACCAGAGATATAAGGGAGATAGACCCTCGCCAACCCATTTGAGCCTTGAAGTAGGAGTTTCTTTTTGCATGAAAAAACCCTCGCACTTAACCCAGGGGTAGGGTAGGCGTCAGTTAGTTTGACCGAGCATTCATATTTCAAAAAGGAGTGCAAATCTGAGGATCCATTACCTTTCGTTGTACCAAATCAAGAGGTCCAATGACCAGAAACCACAATGGTTATCCCAATCAAGAGGTCCAAAGACCGGAGACCACAATGGTTATTCCTCAACAACAAAGGAGTGAGACAGTCACGACCCTCGCAAAGCATTCAAGACAAACAGTGTCACACGATTTGTTCAAAAAAAAAAAATGAATGAGAAAGCCCGCTAAGTCGAAACTTGAAAACAAGCGACTTAGGCAAAAATTAGGGCATCCCGCTGGACTTCACAATCAAAGATTCACAAGAATCAGTCCAGGCAAAAGTTAGGGATAAGAAAAAAATGCAAAAGTGAAAAACGAAAAGGATTACACAAGAAAGATCCTTGAGCAGGAACAAAGTCGTGTGATACAGACACAAAAGACAATAGGGGTGACTGACTCTAAACAATAATTTGATTGGTGCTTAAACCGTTAGTGTATTGGGTTCCTCAACCATCACGAAACCCCTTTTTGAGAGGTGAGCGCTTGTGAAAGCTAGCTGAACATAGGAATGGAGAACATCACGAAGATGGGTGGGCACAAATAAATTTCGAGCCTATATCCTTTGTTTTTATAACCGTGAACCAGGCCACGATACAACCCTCAAAAGTCCTAACTGAAACAGGGTTATTTTTGAGAGCGTACTACTACGAGACCGCGTTCTTGACTCCTTTGAGTGGTGTTGAAAGATCTTTGTTGGTGTTGCATGTGCATGCTTTTTATTATTCAAACAAATTTTATGTCGTATCTTAACCAGTGACTCGCTCGCGAAGGTTTGCGACATCTTTTTCAGTAAAACTTCAAGATTAACATGTGTGTTGCATTAGAATTTTCATTCTTAAAATAAACATTTTCTGCTTACATACATTTGTTTGGCATCATAAAAATTCACATACGAAACTTCAGTCCAGAAGCTTAATCTTGCCGAGTTGAGAAGGCTAAAACTTCCAAAGGACAATCTATCGAGGTGCACTTTTCAAGAAGACTCCATTGAGTAGGGACTTTCCCGACAGTCGTGGTAAGAGCCAACTAAGCCGGGGCAATCACGTCGAGCAATTTCTTCAAAATTCAACCAAGCTGGGGCAATCACTTCGAGATCCAATCTGTCAAAGAACGATTGGCATAGGTGTTTTCTTCAAAGCACAGTCCGTCAGAGGTGATCACTTCAAGGCTCGTCCTGGGGCAGGCCACCCCAAGAGCATGAGAAGTACTCTCTCCCGAAGACGGTAAGTCAGAAGCACATATCCAAGGTTCAAAATACGGGGGAAGAATATCTCACAGTGATATGAAGTTCTTCATGAATCCTTGCGAGACAATTTCTTTCACAGACCATGCAGTCTGGGGCAGTTATTTCGAGATCCAACGAATCTCTCCAAGAGTTTGAAGACACTGAGGCATTTCGTATGTCATGTTTTCTGTAAAATCCTCTTGAGACATTTTCTTCCGATGGACCTTAATCTGAGGCGAGTTGAAGATTGCAAAGACCCATTGCTCACTCATAATTAGTTGGCAACCTATCAACCCAGAGGCTGGAAGCAAAGCCATTGTCAGCATAGTACTTCAAGAGTTATTTCATCAGCAAGCTTCATTGATCAAAATGTCTTAGCTAGTCTCATTAGACAATCCTTTCTCCAGCTGTGTGGAAAAGCGGAGGTTATTTCTTGAGAAGAAGGGTATCATCGTCTCTCATCACCAGCATGAGACGCCTCGCGTCTCTCATTCCTAACATGAGAGGATTTATCTCTTATCCCCAGCAAGTGGCAACTTAAACTCTTATCTTCAGCAGGAAGCTTCATCATTGACGTCCTCCATCATCCCCAGTAATGTGGAAGTTGAAATTTCTCCCAGCAAGGTAGCAGAAGGTGGATGTCATCCCCAAGCAGGAGTTTCCCTTCAGACAGGGGCAGTTCTCGGTAGTATAAGGAGTGTCATTCCTCCCCAGCAGTTTGCTCCCTCAGCGGTATCATGCCTTTGGTTCCCCACCAGAGTTCAAGAAGGGTCCATCTCCAACAGGGTCTTGGCGCTCCAATCTCAAAGTCCAATTTATTTTTGGCAGTGGCGGCTATTCAGAGCCAGTGAATTATTAACAATTTTCCCCGCAGAGTTGTTTCCCCCTCATCAGGATAAACCAGATCAATGCAGTGATCATTGTTTCTCCCCAGCCAAGTTATCTGGGATACCTGCAGTCTCCTTATCAGGAGATCTCCTTTGCATTGTCATCATCATCGCATTTGCATCCTCCAAAGCATAGCATTTCCATCATCATGGAGCATTACGCCATAAATTCAAATATATGCATACCAGCATGGGCCAGTTTTTAGGTATATTACATAAGACCCGTTACATCTCTAATTAGATTGAAGCATTCCCCATAGAATGCAACTTCATTTCCCAGGGTGGATGCTTCCACCAAGTCTTGTTGCCATCCCCAATTGAGTCTTGTTTCAGTACAACAATCTCATGTTCTCATGCCTCCGTTTCAGTACAACGGTCGTATCTCGGGCTCTCGTTTAAGTACAACGATCCCATTTCTTTCGAGTTTCCATTTAAGTACAATGGTCTCGTATTTGAGTCTTGTTTCAGTACAACAGTCTCATTTTTTTCGCGTCTCCGTTTCAGTACAACGGTCGCGTCTTGGGCTCTCGTTTAAGTACAACGATCCCGTTCCTTTCGAGTCTCCATTTAAGTACAATGGTCTCGTATTTGAGTCTTGTTTCAGTACAACAGTCTCATTTTCTCGCGTCTCCGTTTCAGTACAACGGTCGCATCTTGGGCTCTCGTTTATGTACAACGATCCCGTTCCATCTTGTCCTATTTTCTTTGTGTTTCTGGTTACCGTCTGCGGCCGGTATACCTTTGCGTCTCCATTCGAGGATGGTTTCGTGTTAGATCCGAGGATCTTTTGGATTGTCATTCGAGGATGGCATTTCTTTTCTTCAAGTCCTTCTGCGGTTGGTCTTGTTGTGTGGCTATTATTCGAGGATAGTAGTTCATTTCTTTTTGAGCTTATTGATCGAGGTCAGTTTGTCTCTTTTGCAAAGTCTGTCTGAGGTCAGCTTTGTGTTTGGTTATCAGTCGAGGCTGGTATACCTTCGCGTCTCCATTCGAGGATGGTTTCGTGTCAGATCCGAGGATCTTTTGATTTGTCATTCGAGGATGGCATTTCTTTTATTCAAGTCCTTCTGCGGTTGGTCTTATGGTTGTGGCTATTATTCGAGGATAGTAGTTCACATTTTGAGCTTATTGATCGAGGTCGGTTTGTCTCTTTTGCAAAGTCTGTCTGAGGTCAGCTTTGTGTTTGGTTATCAGTCGAGGCTGGTATACCTTTGCGTCTCCATTCGAGGATGGTTTCGTGTTAGATCCGAGGATCTTTTGATTTGTCATTCGAGGATGGCATTTCTTTTCTTCAAGTCCTTCTGTGGTTGGTCTTGTTGTGTGGCTATTATTCGAGGATAGTAGTTCACTTTTTGAGCTTATTGATCGAGGTCAGTTTGTCTCTTTTGCAAAGTCTGTCTGAGGTCAGCTTTGTGTTTGGTTATCAGTCGAGGCTGGTATACCTTTGCGTCTCCATTCGAGGATGGTTTCGTGTTAGATCCGAGGATCTTTTGATTTGTCATTCGAGGATGGCATTTCTTTCCTTCAAGTCCTTCCGAGGTTGGTCTTGTTGTTGTGACTATTATTCGAAGATAGTAGTTCACTTTTTGAGCTTATTGATCGAGGTCAGTTTGTCTCTTTTGCAAAGTCTGTCCGAGGTCAGCTTTGTGTTTGGTTATCAGTCGAGGCTGGTATACCTTTACGTCTCCATTCGAGGATGGTTTCGTGTTAGATCCGAGGATCTTTTGATTTGTCATTCGAGGATGGCATTTCTTTCCTTCAAGTCCTTCTGCGGTTGGTCTTGTTGTTGTGACTATTATTCGAAGATAGTAGTTCACTTTTTGAGCTTATTGATCGAGGTCAGTTTGTCTCTTTTGCAAAGTCTGTCTGAGGTCAGCTTTGTGTTTGGTTATCAGTCGAGGCTGGTATACCTTTGCGTCTCCATTTGAGGATGGTTTCGTTTTAGATCCGAGGATCTTTTGATTTGTCATTCGAGGATGGCATTTCTTTTCTTCAAGCCCTTCTGCGGTTGGTCTTGTTGTTGTGGCTATTATTCGAGGATAGTAGTTCACATTTTGAGCTTATTGATCGAGGTCAGTTTGTCTCTTTTGCAAAGTCTGTCTGAGGTCAGCTTTGTGTTTGGTTATCAGTCGAGGCTGGTATACCTTTGCGTCTCCATTTGAGGATGGTTTCGTGTTAGATCCGAGGATCTTTTGATTTGTCATTCGAGGATGGCATTTCTTTTCTTCAAGTCCTTCTGCGGTTGGTCTTGTTTGTTGTGGCTATTATTCGAGGATAGTAGTTCACATTTTGAGCTTATTGATCGAGGTCAGTTTGTCTCTTTTGCAAAGTCTGTCTGAGGTCAGCTTTGTGTTTGGTTATCAGTCGAGGCTGGTATACCTTTGCGTCTCCATTCGAGGATGGTTTCGTGTTAGATCCGAGGATCTTTTGATTTGTCATTCGAGGATGGCATTTCTTTTCTTCAAGCCCTTCTGCGGTTGGTCTTGTTGTTGTGGCTATTATTCGAGGATAGTAGTTCACATTTTGAGCTTATTGATCGAGGTCAGTTTGTCTCTTTTGCAAAGTCTGTCTGAGGTCAGCTTTGTGTTTGGTTATCAGTCGAGGCTGGTATACCTTTGCGTCTCCATTTGAGGATGGTTTCGTTTTAGATCCGAGGATCTTTTGGATTGTCATTCGAGGATGGCATTTCTTTTCTTCAAGTCCTTCTGCGGTTGGTCTTGTTGTTGTGGCTATTATTCGAGGATAGTAGTTCACATTTTGAGCTTATTGATTGAGGTCAGTTTGTCTCTTTTGCAAAGTCTATCTGAGGTCAGCTTTGTGTTTGGTTATCAGTCGAGGCTGGTATACCTTTGCGTCTCCATTCGAGGATGGTTTCGCGTTAGATCCGAGGATCTTTTGATTTGTCGTTCGAGGATGGCATTCTTCCCAGCATATTTCCACCTGGTTCTATTTTCGCTACCTATTCAGAGGTCAAAAACGAAAAAAGATATATAAATAAATGGGCAGATGGCATTTCTGTTGCTCTCGGTGTACAAATTTTCAGGTTTTATTCGAGTATTCAATCACTCCATACCTTGAACGTCTAAAAGCTGTTGCAATTATCCGTTCAGGTCTGCAGTTGATTGAATAGGGGCAGCTGTAATACCTCAAAATTTGCCCTCTCATTTCCTTAAACATTTTGCATAGCATTTTGCATATATAGATTCATAAAATAACCAAAAAACATTGCATCATATATAGCATAGCCGAGGCGTGGGTATGTGATCAATGATCGGAGCAACCGAAAGTTATGAAGAGGCTACCGAAGGGCCACAAAGCTTCTCAACCTTGTGCAAAGGGTTCACAATATCCCACAAGTCTTCACTTGAAGCCACAAGTCATGGAAAGTTTTGGTTTGATTGAAGGAGGCAAGCAGTGCAATACTTCTTGAGGGAAAAGAGCCGAATTAGGGTTTCATTTCTACAGGGCTTCTACATAAATTTTTGAGTCGAAGTGGATTTCTTTGATTTATATATGATGTCAAGTGCCTAGGGTTCAAATCTCGTCCACAAGTTCATTTTGGAAGGGGTTCGACTGGCCGGACGATGAAAAATCGAGGAATCGGAGAAACGGCAACCGAGCTAGGTAAAAAGGGATCGACTCCGGACTTTTAAGATCGAAATCATGAAATTAGGGTTACAATTATCCTATGGTTCAAATTTGATCAAGAAACGATGGAGGAATCATGAAAAAAATCAAAGAAAAATCATTTGAAAAGTTAGTTGGTTTTGCATTTCCCTCCACTTTTCCTTCCATTTTCTTTCCACTCTTCCTTTCATTTTTTCCATCTCATTTTTCCATCTCAATTCCACTCCATTTCCCTTGGAAACTTCCACCACCTTCCACCATCTTCTAGAGTGTTCCAAGGAATATTCCAAGGAATATTCCCTTTATCCAACCCTAACCCTAACTAACTTCCAAACCTAATTTTTGGATCCCAAACCTAATTTTTGGGCCCCAAACCCAAACCTAGCTCCTAGCCTAGTCCCTATTTAAGTCATTTTCATCCAAACCAAGAGGGTTCCCACCATTTTTTTTTCTAATTTCACTCTTTGAGAAGCACTTTTTCTCTCTCACTTTTCCTCTCCCTTTCACCATAGCTTTTTCACATAAGCTCTTCAAGTTTCACATTGAAACTTGAAGATCTTGAAGCTTAAGCCTCAACCTCCATGAATTGTGGATTGAAGAAGAAGAAGCTACGGAATTTTGTGAGGATTATCGACTTATCGGAAGCACACGAAGATTCAAGCTCAAGAACGCATTTATTTTGCGGTTTTCGGTTTTCGGTTTTCTCTTCGATTCAAGCTTCGATACTTGCAACAATTACCGAAGCAATCCTCCGCTTCGTAGGTTGGTGATCTTAATCACTTCTTCTTTAAGTTATTCTCTTCATCTCGCCACTTTTGGCATTCTTTAATTGCTTTTCGCTTTTGTCGAAATCAATTCCGTTCCAATTATGTTTGCTTGTGAATTGTGATTTTTGTTGAATTTGGATTTTTAGGTGTTAATAGATATAGGTTCTACCATGTGTAAATAAGCTCCAATTGAGTAGAAATTTGTGTTAGCATGATTAAGTGGGGGTTAGGATTGTTTAGAAGGAAGATTGTGGCCAAAAGCACTTTTTTCAAAAGCATTTTTCACTTTTTGTTCAGTGTTAACCGGTTAACGCATATGGTTAACCGGTTAACGCATGCGTTTTTGGCCAGAATGCTGTATTTTTAGGCCCGTTAACGGGTTAACCTATATGGTTAACCGGTTAACGCTGTCCATTTTTGGATTTTTAGCCTATTTTCTTGCTCAATATTGCTTCCTAGTGCCCCTAGTGTTCATACTTGTTTAGGTAGTGATTTTAGGGAATTTTTGAGTCCATTTCCAGTAGCTAGTTTCCCCATTTCGAGTCGTTTCGACACGATTCCGTTCATGTTGCGTTTTATGCGTTTTTGTGCTTCTTTGTGCATAGCTTAAATTCTTGCATGTTGTTACCATGTTTGTGCATTGTTTGACACATAATAATCATGTTGCATTCTGTTTTACATGTTGGCATTGCATTAAATCACTTTTGCATTTCCATTATATCAAGATATGTTGCATTTCACATAATCATGTATGTAGGTGCATTTGGTTGCATTTGGTTGCATACTTTATCATGTCATATGCATCAATTTAATTCTGAATTTTGCATTGAGTTTAGTATGTTTGTTGAGCAATCATGTTGCATGTTCATAATCAAAGATCATCATGTTCATATGCATGTTTAGGTGCTACTTTGTGCATTTACTTGTTGCATAATTCATGAGATGCATGCTTGCATAATCATTCAATAATGTTCATGTTCTTGCATTGGTATATGTTGATTTAAGTTCAAATACATGTTCATGATGAGATTAGTGATTTTTGCATTGAGTTTGTACATTAAAAAATAAAAATAAGCAATTCTGGATTTTGCATTTCATAGCTGTTGTTTTGTATAAGTGCTGTAAAATGTGTGCTGTTTGTTATATGTGCATGCTGCATTTGACCTTTTGCACCTACTTTTTCATGATTGCATGCTGGCTGTAAGAAGTTGGTGGGTGTTAGGCTTAGTTTCATGGCTGTTTGTGTAATAGGGGCTGTAATAGGTGTTGTATTTTGGTTTTAGCATTTTTCTAGTTCCTTCAGGATTAAAATAGAGTCTAGTTTAGGTCTAAGGTGCCCTAGAATTTAATTAGGATTTAATTAATGTGTGTTTGCCTTATTCTTTTTAATAAAAATGTGCATTAACACTTGTTTTGTAGTGGGGAAGATTGAGGTAAGTTTACTCCACTTTATCCTTTATTTTTTATGCATTTCTTTTAGGCTTTTTAATTCATTTTTCCTTCCATATTTGTGATTGGTAGGATTCCCCATTGTTAGGACCAACTTATCTTCCTTAGGAAGTAAGTTGCATCCTTTTTCTTTTTTTTCTTTTCCTTTTTCCATTAGGAATAGAAAACCTCACTAACCACTAGGATCACTTTGTAAATACATAATACATTAGGATTGAGTCTTAGTCCCTTAGATTTTTCCTTTTATCAACTTGAGTCATTCTCTTTCTCATCTCAAAAGAAAAGCAATAAAACACTTAATAAAAACCGAACAATCTTGTACGACACGAGACTTTGTTGCGGAGTGTTTATACGCGTCCTGTTTCGGGGCGAGGTGTAAATACTTCCCGCGATGGATAGGTCTTAGTACAAGACAGTTCACAAACAAATTCAAAAACACTTCTTTTAAAAAGACAAAAACAAACAATAAACGACTATCCTGCGGGAACTTCTTCTCTCATCTCATTCACTCGCAACGTGAACTCGCGACTACTTGTCACACATGCAAGACGGTAAACGCACTCGTACCAGACGAGCCTGCAACACCTGAGCATAGACACACGCAGTTCCAGCTGTAAAAAACACAAACAAATAGTTCCCGCCTTAGTTAGGCGAACTACGTCGACTCTGATCCTCATTATCCCGATGAGGTACGTAGGCAGCGGGGTAGGGCCCGTTCGAGCACATTCTTTATTTTCCCTACATTTCCCCTTTTGTCCATTCTCTTTTTCCAGTTTCTTTTCTCATTCCCATTTCCAATTTCCAGTTAGCGGTTTTATTCAGCAGCAGTTATTCTTCTCACCCTTTGAAACAAGCAAGCAAGCGTGGATCCCGTCGGGTACGACGGACGATCTGGGGTGCTAATACCTTCCCAGGTCGTAACCGACTCCCGAACTCAGATCTTTGGTTCGCAAGGCCTTGTCCTTTTCTTCTTTCTCAGGTTTGTGCAACATTACCTTTCCCTTTCATTCGGGATAAAAATGTCTGGCTGGCGACTCTAACCTTTCCGCGCCACTTTCGCGTTTGTACTAGGATGAAAATCCCGGGAGCGACAATATCCGACAAGGAAATTGAAGTAGATAAAGCTAAGATAGAAGTCATAAAAGATCTTCAACCCCCTAAAACCATTCGAGAAATACGAAGCTTTTTAGGACACGCCGGTTTTTACCGACGATTCATCAAAGATTTCTCGAAAATCACTAAACCTCTTACTGGTTTATTAATGAAAGATGCTGAGTTCATATTCAATGAAGATTGTCTTAAAGCATTCGAAACTCTAAAAACAACCCTCATCACTGCACCAATCATGCAACCCCCTGACTAGAGATTACCTTTCGAAATCATGTGCGATGCGAGTGACTATGCTGTAGGCGCAGTTCTAGGCCAGAGGAAGGAAAAGAAACTTCATGCGATTTACTATGCCAGTAGAACCTTAGATTCTGCTCAGATGAACTACGCCACTACTGAAAAAGAATTGTTAGCAGTTGTCTTTGCGCTTGACAAATTTCGTTCTTACCTAGTAGGAGCGAAAATAATCGTTTACACAGACCATGCTGCTATCCGATATCTATTAACTAAGAAAGATGCTAAACCGAGACTCTTGAGATGGATTTTACTCTTACAAGAGTTTGATCTCGAAATAAAAGATAAGAAAGGTACTGAAAACGTCGTAGCGGACCATTTATCTAGAATAGAAGGTATTAAACCTGAACAAGTGTCGATTAACGATGATTTTCCGTATGAACAGCTGATAGCACAAATAGGAAGCGACCCAGTTCGGTTAGACTTAAATGAACCAGAACCCGTGGAAACAATCCAGACAACTGTAGGACTGCCATGGTACACTGACATTGTCAACTACCTAGCTGCAGGAGCTCTTCCACCTGATTTAACCTATCAGCAGAAAAAGAAATTCTTTCACAATCTAAAACATTACTATTGGGATGAACCATTATTGTTCAAAAGAGGACCCGATGGAATCTTTCGTCGATGTATTCCCGAAGAAGAAATAGAAGATGTCATTGCTCAATGCCATTCATCTCCTTATGGTGGACATGCAAGTACTTCCAAGACTTGTGCAAAAATCTTGCAAGCCGGCCTATTCTGGCCTAATCTATGGAAGGATGTCTACATCACTGTTATAAATTGCGATCGGTGTCAACGCACCGGCAATATTTCAAGAAGAGATGAAATGCCTCAAAAAGGAATTTTAGAAGTAGAAATCTTTGACGTCTGGGGAATAGATTTCATGGGACCATTCCCATCATCTTTCGGTAACAATTACATACTCGTAGCTATTGATTATGTTTCGAAATGGATTGAAGCTATAGCTTCTCTTACAAACGATACACGAGTAGTAATAAAGCTTTTCAAAAATATAATCTTTCCCAGATTTGGTGTGCCTAGACTCGTCATAAGTGACGGTGGCTCGCACTTCATTTCAAAAATCTTTGACAAATTACTATCTAAGTATGGAGTAAGACACCGTGTGGCAACACCATATCACCCACAAACAAGTGGACAAGTCGAAGTCTCAAACAGAGAAATCAAACAAATCTTAGAAAAGACTGTCGCCATATCTCGGAAAGATTGGTCATCTAAACTTAATGAAGCTTTATGGGCTTATAGGACCGCTTACAAGACACCCATAGGTACTACACCTTTCAAATTAGTTTATGGAAAATCTTGTCACCTCCCGGTAGAACTAGAACACAAAGCTTATTGGGCGATCAAAACTCTCAATATAAACTATAATGCTGCATGAGAAAAGCGAATCCTAGACATTAACGAATTGGAAGAATTAAGACTAGATGCTTATGAGAATGCTAAGATATATAAAGAAAGAACTAAGCGATGGCATGATAAACGCCTATCTAGGAAAGAATTTAGTGTGGGAGACGTTGTACTCCTTTTTAACTCAAGATTAGGCTCTTTCCTGGAAAATTAAAATCTAGATGGTCAGGACCCTTTGAAATAAATAAAGTGTTCCCGAGTGGAGCAATAGAAATTAAGGGTAGGAATAGTGAACCATTCATAGTAAACGGACAACGTTTAAAACATTATCATAAAGTTGAAAATAGAGATTATGCAAATAGTCTAAGGCTTTTAGAGTTGTCCACTAATTCCCCTGATTAATCTACACCTAAGCATTACGTCAGGCTTTTGACGATAAAAACAGCGCTTAGTGGGAGGCAACCCATTTACCAATTTAATCATTTAATTCATTTTTATCAATCTATTATTTTGTCATTTATCGTTTTATTCTTCATTTAATTGTTTTGTTATTTAATAGTTTTATTTCATATTACTATTATTGCCTTTAAATTATGCATTTCATTTCCTCATTTCCTTATTTTAATTTTAAATCACTTTTTACAGATTTTCTAAAAGTCTTTCCCATTTTCCTTCTCCCCCTGATTTGTTTCCTCCATATTTGCACTGACCATGGCTAACCAACCGATTAACCATATGGAAACCAAATTTAGAGGTAGGAACCAAAGAATGAAATTTGAAGAGTTATCACAGAGGCAAATAGATTTGACCCTGTATCCGGATGATCTGACTATGGAAACCCTAGGTATACATGATAGCATCCTGTACTTGTTTAACCGACTTGGATGGGAGAATGCACTGATTCAACATAAGTTTGTGACTTACCGCGAGCTCACCCTTGAGTTCCTTAGCTCCTTAGTTTACCTACCTGAGCGCGGTTTTGGATTTAGGAAAGGATTTATCAGTTTCCGCCTATTTGGAATAGAATATGACTTTAACCATAAAGAACTAGCTTACTTATTAGGATTCCCTAGTGGACCCTTTGCTTTTACTACCACACAGGTAGAATTGATGGACATTAAGCTAGATTTCTTTTGGGGAACTTTAACCGGAAACTACCACCCTGAACCAAATAGCATGAACAATGATGAAATCCATAACCCAGCTCTCCGTTACTTCCATAAGATCCTTGCCCACACCTTCTTTGGAAAAGAAGAAAATATTACCGGAGTCTCTAAAGATGAGATATTCATTATGTCATGTTTCACTAATGGACAGCCTGTTAATGGTGTACCTTTCATGATGCAAACCTTCACCCGAATCCAAGAAGAACCTGAATTACCTATATTAGTAGGAGGTCTTGTAACCATGATTGCTGATGCCTTAGGACTTAGATACCAATTGCACAGGTGCAACCGTTTAGGTACCATCCGTCCTATGAATCTTAACTTTTGCTTCAATCGCCATATCATAAGGAATTTAGGACATCCACCTTTCGAGTACTTAATCTGGAATGAGGTAGTAACCCTGTTCACACTGCCAAACCATGCTAGAGTAAGTGTTCACAATAAGGATAACTGGCTTTATGAGTTAACCCCACCTGATTATCCATCTACTCCTGAAACACCTCAGTCTTACAAGATAAAAGATGATATAATGACCGATGTCGAAACTGACCCTGAGACACCTCCTGGTTACCATGACATTGACCACACTGACAAAGTTATTGAACCCCCTGAAGTGAATCAAGGAGATTACGCTAACAACTTACAGAATATTGAACACTCTTGAAGCTTACCAAACTGATATAAATTCATTCAAGGATGAAATTAAGAGCATGCGATTGGACATTATAGGTTTGACTGACATAACCTGTGAACAATTCTATCACTTGAACTCCGCAATCGAAGATTTGAAGAAACACTTTTGAAAATGCTATAAGTGATCTAGTTTATTTTTCTCATTGTTTTCGTTTCTAGTTAGATTTACTTTTCGCAAACAATTTCGTACCGTATTTTCATTAATGTAATTTCATTTCAATTACCATATGCAATGCACTTCTAGTTCCCAAAAAATTTCCATTTTAATCAATTTATATATTTTCATTCTATGTACTGTTATGCTTGAATTTATTCATATTCTATAAAAATCTCTCGTGCAGTGCAAATATACAAGTGCTATATTGAAAATATTTATTATATGATGTTTAAATGTAATATTGAGTGAGAAGTGAAAAAAATAAATTATTATAAAGTATATGAAGCGTAAGAGATAGTGTTTTCTGGAAATTATTCAACGAAACAAACTCTCACGGTCGTCACAAACCCCCTAACGATCGTGACGTGCTAATTTAGCGTGTCACGACCGTCATCTCCCTGTCACGACCGTGACAACCCTAAATATAGGATTCGTGAGAAACAGAACTGTTTCTTTTCGAAACCTCTTCTTCTTCTTCCTCCATAACTTCCAAAAACCACCCATTTTCTCCCCCCCAACTTCCGTAACCTCCCATTACCAAATTAAAACTCATTAACCTCCCCATTATCACCACACCTATCATATTCTCACCTTTCATTATTTATCCGAACCATTATTTCTCTCATTCTATCACTTTTTCACAAAAATCCCAAATCCTTATCTCTCACTCTAGTTCTTGCATGCAATGGATGCCATACAATTCAGAGAGGGTGAGAATGGAGAAAACCAGAGAGAAAGATTCATCTGATTCCAGAACCGCAGTGTGAAACCTACACGTTATATCGACATTGTCTGTTTGAGGGAACTCGGAATGCTTACCAGTGTCAAGAGCCTGCTTCAAAAAGTCGGTCTGTGGGATCTTTGCAGTCAGCCTCAGCCCACATTCGAGCTTCTGACATTGGAGTTCCTTAGCTCATTTCATTACATCACTCCTGCCGGTTCTCAGAGCCAACTTACCGGTTTCGCTAAATTCAGATTGCATGGCCAGGAGTTTAACCTCTCGCAGAACAGGATAACCGAGTTGCTAGGCTTCGATCACGAGAATGAAGCTCACCTCCGCGTGCCGGATAATTTTAGTGAAACCGCTTTCACTTTATGGCACGACATAACCAATACCCGTGCCTCAGCCTTCCAAAGCCTCAATTCTACACACATCCACAACCCGGCAATCCGATATTTCCACCGAGTCATTTGCAACACCATTTTTGCACGAGAGAGTAACCATAAGCTCAACTCCAAGGAGCTTCTGTTCTTGCACTATGCTCTAAATGACGAGCCGATCAACGCTGCCCCGTTCATGCTTTCTCACATCCAGGCCATTGCGCAAAGAGGCTCCACCCCATTTTTCATTGGCGGCATTGTCACCACCCTCGCCTTTCAGTTAGGGCTTAGTGACTTGCTCACACATTTACCTCGCATAGCCGAAGAATTCCTCACCAAGAGCTATTGTAGGTCCGCTCACCTGATTGCGCAGCGAGAGGATGGCAGGTATAGCCCTGTTATCCATGGCACCGTTTATCACCATATCATTATGTCGTCCCGTGACCGCATCGACCCATCCAGCCGAGCCAACTGGCTCTTTGTTTTACCAGATGCTGCCGGCCATGCCCCCATTCATGATGATCAGGCCGATCCTCCAGCGTATGAGATGCAAGACGCTATGGATGCAGCTGAGCCTGTCCAGGACATTCCAGAGTCATCTACCCGACAGCCTCCTGCACAGGAATTCACTCTTGAGGACGTCCTCCGTGCGATTCATCAGCAGAACCAGATGAACGCCGCACTGGAGCGAAGGCAGAAGGAGCAGTATGATGCTTTACTCCGCACTATTGCAACAAACCAGGAAGCTACTAATGAGAAGTTTGGAGAAATTTTCAGCGAGCTAGAGGCCTTACGCATTGACATCACTGCTGTTACCGGTACCGGTTCTGATCCTGAAGCGACTCCTACCAGACGCTCCCGCACCAGAAGCCGAGCCTGCGGTCCTCAGCAGCCTTAGTTTTAGTTTTGCTTATGTTTGTTTTTCGTTTTTGTAGTCTGTACTGTACTTTTGCCGCTATTATATCACAACATTGAGTACAATGTCTGATATAGTGTGGGAGAGGTACCTTTCATTTCCGCATTTTTCCTTTTCGCATTTTTCCATTCCATTGTATTTCTTTTCGCAAGTTAATGAAACGAGCAAATCTTTGTGATATTTTCTTTATCTTCGAACTTTCCCCGTTTATTTAGCCATACCAGAAAAAATTCTTTAATTATTCGCATTACCCGACTTACCTACGGAATCGTAATTAGGAAGCTGAGAACGATTCAACAAGACCAATACAATCTTGACACCTTTGACTTCCCACTTAAGCGATTCCATTCCGATTATCATTACGAGTACACCTTAAGTTTCAGTTCAAAAGTAACCCCTAGTAGTTTATACTAGCAGTCAGCACCGTCTGAACACAAACCACGTGGGGAGCCGATGAATATAAGCGTTTGATGCCTAATCAATAATGATCCTTCATATCTCGATGCAAATGAAAAGAAATTGCACCAAAGTACACGGTCGCATATAAGAAACGAGAAATATGAGAAGGAGTCCATTGCGGGTTGGTTCAGAGGTACTGGTTCTGAACTTGGTAGGGCGTGCTACGGCTCGATCCCCCACAACCTCCAAATCGGATAATATATGTAGGGTTACCGCACTCGTGTACCAGACACCGTGCTTAAAAAGGATCAAAGTCGCTAACCGGCTACTCCACTACGTGCGTGCTAAGGCAAAGGGCTTAATGTGATTGCGCTTGAATGAAACCGGGCGAAATAAGATCGAAAAACTCTAGGTGAAATCGTAAAGAAATTACCGATTGTTTCGATTAACGGGAAGTCGACGACTTAGCTTGTTGCTTGTGTCATTAGTGTATCGTTAGTGTTTTATCATTACCGGTTTATCCGACAAAATGATTCCTCGTACGGTTTGTTATGTGTATGCGTCGATAAAAACTTGTCCGCCGATTTTCAACCGACTATTTGCTTGAGGACAAGCAAAGGTTTAAGTTTGGGGAAGTTTGATAACGAGAAAATGTATCGATTATATTGCTAAGTTTCATTACCGTTTTATCGCATAATCATCGTTTTAACACCCGATTCCTCGAGTTTTTCTTACCATTTTGCAGGTACATCATATATGGAGCTAAATCATGAATTAAGAGCAAAAGGAACAAAAACAACCATAAAAAGATGAAGAAATGAAGAAACCTGCAAAACCTGCATAATTTATTGCACTCACGGTCGTCACCTAGGTGTCACGACCGTGACACCCCAAAAGAAGCAATCACGACCGTGATGACATTGTCACGACCGTGACACTTAAAATTCAAGGGACACGAACGTGAAGACCTTGTCACGACCGTGACAAGGGAAAAAGTAGGTTATTTGACTGAGACCACGTCAAAACATTACGTGAAGAAGGTCTGCCTATTTTTTAGCCACGTTCCTATATTTTCTCAGCTGCTTCAACAAGGCCCAATGCAACAAGTCCAAATTTCAAGCCCATTAATTGTTCTATAAATAGCATAATTCAGTTGAACAATTTACAGAGCATTTTTTCTATCAATTTCCTGCGGAAGCTCTGCCGATTTATTTTACAACCCTTTTATTTCAGCATTATTTTCAGTATTCTATTTTCATTGTATCCAAACCCAACCTATAACAATTTCCAACATCAGGAAATTGTTATAAAAATTACTTGTTTCTAAACCTTCAGAATTTTATTTTATTTTCGATTTCCGCCAATTACTCCGAGCTTTCCGGTCTGTGGAAGAAGGAGTCTGCCATTTTATTGTTAACCAGGTTTTTATAATTTGCAATTTAATATTTATGTTGTTTATTTATTTTTCTGCCATGAATATTTGTTTATTGTTTCTCTGCCTCTGTCTGGTTCAACAAAAATGAGTAGCTAATTACCTTAGGGCGGTATGTAGTTAAAACAAACTTAATCGGTAAAAATTAACCATAGGCTAAAAATAATTAATAACTTAACATCCTGGCTAATACTTTTTATTTAAAATCGACCTTTTCATTACGAGAGTAAGGAAAGAGTATTAGGTTAGGTCAAGACCACGAGAGTGTGAGATTTTAACCAAATAGCTAAAGTTAGGCATTTAAATTAAACACAGCGAGAGCGCTTTAAAATAAATTAGGATTACTGAGTTTCCAAAAATTATCTCTAAACACTTATGGGCTAGCGAGAGCAGGCATAGGGCTTTAGGGGTAAGATCTGAGATAAGACCACGAGAGTGTGAGTTGAGGGTATTTAAACTGGTAACCTCTACAGAATAGTTTAAGTGAACACCTTTAAAAGCCTAGGTTAGATTGACCCGCCTAAGTTAGTATAGCTACATACCGACCGCTTTAGTATTATTTTATTAAAACTTAAATTTAATTCCCGCCTTTAATATTTTAAAAGCAACAAAAAATCGTGACAACCCTTCGCCTTAGCTAAACTAGAAGTTCATCTATCACTAAGTAACCATAGAGTCCCTGTGGATCGATAATCTTAAATATTACTTCGATAGGCTGTGCACTTGCAGTTAAGATACCGCTAGACACATAATTAGACACGTTTTATCCCATCAGCGGCACTATTTGTATGGTGTGCGTTTTGAGATGTTTAGTGATCATAAGAGTTTGAAGTACCTCTTTGATCAAAAGGAACTGAATATGAGACAGAGGAGATGGATGGAGTATTTGAAAGATTATGACCTTGAGTTGAAGTATCATCTAGGAAAAGCGAATAAAGTGGCAGATGCTTTAAGCAGAAAAGTGATTTATAGTGCCGAATTGGTGGTGTTGGAGTATGCATTGTTGGAAATGTTTTGAGATCTTAATCTTCAGTTTGTTTGGACTCCGAATGGTGTAATCATGGGAACTTGAATATTAATTCTACCTTGAGGAATGATATTCAACAAGCGCACGTTTTAGATGAGAAGTTGCAAGGATTGTTATTCCAACCAGGTTTCGTGAGAACATTAGATGGGATTATTCTATTCAACCAAAGAATTTGCATTCCGAATGATGATGTGTTAAAGAGAAAGATTCTGGAAGAAGCACATAAAGTTTCTTTTACGATACATTCGGGTTCTTCGAAGATGTATCAAGACTTGAAGAGGGAGTATTGGTGGTCCGAAATGAAAAAGGACATTGTGGTATTTGTGTCAGAATGTGTGATGTGTCAGCAAGTGAAGATTGAGCACCAAAGACCAGGTGGGTTGTTACAACCTTTGGACATCCCAATTTGGAAATGGGATGGTATCTCTATGGATTTTGCGGTAGGTTTACCAAGTACTCAAGGTGGCTATGACTCTGTTTGGGTAATTATGGACCGACTAACGAAATATGCGCATTTCTTAGCCGTGAAGACTACATATAAGGCAAGTCAGCTTGCAAGGTTGTTTATTGCCAAAATTGTGAGATTGCATGGTATCCCGTCTAGCATTGTGTCGGATAGAGATCTGAAGTTCACTTCGAGGTTTTGGAAGGCATTCCAACAAGACATGGGTACGAAATTACGTTTGAGTACTTCTAATCATCCTCAAACGGATGGTCAGACGGAACGTACGATTCAAACGATGGAAGATATGTTGAGAGCATGTGTTTTGGAAAGTAAAGGAAGTTGGAAAGAACTTTTGTCGTTGATAGAATTATCTTATAATAACAGTTATCATGCGAGCATCAGTATGGCTCCATATGAGGCTTTGTACGGAAGAAAGTGTAGAACACCGTTGTGTTGGTCGGAAGTGGGTAAAGATAGGATTTTAGGACCAGAAGTTATTCAAGAGACTACGGAAAAGATTCGTATGATCCGAGAAAAGATTAAACAAGCCCAAGATCGTCAGAAGAGTTATGTTGACAATCGAAGGAGACCTTTGGAATTCGATGAAGGCGATCATGTATACTTGAAAGTCACTCCAAGATTGAGATTGAAAGGACCGTTCAAGTCGCGCAAGTTAAGTCCGAGATACGTAGGACCGTATCAGATTCTAGAAAAGATTGGTGAAGTTGCTTACCGTTTAGCCTTGTCGCCCTCTTTGTCTGAGATGCATGATGTTTTTCATGTATCTCAACTTCGTAGTTTCGTTCCCGATCCTCTTCAGCCTATTCTACCGGATTCTATAGAGATATAAACGGATTTGACTTTTGAACCCCAACCGAGCCGTATTGTTGGGAGAGAAACCAAGGTGTTAAGGAATAAAGAGATACCACTTGTTAAGGTGCAATGAGATGAGATGCATCCGGGCGATGCTACGTGGGAGTTGGAATCAGAGATGCGGGAATTGTACCCTCACCTGTTCAGGTAATCCTTTAAATTCGTGGACGAATTTTATTTAAGGGGGGAGGATGTAATACCCCATATTTTATTTAAAACTCTGAATAATATAAATTGGTAATAATATTATTCCAGACTACTCTAAGAAATTTTAACGAAACTAAATAGAGTAACCAACGGGATATTATTTTATTAATTAATATTAGCTGACTCTGAGATTTTTATAAAATATAGGATTAAGAGACTTTTTGGATACTCTCTAATTTTTGACCCATTGGTAAAAATATAAGTTTTTTTTTTTTATATATATATATATATATATATATATATATATATATATATATATATATATATATATATATATATATATATATATATATATATATATATATATATATATATATATATAGAAAGAATATGAGAGGAAGATGAAGTTAGTAAGGAAAAGAAAAATAGAAAAGAAGAAAGAAGAGAAGAAAAAGAGAGAAAAACCCTAAAGTTTCATTTCCTCATTCTCGATCATCCGTCCGTCAAATCGACTCAATCTTTCTGTCAACCTTCATCTCTCGAGGTGGGTTCTTAGTTAGAAACTTTTATCTTTGATTTTGGTTGAGTTTTAGAGATTTTGTGATTTAAGGTTTTATTGGAAGTTCTAAGATATTGAAAGTTTAACGGTTAAAACTCGATTAAAACTTAACTATGATACTCATATTATGTCTATGAACATGTTTGATTATGTTTTTCTGCATTGGTTGATGATTGGAATTGAAATTGGGTTGGAATAAGGATTTCCCGTAAGTCTGGAAGTTCCTTGAACTGGTATAGCTCGCTCAGCGAGCAGTCCTCGCTCAGCGAGAGTTCCAGGAGATTTTTCGCTCAGCGAGACCTGTAGGTTCCAACTTTGGTATTTTAATTCGTAACTTTTGGTCCGGGTATTCGTTTTTAACGTTCCACATATCTTTTTGAAGCTAATGACATAATCTATCTTTTGAGACCAAGAAACATTATTCTTTTGAGCCGACTTTTACCCGACTTTTTCAAATGACCAATGTAACACTCTTCTACCCCAAAATAAAATATTTAAATAATATCAGAGTAATCATCGAAAAAGGGTATCACATTTCGTTAGAAAATCAAACACACAGTGTCTTGTCCCGTAACACGGGTTAAACAACCTCAAGAATAACATAAAGCATTTCGCAGCGGAATTTAAACTTCAAAATTCAAAACTTCATTAGTTTACTTCATAAACATAATTTTCACCATCCTGAATTTAACATCATAAAATGGGAAAACATTTATCCAAATAATAACATAATTGAAAACATTTTAGCAAAAGAAAACCCATCCCAGTGTTACATGACACAGAGCAGGACACATAAACCAGAACCGCTAATAAGGAACACTAAAGCATGCTCCGAGACTCGTGAAACTCCTATTGCACTACAAGTTTACTCTTCGACATCTGCAAGTTACCCACGAAAGAGGCAACATTTCCAAGCAGGCAGGGTGAGTAATCATAATTTATCATAAATATATTAGAATATGGAATATAAATAAATTAGCATAAGCATGTCATAACATCTTCAACCATATAATTCAGCAACAACAACACAATCATGAACACATTATAAAAACTCAGCAACAACAACTCCATCGTGAATTCATCCAGACATATGCAATTCCAACTATCATGATATGCAATTATGCATGTGGTACCAATTTCATCGTGAGATGGATACATGACCATCAACCCTCCACAAAGGAGCACATCGTAAATCATCGAGACACTTCAATCCACACAATGGGATTGAAGCTACTAAATAGGCCGAAGCCCCATCGTGAATATCATGAAATGCAATGATGCGTTACACCGTAAAATTCATCGAGAAATCAATTGCGCATCATTCATTTCATATCAATACCTCAACATCAATTAATCATATATTTCCATCGTAATAACACGTCAAAACCTCATTTCGTTAGCTACCTCAACTCATCGAGACATAACCAATCATTTCATGTTCAACAAATAATCATCATAAAATCATGTCTTTCATCCCGACAACATATCAACAATACTTCTTTATCAATCATACAACAAAACAACTTATTCGATTCAATGAGACAACCAAACAACTCCCCTCATCAACAACAACAAAACTTCAATTCATAATAACATCATGTTTATAATCATAAAACCAATTTTTAACAACAAGGCAAACAACTTCCTTCATCAACAACAACAAATCGTCAACTTACAATAGAATCATATTTATAATCATAAAACCAACTCAACTTTTTCTAAATATTCATCATTTAAAAATGTATCATTCCACTCATTTTATTTCATTAAATTAAAGTTCATCTCGTTAGCTTTTCGACGCTTCAAACGAGACCTAAATCGGAGTTACGGATCAAAAGTTATGAACTTTTCAAAATAAAAGTGCCACTGTTACAGTGTTAACCGGTAAACCAAAGCGTTAACCGGTTAACTGTAACACGGTGGGAGAACTGACTTTAAGTAATGTTGCGGATAGCAAGAGTCGCCACCGACTTTTATTTTATCCAAAAGGAAAGGGTATAAAAGAACAGGAAAGACCTTAGAGATATTTTTGGGTCCGGGGGGTAGGTTATGTAAAGGGAAGGTGTTAGCACCCTTTACATCCATGGTTATCCATGGGCTCTTAGTTACTTAGCTCACTTTAAATTGTTTTTGAAAGTGTAGTGTGTGAATAGAAAATTTTTCAGAATAGTTGATAATAATCCATGTACGGATGTGTAAAAACTTGTTTGAAAATTTGTTTGAAATTGTGGAAAGTTTGAAAATTGGGGTGAGCAAGCAACTAAGAGGTACCTACCCTAAAGTTCTAAGTCTTTCTTGTTCTTTATCCTTTCATTGGTAAGACTATCCCTACTATTAAGAAGTAGGTAGTCATTACCTTGGATGTTAAGGGACATGTGAGGGACAATCTGGTTATGAAGGCAACTGTGGGGTGTAATAAGCATACGGGAGGGACTATCATCATTTTTCGAAGGGACTCGATTCGTAAAGGCAACTATGAGGGACTTGATGATTTTTCTTTTAAGGGACTTGCTTTATACACCCCACTTGACCATTATTCGTAGGCAACCTGAGGGATAACCTTAGAAAGTGAGACGGCGATTAAAAATCGACTTACGTGTGTGTGAGTGTTTATTTTAATTATCTTTGATTAAAAATGTTCTAAATTTATTCTTATATAACATACATGTTTTTTTCACTCCCTAATTACTAACCATAACAACAAATTAAATAATTATAAAATTTACATCCAGGAAGCAATTACAACATAATAATAATAATAATAAATAAAATAGCAAATTAAATAATAAGCAATAAATAATAAAAATAAATAATAAGGGGTTAGTAACAATAAAATAATAATAATAATAATTTAGAAATAACAAACAATGGTTAGAAACATAATAAATAATAGTATGGTTAGTAAATAATAAAGATTAATGAAATAATAATAATTAATAAAGCAAAATAAATAAGATGGTTAATAGTAATAATAATAAGTAACATCAATCAAAATATTATAAGAATAAGAAATTAACAATTTTTAATATGAACAATTATATTTAGAAACAAACAATTATTTTAATTTACAAATTATTAAGTTATTTTTTTAAATATATTATAATTACAAAATTTAATTATTATAAACATATATTAACATTTATTTATTAAAAAATATATATATATTATAAGAAGAAAATAGGTTTTAAATATCATATTTACAATATTAATCATGTTTATAAAATTTTGTTTTTATTAATTATTATATTTACAAATTATTTTAAACCATATACAAAAATATAATTATTATAAATTAAATTGTTTCTAAACATTTAAAAGGAAAATAATTTGGATTATAAATATATTTACAAAATTTATTATAATATATATACATAATAACTATATTAGGAATTAGAAAATAAAATTATTGAAAAAAAATAGAATTAGGTTTTAAAAAAATAAATTAGGGTTTTGATTAACAATTTATTTAATTAAATAAGGCATATATACAATTTTTTTTTAAAATAATGACATATACAATTTAATAATATTAACAAATTAGTATTCTTTAAGAAAAGAAAGTAAAAGTAAGTTTAACCTAATATCAATATATTATTTTGGATTTTTTTAGATTTTTGAATTTAAAATAACATAATAATCAAGACAATAATAAGAAAAAAGATAAGAAAATAGAAAAAGGAACCTGCTGGGATTTGATCCCAAGACCTCACACTTGCAAGCAGCAGCAACAACCACCAGGCCAGCCAGACGCAGGTGATAATAAAGGAGTCCTACTTTGTTTTGTGCCTTGCCTTGAAAATCCAGGAAAATAATGAAAAAAAAGGCCTAAGGTGGTTTTGAACCCAGGACCTTATAGTTAAACATGTGCACGCTTTACCACCTGGCTGGGAGAGCCCATCTGACTATGGAATGACCACAATACGTTATATATTATGTTGGCTTTTATCCTGAAAAAAATAACAAAAACAATGCGCCAACCAAGTATCGAACCAAGGCCCTTCCATGATACATCCAAGCGCTTTTACCACCAGGCCACTGCTGCCTTGGTGATATCAATTACCATTAACATAATAAAATTATTAGAACAATATTCAAATATCAGAGTGCGCGCCATCAGCTTCATCTTCAACCTCTCATCCTTCGAAATTTGCTGCGATTTCTTCTATGAATTTTCCTGCGAAAACGAAACCCTAGCAAAACCTACGAAACACAATGGGCAACAAAACTGTACAATTTCTCAAAATTGAAAGTATAAACATGTTCCAGAGGTTAATTCGAATCCAGCCATGGTCTTAAAAATTATTTATATTCATTGGATCATTAAACCCTAATATGGAGGTCATGAACCCTAAAATGGCACTATGTGATTCGGCCATGGTTTCTTCAATTAACCTGCCCAGAATTCATCACAAACCTTCATAGAACACAAATCATCAAACAAAACTTAATAATAATGCATAAATGTTCAAGAACGAAAAATCATGAAAATGTGAAAAAGTTTGAATCGGATTTGTCCATATGTGATGTTATGAGGCAATGTAATGATCTGGTTATGTTCCATGATGATCAAGGAAGCCAACCATGTTCTCAAAATACCTTGTAGTGTCCTGAATTTGAAAACCCGAATGTCACTTTTGGAAGAATTTTTTGAATGATAAACTTACACTTTGGCTGCTGGATTTCGTCCCTTGAGGCTAGGGTTATGTTTAGTATATATGTGAGAATGATTTAGGTCAGAAACATGGATGGGTTGTGTGAAGATTTGGTCCAAAAAATATTGAAAAAGATCATGTTGTAAAATTCAAATATTTGATCATGAAGACTTGCTATCTTTGGATTAGTCATATGATTTCCTTCTCTTTAAGCTTCAATCACTAATTAAGAATTTCTAGAATCTCAATCTTCACCCAAAAATAGATTTTCATATTTTATATTTATTTAAAATGATTTTTATGAATTAAATCAATAATAAATAAAAATAAAATAATAAAAATGCTGAATTTTGGTCAATTGGGTCGTGCACAATGTTATGAGATGGATTGGATCACAACTTAGCAAGCCCATTTGGAAAGAATTACTTCTAAGCCTCCATTTTCAACATAAACCATCACAAAATTTCCCAACTTTGCAAGGGCACATCTTCCTCAATTTTAAAGGTATGAGGGTGTTCTTGGACTTTTTGGAAATCTTGAAGAGTCCTCTAAACAACCCCATTGGTTTCAGGTCCATATCATTTACCAATCTCAAGTTATGCCCTTTTGAAGTTGTTGACTTTTTGTTGACTTTTGAAATGACCTATAATGTCTTAGATCATATCTTTCAAATGAAGCTTTTTTGGGCTTAACTTTCAACATCAAAGTTGTAGAGAATTCAATTTCCTTCAAAATGAGCTTTGGATGGAGACTTGGTGATGAAGTATGTGAAAGTTATGGCTGGTCAAAGTTCAGTTGACTTTTACTATGGAAACCCTAATTTAGAAACTCCTGATTATTGATGATCTGGAATCTCTTTGATGAATCATGATCAACCCTTGATCAAATGATGAATTTTACTTCATATACTTGATGTTGGCAAAAAATCATGAAGTTTGACTTTGGTTTGACCACAGTTGACCTCAGTTTGACTTTTTAACTGTATTGACTGATTTTGACTTATCTGATCATCTGACTGAGCAAACTTTTGAGAAAAGTCTTGAAACTTGTCATGGGGGTTCTTACACACATATAAGATGTTATGAAACTCACTTGAGGTATTGGAAATCCATTTAGCCTGATTAAAGTCAAAACCCTAGTTTTGGATGCACTGCTTAGGAGGTGCATTATCTGAGGGAATTGTCAACTTCTTTGACCAATTGTGAACTTTGTGAACCTTGTGAATCTTCATAAAATGTCTTGTGATACTCATGGGAGGTATTGTGAAGCTTGTGAACCTTGTGAACCTCATGAAGTGGCTTTGTAGACCTCATAAACTTCAGGAAAGCTTTGTAATCATTGTGAAACTTGTGAACCTTGTGAACCTTCAAGAAGTAACTTGTGGACTTCATGAACCTCAAGAAAGGTCTTGTAAATGTAGAGGAACTTGTGAACCTTGTGAACCTTCAAGAAGTGACTTGTAGACTTCATGAACCTCATGAAAGGTATTGAACATGTTGAGAAGCTTGTGAACCTTGTGAACCTTCTTAGAACACAAAGTCCTGTATTGTGAGGGCAAATTTTGGGGTGCAACATTAACGCCTCATTGTTTTTGCCCAAAACGCATATTTTTTAATGGTTAACCGGTTAACCAAATGGTTAACCGGTTAACACCTGTACATAAGTAGTTTTCTGCTGTTTTTTACGAATTCTACACCAAAATACCTCAATTTTTTCATACGAATTCATTCCAATGCAGCCCAAAACTTCTTACCAATCAAAATTAATCATATACAACAACAATATATCAATTCAAACATCAAACACACCATTCTAAATCATCTTATCAATCCTAATTCACCAATTCATACCCTTATAACTCAATCTATGTCATCAAACCTAACAATAACCAAAATCATATCAAACCTAATCTATTCATAAACCAATTCCTATAAAATTATAATAGATTATGAAAACTCTCCATACCTTAGAGAAATTCTCCAATTGACTCTCTTCTCTGGGGTTCTCCATAGCCTCCTGACTCTGAGCTTCCTCTTTCTCCCTCTTCTTCAGAGCACTTCATCAAACACGATAAAATGAGCATTTTGATCGTATAATCCCTTTTGATCAAAACTATCCCAGTTATGTCTTTTCCCACTTTACCCTCATAATTTTCACAAAAAGACCACATTACCCTTTTCTTTAATATAATTTCAATAATAATAATAAAATAGTATAATAAAACACTATTTATCCTTATTATATAAATTACTCTTATACTCCAAAATAACCAACATAACATTTATACTTCCACTTCTATTTTTTTAAATAATAATCAATAATTCGAATAATACTACATGATTATTCTTATTATTAATATTATTAAAATAATCTCACCACCATGCATCAGGTCAAATAATCACCAATTGTCAATTCATTCATATATCCTCAAATAGGCAACAAATACTCATAATCAAATTTGGGGTGTTACAACTCTCCCCCACTTAAAGAATTTTCATCCTCGAAAATTTATCCGATTCAACTATTTCCACTACTTAATCCATCCAACTAATCAACTTTCGACTCAGAAAGGCAACTCCACATATAATACAAACCATAACTCATAACATCAACGACAACAACAATGTGAATTCTGCATAAGTGATACACTTGACAACTAGCATCGTACACAAGATAGTACCCAACTCAAGAATTCAATGATTGAAGCATTAGAACATCATAACATACGAACACACAACTCCAACACGATATTAATACAACCAACCTCAACATCATTGTTACTCACACATGAGCCACTACACTACGCCATGCATTTGCTGCGCACTCTGATTTCCTGTAAGGTAGTATGTCTACCGAGTGTATTTCCAACTTCTTTAATCACCATTACCAACACATCAACAACACCTTTGACTTAACTCTTCTGAATTTCGTTCCAATAGGTATTCTACTCTTGTAGTTACCGAATACTTCTGACTTAGATCCCTAAGATCACAACTTCAAACGTTCAACATAATTACAATCGCGACTACTTCCAAATCTTGGACAATTATTCATATACTTCCATGAATTCCCAATTATCATCATCACGACTACAAGTTTACCATCTTATAATAACACGCCTTGCAAAAATCATCTTAACTACACAACATCATTGCACCAACATAAGATACAATGGCCCAACGAATCTCCATTAGATAACTCATACCCTTTGCTTCCAACTAATTCAACTTACCGAATACTCGATTCTCACTCATACCGACATAACCTTTTATAGATTCTTATCCGAATAGACACAACCAACCAACTATTATCCAACCAAAAATCGCACCTTAATAAACCAACTTATAATTTCACTTCTAATACTTGCAACTTAACTATGTCTGACATTCTTGTCAAATCATCGTTTTACATTCCCACCTACTTTGCCTTCTAATCATCTAAAGGAAGCTTCACGTCTTATGCCACTTAACTCATCACCAAAACAACATTTAAATCCTTCAGAGTTCAACTATGAATTTTCTTATTACAATTCAATCCAAGCGCAACTTCATACTTCCCTCTTAAATTCCAACTAATACTTTCATATAATAACTTGCATCAACAAAACAAATAATACTCAAGCACTCGACTTGACTTCAACCAATTCGACGTACATACTATACTAGTTGGCATGACACATCTATCCATCAATTATGATTACGTCTGCTATCAACAATAGATTAAGGGTGATCAGTTCCTCAATTTGTCAATAGACGTCCGACAACCATAACGGTGGCATAAATCATTATTACCCAACACAATAGCGTACTTCAACTTGTGCCCAGAGTCCGTAAGCATAATGCTCCGCCAACTCTCCACGGCTTATCAACTCCTTCTTAGTCCCCTTAATTCCAACTTCATCAACGATACAAAATGTCCAAAACTCCCGTACACATTCTCTTATGTACACACATATTACCACCCGACTTTCAATATCCCTATAACATTGGAATCACTACAACAAGTACCATTCAAAGTGGTTAGCTCCAATTACAACTTCCAACCAAGTTACGATTCTTAACAACTCCAATAAAACATCCTTCTTCTTCTCAACATCACCATCATCTAGCATAGGCACTTTAATTACCCTCATTCGACATAAATCGTATCTCTATGCATTCTCCGATACCAACATTTTATTATTTTTTCAACATTTTCATCTTTCTAAAATTTCTAGCAACACACGCTCCACTTCGAATGCAATTATCTTCTCCAATATAGACCTCCAAATCACAAAATTATATTCTATCATGAAGATAAATTTGTGCATATTCCAGAACTTCAAGAATCGCTCGAATCCGACTTACGAGTAAAAAGTTATCCTCCTTGCAATGAGGCTGGTCGACAATTCCCGTATGCAGAATTTTCCAAAAATCAGCAGCAGACCCAACTATTAAAATGCACTTATCTCCCTCATTATAAACCTCCTGAATGCAAATCTTATGTTCAAACTGTAGGGAATTTCGTAAGCTTTCCAAAAAGTCCAGAACCGATTCAATCCGAATCACGGTTAAAAAGTTATGCCACTTCTCGTGACAGCTGCTCCAAGATTGCAAAAACCAGAATTTTTGAGATTGATGAATGTAATTTCCACCTCTCTCCATCTTACTTCCAAGTTCTACCAAAAAAAATCTTGCTCTACATCCAACTTCGAAAATTGCTCGACTTTAATTCAACTACACTCAAGGCATAACAATCGACCGACTTGATCCTTCAACTTGATTCATCAACTTGTTTTTTTATTTTGAATAAATCCTTCTTTCATAAACAATCTCCATCCATAAATCCACGCACTTCTCAACCCGACCGATACAAATTCATGAATCCATGCTCTCGCTGGTCCACAACAACATCTCTTGAACAACCTTGCACTCTTGTAATCAACATCAACTTTGAACTAACTTCGACATTTCAACAACAGTCTGGGTGTCAAGCTTCTTCCCCACTTAATTCCAACCAACACCTGCAGACAACGACTAAAACTAACAACAAGTATCAACAGTGTTTCACACACATGTTGTGTACTAAGGGATTAACAACACTAGACAACATTGGCCGGACGGACCGACCTGCTCTGATACCACTAATGTAACACCCTTCTACCCCAAAATAAAATATTTAAATAATATCAGAGTAATCATCGAAAAAGGGTATCACATTTCGTCAGAATATCAAACACACGGTGTCCTGTCCCGTAACACGGGTTTAACAACCTCAAGAATAACATAAAGCATTTCGCAGCGGAATTTAAACTTTGAAATTCAAAACTTTATTAGTTTACTTCATAAACATAATTTTCACCATCCTGAATTTAACATCATAAAATGGGAAAAAATTTATCCAAATAATAACATAATTGAAAACATTTTAGCAAAAGAAAACCCATCCCAGTGTTACATGACACAAAGCAGGACACATAAACCAGAACCACTAATAAAGAACACTAAAGCATGCTCTGAGACTCGTGAAACTCCTATTGCACTGCAAGTCTACTCTTCGACATCTGCAAGTTACCCACGAAAGAGGCAACATTTCCAAGCAGGCAGGATGAGTAATCATAATTTATCATAAATATATTAGAATATGGAATATAAATAAATTAGCATAAGCATGTCATAACATCTTCAACCATATAATTCAGCAACAACAACTCCATCGTGAATTCATCCAGACATATGCAATTCCAACTATCATGATATGCAATTATGCATGTGGTACCAATTTCATCGTGAGATGGATACATGACCATCAACCCTCCACAAAGGAGCACATCGTAAATCATCGAGACACTTCAATCCACACAATGGGATTGAAGCTACTAAATAGGCCGAAGCCCCATCGTGAATATCATGAAATGCAATGATGCGTTACACCGTAAAATTCATCGAGAAATCAATTGCGCATCATTCATCTCATATCAATACCTCAACATCAATTAATCATATATTTCCATCGTAATAACACGTCAAAACCTCATTTCGTTAGCTACCTCAACTCATCAAGACATAACCAATCATTTCATGTTCAACAAATAATCATCATAAAATCATGTCTTTCATCCCGACAACATATCAACAATACTTCTTTATCAATCATACAACAAAACAACTTATTCGATTCAATGAGACAACCAAACAACTCCCCTCATCAACAATAACAAAACTTCAATTCATAATAACATCATGTTTATAATCATAAAACCAATTTTTAACAACAAGGCAAACAACTTCCTTCATCAACAACAACAAATCGTCAACTTACAATAGAATCCTATTTATAATCATAAAACCAACTCAACTTTTTCTAAATATTCATCATTTAAAAATGTATCATTCCACTCATTTTATTTCATTAAATTAAATTTCATCTCGTTAGCTTTTCGACGCTTCAAACGGGACCTAAATCGGAGTTACGGATCAAAAGTTATGAACTTTTCAAAATAAAAGTGCCACTGTTACAGTGTTAACCGGTTAACCAAAAGCGTTAACCGGTTAACGACTCATTGTTTTTGCCCAAAACGCATATTTTTCACTGGTTAACCGGTTAACCAAATGGTTAACCGGTTAACACCTGTACATAAGTAGTTTTCTGCTGTTTTTTACGAATTCTACACCAAAATACCTCAATTTTTTCATACGAATTCATTCCAATGCAACCCAAAACTTCTTACCAATCAAAATTAATCATATACAACAACAATATATCAATTCAAACATCAAACACACCATTCTAAATCATCTTATCAATCCTAATTCACCAATTCATACCCTTATAACTCAATCTATGTTATCAAACCTAACAATAACCAAAATCATATCAAACCTAATCTATTCATAAACCAATTCCTATAAAATTATAATAGATTATGAAAACTCTCCATACCTTAGAGAAATTCTCCAATTGACTCTCTTCTCTGGGGTTCTCCACAACCTCCTGACTCTGAGCTTCCTCTTTCTCCCTCTTCTTCAGAGCACTTCATCAAACACGATAAAATGAGCATTTTGATCGTATAATCCCTTTTGATCAAAATTATCCCAGTTATGTCTTTTCCCACTTTACCCTCACAATTTTCACAAAAAGACCACATTACCCTTTTCTTTAATATAATTTTAATAATAATAATAAAATAGTATAATAAAACACTATTTATCCTTATTATATAAATTACTCTTATACTCCAAAATAACCAACATAACATTCATACTTCCACTTCTATTATTTTAAATAATAACCAATAATTCGAATAATACTACATGATTATTCTTATTATTAATATTATTAAAATAATCTCACCACCATGCATCGGGTCAAATAACCACCAATTGTCAATTCATTCATATATCCTTAAAGGTTCTATTCTGAGACATTGGAGTCTTCAAGATCAACCTACCACATGCGTCGACGACTCTCATTACCTTGTCTTCGACCGACACCTTGTAGTTCTTTTCGACCAACTTCCCTATAATGAGAAAATTTCTCTTCATGCCTGGTATGTACAACACATTAGAAATTACTGACCTCTTGTCATCTTTCCTCATAATCAGAATGTCACCAATACCTTCAGCTGCTAGAGTATTGTCATTTGCAAATTTCACCATGTTCTTCATCGAAGGCTTCATGTTGACAAACCAATCTTTCCTACTAGTCATGTGTGATGAGCATCCTGAGTCCAAATACCATTGATCTTGGAATCTCTCTTCATCTCTTGTTGTGACCATCAACAACATCTCTTCTTCTTCATGTTTTTCCATCTTTGCATTAGCTTCTTGATTCTTCTGTTTTTTAGGATAATCACTGAAATAATGACCATACTTCTGACAATTGTAACACTAAATATGACTTTTGTCTGGCTTTCGACCACCACTTATTCCTCTACCTACAACACCACCTCTTTAGTTGCCTTGATTCTAGGGTTTTCTTTTATTAAACCAACCTCCTTCTTGCTGATTTCGACCAGTCGAGTTGTTGTAGCCACCTCTTCTTTTATTGTTGAACATGTTTCCTTTGTCTTTCTTGTCTCTTACTGATTGAGCCTACATGGCCACATCACTTTTCGATTTGCATGTTGCTCTTTCATCCATTATTTGTTCATGAGATTCAAGTGTTCCTTGAAGTTATTCCTTCTTCAATACTAACAACTCTTTTGACTCTTCTATGGCTAGTACCACGTGGTCGAACTTTGGAGCCAATGATCTCAAAATCTTTGAGACAACTACTTTCGTCGTCAGCGCTTCTCCACATACTTTGATTTCATTCACAAGTTTCATAACTCTTGTGAAGAAATCTGTAATGCTTTCATTATCTTTCATCTGAAGCAATTCATAAGCCCTTTTGTGAGTTTGTAACCTTACCTCTTTGCCTTCTCTGCACCTCCAAACAACTTCTCTAGAATTTCCCGCGCATCGTTTGCTGATTCTGCATCACTAACCTTCTCAAAGTTATTTGGATCAACATATTGATGGATTATAAAGAGAGCTTTATAATATTTCTTCTTCAATTCTTTGTGCGCAACCTTTTCTTGATCAGTTGTGTTCTTTGCAAGCGTTGTTACTCCTTCTTTCACAAGATCACATAAATCTTGATAACAGAAGAAAAAAAACATTAATCTGCTTGAACCAATTCTCATAATTATCTTTCTTGGGAATTGGAAGGTTTGCCAAAAAATGCTCATTCGGATGATTCATCGCCATCACGATTCATGTCGTTGAATCCCTCAAACCGGAGCTCTAGATACCAAATGTTGTAATTAACCCAAACTCTATGGGAATTCCGAACCTGTCTTGATAAACAAGAAGGGTTCTTGTGTTGACAAAAAAATATTTGTAATGTTTTGAAGATGACAAACTTTTGAGTTAAATATAATTAAGATTATAATCTTATTTGTTATTTAATGTGTGCTCTTGAGTGGTAATTAATAAGACAGATATGTATAAATGTTATCATCAATGGATGCAAGAATAAATGGTTCTCAAGTTTATTATCAAGCTCACTACAAGAAAATAAAAATACTTGAATATTATTTTATTTCACACAAGAGGACCAAAGGTTAAAACGCGAGTATCAAGAATATTATGCAATGACATCATGGTAATTATCTATCATCCATGAGTATCAATAAATTAAAGTAATGACAAAATTGTAATATCTTTTATTACTTGGAGAACAAGGAATAAAGCAATGACAAAGTTGTAATTATCAAGTGACCTCTTTTTAATTACATAAAGCAACCGAGGATCAAGAAAATATAAGATGAGGATCAACATCACTAAATGACATTTTTGTAAATAGAAGATCTTCCACTTTACACTACAAATGGCAAAATGGTAATTACTAGTGGCAGACTTGTAAATAAAGGTTCATACTTAGGGCAGCCTTGGTACTCAACAAGTAAGAGGATCAGAAACTCTATAAAAGTCTTTGTTCTTCATTTCATTTTCAACACATCTAAAAGGCAAAAATTCCAAGAGAAACATTCATCAATTTAGTTACCAAAATTCTCTCTCTATATCTCTCTCTCTCTCTCTCTCTCTCTCTCTCTCTCTCTAAAATCATATTCTTAGAATCAATGATATTCATTCTAAGAATATTTGTCTTAAAATCACATCATTCATTTAAGGAAAAATCAAGAGAGAAAACATATTCATTCAAGGAGAGTTCAACAGAGAAAATTCATCATATTCTTCCAAAGTTATATTCTCACTAAAATCATAATCTTAGAATCAAAGATCTCTATTTCTAAGATTATTTATCTTAAAATCACATCCTCTCAGTAGTCATTTGTTGAGGAATTGTGAATTCAATCCTCCTTACCAATCATATTTAATACTTGTATATCCTCAAGTCAAGGTTGATCTTAGGTGATAGTGTAAGCTAGCCGAAGCTTTGTAATCAGTGTTGTAAGCCTGGTGAGGCTAAAGAAAATACATGTTGGTGTAAGAAAAAGGATCAAAAGATATTGATCATTGATTGGAAAATCACAAAACATGAGGACTGGAGTAGCCAAGTTCGGTGAACTAGGATAAATCTTTGTGTGTTCTTTCTTAAATTCTTTCCTTTAAAGCTTGCTTATTTATACACAGTTCACACACTACAAACACTTTAATTATTGATTATATTCATAGTTTATTTTGATAAAGATTGTTTCAGAAATTAAAAGCAAGATTTTAAAAGGGTCATTATTCAAGCCCCCCCCCCCCCCGCCCCTTCTAGTGACATTTCTATCTACTTCAATTGACATCAGAGCACGGCCTCCAAGGTTAAAGCACTTAACAGTGTAAGAGGAAAAGATCCAAGAAGAAATGTCAAAATCAATAAAGTGTGTACATGCATCAAAGTCTTCAAGTATACCATTATGCTATAATGAAAAGATTTGGAATAAAAAACACTTTCAACAAAAGAGAAATATGAAGCATCAACAACGCACTCAACAAATTGAGGATGAAAAAGAATTAGTGAATTCTAAAGCAATTCTAGAATTGCATAAAATGTCATCCTCAAAATTAGAAAAGGGAGAAGTCAACATGTGTCTAATGACAAACTCTGATATTGAAAAGGTAAAATTTTCTCAACCTTGTCCTTTATGTAAACAACTTGAAATATAGTTTGATAATATTTTAAATGACTCAAGCATTTTGTCTAAAAATTGTTTGTCTCTAAAAAATCAATTTTATGAGATACTTGCAAAAATCAAAGGATTTACAAAAACTTTTTTGTCCCTAATATCAAGGATGAAACAATCAAGAAGGAAAAACATGTATACAAGCAAGATAAATTTTTTAAGAAATATGTCAAAACCTATAAAATTATTTGTGTTCCTGAAAGCAAAATTAATGAAATCAAAAAGGAAAATTTTATATGCAAAGATGGTGAAAGTATCAAGAAAAATAAAAACAACGAAAACCTCATAAAAAGATGTTGTTATTGCAAAAAATCTAACCATCATGAATCAAATTGTTACTTTAGAAAAAAAGAGAAAATGTTCTTATTGCAATAAAATTGGTCATCATGAATCTAATTGTTTCAGCAAGACTACACATCTTATAAAAACTAACTCTCAAGGACCCAGGTTCATATGGGTACCCAAATCATTACTAACTTGTGATGCAGGAATATCTTCGAAAAAACAAGAAAAAGATTTGGTACTTGGACAATTGCTGAAGACATATGACTGGAGATAGAACTTGTTTCTTATCATTGAAAGAAAAAGACGGTGGATCAATAACTTATGGAAATGGTGTCAAATCAAAAATCAAAGGTATTGGTATCATTGGTAAGAATTATTCTACTAAGATTTAGGATGTTCAATATGTGAAAGGTTTGAAATATAACTTACTAAGTATAAGTCAACTATGTGATAATGGCTTTAAAGTTATTTTCAAACCGAACATGTGTGAAGTAAAACAACTATCCTCGGGAAAAACTATCTTCTCTGGATCAAGAAAGAAAAATCTGTATATCTTAGACTTAAATGAACTCCCAAATGATTTATGTTTCATATCCATAGAAAAAGATAAATGGATATGGCATAGACGGGTTGGTCATTTAAGTATAAAGACTATTACAAAATTATCCAATCTTAATCTAGTTAAAGGTCTTCCTAAAATTAGTTTTGATAAAGATAAAAGGTGTGAATTGTGCATCAAAGTAAAACAAGTCAAGAGTAGGTTCTATTCTAAAAACACAAGTTATACAAATAGACCTCTTGAACTTCTTCACATTGATCATTTTGGTCCTATCAAAACTACAAGCCTTAGTGGAAAGAAATATGGTTTTGTGATAGTTGATGATTTCTCTCACTTTACTTTGGTTTTATTTCTAAAACAAAAATATGATTCTTTTTAAGCATTTAAAAAGTTTTGCAAAAGGGTTCAATATGAAAAACATTTGCAGATTATATCTGTGAGAAGTGATCAATGGGAAGAATTTGAAAGTCCATCCTTTAAATCTTTCTTTGATGAAAATAAAATTTCTAATAATTTATCATTTTCAGGAACTTCCAAACCAAATGGAATTGTTGAGAGAGAAAATAGAACCTTGCAAGAAATGACTAGAAATTTTTTATTTGAATCAAATGTTAAAAAATAATTTTGGGCCGAAGCCATTAACACTTCATGTTATGTTTTGAATCGTTGTTCTATTAGAGATATCTTAAATAAAACTCCATATGAACTTTGGAAAAATGAAAAACCAAATATATCCTACTTTCATACTTTTGGGTGTAATTGTTGTATTTTGAAAGAAAGTTTGGAGAAGTTTGACTCAAAATCAATCAAAGGCATATTTTAAGGATATTCTACATCCTCAAGAAAATATAGGGTATACAATCTCAAAAATAAAGTTGTAGAAGAAAATATGCATGTTGTGTTTGATGAACTTAATGTTTTTGATGATAAAAGAAAGGAATATGATGATGAAGAAGATGAACAAAACCACACTTTTGATAACAATCAAAATGGTGAGGAAATACAAACTTCATCCTCTCAAGATCCTCCTAGAAGCTGGAAAGTAATTAAATATCATCCTCAAACTCAAGTAATTGGAAATATCTCTGACGGAGTCAGAACAAGACAATCGTTAAAAAGAAGATTCAAACAACATGACCATTATCTCCCAATTGAGCTAAAATCATTAGATGAGATTGGGGAGAAACTATAAATTGAAGATGATTTTATCTTCAAGACTCGATGTAAGAAACACATCTAAAGGAGGTATGTGTTATTTATATCAAATTTATTTAAGAGCATTTATCTCAAATATTGCATCTCTTTCTCCATGGTATTATTTGAATTTTCCATTTCTTTTTGCATGATGATAAAAGGGGGAGAATAATTAAAGAAGAAACATTTTGAAATTAAAATATAAAATAAATAAAATCATATTTTTCATGCATAAATTGAGGGGGAGCATAAACTTTATTTTATGCACAAATTGAGGGGGAGCACAAAATTTCTCCATTTCTAAAAAATCAAAATCTTAATTACAAGAAGTTTATCATCATCAAAAAGGGGGAGATTATTGAGAAAAAAATATTTGTAATGTTTTGAAGATGAAAAACTTTTGAGTTAAATATAATTAAGATTATGATCTTATTTGTTATTTAATGTGTGCTCTTAAGTGGAAATTAATAAGACAGATATGTGTAAATGTTATCATCAATGGATGCAAGAATAAATTATTCTCAAGTTTATTATCAAGCTCACTACAAGCAAATAAAAATACTTGAATATTATTTTATTTCACACAAGAGGACCAAAGGTTAAAACGTGAGTATCAAGAATATTATGCAATGACATTATGGTAATTATCTATCATCCATGAGTATCAAGAAATTAAAGTAATGACAAAATTGTAATATCTTTTATTACTTGGAGAACAAGGAATAAAGCAATGACAAAGTTGTAATTATCAAGTGACATTTTTTTAATTACATAAAGCAATCAAGGATCAAGAAAATATAAGATGAGGATCAACATCACTAAATGACATTTTCGTGAATAGAAGATCTTCCATTTTACACTATAAATGGAAAAATGGTAATTACTAGTGGCAGACTTATAAATAGAGGTTTATGCTCAAGGCAGCCTTGGTACTCAACAAGTAAGAGGATCAGAAACTCTATAAAAGCCTTTGTTCTTCATTTCATTTTCAACACATCTAAAAGGCAAAAATTCCAAGAGAAACATTCATCAATTTGATTACCAAAATTCTCTTTCTCTCTCACTCTCTCTCTCTCACTAAAATCATATTCTTAGAATCAAGGATATTCATTCTAAGAATTTTTGTCTTAAAATAACATCATTCATTCAAGGAAATATCAAGAGAGAAAACACATTCATTCAAGGAGAGTTCAACAGAGAAAATTCATCATATTCTTCCAAAGTTATATTCTCATTAAAATCATAATCTTAGAATCAAAGATCTCTATTTCTAAGATTATTTATCTTAAAATCACATCCTCTCAATAATCATTTATTGAGTAATTATGAATCCAATCCTCCTTACAAATCATATTTAATACTTGTATATCCTCAAGTCAAGGTTGATCTTGGGTGATAGTGTAAGCTAGCCAAAACTTTGTAATCAGTGTTGTAAGCCTGGTGAGGCTAAAGAAAATACATGTTGGTGTAAGAAAAAGGATCAATAGATATTGATTATTAATTGGAAAATCTCACAAAACGTGAGGACTGGAGTAGCCAAGTTCGGTGAACCAGGATAAATCTCTGTGTGTTCTTTCTTAAACTCTTTCCTTTAAAGCTTGCTTATTTATACACAGTTCACACACTACAAACACTTTAATTATTGATTATATTCATAGTTTATTTTGATAAAGATTGTTTCAGAAATTAAAAGCAAGATTTTAAAAGGGTCACTATTCAACCCCCCTTCTTGTGACATTTCTATTTACTTCATCTTGTGCAACAACAATAACAAAAAAGAAATTTTAAAAGAGGAAATTTGGGAGAGATAAAGTTTGTTACCCACAATTATGAGATTTTTCTTTCTATTATTACCCACTCTACAACTGCAGATCTGTGAGTGTAATAAAGTTATGTTGTTATTTGATTACAAGAGGGATACTCCCTATTTATAGTATTAAGAAAGTGTGGTTGGGCCTAACTCAACCCTACAAAATCGGTTGGTAGAGTGAGGATTGCCTCCACTTATATACACAAGTTCAAGCCATATATTATCCAATGTGGGACTCTTAACACACCCACTCACGCCTAATATTGGACATCTGGAGCGTGGAAATAAATGGTGGGTGACCCAATAACGGAAACCATAGAAGGTGGCCCACCAGATCTTAAACGAGGGTTGATACTATGTTAAGAAATGTGGTTGGGCCTAACTCAACCCTACAAAACCGGTTGGTAGAGTGAGGATTGCCCTCACTTATATACACAAGTTCAGGCCATATATTATCTGATGTGGGAATCTTAACATATAGAATTAGGTTTGCTTGCACCCCAAGTCAAAAGCCAAAAAATTATAAAAGCCCAAAATATCTATTTTGGAACTAAATCAAATCTAGATCTAATACCAAATATAAATTTAATCTAAATCAAATATGACATAATGAATTACACTTTCAACAAAACAAACAACAACCTAGATCTAAGAACAACACACACCATAAAACAACACAAATAAGAAACAACAGAAACCATAGAAACACAAACACAATAAAATAAGGCCTAACAAGAACACTAACACATGATCTTAGAGATTTCATGTCTTCCCATGGCGGAGGCTCTGGTGGGGGTCGGATTACATGTTTGAACCACTTTGACTTATCGTCTGGATGTGGTGATTTTGGAGTTACAATCTTCTGGTGGTTGTTGGCGGAGTGGAATAAAGTCTTGATGTAGGTTGGGGTTAACGAATGATGGAGAAACAAAGTGGGTGAACGATTCATCGAAGTGAGCATGACGGAGAGGAAATTTGCAGTGGGGATGAACCTCCAATGGAGAGGAGGCAACTATCATAATGGCGGTAGAGGACTTTGATGATGGAGGAAGGACCCATATAAAAGAGGGATGACACTCTCCAAGAGGGGGAAACCCTAATTTTAGAGAGAGGGGAGAGCTTCTCTCTCTAAACATTATACAATGTCGTGCTAATTCTTGTATTTGAAAATAATATATATTCTTATAAACTAGGAAGATTATTGGTTTATAATTCATTTTGTAATCTCTTATAACAACTCTTAAATTATATTAGAGCAAATAGATAAAAAAAGGGCTGAGATAATTAAGTCTTCCAAAATTTTGATTAAAGAACTATTGTCAACTTTTAATTATTACTTTTATCATTTTTTATGTGACATTATTATTATTATTATTATTATTTTTAAATGTAAAACAAGATTAGTATACGACAATAAACCACTTTTTTGTCAAAACTATTCATTCACCAACAATATTAGACCTATAATTTTATATGATTTTTTCTGTGTATAATTTTATATAATTTTGAGACTACATATTGTTGTTTATTTACTTTTGTGTCATTTTTAATTATGGATTTGATGGAAATGATATATTTTGTGAGATTTGTTATTATTATTAATATGAATAATTTTTTTCACCATTATATAATAATTTTTATTCAATTTAAGTGTTGCAAATGTACGTAAATTATTGAACTTTATTATAATTTTTTAAAATTAAAAAAAAAAACATCAAACAATATTCATTTATTTTATACACAGTCCGCAAACTCAACCTAGACAAACTCGTAAATGAGATTTTTTTTACCAAACTACCATTGTTTTTCAATTAAAATCCCCAAATAACCTACCTTTAAAATTATTTCCCAAAGTACCCCATTTTTGCATGGTTTTTGAAGGAGTCGCCGGTTGAGTTGGCAACTGTGTACGAGTTTATAGAGGTGTCACCAATTGGATTGGTGACACCATATGCAGTCTCCAATCCAATTGGCGACAATGTACAAAAGTAGGAAGAGTCGCCAATTCATCTGGAGACATAATTGTAACTGAAATTTTGCTATAAATAGAGGTTGTGTGATCAATCATTTTCACACCTCTTCCCATATCTTTTCTCATATACAAGTAATATCGTTATCATGTATCAGCGCCGCTACTAGAAAGTGATATTTTCAAGAGAGAAGCCTCTGACCGATATGCTCTTCTGGAATATCCAAAGTTCAATCAACTGCAGAGGGATTTGAATCGGTGATTAGAGGGAGAAATTGCTGAAGGTGAACAAATTTGCAGTATTGAGAGATTTGATAGGATGCATGGGTGAGTGTGAGTTAAGAGTGATGTGGAAGCAAAGAAAATGATGTTTGGACCTAATGAAATTAGGTTGATTGTCGTAATCAATTAGAAATCTTGTGTTTATCTGGTGTATGTGTTGCATGCAGATGTAATGTCACTAAATTAATCAATTTATTTTTAATTATAACCTATTTTATAATCTAATAATTTTCTCTTGTATAATTCATTTGGCGTCCATATCTAGGATTGGAACATGAACACGAAGTCAGAGATGAAGACACATCCATTTGGATTGCATGTGTGTCGATCATCAGATTCACCATTGTGGAGATGCACCACAATGACCGTGTCAAACTATAGTTTGGAATGCATCAAAACATCCCAGGTCCCCTGACTGATCTTAGTAAATGGCATCTACAAAAAGTCAACAACCAATGGAACCATATGTGATCGTACCTAGAGATCAGGATCCGATACGGCTGGCTTCGAGCGTTGGTGAAAGACGGTTGGTGAGGAGAGGAGGGGGTGTACCTGCAAGGCACTCCGATGCTAAAGTAAGACACTGAGTAAAGAGTGGGCAAGTACGAGAATTAAGGTCAGAGAATTGAATACCTGACCCTCCCAAATGAGAGGGTTTATATAAGGGGCTAAGTGGAAGATTATTGGTCCACACCGTTGGGCGCGGATCGCGGAATCCGTAAAGATAGGTAACGGTCAAAACTAGCCGTTGGGGGGCTTTGTCTTGGTCGGTACGCTCTTGGTCGACAGAGACCACTATACTTGATGCTGCTCGACGTCGAGCGCTTCTGCCAAGTTGGTTTGCCTGGCCCAATTATGGGAATTGGGCCAGTCCAGAATAGGAGCCCCCCAAGTCATTGCTCGTGCGGAGGAGTAAGGACGAGTAGTATTCAGGCTAGGAATTTTACGTTGCCGATCTTCGAGGGGCGAGCAGTTGGTACGTTGCTCGACAGGAGAATGTGAAACGAAAAGTTGGAATATTTAGGAATTTGCGCCTATTAATGATATGACGGCTAGCCTAGGGGCCAGCGTGTAGGGGTCACGCGTGCTTGCACGTGTTTCCCTCCATATAAATAGGATTCCCAGGATTTATTTTAAACTTTTCGTTTCATCTTCTTCTCCGACGTCTTGCTCGTTCACCAACCTCCGTTCACAGCCGTCGACCACCGCATCCTACCGTCGACCACCGATTCCAGACTCTACATCTTCTGTAAATGGCTTCTCAAGCACAAGGTACGGCTTCTTTCTGTTGTTTTCAGTAGTTATAGGTTAGATATCTTAGAAATGCATGTGGTTTAGGGTAGTTTTAACGGTAGTCTTAGATTAGAGCCGGTAAGCCCTAGAATTTCTGCCACCGTTGTTGGTCGGCTGCGAACCCTAGCTCATGGTCGACGTAGGTGTTGGTCGACCTTGACTTGGGATTTAATAAGTATTTTAGGCTAGATTCTGTAATTTCTGATGTTGGGCGTAAGCCATCACTTTGAGCGATGGTCAGCCAGGGCTACAGCTCGGGACCCTGTTCCTGGGTTGATGCGCGCCCTTTCACTTGTCGAGCGGTGGAAGGGTGGATTTGATATTCTTAATTGAATTCACTGACGCCTTTCCTCTTCTTTTCAGGTGAAAACTCGCTCATGGACCCGTTGGATGTGTCCTCGGAAGAGACGTCCTCGGAAGACTCTGGATCTTCTGCGTCAGTCCCCTCCGACTCCAGGAGTTCTTCGGGAGACTCGGACGCGAGCACTATGGAAGAAGGAGCTTCAACAGACTCGCCACGATGCCCTGAAGAGATAAGGATTTCTCCCGAAGAGTGGGTGGTGGAGGATCTGCTGGACAAAGTGTCCTCGTTCTCAAGGCCTCGAGCGGAGCCACTGCCCGTCGTTGGTGACCCTGCAGACTGGGTTGTGACATGCCTAGGGGATGACGACCGCATCTTCTCGGATTTTGGAGGTCGAGCATTCTCCATGTATGAGTACGCGATTTCGGTCCTGGGGGTAACTTTGCCCTTCAGTGACTTGGTATGTGCTGTGCTCGGGCATCTGGGTGTTGCTCCGTCTCAACTACATCCTAACTCATACGCGTTTCTGAAGGCGTTTGAGGTGACGTGCGCCCATCTGGGTGTTGGTGCCACGCCCCCTCTGTTCTTCCGTTTGTTCTCCCTGCAGTGTCAAGTCGGGCGAGGGACTGATCGGAAGGGGTTCGTTTCTTTTAAACAGAGGACGAAAATTTTCAAGGCTCATTCAGAGTCCATCCGGGCTTTCAAGATGGACTATTTTCTGATCAAACCCGCGAGCACGGGGGCTGTGAGGGCGCTAAGCTTTCTAGGGATAGATACCGACGAGAACGATGAACCCAAGCTCGACGACCAAGGGCATGTGATTCCGAGGAGGCTTTGGTTATTCCCCTTCTCCTGGAGTTACACCCACTACGAGAGGTCGGTTAGTGAGTTCGTCCAGGTGGGGGACTCTTTGAACGAGGATGACGCGGCCAGTTTCGAGGCCTTTAGGAAGTTGATAGCGTCTTTTACCCCGACCCCCCTGCTGGACGGAGAAGGGAAAGTTATACTGGATCAAGATGGGGGGGAAGCTATGGAGCGTCCCTTGATCGACGTCACAGTTTTGCTAGCGTGTAATACCGGGCAGGAAGTGTCCGAGTTTTTTGGTATCTGTTTTACTTCTGTTTGTCATATCTTTGATATTATTCTGCCGTCGTGATTAATCTAATTTTCCTTTTCCCTTTTCAGGCTCCATGTCGAACCCGCTCGACAAAATACAAGAACGCTTGCGTCAACAGCAGCAGAAGAAGAGATCGAGGGTCGTGCAGACTAAGCTGACCGAAACCAGTGGCTCTGGGTCGGGTCCTTTGGTCCAGGGTTCTCCGAGCGCTTCAACCGGGTCTCTGATGAAAAAGCATAAGTCTGCAGCGACTGTGGACCTGACTGCCCACGCTCCTCCCAAGCCGAAGCATGCGCTGCCTCCGTGCTTCGTGAAACGCAATTTTTTCGAAGGGACGAGCATGGAAGTAGACCGGGCCGATTCCCTGTACCTAGAAGCTATGGATCGTCCTGCCCGGCGACTGTCTTTGGCCCAGGACGCAAGTGCTGTCATGCGGGTCTTGTCGATGGCCTGACTGACGGTTGAAGGAAATCCTGGGCAGGAGAGGGATATGGTGAAGCTGAAGGAGCAGCTGGCTGCCGCTGAGGAGAAGTTGAAAGCGGCCACTGAAGAAGCCAGTGCCACGTCCAAGGAGCTGACCGAGCGGGGCAGCATTATTGCTAAACTGGAGGTCGACAAGAAGAGAGCTCTGGAGCAAAACAAGAAACTGAAGGATTCCTTCTGCCCGAAAGAGGATGAAGATGCTGAAACCAAAAGCATGGTGACTAGTACTCATTTCCTTGCTCGGATCGACCAGGATATGGAAGATCTGAACTCGTCAACTGAGCTCAGTTTCCAGAACGCTGTGGACCAGATAAGGGCTCTTCATCCTGACTTGGCCTTGGATGTCAGTCGGATCAGCTACCTATACAAGGTCGAGGATGGCCAGATTATGGTTCCCTCTGACTTGGTTGCGGAGGATTCACAGCCTGGGACGACTGTTCAGCCTGGCCAACCCGAAGTGCATCCGGACCAGGACGAGGCTCGACAAGGGGAGGATCGACCTGATGGTGAAGATAGTTAGTTCTTGGCATGCGTACCTTGTAATTTATTCTGTTTCTTTTTGGGGGTGTGGTCCCCTTTGTAAGTAATTATGAACAAGTCGGCCCAACGAGGTCGCATTTTTGTGTCAACAATTGATGTTATTAATGCTCGTTTGTTTCACTATATTTACTGTTCAATTGCTCGTCCGTCGGAGGACTGTTTTCTTTATATTTCAAATGCTAAGTATTTGTCGTGCATTTTTGCACTAATTGGATATGATCGAATGTATACGGGGTGTGTTTGTGATCTATTGGTTCGGGGAACCAATCAAATTTTGGAGATTTACTCCTGGTCGTGGTACTTAGGCGACGTCAGACTCATTTGAGTATCCGCCTATGCGACAGGTTTCTCCTTCCCTTGGAGGGAGACCCTGATGATCATGTTATTTTTGGGTTGTCGTGCTTGTACCTGGGCACGTAGTTCTTAGTCAGTCCTATCGCTCCTCGCTTGAGAGTTGAGCAAGGTGACTTTGTGAGTTAGCTGTAATATTGCTTGAGCTTCTCGGCGTTCCATGGCCGAGCAAGTTCTTCCCCGTGTAGATTTTCTAAATAATAGGCTCCGTTATCGGTTTTTGCTCGGACGCAATACGGGCCCTCCCAATTGGGTGTGAGCTTTCCCTCGCGGGGGTCCCTGTGATTTCTTCTGAGAACAAGACTGCCTACCTCGAACGTTCGTCTTATGACTTTAGAATCGTATCGAGCGAATATTTTTTGTTTGAGAACGGTCTCCCGGAGAGCAGCTTCTGATCGAACTTCTTCGACCAGATCAAGCTCGTCCCTCAAAGCTTCGGAGTTGGTGTCTTGGTCCATTGGGGACTCTGTGCGTCTGGATCGGATGTGCATTTCTATAGGGATCACTGCCTCGGTCCCATATGCCAATCGGAAAGGGGACTCCCCGTTTGTTGAGTGGGGGGTGGTCCTATACGCTCATAGCACGCTGTGTAAATCCTCGACCCAGTGCTTCTTGTGTTCGTCCAATCTTCGTTTCAAGCCTCTTAGGATTACCCTATTCGCGGCCTCCGCTTTCCCGTTAGTTTGGGGGTGCTCCACCGAAGCGAAATGTTGTTTCGTTCCTATTGATGCAACAAATTCTTTGAAGTATTTATCTGTAAACTGAGTGCCGTTGTCGCTCAGAATAGCGAGCGGTACTCCGAACCGGGCGAGGATGTTCCTCTTAAAGAAACGTAGTATGTTGAGTGCAGTAATTTTGGCTAAGGCCTCAGCTTCTATCCATTTGGTGAAATAATCGACGCCTGCAATTAGGTATTTATTTTGGCCGGATCCGACGACGAATGGTCCTAAGATATTCATCCCCCACCATGTGAATGGCCAAGGCGACGATAGTGATTTTAGATCGGACGGGGGTGCTACGTGTACGTCCCCGTGTCGTTGGCACTTGTCTCACCTTTTCACGTGCTCCTTTGCGTCGTGTTGGAGTGTGGGCCAATAGTATCCTGCTCGAAGAATCTTTCGGGCCAACGACCGTCCGCCTGGATGTTGCGCATTAATTCCTTCATGGACTTCTCTTAGCACGTATGGGATGTTCTCTTCTTCTACGCACCTGAGGAGGGGTGTAGAGAATCCTCGACGATACATACGTCCACCCACTAGAGAATATGAGCATGATCTTCGTCGTATTGTGCTGGCCGCTTTCGGGTCGGTCGGTAACTCTCCTTTGGTCAGGTAATTAAATACTGGGGTCATCCAGCAGTTCGTGTCGCCCACGAGATTAACGTCTAGGTGGATTGATGATTGCCCAATGCTTGGTCGGGGAAGCGTTTTCTGTATGACGGATTTGTTGTTTCCCTTCCTTTTAGTGCTTGCCAACTTGGAAAGGATGTCGGCCCGGGTATTGTTCTCTCGCGGGACGTGTTTGACTTCCACGCTTCTGAATCGCTTTAGTTTGCCTTTTACGAGGGCCAGGTATTCGGCCATGTTATCGTTTTTGGCTTGAAAGTCTCCTCGGACTTGGCTAGCGACCAGCTGAGAATCCGTGCAGATTGTGATTTCCTCTGCCTCTAAGTCGGTCGCGAGCCGTATGCCTGCCAGGAAGGCCTCGTATTCCGCCTGGTTGTTGGAAGTGGGGAAAGATAAGGTTAAGGATACTTCGATGATGTTCCCTTCCTCGTTCTTCAGAATAACCCCAGCTCCGCTACCTGATGGGCCGGATGCCCCGTCCACGAAAATAGTCCATCTGGAGGAAGATTTTGGCTCTTGCTCAGTGAAAGTGAGTACAACCACGAAGTCGTCCAGTGCTTGAGCTTTGAGAGCTTGTCTTCCCTCGAATTTGATGTCGAATTCAGATAGTTCCAACGACCATTTTAACATCCGTCCGGCCATGTCTGGTCGACCGAGCAATTGTATTATGGGTTGATCGGTTCTTACGATGATGGCGTGGGCCAAGAAATAGTGGCGTAGCCTTCTGGCTGCAAAAAGGAGGGCCAGGGCCACCTTTTCTACCTGGAGATACCAAATTTCCGGGCCATGGAGCGCTTTGCTCGTAAAATAAACAGGCTTCAACCCCTCGGGTAAGTAACGGGATGAGTAACGGGATGCGGGTGTTTGGCGCCCCTCCCAAGAGTTCTTCTCGGTAAAAGGCAAGGGGTACTGAGCCCTCTCTTGGTGGGTCCAGGGTTGCATTCTGCGCGGGCCCCTTTACAATCAGCTGGTCGAATTTCCGCTTTACGGATCCGACCGTGATTTTGTTGAACCCTCCTCTTGAGATGACCATTGCGGATGGAAAGGTTTCCCATGGACTATGGGAGGAAAAGTGTCCCGGGCTCCCGGTGTGATCGGGTAGGAAGAAATCTTCTGGGCGATAGATGCTCAGGGCAACCTGCATGTTCGCATATGCAGGAACAGGGTACAGCCTCCTCGACCTTTTGAGTCTCCTGCGCTTCTTGTCGAGGAATGTCTCTGGATTTGGTGAATTGTTTAAGGTGCCCGTCTTTGATAAGAATTTCGATTGCGTCCTTGAGATGGATGCAGTCTTCTATGTTGTGGCCATGATTTTGTGGAATCTGCAATATTTTGTTTTGTCTGTGCCCGGTTTGCTAGGTTGCTGTTTCGGAAAGCGTACCCCTGCTTTCCTGAACTCTGAGTTGGCACACACGGACAAGATTTTCTCCCTGGAAGCCAGGAGTGGAGTATATTCGTGGAATCGGCCGACGGGTCCTCTGTGCTCCCGCGGTTCACGGGAGCGATTGTCCTTTCTTTTGTCTCTTCCTCGACGAGATGTCGAGGGTTCATCGACTCGATGGGGCTTCGCATCTTTGCGACGTCGAGCGTCTCTTACGGAGCTGGATGCCTGCTTTTCCTCATACTGGATATAAGCTTGGGCTTTCAGCAAGAACACATCGAGGGTGGCAGGGGTCTCGATGCCGATTGCCCGGTGAAAATCTGTTGACGGACGCAGTCCTCGTTCCAACAAATACTTCTTCATATTGTCGGTTGTGGACACCTGGACTGCCTCTTTGTTGAACCTTTCGATGTAAGTTCGCAAAGGTTCGTCTTTCCCTTGGATGATCTCTTCGAGCGAAGCTTCTGTCTTTGGGTGCCGCCTTGAGGCGGTGAAGTGCCTGGAGAACGTGCGTCCAAGTTGTTTCTAGGAAGTGATGGATTCATCCTCAAGGCTTTTATACCACGTCATCGCTCCTTTCCTCAGTGTCGTAGGAAAGAGTCGACATTTGATTGCTCCTTGTACTCCTCAGTAATCGAGCAGTGCATCGATATTCTCGATGTGCTCGTCCGGATCTGTGGTTCCGTTGTACGAGCCTAGCGGTGGGGGTTTCTCTAAACCTCTTGGAAGTTTAGCCGCCATGATTTCCGACGAGAGAGGTCCTCGAGCGTCCTCGTCCTCACTGGAGTTGAACGAAGGGGATCTGTGAGCGCACTTCTTCGTTCGCCAGGGAGATGCAGATCTTGATCTACTCCTTCTTGATTTTCTTGGAGGGGAAGACCGCGGAGGGGACTGACGAGGTTGCTTGTCGCCAGTAGATTCGTCGACGTGTCCCTTCCTCTTTCTCTTGGGGGGAGAGGGGTTGCGCCTTCTCTGGTGTCTCGTGGGAGACTGGGGTCGACAGTAATTGTCTTCGAGACGGGCGATTTTCTCGCCGTGGGCGAGGAGCAACAAATTTGTCTGATTCAGAATTTCGGCCAGTGCGGCAAAGTCAGATCCTGAAGGAGTCGAGGGAAAGAGGGCTTCCGGGAGACTCTCTAGAGGTTGATCGCGGTCGGGAGAAGGTGATGATGTCTTCCCGTCTGGGTGATCTTGCACGGTTTCTTCGTGCGAAGGGTGATGAATGTTTCTCTCACGTTGCGTGAGGATCATGCCGTTGTTTGATCGGTTGTCCGGATTGTCTCGAGCAGCCATGGATCTTGGTAAAAACTTTGGTTATTTGAAGACTTTGAGAGAGAAAAGAACGGGGAAATCAGATTCCCACAGACGACGCCACCTGATCGTACCTGGAGATCAGGATCCGATACGGCTGGCTTCGAGCGTTGGTGAAAGACGGTTGGTGAGGAGAGGAGGGGGTGTACCTGCAAGGCACTCCGATGCTAAAGTAAGACACTGAGCAAAGAGTGGGCAAGTACGAGAATTAAGGTCAGATAATTGAATACCTGACCCTCCCAAATGAGATATATAAGGGGCTAAATGGAAGATTATTGGTCCACACCGTTGGGCGCGGATCGCGGAATCCGTAAAGATAGGTAACGGTCAAAACTAGCCGTTAGGGGGCTTTGTCTTGGTCGGTACGCTCTTGGTCGACAGAGACCACTATACTTGATGCTGCTCGACGTCGAGCGCTTCTGCCAAGTTGGTTTGCCTGGCCCAATTATGGGAATTGGGCCAGTCCAGAACAATATGGATTGGAAAAACTTTGCTAAAACTGAGTGTCATAAATGGAAGAATCGTCGACAATATATCTTATGTGAACCGATGATGGCAACACCGTATATACCAACTAATACTTATATGGCTTGGTATAGATTAGTTGCAACTAGTTTTCTCTCCGAAGATAGGTATCTACATGACCCACGTCAGACCACTTACACACAAGAAGCTTCGACGTCTAACCAACGAGGAAATTATCAGCCTTGTTACTCACAACCCCCTACCCAACTCAATTACAATTCGACAAACACACAAACCCACTATCCAAACATGTTAGACACCAACCAAAATACCAAGAGCACCCCCATACCATTTCCAACAAAATCACATTTATCTGGACACCCAAAATACATATAACCTTAGCCAAAACGTCCAACCAACGTACCATAGCCAAAACGCTCAAACATCACACCTTAGCCGACACACACAAACATCACACCATAACCGCCAAACACAACCATCACAACCACCCAATGGATTTCAAACACCACTACCATTTGTACCTTTTACCAATGAAGCCTTCACACCAATGTCCCCTTTCAACCATCCTGGTCGCACACCAATGACCCCATCATCACGTCTAAACAACTCTAGCATGGGTCACAATCTCAGTTACGACATGTCGTTGTTCAATATACAAGACTTTGTAGAAATGCAAGAATATCTGAGGGAGTCTAGTGATGTTCCAGAGAACTCAACTCCACAAACACCTAGAGTGAATTAACAACGAAGGCAGCGAGTGAGGGTACCTAGGGGATGTGGAACCAGTGGTCGGTATGCCCAACACGATCGTGATAATTAAATTATGTACTCTTTTTTAAATTACTTATTAATTTAATATTATTTTTCATCAATTATTAAAGCTTTTTATTTTTTTAATTATGTGAATGAACTATGTCTTTAATTCATCTGGCGACACTTCATATTTTTTTACACAGTCGCCATTTTGATTGTAGACTTCATATGGTATCTCCAATCAGATTGGCGACTCCTTTAAAGCCCAGAACACAGTCGCCAACTCAATTGGCGACTCCTTCAAAAGCCATGCAAAACTGGGATACTTTGGGAAATAATTTGAAAAGTGGGTTATTTAGGGATTTTAATTGAAAAATAGGGGTAGTTATGTAAATGATTATGTTGGTTCAATTCGATTTAAAAATAATTACATATCAACTACCTACCCATTAATATAATATACCACTAAACACCCTAAAATACCCTTTTACTAAAATTTCATTTACACTAATTGATGTCCTTTTATGTAATTTATAAAATAATAATTCATTGTCCAATTAGAGCAACCCATATTGCCAAGTGGCAGAAGTTTTTTGAAACTCTCTTTCAAGATGCAATACAACACACTCTTTTGTTCATGTTTTCCCTCTCACTCTCGTACCTTATTTTATTCTCCCTTGTTCTCTCTCTCTCTCTCTCTCTCTCTCTCTCTCTCTCTCTCTATCTCTCTCTCCAACAAATAAAAATACGAAATCCATATTTGCCTTCCTCGTCTCAATGGCTTCTCAATGAACCGATTGCATTTTTGTTTCGAGTAATATCGCTGTCGACCATCCTTTTTTCTCCGACCGTGAAAAGTTTCCATTTTATGTTTTCAAATTTTCTTTTCTTCATTTACTATGTGTTATTTTCTTGCAGAAAATAGATCCAGATCTAAAAAATTAATTTGTGTTCTGGTTTCCATTTTTATTGTTGTTGCAGTTAGTTAGGGTTTTGAGCAGAGATGGAGTTCACATAGTTCATAAGGGTTGGCCTATGTATGGTAAGATATTTTATTCGGGGGGATAACTTGCTCTCAGTAGTATTTGTTAGCTTTTTAGAGGACTTCACTTCATCGCTTGAAATTCTGGATAATGGTTGTTAACAAAATTGTTCTGAGATGGGAGAATGTCATCTATTTCATTGAATCCTCATATGCTATATATATCTACAAGATTGAATGAAAATATCTAATCATTCCAAAAATAGTTTCCTAATATTAAAGGACATTGATGCTATAAATACTAAATTGAATATATGTACAACGGGTACATAACTGAATATCTTCATGATGTTATTGGCAATTAACAACAAGATATCAATTGTCTAAACCCCCCCTCAAGTTGGAGCATGCAGATTGTGGATGCCCAACTTGTTTAGAAAACAATCAAACTGCTGTTTTCCCAATGCTTTAGTAAATATATCAGCGAGTTGAGTATTAGTGGACACATGGTGAGTTGAAATGTTGCTTTTGAGAAGCTCATCACGTAAGAAGTGACAATCAACTTCGATGTGTTTTGTGCGCTCATGGAAGACTGGATTGGCAGCTATATGTAATGCTGATTGACTGTCACAATATATTTCCATGGGGCGAGATTGGGGAACACCGAGAGAGAGCAAAAGTGATTTCAATCATTTGAGCTCACATGTAGTAGTAGCCATGGAGCAATATTCCGCCTTAGCCGAGGAACGTGAGACAACGTGTTGTTTCTTGGTTTTCCAAGAGATAGGAGAATTCCCAAGGAAAACAATCCATCCAGTGAGAGAGCTCCTAGTCAAAGGACATCCTGCCCAATCCGAGTCGCACCAGGCATAAATTTGAAGATCACAATCATCTTGGAGAAGAATACCTTGGCCAGGATTTCCCTTGAGATAACAGACAACACTGAGAGCTGCATTCCAGTGCTCTTCTAAAGGTTTTTGCATAAATTGAGCCAACATATGAACAAAGTAAGAAAGTTCTAGTCTAGTGATAGTTAAGTAGACCAAACGACCTACTAGTATTTGATACCGATCCGGATTAGAAAGAGGAGTTCCAGTGGCCAAGGGAAGATGATGATTCTGATCTAAGGGAAAACCAACGGGTTTAGCTCCCAACAACCCAACTTCAGTGATGATATCAAGTGTATATTTCCTTTGACACAAGAAAATCCCATTGGAGTTGCGAGCCACCTCAAGGCCAATAAAATATTTTAAAGGGCCAAGATCTTTCATATGAAAGCATGTGTTCAAGTAGGATTTGAAGGACTCAATTGACTTGTTGTTGTTTCCTGAAATGATAAGATCATCCACATAGACTAACACATACAACTCTACATAGTCACGATGTAGAGTAAAGAGAGAATAGTCAGAGTAGTACTGTATAAAACCATACCGTAGCAGGGCGTTTTTGAGTTTGGCAAACCAACATCGAGGTGCCTGTTTCAATCCATATAAATATTTGTGCAAGAGACATACTTGATTTGGTGTAGTGGTCTTGAAACTGGGAGGTAATTTCATATATACTTCTTCATCAAGTTCACCGTGTAAAAAGGCATTGTGAACATCCATTTGGTGAAGTTCCCAGCGCTTGGCAACCGCAACAACGAGAAATGTTCTTACAGTTACCATTTTCACCACTGGTGCAAAGGTTTCATGATAATCCAGCCCCTCAACTTGGTTGTTCCCCATAATAACAAGTCTTGCCTTATAACGCTCAATAGTTCCATCTGAATGATATTTAATCCGATACACCCATTTGCTACCAATGGCCTTTTTGTTTTGAGGAAGCGTTACTACTGTCCAAGTGCCATTATTTTCAAGAGCTTCAATTTCCAGCTTCATGGCATCTCGCCATCGAATATTTTTGACGGCTTCAGCAAAGTTTTGAGGTTTTGTAACTGCAACAACAACGGCTAAAAATTTCTTGTGTCGTGGTGAAAAGTTAGCATAATTTACATACTTAGCTAAAGGATAAGGTGTACCTGAAGGACGTGACGAAGCAGTAGAACAATTTGAGGGGATTATCTTAGTGATGGTATTGGTCACAAAGTCTTGCAGCTTGGTAGAAGGCAATTTGATACGATGACCACGTCCTAAATTTTCGACAGTGTCTGCAGCCTGTGGTTCCTCACTGGTTTCAACAAATGATGACATATTATGGGGGTCAAATGAAGGAGATCCAGCAGGAGATTCAATTGAAACAGGTGGCGTGACACTTGACACATCTTTATCAAGTAATGTTGCAGTTTCAATTGCTGGAGTTGAAGGGATAACAAGTATAGTAGGAACAAGCTGGAAAGAATCGTCTTCAATAGCATTATTGAAAGATGCACCAGACAAGATGTGATCATTTTCAGACGGAATTTTGGAAGCAAAAGGAAATTCATTTTCACAGAAAACAACATCTCTTGAGTTAAAGAAAACGCCCAGCTCTAAATCATACATACGCCACCCCTTGGTGCCATATGGATAGCCCACAAATACACATTTTCTACTTCGAGCAGCAAATTTATCACCCTTATGATGTTGATTATGCGCATAAGCTAGGCAACCAATGACATGGAGGTGCTCAAGAGAGGGATGTCTATCATACAAGAGTTCAAATGGAGTCTTACCATCCAAGTTCTTTGTAGGAGTGCGGTTGATCAAATATTATGAAGCAAGAGCACATTCACCCCAAAATTGAATTGGAAATTGAGCTTGAAAGCGCAAGGCACGCGCAACGTTGAGAATGTGTCTATGCTTCCGCTCCACTCTTCCATTTTGTTGTGGTGTCCCAAGACATGAAGTTTCGTGAATTATACCATTGTCACGAAAATATGTTTTCATGCAAGTAAATTCGGTCCCATTATCACTACGAACAATCTTTACTTGTTTATTGAATTGTCGCTCAACCATTGCAAAGAATTGACAAAGATATCTAGAGACTTCTGTTTTCTCAACAATGAGGTAGTCATCAACAATGGTTAAAAAATATCTAGCGCCACAAAATGTTGGGTTGCGATAAGGTCCCCATAAATCACAATGGATTAAATGAAATGCAGAAGTAGCTTTATTTTCACTATTTGGAAAATTATCTCGAGACTGTTTTGCTCTAAGACATATTTCACATGATTGGGTACATAGATAATTGTTTCTACTTGAACTAACATTCAGAAACATTTGCAGAGCCTTCAAAGATGCGTGTCCTAGTCTGCGATGTAACAGGTCCAAAGGAATTTCCTTATTTGTTTTTACTGCAGCTGCTTTGACCATGACAATCTCTTTAAGATAATGTAGCCCCTCTCTTTGTTCACTCGCTCCAATCGGCGTCCTCAAAGTGGGGTCCTGTATAAGACAAAACTTATCAATAAATTTAACAGTGTAGTTAGAATCTTTTAGCAGCTGCAATACTGAGATAAGATTGCAGTTTAGACTAGGCACATATAAGACATTAGTTAATCTTATTCTTTCATTGAGCATCACAATTCCTTCCTTTGTCGCCATTGTCTCTTCACCATTTGGTAGTCCAACAAAGCACTCAAAAATATTATGCACATTGGTTAAGCATTCCAGTTGACCGATCATATGATTTGATGCACCTGTATCAATAATCCATGGCAAAAAGGAACACTTACTACTTAGCTTCTCGGTTGCACCTAGCTTTACATTGTTCAAAAGGCTGACCAATGCTTGCCATTGATCACTAGTAATATTGCCTGGATTATAAATATCAGAACTTGATGTTTCAGAAGCAACCTCTTCTTTAGATGATTTTGCTTGTGCTACATGAGCCTTAACAGCTCCTCCACGTTTTTTGTTGTTAGAAACATCATTATATTGTTCTGGTTTCCCACGCCCGGTTCCCTTCAACTGTCCGCGTTGTCGATCTCCCCACCAATCAGGATATCCTATTACCTGAAAACAACCATCTGAATCATGGCCCATTCGATTGCAATGACTGCACATTCCTCCTTTTTCTTTACATTTGAAGTTGGACTGCACTGCAAACGCCATGACCTCACCACGATCTTCTGCCGTACCGGTCACTGTACGCAACCGTTCCTCCTGAATCAATGTCGTATAAACTTTGTTCAATGTAGGCAGAGGATCCTAAGCGAGAAGATTGGACCGTACTGTTTCATAGAGAGCGTCATCTAATCCCATGAGGAATTGATGGATTTTCTCTTCTTCACGTTTCTTTTGTAACACAGAGCTGAGATTGTACTTGCAACGCCCACACTTGCATGCCGGGATCTGATCGTAATTCGCTAATTCTTCCCACAGCTTCTACAGTTTCCTATAGTATGTCACTATGGTCAGTCCTTTTTGTTTGCATTCAACGAGCTCTGCTTTGAGCTGTTGAATACGTGATCCATTAACAATGGAAAACCGCTCCTTAATGTCTTCCCAACGATCCATGGCTACCTCCATATGTGACAAGGTTCAATTATGTTCATGATCCAAGAGACCAACAAGGAGTTGTTAGTCCACCAATCTTCAAGATCTGAAGATTCCTCATCAGGTTTGCTGATTGATCCGTCAACAAAACCAAATTTCTTTCTTGCTCGAAGTGTCGTTCTAAGTGAACGAGCCCATTCGTCATAGTTTTCTCCTTTTAATTGAACCTGTGTTATCAAACTCCCAGGATTATCATTGGAAGTGATATCATAGGGAGAGATGGTTTTTCGAATGACTACTCCATCGCCATTGTTGACTGACTTGGAAGTTTCCTTCACAGGAGAACTTTCACCTTCACTATCAGACATGATTTAGATGTTTTATTCTATATGTGTAACCTGTTCTGATACCATAACAGATTTGTTCTGAGATGGGAGAATGTCATCTATTTCATTGAATCCTCGTATGCTATATATAATTACAAGATTGAATGGAAATATCTAATCATTCCAAAAATAGTTTCCTAATATTAAAGGACATTGATGCTATAGATACTAAATTGAATATATGTACAACTGGTCCATAGCCCTTACAGCAGTCATCCAGTGTGCATCCTAAACAAACATCATCTTGCCATTGACATTGCATCCTCCAACCAGTTACTTGTCAGCGTATCAACTATACCATCATGTTCCATTGTAACACATGCCAACACTTTTGATGCGGATTGATGGATTTGATAAATTCAAACAGTGTGACACCAGAGCCGCTTGTGTCACCTTTAGTTGTTAATTAATAAAATGTACAGTGAGTTTATGACAATTAGGGTATTGAGCTTTTGGAGGCTAACTAAAGTGTAATCATTTGGAAGTTAGTTGATAACTATTGTGAATTATGGTGCCATACATCAGTAAAAAACTCTTATTATGGGGTATATCAGTAAAAAACTCTTCTTATGGTGCCATATTTAGAATATTTTACCAAAGAAACCAACAAAAGTTACTTTATTATCCAAAATACCCAAGTTTCAGTATTAATTCCCAGAATACCCATGTTTCATAAAAAAGTGATTTTTTTTATAAGGGGGGCGCCAATAGGATTGGAGCCACCCTTAAAAGATAAAGGAGAGCGCCAATTGGGCTGGAGCCTCCAAAAAAATTTTAAGGGGGGCGCCAATTGGGCTGGAGCCTCCTTTAGTTCGAATTTTTTTTAATATTTATTTAATAACCATAAATTATTAATAATATTTATTAATAATATTTGTTTTTTAATATTTATTTAATAACCATAAATTATAAATAATATTTATTAATAATATTTGTTTTTTTAATAATATTTGTTTTTTTAATGATACTATAAAATAATATTATAAATAATATACTATAAAATAATTAATTTATATTAAAAAATAATATAAAATAATAATAATAAAAATAATAATATTAATATATATTATAATTGTTTACATTGATATAATCTAAAAACTAATGTCTACGATTTGGTCGGCCGATTTGACCACCAGTGCCGCAGTCCCTTGGTCGGATGTCTCTTCGTGGTCGTTCATGTTGTTGCGTTGGTTGCACATGTGGCGTTTCAGAAGTAATTGTTGTCGATGGAGTTGGAAGATCACTTTCAAGTAATTGGCGCATGGTGTCCCAAGAATGTTGGGTAAATTCATCAAAGTCGTCCAAACTGAAAGGGTTGCCCATGCCTTCATAGTTATGTTGGGGTGGTTGGGATGACGAGCCAATCTCTGGACGGTAGCCTGGTTGGTTGAGTGGTGATAATGGCGTGAATGATTGAGTGGGTAAAAATGGTTGTGGCGTTTGGAATGGTTGGTAGAATGATTGGTTTGGTCCTTGGGTTGATTGGTATGCTTGGTGGTATGACTGAGAGTATGATTGGTTGGGTAGTGGGGTTTGTTGGAATGGGGTGGATTGGTAGTGGGTTTGTTCGTTGTATTGTGGTTGTGTGTGTGGCATTGGTGGTTGACTTTGATTGTATGGTTGTTGGGTATATGAAGATGAGGCTCGTTGGCGTGGGTCAACCAAGTATCTAGGATTTGACAAGAATCCAATGGAAACTGATCTATACCAATTAAGGTATTCCCTAGTTGGTTTCATCTTGAACAGATGCACTGTGTCCCTCAAGACTGTATCACGCCGATGCCTACATTCTCGATTCTATGCCCTTGCATATTTTGTCCACGATTTGTATTCCCATTGGTCTGACACTTTACTACCGTGATGTTGCTTGAAACATCTTGGCGGCGGAGGAATTTCTTGTCGCATTCCAAACTGAAGTTTGACTCGGTCAGTATTATGCATCTCCACCACGGTGAAGTTAATAATTGGTGTCTTTGAACTCCATACGGCAGCATCTTCTTGATTTACTTGATGGTCACCTTCCAAATCAAGATATGGTCTCCAGATAAACTGCGAATGAAATAAATATTTGTTAGTAAATGCTAAATATAATGTCTTTAAAATAAAAATAATTTCGTAAAAATAAACATAGAATGTAATTTAAGTAAATATGGTATATACATCGTCTGGACCCAGATGGTCTATTAGGCTTCGGTATTGAACGATGCTATAATGAGGACATTTGTCGTAATCCATTTCCATCGTCGACCACCTAAAAATTAAGCATAAATTATTTAGTGCATGTAATAAAAGTTAAGTATAAGGAAAAAATTATGGTGTAAACGTACCTTGTTGCGTATGGAAATACGTATGGATTACGATTAACTGGCGATAAATTGGTCATTCTCGACCAACCCCAAGCTTGTAAAAGAACATCGCATCCGGTAAAGGTCGATTTATTTGCTTGTGCGTTAGTACACAAAGACCTATACAGACAAGATAGACATGCGGACCCCCAACTATAGGTTTTTATTTCATCTATATCTTCTAATAATGGTAGGTACATTAGGTGAATAGCCGACCCAGTTGTGTCAGGAAATAAAAATAATCCTATTAATAACATTATATATAATCTAGTTTTTATTATAAAAGAAATTTCAGGAGAATGTTCAGTCAAATGAATAGCATTATAATTTCTTTTGAGCCACGTTAATCTAACCTTTGAACCCCTCATTTCTCTCGGATCCACGGTTGCACCTAATAATTCCTCAGTAATACTTGCATTGATATTTACGTCACCGTTTACCGCTTTACCATCAATGGGTAAACCCAATAACATATACGTGTCTTCAAGAGTTACCGTACATTCACCAGTCGGAAGATGGAAGGTATGAGTCTCGGGTCGCCACCTCTCCTGTAGAGCAAGAATAAACTTGGTATCCACAGAATAAGTTTTGAATTTGATCAGATCACCAAAACCAGCACGATCCAAAAATGGCTCAATCATAATATCGTGTTCGACATACGAATGAATCCGAGTACGGAACGATTTAGCGTCCTACGAAAAAAGAAAAATATTAACATATACACACACAATATATGATAAATCTATTTATATTGTATACTTACATATGATAAATCTAATTATGATAAATCTAACATATACACACACAACATATACACACACAATATATGAATGTCAAATGGGGACGCGTTAAAATGGGTTGATAACATTCCAGTGGAGAAATGGACAAGGGCATTTGATGGAGGACGTCGATGGGGCCACATGACGACAAATCTTGTGGAATCCATGAATGGCGTATTGAAGGGAACTAGAAACCTTCCCATCACTGCATTAGTGAGAACAACATATTATAGGCTGGGAGCTGTATTCGCGAAAAGGGGTAAAAAATGGAGCGCGGTCTTGGATTCAGGGCAATTATTCAGTGAAACATGCATGAAATTTATGAAAGAGGAAACTTTTAAAGCAGCCTCACATCGAGTTCGAGAGTTTGACCGTCATGGTAGCTGCTTCATTGTTGAGGAGACAAAGGATCACAACGAAGGTCGACCAATGGGACATTATCGGGTGGAAATTAATAAAAATTGGTGTGACTGCGGAAAGTTTCAAACATTTCGTATACCTTGTTCCCATGTCATTGCGGCTTGTTCGAGTGTTAGTCATGATCCGTTCTACCTATTGTCAGACGTTTACAAGGTCGTTAACTTATTTGGTATCTACAACAACAACTTTCCGGTGGTAGCCAATGAGGATTATTGGCCAACATATCAAGGAGACATCATTTGTCATAATGAAAATATGAGAAGAAACAAGAAAGGTCGCCCAAAAGGCTCGCGAATAAGGACCGAAATGGATACATATGAGAAATTGGAAAAATTATGTGGATTGTGTCGTCTTCCCGGTCATACACGGAAACGTTGTCCCAATGTTGGCTCAAGTTCTAGATAAATTTATTTATGGTTTTTATAATTTTTGTAACCTTCAAATTTAATATATGGATAACAACTTTTGGTTACAAAATAACATACTGATAACAACAACTAACACGCCATAAAAACTAAGAGATAACAACAATTAAAACAATATCATCAGCTCCGAACATCATATCCCTAGCGTCGTTATCATTTTTTATTCGAACCCAGTCCCGCCTTATATTACCATCTTCTAGCGAGAAGTACGATACAAGTCTTTCCATACTTCTAATTCTTTCTCCATCTGGAATCTTTTCATCTAACCAACGCTTCAAATTCATTTCTAGTTGCTCTAAGCTTTGGATATTCCAAAATAGCACCCGTATCGGAGGCTTGACTGGTGAAAAAAACACATGCCCATATCTTCTAACATACATAATAGCAGATACAGAAAAATATAAAAATTGGATCAGAAGAGTTGTGAGCAATCTTGAAAATAAATATTGCCTATTTATACAAAAAAACAACCCAATTTAAATAATAATATAATTAATAACTTAATTTTTTTAAAAAAAATTCGTAAAGGGGTGGCTTTAGTTCTATTGGCGCCCCCAAAAAAATTTAAATGGAGGCTCCAGCCCAATTGGCGCCCCCCTTAAATTTTTTTGGGAGGCTTCAGCCCAATTGGCGCCCTCCTTTATCTTTTAAGGGTGGCTCCAATCCTATTGGCGCCCCCCTTATAAAAAATAACATTTTTTAATGAAACATGGGTATTCTGGGAATTAATAATGAAACTTTGGTACTTTGGGTAATAAAGTAACTTTTGTTGGTTACTTTGGTAAAATATTCCCATATTTATTAAGGTATATTGAAATTGGAAATACATGTAAGAGGACTTCAATACATGCTCCTTCAGTTGCCTATACAAAAATAACAAAAAAATATGTTCAATCACATGCTAGCATGTTTTTTTCACTTCTAAAAAGTATTATATAAAAAAAGAAATTAAAAAGTAATAAACTAATGTAAAGAGAAATTACTCGGATTTTATTTTAATATGTTGTAATGGCTGAAGTTATTATATTTACACCAGTACACAACTTAAAGGTGAAACAAGCATAGATAAAAAGGAGAATGTAATAAATAAAGAGAAAGAAGAATTTCTAAGAGATTTCTATTTGTTGATGAAAATTTTCCTTTTATTGATTAAAAAAATTAATAAGAAGTTATTTGCTACTTTGGTTATGATATAAAGGTTCATCCTACCATTTATCTTAGTGATTATACATTTATTTGTTTTTTCCTATGCCAATAATTATAAACTATAAAGACTATAAAGACTAAATGCCTGTCAGCCAAACACACATACTTGATTTAATAAATAAACTTAGCAGAGTACATAACACCTAAACTAATGGAAAATCACTTTTATTCTTCAATACTCAATACATTTTCCATGTCAATTCATTTTCTGTGTCATAATACCAACTATAACCAAAGCGTATTACAAAATTATTTGACAAACTATCAACTAACGATCCACTTTGATTTTAATAAGTATTTGAAAATAATCCATCTATCAATATATCTAATATTATATCTCATATTTTTTTTCATATCCGTGCGGACGCACGAGTCTTCTACTAATTAGACAATAAAGTCTATCCATTGAAATCCAAATGAATTAAGTGATACAAATTTGATAAGACTATCAAGTAGATACCCCCTAATTGTTGTAGCCTTGAAGCAAATTGAAATACTTTAAAATATAATAGTAAATACAAGTGAAATGGAAGTCATAACCACAATTTTTGGTTCCAAAATCAAACATAGAAAACAAACCCTAATGCAAGAAGTAGGAACAAATAAACAAAAACCAATAAAAAGAAGTGAGATGGAAGATAATTGATCTTAATTTCAAATACCACAAATACCACTTGTTAAAAAAAAAAAAAAAAGTAAAAATGAAAACAAAACATAATATATATAATTAATCTCAAATTTTTATTCTTTGATATGAAATGAAGAACTCAAATACCTAAGATATAGTGTGTTGTCGCGGGAATCATAAGCGTTTTCTAAATTTCTTAGAAAGCGATTCTACTATCATCACACAAGATACTCAATCGAAACTGCCTCCAATTCAATCCAGATTCGTTGCTTCCAACAATGGAGGAAAAATTCTCATTCAAGAATCTTCATAGCCGAGAATATTCCGGTCACAAGAAGAAGGTACCGCTTTATTCTAATCTTTTCATGCTTCTTGCGGTTTAATACTTAGGTTTATGCGAAAAAAACCCTCTTTTTCAATCTTTCTGTTTCAATTCTCAAATGGGTATTTTTTTTTCTCAATAGGTGCACTCCGTGGCTTGGAATTGCATTGGCACAAAACTTGCTTCTGGTTCTGTTGATCAAACTGCTCGAATCTGGCAAATTGAACCACATCATGGCCATGTAAGCTTACTCCTAATTGCTCTCACTGGTTTTGGCTTTACTTTTCAGTTTTCAGTTAATAGACCCAAGAAAGTTTATATCTTTTTTCTTTTCCATGAGCGTCTATATAGAAATGAAGCATTTTCCAAGAGTTTTTCTGTCATTTTGGCTGATAGTTATATGCCACTGCGAGCTATTTTATCGATAGAAATTTTATTGTTCTATCTGGCGGGGGATTGTTATTATAGGGTAAAGTTAAAGATATTGAATTGAAGGGTCATACTGATAGTGTGGATCAGCTATGTTGGGACCCCAAACATCCCGATCTTATTGCAACTGCATCGGGTGACAAGACTGTTCGTCTCTGGGATGCTCGTAGTAAGTGATCATTCAGCTGTACAATTCGTCTATATAATTATTCATTCAGAAGGGACGAGAATTATTATTATGAGTTTTTATATTTTGGGATACTTTTATTTCTGCAGGTGGAAAATGCTCACAACAAGCAGAACTTAGCGGGGAGAACATCAACATCACCTACAAACCTGATGGTACTCATGTAGCAGTAGGTAATAGGGTATGTTACACAATCCCTTCATTTTATTATAGCTCTGAAGTACTCACATGTTTGAGTCGATTCCTCTGTTTGAATCGTTGAGCTTTGTATTATAGATACTAAATAGACAACGCTTGGCTATTACTGTCTTTCTTTTTTTAGCATTGTGAAATCTTTACCTTGTCTTTTCTTTTTATAGGATGATGAATTAACAATACTCGATGTTCGGAAATTCAAACCAATTCATAGGCGCAAGTTCAACTATGAGGTATAGCCTAGTGTATGCTTCATTGTTGCAGTCTGTTATATTTCTGAGTTTGTTAAGGCCTGTCCCGAGGCTACAAAATGATCAATTTATCTTTATACAACATTCTTATTATATTATGTAAAATGTGAATGTGATGTGGTTGTTTATCGGTAAGATAACCCGTGTCTTAATTATCCAGCTTTATTTTTCTTATGTTTTTAGCGCGTTTAATTGGTAAATCACTCATAGTTGGAATTTACAGTCTGATACTGGACTTGTTAGTCTGTGTGTGAATTACCTATGCCTTTTTAATTGATATAACTATGCTGTCAACTAGAAGAACCAAGTGCCCTGGTGTCAAAGCATCAGAACCATCCATGAATTGCATGTTTGTTTTGTTTGACTTCCATTTGGGTCGAATGAGTGACTTACAACTTCTGTGTTAAAACCTGACATATCTGCTAAAAATAGAGTAGTCTATGAACTTGTTCTTACTTACAGCCAAACCAATGCTATTGCTAGTTATATGGATTCTCCATCGATGCAAAATTGAGTTTGGATCACTCATTATATGCAAACGATCGGAGATTTGAACATATTTCCTTGTTTGAATGCACGAGTTCTTTGGCATCGTCACCATAATATGATAATACTCTTGCTCCTGCTTCCCAACTCTCACATTGTTTTCTGCATCGCCCGTGTTTTATGGTTCTCTGCTACAGTTCCAACTCCTTTAACATCACTCAATATGATATTGTTCGGAGCTCATTGTTTTGCTCAACAACACTAATGCTTGATCGTTTTGATTACATAATTTTAATATTTGGTAGTGTTCATTATTGCATGTTAGTGGTATGGTTGATATGAGAACAGCAATAGGTTTAACTATTTAAATGACATGTCTTGTATTCATATTCATAGCACATATTTCATACAGTGGCAATTGGCAAACATTAGTTTAAATCTTTAGTGAAAAATTAATTCAAATTTTCTAATAATTCCTGTATTTTTCCTAGGTAAATGAGATTGCTTGGAACATGACTGGCGAAATGTTTTTTTTAACGACGGGAAATGGTAAGGTCATTGTTTGCTTTGTTAGTTACCTTTTAAATATTACTCAATACCTTTTGCTTCAATGGGTTTATTTGTATAGAGTAGAAAAATATCTTATATTTCGTTACATTGCCACCTACTTAGGGACTGTGGAAGTATTGTCCTATCCATCTCTTCGACCTCTCGATACCCTCATGGCTCATACAGCTGGTTGTTATTGCATTGCAATTGACCCAACAGGAAGGTATGTTTTTGTCATCATTTTCTCCAATAGACTATCTTCATTTTTTCATAGAAATTAAGTATAATGAACGTAACAAATTATATATCCTCATTATATTGAAACAGACATTTCGCCGTTGGAAGTGCTGATTCCCTTGTCAGCTTATGGGTTATCTCGGAGATGCTTTGTGTGCGCACCTTTACAAAGCTCGAGTAAGTTTTCCCTAACTTTCATGTTTGTTTATTGTATTCAATTTTTGTTTTTCGAGATATAATTAGTGTTTAGCTTCTTGTAACAAATTCGGGATGCTATGTTTCTCAGATGGCCGGTCCGTACAATTAGTTTCAATCATACCGGGGACTTGATTGCTTCAGCAAGTGAAGACTTGTTCATCGATATTGTAAGTTTATACGCTCCTGTTGTTAAACAAAAACATTAATTTGTAAGATTGCTCAAACAGAATTTGCTTGTTTGTGGCTCAGTCAAATGTTCATACCGGAAAAACTGTACATCATATTCCATGTAGAGCTGCGATGAATAGTGTTGAGTGGAATCCTAAATACAATGTACTTGCGTATGCCGGAGATGACAAAAACAAGTATCAGGCCGACGAAGGTATGGTCATTTGGACACCTGCAAAGTGTTATTGAATACACTAGAATCATTAGAGGCTGCTATTAACTTATGCGCATTTTGGTTGCAGGTGTTTTTCGAATTTTTGGTTTTGAAAATGCTTAGTATTTACTTGGTAGTGACGAATGCAAATGATGGACAGAAGAACTCAAGGGAAAAAGGCGAGATGTCTGCATATTGCTAGTTGCAAGGGTTGTGAATCTTAAGGAGATTAATTTAACTTATTTGTTTCAAAATATATGCAATGAATGATATTTCCAGAAAATATGAAATTGGATGGATATGCAAATAGCATATTTAGTTTTGTTTTTAATTTTTTTCTTGGATAAATTACAGTTTAGTCTACTTAATCATCAATGATCATATCTTTCAAGATTTTGGTTTCAGTAAAGTAATTCATTTGGTAACTATTCATTTAGGACTTAACAAAATTAAGTTTGATTATTATGTTTAAATAGCAAAGTACAGTACAGATTTTTTGTTTTGTTCTTCTCACCAATGTATTCAAAATCTCACCCTTTAAATTTCTGTCTCCCACTTTCTATGTGATAAGAGCATCTCCAATGATTAATTTTGAAGGAACTCATTGTAAGTTTCATAGGCTATTGTTAAATTGTTCCCATTATATCATGTCATATTTATGTAATTAAATACATTTCTTTTGATGATAAAAAAATATGCACCACTTATGAAACCTATCTTATTTTGACATGGATTGACTTTTTTTTTTCCTTCAATTTTTTCTTTTATATATTTCAAAGAAATAAGTATATATCTTTTACTGCTAGCTTAAGGTCCCTCAACAAATTTTATGAAACTTCCACATCAGATTTCTCCAATAAAATCTTGCTCTGAAAACCTTGTGTCAATTTAATTGGTAATATTAGTGACAGTTCTCCTACCGTGATCCGCATTCATTCTGCTACGAAATCACTACATCAAATCACCAATATTCAGTCAAAATTTACAGTAATTACTATTTTTATCATCTAATTTGTATTATTATCAACTAACAACAACAAATTATCAACAACTCAATCAAAAATCTACTCAATCACCAAAACCCCAACTCTAATCGTCAATCTACCTAATTTCCATTATAAAACCCTTTAGAGACGGAAGAATTCCACCCTTACCTTGGTTTTGACGAGAAATTCTCCTTCCTCGCGGATTCTTCTCTTCAACCTTAGCCCTTATCTCTCCTTCTCCTCTCTACTTTTCACGATCGTCTTTGTTCACCAATAACACGATCCTTTTTCCTCTTTACAACTTAATCTCTTAGACCAACTTAGGGACTTCCACCCTTACCCTCACTAAACCTACCAAATGACCACCTTGCCCCTCACCCCATATTTTCCAATTATTTAATTTATCCAATAATAATAATATCCACCATAATATAACTCTCAATTAACATTATATTCGATAATATATATTCTTCATATACCAAAACACAACATTCCAAATAAAATAATAAAATAAAATTTGGGGCGTTACAACTCTCCCCCACTAGAAATGTTTTCGTCCTCGAAAACTTACCTCAAGCAAAAAGATTCAGATACGACTCTCGCATCCTGCTCTCCAATTTCCAAGTCACGTGCCCACCGACAACTCCTCCTCAAACCACCTCCACAAGGACAATTTCCTTGCCTCTCGACTGCTTACTTTCCGATCATCAATTCGTTCTGGTAATGCTTCAACCGTAAGATTATCTCTTACTTCAACTTCATCCATCGATGTCACATGTGGCGAATCCGAAACATACTTCCGAAGCTGCTGAACATGAAACACATCATGCAAATTTGACAACCGCGGTGGCAATGCCACCCTATAAGCAACAGGTCCAACTCTCGCCGAAATCTGATGCGGTCCAATAAACTTATAAGTAAGCTTTCTTGACTTCAAAGCTCGTCCAACACCGGTCACCGTAGTAACCCTAAAAAACACATGATCTCCTTCTTGAAACTCAAGATCCTTCCTCCTCTTGTCATGGTAACTCTTCTTCCTACTCTGTGAAGTCCTCATCTTATCTCAAATCAACTTCACCATCTTAGTAGTCTGTTGCAAAATCTCGGGTCCAAGTAGAACACTCTCACCTGACTCATGCCAACACAAAGGTGTCTGACATCTTCGACCATACAAGCTTCAAACGGTGCCATTCCGATACTGGAATGATAACTGTTGTTATAAGTAAACTTAATCAATGACAAGTGACTATCCCAAGAACCTCATTGCTCAAGCACACAAGCCCTCAACAAATATTCTAAAGATTGTATCGTCCTCTCCGTCTGTCCATCAGTCTGAGGATGATAAGTTGAACTCAACTTCAACTTAGAACCCAATGCCGCTTGCAAACTCTCCCAAAATCTCGAAGTAAACCGCAAATCTCTATCCTACATGATATTCCATGGTATTCCATGCAACTTCACAATCGCACCAACATATATCTCTGCCAATCTCTGCAAAGAATAAGTAATACCAATCGGTATAAAATGCGCTGACTTAGTCAACCTGTCAACGATCACCCAAATAACATCATGCCCTCTTGGAGTAGTAGGTAACCCTGTAACAAAATCCATCGATATATTATCCCATTTCCACTCTAGAATATCCAACGGTTGCATCAAATCAACATGTTTCTGCTATTCCACTTCAGACTTCTGACAAGTCAAACACGCATACACAAGCTGAGCCACATCACGTTTCATATCAGGCCACCAAAATATCTTCTTTAAATCCTGATACATTTTTGTCGCTCCTAGATGAATACTCAATCCACTCCTACGCCCTTCTTCCAGAATCATTCTCTTCAATTCAAGGTCGTCAGGAATACAAATACGATCCCGAAATCTAAGTACGCCCTGTTCATCAACTCGAAACTCATTATTTCCAACTCGTTCATCATTAACCATCAAGTCCACCAATTTCACATCTGACTTCTGACTTTCTCGAACACGATCAAGAAAGTCATTTTTAACCTTCATTATTCCCAACATCACACTATGAGGTGTCTGTTCATAAACCAAACTCATACCTCTGAATTGTTCAATTAGTTCCAACTCCCTAGCCATCATAGCTGACATATGCAATGTCTTTCGAATCAAGGCATCAGCTACAACATTAGTCTTACCTGGATGATAATTCAAACTAAAGTCATAATCCTTCAGAAATTCTAACCAACGTCTTTGTCTCATAGTCAGTTCTTTCTAATCAAACAAGTATTTCAAACTCTTATATCACTATACACCTTAAACCTCGAACCATACAAATAATGCCTCCAAATCTTTAATACAAAAACCACATCTGCTAACTCCAAATCGTGAGTAGGATAATTCCTCTCATGAATTCTCAAATGACGCGAAGCATAAGCCACAACTTGACCATCTTGCATCAATACTCCACCAAAACCCATCAAAGAAGCATCACAATACACCACAAACGGTTCATCTGTTCTTGGCAAAATCAAAACTGGTGCAATAGTCAACTTCCTCTTTAGCTCAATAAAGCTCTTTTCACACTGAGAATCCCACACAAAGGCTTTATTCTTACAAGTCAATTGGGTCAACGGAAGTGCCAACTTCGGAAACCCTTCAATAAACCTTCGATAGTAACCGGCCAATCCTAAGAAACTTCTGATCTCTGTCACTGACCTCAAAGTCTCCCATTGTAGCACTTCATCTACTTTGGATGGATCCACAACAATCTCTCTTTTCGAAATCGCATGACCAAGAAAATTCACCTCTTTCAACCAGAATTCGCACTTCGACAATTTTGCATATAACTTCTTCTCTTTCAACACTTGCAACACAATTCACAAATGTTCAACATGCTATTCTTCTGACTTAGAATAAATCAGAATGTCATCTATAAAAACAAAAACAAATTGATCCAAATACTCATGGAAAATACGATTCATATATTCCATGAATACACCAGGTGCATTAGTAACTCCAAATGGAATCACTACATATTCATAATGTCCATACCGAGTCCTAAATGCAGTCTTATGAATGTCTTCATCTTTCACTCTTATCTGATGATAACCCGATCGCAAATCGATCTTACTAAACACCCGAGAACCAACCAACTGATCCATCAGATCATCTATCCTTAGAAGCAGATACTTATTCTTAATCGTCACCTTATTCAGTTGTTTGTAATCAATACACAACCTCATACTACCATCATTCTTCTTTACCAACAATACCGGTGCTCCCCACGGTGATACACTCGGTCTCACAAATTTCTTTTCTAACAGTTCTTCTAACTATTTCTTCAACTCAGATAACTCGGAAGCCAACATACGATACAATGCCATCGAAATAGGTCTCGTTCCTAGAACAAGATCAATACTGAACTCCACCTCTCTCTCTGGAGGCACATCCACCACATCATTTGGAAACACTTCCGAGAAATCTCTCACCACTTGAAATTCACTATTTCCATCTTATCATCCACTGACAACGATGCAAACAACGCCAAACCTTGCACTTATTTATTCCTAAGCTCTTTCAACTCTCGAGCAGACAGATAACCAACTTCCTCTTCCTCTTCACCAGGAGTAAGAAACCGAACCGACTTACTGAAGTAATTAATATGAACATGGTTGTACTCCAACCAATTCATACCTAGAATTACATCCATACCTCTCAACGACAAACAAATCAAATCCACACCAAAGTCCTTACCATAAATCGATAACGGACAATTCAGACATATGAGAGAAGTAGTTAACGACCCATCAACAAGAGTCTCGATAACCATCTCTCCTTGCATCAGAGACACGACAAATCCTAATTTCCTCACACAATAAAGAGAAATAAAACAGTGCGTCACACCTGTGTCAATCATATCAATCAATGAAATACTATTAATATGACAAATACCTCTAATCAAACGATCCTCGCTGGAAGTCTGTGTACCTATCAAAGAGAACACCTTTCCTCTTGTTGCAGCCTTCTTAGGATTTTGACAATGCGTACTGATGTGTCTTTGCTCCCCACAGTTGTAGCAAGTAACCAGATTTTCCTTGCACTCGGCAATCAAGTGTCCAGGATGACCACACTTGAAACATTTCTTCACATCACTCGTGCACTCACTGACACGATGACCCATCTCACCACACCTATAGCACTTCAGCAAAGTAGGAGCACCTTCCCCACTTGGAATTTTACCCTCATTTTGTTTATGCTTACCGTTATTAGCAGGAGCTACATAAGGTTTCCCACGATTCACTTGTTGTTTACCTCTTCTCTCAACTAGACCTTTGGAATGCTCAGATCGAGCCTTACTGTCATCTTCAAAGATCCTATAGCAATCCACCAAATATGGAAACCTTCGGATTCTCTGATAACCTATCACCTGCTTAACCTCAGGCCTCAAACCATTCTCGAATTTGACACAATTCGATAACTCAGCAGTTGCCTCACTATAATGAGGATAAAACTTCAACAAATCAGTGAAATTCGCAGTATACTCGGTCATCGACATACTTCTTTGCTTCAGCTCCTGAAAATCGATTTCCTTCTTCCCCCGAACATCTTCAGGAAAATACTTCCTCAGAAATTCTCTCTTGAACACGTCCCAGGTTTCTGCCTCACCAGACACATCCAACCGTTGACGAGTGTCAACCTGTAACACGGTGGAGAACTGACTTTAGTTAAATGTTGCGGATAACAAGAGTCGCCACCGACTTTTATTTTATCCAAAAGGAAAGGGCATAAAAGAACAGGAAAAACCTTAAAAAGATTTTGAGTTCAGGGGGTGGGTTATACAAAGGGAAGGTGTTAGCACCCTTTATATCCATGGTTATCCATGGGCTCTTAGTTACTTAGCTCACTTTAAATTATTTTGAGAAAGGTGTAGTGTGTGATTAAAAATTTTCTAAGTACTTTATAATGATCCTCGTATGGATGTATATAAAGACTTTGTTTTGAAAATTTGTTTGAAATGTGAAGTGTAAAATGTATTTTGAAAAGGTGAGCAAGTAATTAAGACGAACCTACCCTATATTAAGTCTTTACTGTTCTTATGTTCTTTCAATGGTAAGACTATCCCTATTATTAAGGAATAGGTAGTCATTACCTTGGATGTAATAAGGGACATGTGAAGGGACATCTATATTTAGGCAACTGTAAGGTGTCTTTAGCAATTCGTAGGGACTTATCATCTTTTATTCGAAGGGACAAGATCATTTATCGTAGACAACCTCGAAGGGACTTGATCTTATAAACTGAAGGGACTTGATGATATTTATGGAGGGACTTTGCTTTAAGACACCTTACTTGACCTTATAATTAGGCAACATGAGGAGTGACCCTAGAAAGTGTGAGATGGCGATCAAAGATCGACTTACGTGTGTGAGTGTTTGTATTCATATATTTATCTTGTTTAAATTAGTTTTCTAAATTATTTTAAATTACACATAGTTGTTCACACCCTATAGTTACTAACCATGGCAATAAAAATATTTATAAACATAAAATAGAAACAAGAATAAACCTATGACTATTACATGGCTTTCACAATTACATAATAATAGAAATAATTAATAATAAATATATAATAAATATATAATAAATAAACAAAAAATTAAAATGGTTAGTAATAATAATAGTCATAAGAAAAGAGGTTAGCAAAAATATAAAGCATATAACATTTAAGAGAATATTTTTTAAGTTAAATGAATAATTTTAAAGAATTTTTAAAAGAAAATAGGATAATTATAATAATAATAAGCAATATAATAATTATTTACAACAAAATGATTAATTATTTAATTATATATTAGAAAAAAAATTAATTAAGTTAAATGTTAAAGTTAATGAAAATTAGGGTAAATAAAAATTAGGGTTTTGGAAATTATTTAAGCAAAATTAGGGTTTTAATGTTTAATTGAAATATTAATTGATTTATTTACAAAAATATATAAATAATAATATAAACATATTACAAAATAAATATAAACAATTTTTGCATTTAAGAAAATAAATTATGATTTTTAAGCATATAAAGAAAATAGTATAATATTATTTAGAAATTAGTTTTATGATTTAATAATTAATATAATAAAATAATTAAAAAAATAAAACAAAAGAAACTAGGTTAAAAAAATGGGGGAGGCCTGAATTTGAACCCAGGACCTCCCCATTACAAGATATGGGGTCTTCCACTAGGCTGCGCATGCAGCTGATGACCTAGAACAACCACACAATCATTATATTATAAAGCCAATTAAATAGTTGAAACAAATAAAAAAAATGTTGAGAACTGGACTTGAACCCACGCCCTGAAGCCTACAAACGCTAACACTCCACCAACTGAGCCAAGCGTGCGCTTGTGATAATCTAATGGAACAAATAATATATAAAAAAAACACAAAATTTGAAATTAGTTTTTCGCGCCAGCCTTCATCATCTTCTTCATTTTACCTGCGAAAATTCCTGCAACATTAGCTGCGATATTACCTGCAAATTAAGGTTCCTAGGAAAACCTGTGTTTCCTCAAACATCATGAAACCTGTGAAATTTCACCAAAATGATCATGTCATTGTGATCCTTATATCTTATACAATTCATTGATGTTGTTAGAAATCATTTATATTGGTTTAATTGGAAAACCCTAAACGGCAAGCAAAACCCTAACAATGGCATTTTCACGATTAAGCCATGATTCTTCACACAAACTATCCAGAAACCATCTGTAGGAACATACAAACATCAACACATGATCAAAATGCATTATAAACATGTAAATCCATTGAATCGAAAAAAATTAAATCAAGAACAAAAGCGTTTCGGGTAAGGCATATGAACATGATTCTGATGATGCAAATAAGGTGGAAATGTTCAATGAGTATCCATGAAGGTGTTGCAACCTTTATTTTGACTGGAATTTGTCTCTAAAGTTGAAACCGAAATTGAGTTTTGTGAAGGATTTTTCAAGTTTGGTATGAGTTCTTGGCTGCTGAAAAAACGTATCCCTTGTATGCTTTAGCTTGTCTATATATCATATAATAGAATTAGGTTAAAAAATCAGTCCAACCTTTGGACTTTTGGATCCATAGAGATTGAAAAAGATGTCTTTAAAATATTGAAAATTTTGATATATCCTTGCTATTTTTGTATGATCTGAATTTGTATAATCTCAATCACTTCTAATTAGCCTTTAAGACATTCTAGAACCAAAATCAAATCAAATATTCTTACTTTTATATTTTATTTGGATTTAAAATGATTTTTAATGTAAAAAATCATAATAAATAAAATAAAATGAATACAAATTTGAATAAATAATTTTTAATTCGTGCATGAGGTCATGGAAGTGTTTGGATCATAAAAATGCAAGCCCATTTGGAGAAATTTGGTTCTAAGATCCCATTTGCTTCATAAACCTCTCAAAAATTTCCCAACTTTGCAAAGGCACAAATCCCTAAATTTAATGATATGAAGGTTTTCTTGGATATTTTGGAAAGCTTAAAGAGTCCTCTAACCAACCTCTTTGGTCTCATGTCCATATCTTTTACCATTCTCAAGTTATACTCTTTGGAAGTTGTTGACTTTTAAAATGACCTATAATATCTTAGCTCATACCTTCCAAATGAAGCATTTTTGGGCTTGGCTTGTGAGACAAAAAGTTGTAGAGAATTCAATTTCCTTAAAAATGAGATTTAGATGGAAATTTTTTGATGAAGCATGTGAAAGTTATGGCTGGTCAAAGTTCAGTTGACTTTTCCTGTGGAAACCATAATTTAGAAACTCCTGATTCTTGATGATCTGAAATCTCCTTGATGAATCATGATCAACCCTTGATAAAATGATGAATTTTACTTCATATAATTGATGTTGGCAAAAAATCATGAAGTTTGACTTTGGTTTGACCACAGTTGACCTCAGTTTGACTTTTTAACTACTTTGACTGATTTTTGCATATCTGATCATCTGACTGAGCAAATCTTTTGGGAAAGTCTTGAAACTTGACTTGGGGATTCTTGAACACATATAGGATTCTATGAAGCTCACTTGAAGTCTTGGAAGTCCATTTAGCCTGATGAAAGTTAAAACCCTAGTTTAGGATGCTTTGCTTAAGAGGATGCATTGTCTGAGGGAATTGTCAAACTTTCTGACTAATTGTGAACCTCTTGAGATACCTTGTGAATCTTGTGAACCTTGTGAACCTCTAGGGATACCTTAGTACACAATGTCTTGTCTTGGTGATGGCAAATTTTGGGGTGCAACACAACCCACCAATCATCAGCTTCAATTACCAATCTGTGCGCACCCAACCATACTTTACTTCCTTCCGAGCACTCCATCACCATTAAGATCCTCTCGATCTTCTTGAGCCAATCTTGTTCTCCATAAGGGTCATATTTCCCCTTGAATGTAGGTGTATCATTCTTCTTGAACTCATCACTTTCGCGATCCTCAGCATTCATCGGATTTTGCACATCCTATGCCATCGCTTGCATAGCAGCGGAAAGTGAAACATCGTTTCTTCCAGCCGTTCTAAATCTTTTACACACAACAACAATCCAACAATGATTTAGAGTCAACAACAACGACAACAACAACACTCAACACTCAACAACGACACAACAACTCAACTACTTGGTCGGACGAACCGACCTGCTCTGATACCACTTTGTAACACCCAAATTACCCCATGGAAATAATAATAAAATCAGTATAAAATTTTCATTCAAAACTATTTGAGTGTCACAATTCAACTTCAAAACCAACATAAGGCTCAATGATACGTTTTCAAAATAAATTGTTCAACATGCAGTGGAATTCAGAATAACATATAATATTTTCATCACAAACTTTTTCCATATGTAAAACTAATAAATGCAACATCGTCCCGACACCTAAAGCGACGTATCAGAGCCGAAATCCTAACGACGTGAAGTACACCGACTTCACTGACCACCACTCGACTTATCCTACTCACCTGCATGTTACCAACATAGGGGTAACATTCAAACAGAAGGGGTGAGATACTTACATCACAAAAAAAGTAATATAATAAGAATTAGCAAGTATTAGAAATAAAACACCACTTCCCAACAAACACTACACAACCACATCTTATCCACAACAACATCATACATCTCTACAACATAAACTTCAACAACATATACATCAACAAAGTCATATACAACAACAACAATAATTATTCAATGATATCCTACTTGACTCTATGCATGTGGTACCATAATTCGATCTCTATTTCAAGATCCAGTTCCCGTCGGAACTCTCGACCCCTCTTTCATGGTCCAATATGATCCATATTTCATAATCACACCCTCGACCCCTATTTCATGGCCGCATATGATCCCTATTTCATGATCTCACTAAAATCACAACAACAAGCATACCCGACCTTGGTATCTTGTTCCAACTATGCAACATGTCATGTAACACCAATGACATACATGCAACGATTTCATTATACAACGTCAACGACAACTCATATACGACTACTCATCACAACACCGATTAACATATAACAATTCATTATCACCACAATTATCATCAACATCATGCATTTTTAGCATATAACCACATAAATCAACTACAACCACCACAAACACAACAACCACATATACAACAACATATTACATACACATACGTCACAACAATCATATGTAACTTATCACAACAACAACAATTTATTACAATAACAACAAAGCCAACAAACATATCAAATATATTTATATTCAAGTTATACTAATTATCCATACAATTATGTGTATAACTCCTCTTTTACTACCTTCCACTATCTCACATCGATTCCTCAGCATTACTAAGTCAATTAGATAATTTTAAGGATTTTTTCGAAATTAAAAATCGACATTTTCTGCTCCAGGTCTCGCTGAGCGAGGGGGATTGCTCGCTAAGTAAGAAACTCTCTGTATTCTGACTTTCCAAAGTCTAACTTGCTCACTAAACGAGCTCCAGCTCGCTAAGCGAGCTCTGAGATTCACGCAGTTTTCCTTCTGCGACGCGTACTCATTCTGCTACAAAATTACTACATCAAATCACCAATATCCAGCCAGAATTCACAGTAATTACTACTTTTATCATCTAATTCGTATTATTATCAACTAACAACAACAAATTATCAACAACTCAACCAAAAACCCACTCAATCACCAAAACCCCAACTCTAATCGTCAACCTACCTAATTCCCATTATAAAACCCTTTAGAGACGGAAGAATCCCACCCTTACCTTGGTTTTGACGAGAAATTCTTCTTCCTCACGAATTCTTCTCTTAAACCTTATCCTTTATCTCTCTTTCTCCCCTCTATTTTTCACGATCGTCTTTGTTCACCAATAACACTATCCTTTTTCCTCTTTACAACTTAATCCCTTAGATCAACTTAGGGACTTCCACCTTTACCCTCACTAAACCCACCAAATGACCACTTTGCCCCTCACCTCATGTTTTCCAATTATTTAATTTATCCAATAATAGTACTATCCACCATAATACAACCCTCAATTAACATTATATTTGATAACATATATATTCTTCATATACCAAAACACAACATTCCAAGTAAAATAATTATATAAAATTTGGGGCATTACACCTAGCCTCCGATAGGCTCATCTTTAAGCACTTGGAGAAAAAGGTTTCTGATTCTCAAAAAGCATTGGAAGCTCTTAAGCGATCTATGGTGGAACCTATTAATATAGATAAACAAGGGTGGTCAAATTTTCATAGTTGTGAAACTTGTTATATTTGGCAAAAAGAAGTCAAAACTCTTCAAGCCAAACTAGACAAGATGTCACAATCAAAGATGACATTTGCTATTGATAGTTCAAATTTTAGAAATTCTATGAATAATACAAATAAAAAATACACCTATGTGGTTAAGGATCTAAATAGCAAATGGGAACTTAAACCAACCTTGAATTGCCTTTATTGTTGCAAGAGAGGTCACACTATTGCTAAATGTTGATTTAGGAGATTCTTAGTTCCTAAAGGCACTTTCCAATGATTTCCCAAATGAAACCAAAGTTTCACTCACACACAAGGACCCAATGAAAATTGGGTACCTCTCTATCTTGTTTAATCATGTAGGTGGAGTGTCTTGGGGCTACGGAGAAAAGATGGTTTTTCGATAGTGGTTGCTCAAGACATATGACAGGTGATATCTCCTTATTCTATGACTTTATGGCTAAGAAAAAGGGATTTGTTACCTATGGTGATAATAACAAGGGTGCAATACTCGGTAAAGGTAGTATAGGTAATCCCTATTCTATATATATCTCCAATATCCTTTTAGTTGAAGGTCTTAAATATAATCTTATTAGCATTAGTCAATTATGATTATAAGAAGAATGATGTGTTTAAGGGCTTGAGTGTGAATAATGTATACATGCTTGACTTTAATGATGCGTCCCTTAATGATCCTAAGTGTCTAGTTTCTAAGAGTGATGACTCTTGGCTTTGGCATAGACGCTTAACACACATTAACTTTGACTTGCTGAAGAAAATTGTTTCCAAAGATTTGGTAGTTGGTCTACCTAAAATAAAATTTACCGAATATCATCTTTGTGATGCATGCCAAATGGGGAAGCAAACAAAGGTCTCGTTTAAATCCATAAACATTGTTTCAACGACTAGACCTCTTGAACTTCTTCATATGGATCTATTTGGTCCATCTAGAATCAAAAGTCTAGGAGAAAACTATTATAGTTTTGTTATTGTGGATGACTACTCAAGATTTTGTTGGACAATTTTCTTAGCAAGTAAAAGTGACACCTTCTCCGCATTTTAAACGTTTGCCAAGTTATATCAAAATAAACTTAACACTAACATTGTTACAATTCGAAGTGACCATGAAGGTGAATTTGAAAATCATCTTTTTGAAGCTTTTTGTGATAAACATGGAATTGAACATAATTTTTCTGCTCCTAGAACTCCGCAACAAAATGGTGATGTGGAACGTAAAAATTGTGTTCTAGAAGAGTTAGGAAGAACTATGATCAACGATAGTGGATTTCCTAAATATTTTTGGGCCGATGCTATAAGTACGACATGTTATGTGTTAAATAGGGTAATTATTCGACTTATTCTAAATAAAACTCCCTATGAACTTTTAACAGGTAGGAAGCCAAATGTATCTCATTTTCATGTCTTTGGTTGTAAATGTTATGTGTTAAATAATGGTAAAGAAAATCTTGGTAATTTTGACTCAAAAGCATATGAAGGTATCTTTCTCGGATACTCTAATTCAAGTAAAGCTTATAGAGTATACAACAAGAGATTACTTATTGTTGAAGAATATGTGCATGTTTCCTTTGATGAATCTTGTCCAAAAATTGTTGGAAAAGATAGTTGTGTTATTGGTGCAGGTGTTTCTTCTGATGATATCATTAAAGATCAAGAAGCTTCATGTGTTGAACCCATTCTGGATAAAGCTGAGGAGGAGCCAGATAAAGGATCTGAAATCAAAGATGAGGTTCATACATCAATTCAAGATGATCTACCTTTGGAGTGGAAAACCTCTAAGGATCACCCCATTGACAATATTCTTAGAAACATATCAAAGGGAGTCACCACTCGATCAAGGATAAGTAATGTTTGTTATCATTATGCTTTCGTCTCTCAAATTGAGCCTAATAACTCCAAAAATGCTTTACTTGATGAAAATTGGTTTTTGGCTATGCAAGAGGAACTTAATTAGTTCAAAATAAATGAGGTTTGGGACCCTGTTCCTCCTCCGCGAGGTCATCGAGTAATTGGCATAAAATGGGTGCTTAGGAACAAGATGGAAGAAAACGATATTATTACTCTCAACAAGGCCCATCTTGTTTCTCAAGGGTATAACCAAGAGGAAGACATATATTATGAGGAAACTTATGCTCCCATTGCCCGACTTGAGGCTATACGCCTTTTGCTTGTATTCACATACTCACAAAACTTTAAGTTATATCAAATGGATGTCAAGTGTGCTTTCCTTAACAGATACATAAATGAAGAAGTGTATGTTTGTCAACCTCTCGATTTTGAAAATCATGAAAATCCTAACTATGTATACAAGCTTAAACGTGCTTTGTATGGTCTCAAAAAGGCTCTTAGTGCTTGGTATGAGTGCCTTAGTAATTTTTTGATAAATCAAGGATTTTCAAGAGGAAAGGTTGATACTACCCTTTTCATTAAACAGGAAGGAAATCACTCAATCTTGGTTCACGTGTACGTGGATGATATTATCTTTGGGTCCACTAATATGAAATTGGTCAAAGAATTCTCAAGTTCGATGCAAGGTGAATTTGAGATGAGTATGATGGGGGAGCTTAATTACTTTCTTGGATTTCAAATTAGAAAATTTGAAGAATGCACTTTCATAAGTCAAACAAAATATTGTAACGAGCTTCTCACGCGGTTTGATATGACAAATTCAAAACCTAGCAATACACCAAGCCAACCGCAACATGCTTAGATCGTGATGATAATGGTAAGGATGTGAACATAAAAAGGTATAGAGGTATGATCAGCTCTCTTCTTTATCTTACCGTATCTCGTCCAGATATAATGTTTAGTGTTTGTATGTGTGCTAGATTTCAATCTTTCCCCAAGGAATCACATTTAAAATTTGTTAAACGCATCCTTAGATACCTTTGTGGTACTTCTAAGTTTATACTTTGGTATCCTAATGGTAGTGATTGTTCTTTGGTAGGTTTTTCCGACTCTGACTTTGCCGGTTGCAAAGTGGATAGAAAAATCACTAGTGATACTTGTTACTTCTTTTCAAATTCTCTAGTAAGTTGGCATAGCAAAAAGTTTCCTTTGCCTTGTCAACTGCGGAGGCGGAATATGTTGCGGCCGAAAATTGTTGTGCCCAAATTTTATGGCTCAAACAACAATTGCTCGACTTCAACATTAATCTCAAAAATATTCTCATTTTATGTGACAACACTAGCGCGATTAATCTCACCAAAAACCCAATCTTGCACTCACACACTAAACACATTGAAATTCGCCATCATTTCCTTATAGATCACGTAGAGAAAGGAGACGTGGTATTTGAGCAGGTTGGAAGTTCAAATCAACTTCCCAATATTTTTTAAAAACCACTTGCCATGGAGCCTTTCTTTCACATCCGTAGGGAACTTGGTGCTCTTGATATTTCAGATCTTTCTTAATGCTTGGCATTTGTTTATTATATAATTTCGCTTGAGTTATCGTATCGTGCCACTAATAACAAGTCTTCTTGAAGCATATTACTTTGGTTTTTCATCATTACATTTCACAAGCAAGAGGTAATATCATTCTTCTTCCGTATTACTCACAAATATGATTCATCTATGGTAATTTGTTTGTCATCTTTGATATAAAGAAGTAGTTATGATTGTGCTCATATTTTTGGTAATTGTTTTTCTTTTATGTTGGTCAATATGTCAAAATATTAAGATATATGTAATTAGAATGCATTATTGTCTGATTTTATGAAGTTTTTGAGTGAAATTTTTGTGGCAAAATTTTCTAAGTCTCTCGGGTCCGAACAAGTCAACCCATTGCGTCGACCTATTCACATGGTTGCGTCGACTCATTTTGAAATTCAAAATGTGTCGACTCATTAAAACTTTTTGGTTGACTCAACGCCTTTTGCGCTGCTCTATGCGTTTTGAAAAACGCGTTTTTCTGATTTTTCATCTCCCTAGGTCAGTGCACACGACTTTTCAAAGCCAATTATGTTTTCTTTAATTGCCTTCATTTGCCTTCATCACATTTTATGACATAAAATCATTACATTTCATTTTCTCATTCATCTTTATATCAAAGAACACTCTCCACTCTCAAGCAACCCTAAAACTCATCCTTCTCAAAATTCACTCAAAGTCTTCATCAATGGCCTCAAGAACTACTGGAAAAAGAACTCTAAAGGGCTCTTCATCTCAATCGACACTTCTGGTAACTGCTTTATCACTTTTTCCTTCTGACATTGCTGAAATTTATGATAGAAAGTTCAAAAATAGGAAAGTCATTCCTCAATATGTGTATTCAAAGAGAATTGCCTCTCAAATGGAAATCCCTTATATTGTTGAACTATTTGATTTTCAAGAAATCAATCCTTTCTTATCTTGTCAAGTTGAGTACAATGAGGATATGATTTGTATGTTTTATGCGGGTTTGGTTGGAAAATTTAAGGGTTTTGAGTTTAACTTCAGAACGGGTGACAAAATGTTTGCGGTGAATGCACAATTTGGAAATATTTGTTCAAAATTGATCCTACTGCTCCTAGTATTTTGATGATGGATTTAGATTATATTGATAACTATGAATCTCGTAAGCAATTGAATGGAATGCTAATAGAGCCTTTCATTGAGTCAATTGTCAACACAAAGTTGTTTCCAACTTCCACCACTACCAGCAAAGTCAATCCTACCGATCGAATTATTCATTGGATTGTCTCACACAATCTTCGTCCCAAGAAAGGCGGATTTTCTCGCGTTGATATTCTGGAAGTTCACCTCATATATATTCTTCAGAACAAAGTGAAAGTGAATAGGGCACATTATTTTGCGAGTCGTGTTTTTGCCCTTAAAGAAAAGAAGGGTGTTGCTCTTGCTTATCCTTCAATTATTCAAGCCATCATCAACAAAATAAAAATCGTGGTTCAAGGTATTTTGTTTGTCTCTATTTCTGAAAATAATCTTTTCCAAAAAAAGACGCTTAACTTGATGGGTCACATGTGGGATCCTAAAGGAAAGCGGTACATGTTTATAGTTCGGGCTAGTTATGGAAATGATAATGAGGATGAAGCTGAGGCTGAAGGTGATCCAAATCAAAATGAGGATCAAAATGTTTCTCCAATGAACACTGATGAAATACAGATTGATAATGAAGATTGGTATCGCGCACCTTCCGATGATTCTACATAATATGAGAACCAAGGCTGAGGTGAATGGCAGTACACCAGATGGACTCATACTGCAACGTCGTTTGCTCCACCTTCTCCACCACCGCAAGACAACAATGCCGACATCATGAATATGCTTTAGAATATGCACTTAGAATAACAAAGTTATTATAAAGCTCAATCCGAGCGTTATTCTGAATTAGAATGGAGAATTGGTGAGCAAGACAAGGATTTTGCCTCTTATATGTCGGTTCAAGATGAAAGATATACCGTTTTGCAAGCTCATTACAAACTCAAAGTGACAATTTTGATTCTTTCGCATCAAATTCTTTGGCTCAAATTAATTAAATTCATGGTTCCCATGTGGCTCTTGCAAATTCATTCAACACCCTCAACACAAATTTCATCCACTACACTTCTCAACATGAGGGCGAACGTCAACCGACTGTTTACCATCATCGTCATCCTTCCCAAAGGGGTCCAAGGCCATGAGAGCATGTTGAACTTCATCTCATCTTCATATGCTTTTTTTCTTATTTTTTTTCTATATGACAATGGTTAATGTTTCATTATATTAATTGACATGTTTGTTCTATCTTGGTTTGGATAATGTTTAATCATTTTCGTTGGTTTAGTTATCATATCTTGTTTATTTGTCGATTATTATTCTTTCATCGCTTATTATGTGTTTGTTGATGATTGATTCTTATTGCAATGTGGCACCTAATAATATTTCTCGCTATCTGGGTGCTGTCTAATCTCTTTTCCCTTTTTGATGTTGTCAAATGGGGAGATGTGATTGACAAAGGTTGTAGTAAAGGTTGTATCATTTTGGCGGCATATATTCAGGTGGAGCATGGTGTTGTATAAAATGCTCTTTCAATTTCAACAAGTTTTGCCATCAACAAAAAGGGGGAGTTTGTGAGACATAAAAGATATTTTGAATGATGTCAAAACTTCTATACCTTAAGATGTCTTATGGGATCGCAAGGAAAAGGAAGATCTCATCAAAAAGGGGTTTTCTAGTGTATTGAAAGAAATGAGTCGACTCAATCCTCCAAACAGTCCGACTCATTCTATTAGAGAAATTTGAGTCGACTCAATGAAAGCTTCAGGTCGACTCATTTGATTGATTTCTGCCCTTGGAACTCACGAGTCCCGATAGGCTGACAGATGGGCATTTTTAGGTCGACTCAAATATCATAAACATGTCGACTCAAATGCATATTCAGGTCGACGCATTCCTATACAACAATCAGGTCGACACAAAACAACAAACAGGTCGACTCATTCCTGTTGTGAGCGCCCTTTTATTCTCTCTCTCTCTCTCTCTCTTTGCATTATGTTTTAATTTTACCACTATTCTACTAACTCATATATATATATATATATATATATATATATATATATATATATATATATATATATATATATATATATATATATATATATATATATATATATATATATATATATATATATTATTTTTGTGAAAACTAACAAGAAAAATGAAATAAATACACAAGTGTTCTCTTAATCTTCTCCTTCTCTAGCATTCATCAATAATTATACACAATAATTTTTGTTGATCAAAGTACAAGTTCAAGGTGATAACGTTCAAATGTGAGATTGCGATTTCAATTTGGGTTGAGAGGTTTGTGGGTTTTTCTTGAATAAACTTTGAGGGTTTTTCCTCCAAGATCATTGTGATTTGGGGATTTTGCACGCATCATTCGTTCGTAGATTCAGCCGAGTGAAAACGTTTAAAGATCAAGGTGATCGTTCATTCATATCACGATAACCAGAGGATTGCGAATAACGTTGTGGGTTCACAAGCATCGAATCAAAGCGGTCGTGCTTAAATTTTGGAGAATTGTAAATTCTTGCAAGAAGGGAGAAATTAATCGGAGGCTTGTTCGACGCGCGTGAAGGACTTGGTTTATCTTAAATCAAGGGGAAATAAGATTTATAGCAACAATTGCAATTCATATTGGTTTTTTGTTCCAATTTTCTTCTTGTAGTAATATTGCAATATTAATAAAAGATCCCAATTCGGTTTGTGAATTGGGGACAGAATACCCCTAGCGAAGACAGTGGGGGAACTGCCTAAACATATCTCGTGTGTTCTTTGTATTTTTCATTTGTTAAATTTTCTGCACTAGTTGAAGTCGTGTTGCTTGAAATTATTTGTCTTGCATTAGTGTGTGCCTACCAAGTGTTTGTGAAATTGTTGCTATCACATTTGGATAACAACTTGATAAAAAAATTATACACTACACTAATTGTCAAACTACACTTTGTGTGTTTGCACACCAAGTGTTCGATAAAAATACAAAACACACAGCTTCTTATTCTTTGTTCTTATTTCTCATCTATATTCATTGGTGGTAGTGGATTAATCAAGTGAGCTTAATTTAAGTGATTAATTGGCATTGTATTAATTCGTCTATTCATCTCTTATATCCCATTTGGTTTTGTACGCATATCCGATCATCGGTGACTTGATTTATTTAGACGTGATTTTTTTCCGGAGAACTTCCGCAATTTATTTTTTAATTAATTGTTGAAAAGCTTATTTTTAAAAAGGGATATATTCAACCCCCTTTTAGATCCGCGCCATTGTCTAACACCATAAATATAATAAATTCAATCTCCGAACGGCGAAATATAAAAATAAATAAATTTGGAGATTGAAATTTAAATTCGAAAACAAACTCAATCTCAAAATCACACTAAATACACATAAAAAACAAGTTTGAAGATTGAAATTGGATTCAACTTCAAATATTGAAATCCGACACATTCATTTAAGTGTGCTCGGGTAATCTTTCCCTCCCCATCCCATTTCATTTGAAATCAACTTTTTAACTTCTCTCAAGAACAAATCAGAATTCTCAGTCATTTGAATCTAACATTTTTTCAACATTGTTCTCAAAATCTTTTTGTTCATTCTAACCAAACACTTAATCAACTTCTACTCATTTCCATTTAAATAAGACACATTCATCTCTAACATTTTGTAAGTTTCTCCTATCCTTGCTATTTTTATTTTTGATGCATTTAATTCCTTTATGGCTTAATAGATCATAGTTAAAATATATTAAGTTACATTCAATAGAAATGCAATTCCAACTTATATTTGGTATGAATTTGAGACATTTGAGGGTTAAGGTTAATGTTTGGTCTAGTTTGTGCTCTTTGCGTGTAATCCAAAAATCAGGAGTCTTAGTATGAATAACAAAATCTGAATGTCTCTATTTATCATTATGTTTTCTAAATTTATTTGCTTGTACATTATTCCGCTTATTTGATTATGATATGTATTTTCTTGTTTGATTATAGAAAATGGTTTATAAATAACAACAATATAGACATGGCCATTGTCCTAACATGCTTAAGTGCATCGAGAGATATCTAAATCAACACAAATTGTTAGGAGAATTATCGCGTACTACCAAGGGACCCTCTTCCTTGTTGAAAGTGCAATTTTTTGTGTCAAAGAAGTATTTTCGATATAGTCTATTGTCGCAGAATGTCGAAGGAGTGTATCTCGATAGGAATTTTGACTTAGGTCTAATTTTATAGTTTTATGAAAATTAGGTATTTTGGGTCTTGCTTGAGGATTAAGCAAGTCCAAAATCTATAAATAGGAAGTAACCCTATTATAAATTGTAACATACAACATATTTGCAATTACAAAGAATAAAAAATTCCAGTTTGGAAACAGAGAGAAGCTCTGCAGAAAATATTCTCTTATTCTCCTATTTTGTTTAACCCCAAATTTCTTTATTCTCCAAATTTAGCTTTTATTTTCTTCTTCCATTAACAATTGTGAAACAAGAATAATCTTGCAATCAAGGTTGGTTGATTGACTCGAGTGAAGAGTGAAGAACAAGATGAGAATTCAATCGGTTGATTGAATCTTGCTCATCAAGATTACAATGGAACTCAACCATATGTTATGATGAATTTCCCTACATCTGGTATCTAGAGCACTGGCTGAGCGATTTGTAGGAAGTAAAACATGATGGCAATGGCGATGATTCATCCTAATGGACATTTTCCACCGAGTCTCCCATTTTTGAAGGCTCAAAATTATGAGAATTGGTCCAAACAAATGAAGGTGGTTTTCTATTATCAAGATTTTTGGGATCTTGTGAATGAACGAATAATACTGCTTGTACAAAACACGATGAATCAAGAAAATACTGCATACAAAGAATTGAAGAAGAAAAATTATAAAACTCTCTTTATAATTCATCAATGTGTTAATCCAGATAATTTCGAAAAGGTCAGTGTTGTAGAATCAACGAAAGAAGCATGAGAGATCTTGGAAAAATCGTTTGGAGGCGCAAAGAAGGTGGAAAAAGTGAGGTTAAAAACTCACAAAAGAACGTATGAACTTATTAATATGGAAGACAATTAAAACATAGAAGATTTTTTCACCGGGGTTACAAAACTAGTGAATCAAATCAAGGTATGTGGAGAAGTGTTGACATCAAGTTCAGTTGTTGCAAAAATCTTGAGGTTGTTAGATCCAAAGTTCGACCACATAGTATTAGCCATATAAAAGTCGAAAGATTTGTCAACCTTGACAAAGGAAGAGCTTCAAGGGGTGCTTTAATATCATGAACAAAGAAGGGATGAAAGAGTTGCAAGCAAGTCAAAAAGTGATGTGGCTTTGCAGGCGCAATGAACAAGAGAAAAGAAAGGTAAAGGGAAGTGGTTCGACAAAAAAGGTAAAGGAGGTTACAATAATTCTACTGGTTGAAATTAGCAAGAAGGATGCTGATCAAATTAGAGAAAGTCCTCATTGCAAAACATCCAAAGAGGTGGTTCTACTAGTAATGGAAAGGGTGGTGATCAAACATGACAAACATTCCGTGTTTCAATTGTCAGAAGTATGATCACTACTCTAGTGATTGTCCTGAAAAACAAAAGAGCCAAGAAAATGATGCAAAGTTTGCGAATCATGAAAAATAAGAGATGTTGATGATGGTCACAAAAAGAGATGAAGAAAGATTTCAGGACCAATGGTACTTAGTCTCAAGATGCTCGTCACACATGACTGGTAAGAAATATTGGTTTCTCAACATAAAAACCTCAATGAAGTACATGGTGAAATTTGCAAATGACAATACTCTAGAAAATGAAAGTATTAAGGATGTTCTGATTATGAGGAAAGATAGCAAGAGGCCAATTATTTCCAATGTATTGTACATACCAGACATGAAAAGTCACTTACTCAGAATATGGCAGTTGGTCAAAAGGAACTACAAAGTGTCGATCGAAGACAAAATGATGTTAATCCGACACAGTACAAAAGGCTCATTGGATCACTTCGATACCTTTGTCACATAAGGCTTGATCTAGCATATAATGTGGGTGTCGTGAGAAGATTCATGCAGAAGTCAAAAGTATCACACCTAGTAGCGATGAAGATGATACTAAGGTATCTGAAAGGAACTCTCGACTATGGAATTTTGTTTCCTGCAGCTGATGAAGGAAAATAATTCAAACTAGTGGGACACACTAACTCAAGTTTGTGTAGTGATGTTGAAGATAGAAAATCCACAACTGGCTATGTGTTTATGCTAGGTGGTGCACCAGTTGCTTGGAGTTCAAGAAAGGAACTAATAGTGGCACTATCATCATGTGAAGAAGAATACATAGTTTCTTATCTTTGTGCATGTCAAATAATATGGATGGTGGATTTGGTCAAAGAGATTACAGGGAAGGATCATAGGGAAATTACTATGAAGATAAAAAAAAACATGTCTTCTATCGATCTGGCGAAGAATTTGATAGTGCATGGACGAAGCAAGCACATCTAAATGAGGTTACATTATCTTCGAGAGCAGGTGGAAGAAGCGAAGTTGAACTTGGAACACTATAGAATTGAGAATCAAATTGTAGATATCATGACGAAAGGAGTGAATGTCGAAGTGCTTAAGAAGTTAAGGTCTATGATGAATGTAAATAGGATAAACACAATGAATTAAGCGGTGTGTTGAAAGTGTAATTATTTGTGCCAATGCAGTATTTTCGACATAATCTATTGTCGTCGAAATGATGTGTGTCAAAATTATGTGAGTGTCAAAATGTAGAAGGAATGTACCTCGACAAGAATTTTTACTTAGATCTAATTTTGTAGTGTTAGTAGAATTAGGTATTTTGGGTCTTGCTTGAGAAGCAAGCAAAACCACAATCTATAAATAGGGATTGACCTTATTATGAATTATAACACACAACTAATTTACAGTTGCAAAGAATAAAAAATTACAATTTGGAAGCAGTGAGAAGCTCTACAGAAAATATTATCTTCTTTTCCTATTTTGTCTAAAACCTAAATTCTTTCTTCTCCAAATTTATATTTTCTTTTCTTCTTCCATTAACAATTTTGCAGCAAGAATAATTTTGCAACCAAGGTTGGTTGATTCACTCGAGTGAAGAGTGAAGAACAATAAGAGAATTCAATCTGTTGATTGAATCTTGTTCATCAAGATTACAACGAAATTCTCCATGGATTTTGGTGAATTTCCCAACATTCCCATGGTCATGTATCTCTGACTCATAACAAAGCACTTGCTTCTACCGTTCATGCTGGTGTACATTTACATGATCAATATCCTGCAGTCAGACCTGGTGTTATTGCAGCTGATACTATTGTCTATTGTTGGACATGGGATTTCAACAATAGGGGATGCGCTTTTTTGTTTGTTTTGAAAGACCATTTCCAAATCAAAATCTAACAAAATCAAAATTTGAAATATGCTTGTAAAATAAACAAGATAAACAATGAAAATCAGAAAATCAGATGGATGGAAATGCAGCGAAAATAAATGACTGAAAAGTAAAGAGTTTTAAAAGAAGAGAGAAAAACACCACAAATTTATAGTGATTCAACCTAATTATTTGGCCTACATCCTCTCCCAAAGAATTCCACTATGATATAAGCTTTTAACATTTTTCCCCACAAACCTTCTTACACAAGTATTAGAGTTTTATAATGGCTAACTTTCCAACCAACACAAAGTTTTAATTACGGAGACCTACACAACTAACTAACAACTCTTAACAACAAACTAAACACACGAATTGACTAAAAGTTTTAATCACAGAGACCTCCCCAACCAACCATAGCTTTCAACTATCTTACCTTAACAACCAAACAAGAGCTTTTTCACTTGCTTTACCTCACAACCAAAATAAACTCATCACTGATGAGAATTTATATTGCCCTTACACCAAATCCAAAACACCTCACTGATGTATTCACTCTCAAAACCACTAAGGCAAAAATGAGAAGATAGAGATATAAAAATGAGAGTGAAAGAAAGGTATTAGATTACGTTTTTTTGATGTGTTAGGATGATAACCAATTATGCCAATCACATAATCGATTATGAAGTACATAAATGGAATGTTTTCAAAAGAACCGTTACTAGATTATAAGTCCTAATTGTCGATTACAAGGTGTAACAAAAAGAGATAATCGATTAGGTCTAAGGGATAATCATTTATACAGTGTAAATTGCACTCACATAACTTGTAGAGCTATTAGCCAATTAGGCACAAAGACATTTTTGAGTGATTTTAATAAAAAATAAGATAGGCTTTCTGATTAATCAAAAGTGCGTGTTTGATTCACCTTAATAAATTCGAGAGCTAGTTTTATACCTTTGCAAACACAATTCACTCGATACTTTTAATGAAATGGGTTAATGGAACATTGAGAATAAGGCTAAGTTAAATGGGTCAATCGATACATTTATTTTGCAATGGCTAGCTCATAAACATATTGGCCATCCTTATTAAACTGGCGGGGAGCTCCTAAGTAGGAGTTTTTACTAAAAAAACGGATTTTGTCTGCCCCTCAAGACGTCCATTCTGAGCCTTAAACACAGTAACATAAAATTTTGTATCTTTAGAAAACGGGTTTAGTCATAAAAATCCACTAACAAAATGATAAATTGAATCAAGAGCATTGAGATGGCTAATGACCAATAAGATTATATAAAATACAAAATGTGATTAAAAAAATGAATGGTAGCCTTTGTTTCATAAGATGAGATATTCAAGCTAATAGCATTACAAAATGAATCAAAATTGAAACTGCCAAAGGTATAAACAGCTGCAGTGTCAACAGAATTGTAAAATTCACCGAATGTATCAAAATTGTAGCAGCTAGCAGTATAACAGCTGCATTAGTAGTTTCCACAAAACTTGTATTGTCCAAAAAACTGAATCAAAATTGTAGCAGCTCTCAGTATCATAGCTGCAATACAGTGCTCACAATATTGTAAATGCGACGGCACACAAGAGGTGTTGCTTCATAAGAGAATCATACTCTTGCAGAATCTCTACTCAGTAGTCACAAATGACATAATCATCAAGCAAAACCTTCTCACTTGCAACTTGAAACAATGATGAATCTTCCCTCTCTCCATACATATGTTGAAACCCCTAAAGGCCACTTTTTGTGCTTCAAAAGGTTTCCTAATCAATCGGACCAACGATGCTTCATCCCTTTAGTAGGCTGAAAATTCCATAAAACACCAAACCTTAAAACAAAACAAATCACAAAATAGCAAATAGCATAAATGAAGAAAAAAACTTTTTTGTTTACCATAATCATTTAACAATGAACAATCCAAGCTCCATCACCAACCTCATCATCCTCACAAGCTACACAGAACCAACTTGGAAGCAGGAAAAGCCAAACCTGTAAAACAAACAAGACAAACAGTAATCAAATACCGAGAAAACCAAGTAACCACCTTCCATTTAATCTCAACACTCGAACTCTTCATCCTCTTCCCATTCAAACCCAACTCCTTCGACAAATCAAAGCTAGCACCTTTCATCCTCAACTCCTGAATACACCTCCCAACACCTCTACTATCATTCCTCTCCCTCTGTAACTGTTCCCACACTTTCCAATACCTATACAACTTCACCTGAACCAAAAACACAAACACAAGCGAAGTACAAAGAGAAATCATCGAAGGTATCCACCAAATCCTACAACTACTACCACCCTTCTGTTGGGTTTTAGCCCATGAAGTAAACAAAAGTGTTAAGAAAAAGCCATGAAAGATGAAGAAAAACGAAGAGAGTTGAAAAAGTTCCGATTTTATCGAATCCATTCTAGTTTCTTTTCTAGATATGCGTTTGGCGAAGAGACTTTCTTCTCTTTGCCATAGCTTCAAGAGTAAGAGATGACCAGGAGATTCAGAGATTTCGGTTAAAGGATGATCATCAATCGCCTCGAACATGTTGGAACACAACAAAGCCTTGTTGTTTTCACGATGTTCTTCGTCTACTGGGATTTCAACAATGCAATGAGTGTTTTTTGTTTCAGCCATTAGACAGAAAATGTAGAAAAGAGAACGAGAATTTGATAGTGTTGTAGAAAATGCAGAGGAAGAAGAGAAATGTTAACGTTGTTGTTTTGTTGTGAGAGAGGTGTTGGAATATATACGTGATTTTTAAGGTGACGTTTTACTTTCTATAACGGTAACATAAATGGTGAAATTGTTTATTTATTTATAATTTTTAATTATTTCACACCGTTTCTCTAACGGATACTTTGAACTTGTAAACCGTGAAACCGTTAGTTACTCAATGATGGGAGCGGATCTGGGAAGAAGATAATGTGAATCCATCTTAACCGTTCATTTAGTCTAATAACAACAGATCAACGGTTAGGAATAATAATACTGAAATTATTACTTTTCATTTGGAATAATTCTAATTTTTCCTTGTGATTAATTTTTTATTATGACCCATTATTATGATTAATTACGGATCATGATTGTTATTAATTGTCAATTTAATAATATCTGTTTTCTCTGTATTTGGCTGGCTTCACGAAAATAGATTTCTGTTAATTTATCTCAAATACTACGACAATTTAAAATATAAACAACTTAATATGATCCATCGTGTTTTAAATTAACAATAATTCTAATTTAAAATAAGTTTTTAGAAAGGTAACAATTATTTTATATAAATTTATTGTAGAAGTTTATATATAAAAACTAGACGCATGAATACATTTAATAAAATCATTATTAATTTCAAAAAGTAATAGTTAAGCTAAACTGAAATTTAGAAAAAGATATATATAGAATAGCGAAATAAAAATAAAATAAAAGATAAATAATAAAATAACCTTTATATTTTATATTATTTAAAGGTTAAGAGAAAACTAAATTCATCAAACTATAACATTTCATATTTTTTATATAGTTGCAAAAGTACTACTCACATGAAAAACAACTAAACATAAAATAAATGAGAAAAATAAACATTGAGTGAATATTTTCGAATTCAGAATTATGTATTTATAGGTTATGCATATGTTGTTTCATAAGTTTGCTACTCTTGATGAAAAAATACATTTTCAACATATGTTGCAATGGTTCACCTATAACAATACAATGCACCACTTCATGAAGTGTTGTGCATTTTTGAATTTGAAATTCAAACTTTCAGTAGCCCGACACGAATTTAGCCATAATTTCCACCGGTGGATATTTAGTGTAAAAACTGACCAAAATATTTTCAGACAGATTTAAAGGAAACTTCCACGGGTGGATATTTAGTGTAAAAACTGATCAAAATATATTCAGACAGATTTAAAAGGCAACTTCCACTTGTGGATATTTAGTGTAAAAACTGACCAAAATTCTTACAGACAGATTTGAGAACAATTTCCACTTTTGTCTATGGGACACTTTTATCCTCTTTAACTTTGTCATATTTGAACACACCCATGACATTGATTGTCCATGATTTCCAACAATCCCCCACTTGTTTTAATAATGACAAGTCTAATTCCAGAAAATGAAGTATAAAGGGTGTTAATATAGTTAGGTATCTTTCGATTTAAAACTTAACCTTAGTGAGGACAACGCAAGGTTTAATCAGAATGTTATGTAGCAGTGCTTTAAAAGCATTAATCCATATGATTAGACCGGCGTTACCTTACACACACTCTTTAAAGGGTCTTCCTCTACATATCTCGCTTAGCACTTATTTATAGCCATATGTTATCCTGTTTCATGAATTTTTTCACGAGGGAAACTCCAACCCTCACTTTGAGACGTCACCATCTCATAATTAACATAGGTGAAGTTCATATTGTATCTGTTTCCATGAGACACGTACCCTCGGTATTGAAACTTCATTAAGAGTGTTTTTTAAAATAAAACTCAACCCTCATTTTTCAGGTCAACATTATCACAAAATGTTTGACAATTATCCAAATCAACAACTTGTTGTTACCCATTGAATCTTGAGGTTAATGTTCTGTTAACTTAAGATTGGGTTGCTGCCGTTGTCGGAACTCTTCCTCAAGGAGTTTCAACCCCATACCTCTCGAGGTTGTTTTTACTAAGTCTCTGGCTAGTGGCTTTGTAAATGGATCATCCAAATTATAGCTTGTTCGTATATAGGTGAGTGAAATGATTCCATCCTTAATCAATTTTCTCACGAACGAATGCCTAAGCCCTATATGCCTAGATTTTCCATCATACACTTTGTTGAATGCTCTTGCTAATGTGGCTTGGCTATCACAGTGTATCATTACCTTTAAAACATTGTCTTTAGCCAATGGAATTTCCAACAGAAGATCCCTCAACCACTCTGCTTCTTGACCAGCGGAAGCGAGAGCCACGAACTCTGATTCCATGGTCGAAAGAGTAATGCAAGTTTGTTTCTTGCTCTTCCAAGAAATTGCTCCTCCGGCTAGTGTAAATATCCACCCAGTTGTAGATTTATGATCTCCAACATCAGATATCCAACTCGCATCGGTATAACCTTCTAGTATAGCAGGGAACCTACCATAATGAAGGTCGATATCTTTGGTTTTTAGTAGATAACCAAAAATCCTAGTAATTGCCTTCCAATGTTCTATACTTGGATTACTAGTAAATCTACTCATTTTATTGACTGCAAATGATATGTCGGGTCGGGTACATTGTATCAAGTACATAAGACATCCTATTGCAATTGCATATTCCAATTGAGTCACTGCTCTTCCATTATTCTTTAGAAGTTTGACGATATGATCAAAAGGAGTGGTTACTTCTTTAAAGTTCAGATGTTTGAACTTATCAAACATTTTCTCGATATAGTGTGTTTGACTAAGTTCATAACCCCCACTATTTTGCTTAACTTTGATTCCTAAAATTGAGTCAACAAGTCCAAGATCTTTCATCTTGAAAGTTGAAGATAGAAACCTCTTTGTCTCTTTGTGTATAAACACTTGTCACAAGAATTAGGAATAAATCCATTTGAGAGTATCACATAATCAAATTTTTGATGTCATTGTTTTGGTGCTTGTTTTAGGCCATTTTGTTGTGGTGTGCGAGGTGCCGAACATTCATGTATTATTCTATGTTCTTCATAAAATGCATCAAATCCAGTAGAAAAGTATTCACCGCCCCTATCACTCCTAAGGACTTTTATATTTTTACTTAATTGATTTTCCACTTCTGCTTTGTAAATTTTAAAGGCATTAAAAGCTTAATCTTTATGCTTTAAAAGATATACATGTGTGTATCTGGAAGAATCGTCGATGAATGTAATAAAATATCTATTTCCCTCACGGGTTAACATGCCGTTAAATTCACACAAATCTGAATGTACTAGATCAAGTAGATTTGTATTTCTTTCAACACTTTTGAATGGTTTCTTAATCATTTTTGACTTAACGCATACTTCACATTTTTTGAAATCATTTATATTACATGAGATCAATCCAGATTTAATTAGTCTCTTCATAGAACTAATACCGGAATGTGCTAATCTATTATTCCATAAAGAAATAGATTCAAGCATGTAAGCCGAATTGGAAATTTTATTAATAATATTGTCAGTAATATATAGTTTGATCATTCCCTCAATGGAATATCCTTTTCCAACAAATGCATCATTACGGGTCAATATAAGTTTTCCTGATTCATAAACAGATTTAATACCTGGTTTTCCCAATAAATATCCACTAACAAGATTCATATTCATGTCAGGGACATGAAGCACATTGAGAAGAGTGACTTTCTTTCCGGAAGTGAAGTTGAGTTCGACTGATCCGGTTCCAACAACTTTAGATCTTACTTCATTTCCCATCTGCACTTCTTGTCCATCATTTGTCTCAAAATAGGTTTTGAATGCAGTCTTGTCATAAGTAACATACACTGTAGCACATGTATCGTACCACCAACCTTGAACTTTGCCTTGAATTGTCATAACTTTGCTCACTACAACAATTATGTCATCCTTTGCATGGACTACATTGATTTCAGTTTTCGACTTGTTGTGCCTGCAATCTCAAGCATAGTGTCCAGGTTTTCCACAAACAAAACACCCACTTTTAGGACCTTTCTGACCACCAGAGTTCTTGAACTTATTGTGTTCCTTTTATGGTCCAAGATGACTCTTCCTGCCATCATGTTTTTTCTTTCCTCCTCGATTCGAAGATGTTTCTGGATTTTCTCCAAAGATAAGTCCTCAGAACTGTGCAACAATTTCTTTCTGTAGCCTTTCCACGAAAGTGGTAATTTTGCAATGATTGCACCCACTTGAAACGTCTCAGGGATGTCTATTTTCACTGCTTTTATTTTATTGACAAGGACTTGCAGTTCGTGCACTTGGGGAAGAATGAGTTTGGAGTCTATAAATTTAAAATCAAAATATTTAGAAATTAAAACTTCTTTGTACCTTCTTCTTCGGCCTTGAATTCAAACTCCAGCGCTTTCCAGCTTTCTGTTGCAGATGGATTATCCGTATACAGGTCGTAGAGACGATCAGACATCGTATTCAGAATATGTCCCAGACATAGAAGTTTGTCCTCCTTACGTTTCTTACGCTCCTTCTTAAGTTCTTCAAAATCATCTTCATCTTGTGTAGTTTGTTCCATCAAAGCAATCCAACTTGACGAGATCCTGGTTCATAACTTTGATGCTTGAAACTGCAGCGTCGAAAGCCATTTTAAAAATACTTTTAAGATTGTTAGTTTTTTTTCTTCCGGTAAGAACAAATGGATCCGGGGTTGATCGTGAATGGAGTCACTTTTCTTAAAAGTATTTCAAGTACTCTCTTAATTGTCTTAGAGTTGGAAAGCAAGAATACCTAGGATAATCAGCCTTATAATCGAGTCTGCACAAGACGGATGAAGGACTCGAAATTTAAGGAAAAATGTCTGGAATTATGAAGAGGAAGTATAATTTTGAGCGGATATTTTCGAATTCAAAATTATGTATTTATAGGTTATGCATGTGTTGTTTCATAAGTTTGCAACTCTTGATGAAACAATACATTTTCAACATATGTTGCAATGGTTCACCTATAACAATACAATGCACCACTTCATGAAGTGTTGTGCATTTTTGAATTTGAAATTCAAACTTTCAGTACACCGACACGAATTTAGCCATAATTTCCACTGGTGGATATTTAGTGTAAAAACTGACCAAAATATTTTCAGACAGATTTAAAGGCAACTTCCACTGGTGGATATTTAGTGTAAAAACTGATCAAAATATTTTCAGACAGATTTAAAAGGCAACTTTCACTGGTGGATATTTAGTGTAAAAACTGACCAAAATTCCTACAGACAGATTTGAGAACAATTTCCACTTTTGTCTATGGGGCACTTTTATCCTCTTTAACTTTGTCATATTTGAACACACCCATGGCATTGATTGTCCATGATTTCCAACAGCCATTCCACTGCTACAACGCCAAGACAGCACCAAGGGCACGCCGTCGATGATACTGGAAGAAATACCAGCCAAGAGTAGCAAAACCCCAATAACAGAAAAGATTGAGCTTTCCAACCCAATTCCACTCTGCCCCCAAATTGCGCATCCAGGAACTCCCAAATATTTAGCAGGAAAATACTCTAACTAAACACACACTACTTAAAAAATCTAGATCAACAACAGTAAAACTTAACAAGTTAATTTATACTACTATTCTAATAAAACTTCCAGCCTGATTGCTTTGAGATTTTATTCCTAAGCATGCCATAGGATTTAAACACCAGGATGCTAAGTCATATTCAATTAATTTTGATTTCACTCTGAGCCAATTCCAAGATGTAATCTTCACCTATTCAGTAATTGTTTCCAGTAAAATTTCTTTGTTCCTGAAAACATTATCGTTCATGTTCTTCCATATGTTCCTAACACATGCACTCCAAATCACCATCATCTTTCTAGCTCGATCACATCTGCTGCCCAGGAAATTTATGAACTGGTCCATATGACGCCAACCATCGTTGCACAATGATGTCTTCAGGCCAATCCACCTGCAAATTTCACTCCACACACCAGAAAATAACGAACATTCGAAAAAATTATGGTAAGTTGACTCCCCTATCCCTCACCCACATGTACAAAAACTCAGCTCTCTTGAAATTAATCCCCTCTTGACTAAGTTGTCCTTAGTCGGTATCCTATTTTGGAGTAATATCCAGATTAAGCACAAGACCTTTTTCAGAAGCTTCTTCTTCCAAAATTTTGACCAATTGTTAGCGGTTGAGGCATTAGTCCTATCTGTAAAGCTATTGTAAACCTCCTTAACACTATAGTTGTTTATGTTAGCTTGATTTCCTATATCTGTTACAGCCAAATCCTTCCACCATATTGAGGAAGAATTTGGAATCTCACTATTTGCCACTCCCTCTCACCATATATATTCACTAACACCCTATACCATATACCACTTCTCTCATATTTTAGTTTCCATTTCCGTTTACCTAATAATGCAACATTGAAAATGCTTAAGTTCTTGATACCCAACCCCCTCCTCTATTGGTCTACACACCATATCCCATTTTATCTAGTTTATTTTTCTCCCTCCCTCTCCCCCACCCCAAAGAAACTGTTTAAACAATGATTCGAGATTAGAAATGATACATATCGAAGCCTTAAAAAGGATAGAAAATAGACCGGAAGAGCCGACAATACTGATTTTAGCAAAACCACCCGACCTCCTACTGAAAGTTGTTTATTCTCCCACCTCGATAATCTTTTCCTGACTGATTCTATGATCGGCTGCCACAATGCTTTCCTTCTCGAGTTATCTCCAACCGGAATTCCAAGATATTTAAAAGGAGCTCTGCTGATTCTGCAGTTCAAACATCTAGCTACCACCTCAAGCCAGTTTTGGCAAACATTTACACCAATCAAGAGGCTCTTATGGAAGTTTACTTTAAGCCCAAGCATGGTTTCGAACAACATAAGAATTGACTTGATGGTGTAGATGTTTGTCCAGATCCTTTCACCAATGATTAACGTGTCATACGCATATTGAAGATGGGTGAATTCTTCCTCTCCTTCTTCAAATTTGTAACCTTTCAATCTCCCCATCTCAACAGCCCTTTTCATCATTACGTTAAGTCCTTCTGCTACAATGAGAAAAAGAAATGGAGATATTAGATCTCCTTGTCTAAGTCCTCTTTCCATCTTGATCTCATTGGCGGGGCTTCCATTAATAAGTACCGACACTGTCACAATCCTCAAACATTTTGATATCCATTTCCTCCATTTCTCATGAAATCCCATCTTTTCCATCACAAAGTCTAGAAAATACCATCTTTCTCCACTTCTCACGAGGCATATTTGGAATGGATTGTCAAAATACTGGTTCATGCTTGGAGATGAAAGGTGTTTTCATCCCTAGTCGCGAGGTTCCAGACAGTAGTAAAAGTGGACGAGAATACCGAACATTGTTTTAATTATTTTTTGGATATTGAAAAGTTAATCTATAATATAAGAAAACTCACTCCTATATATTAACAATCAGACATGTGGTTGGCCTTTCCCAAATCCCAAATGTTTTTCAAACTCTTTCCTCAAAGCTTCCTCATTGAGCGGTTATGGTATTAAAGTAATGCTTTCAGTAATGGTTCAAACCTCATTGAAAAATATTTTTCATTCTATTTTTCAGTCCTATTATTTGTCTCTCTTTCTCTCATGCTCTTTTTTTTTCTTTTGATTAATTTTTTGTGTGCTAATTTTGCAGATCTGGACTATAATGAGATGAAACAAGAACCTCAAGATCTGAATACTCATATGAATTAGTATATGAGTTAAAATGTATTTTTCAAATATTTTCATTGAAAAAACATTTTTTTCATTCTATTTTTCAGTCTTCTTATCATTCTCTCTTTTTCTCACTAGGGGTGGGAATATGCCAGGCCAACTAACAGGGGCATAAGGCCTAGCCTACACAGGCCAAGGCCAGGCCGAACTTTTTTTAAACAGAAAAGGTCTAGGCATTTTTATAAGCCTACTTAGTTAAATATGTTTGACCGCATGCCATATAAAAAGCCTTATAAGCCTATCGGGTAGGCCTATTTATTAAATATGAATGAATTTATTGTTTTTATATTGTATTTTATTCTTGATACTAAAATATAAGAGTAAAACTTAGTTATATTTAAGAACTTATGAAAATAAGTTTAAAGGAATCCTATAAATAATGTTATAAGCTGTTTACATAAGTTCTCTCAAACAAATCATCTCACAAATTTATGCTACTAGGTAAGTGTTGTACCTCAGAAATGGCTACGATCCTCGCGTTGATCGCATAATAAAAGAAACAACAGAGTCGCCATCTAATTCTATTTATTCTAAATAAAGAAAAGGAAGATATAGCTACAACCTAATAGGGAAAGGATATGTCTATGAAATCAAATCTAAGTTCGGAAGTCGGTTACGCAAGGGGAAGGTATTAACACCCCTCATGTCCGTTGTACTCAACGAGAACCTCTTAGTCTAGTTTGCGATCAAGTGATAATATATGCTATTGTCTTCTTAAGGGTAAATGATGCGGAAAATGGGTAGTTTTGAACCTAGGGTGCTCGACAAGGAGTAAGATCCGTGTGCCTACGTATTCCCTCATGCAATGGGAAAGTTAGAGCCTCGTAGTTCGTGGTTCTACGGTTGGTCGATTGATTTTATTAGGTGTCAATTACTCACACCCGAAGCAGATGCCTCGCACCCAAGCAATTGAGGAAACCCACCGAATATTCAGTGCACTTCTTCTTCACCTTTTTTCGATAATTGTTAGGTATTTTAATTACCTAAAGAACACTTGATGTTGGATCAAGGGTTTGGATCTAAGAGTAACGTTTTGGTAAAAAGGGAAGGTCGATGCAAATGGACTGTAAGGGTTAATTCGGTTACGTGGGATCGGGTCCTAGTCCTAAGGAAGACATCTAGTAAACAAAACCAAAACCTAAGGGAAGTGCGAGTGTGCGAGTGAAACCACTTGGCGTTGGACCAAGGGTTCACGAAAGAAGCAAAATAAATAAATGACGTACATCAGAACCTGGAGAGGGTACAAGTAAGTTACACGATATTTCATGAAATAAAAGGGTTCATTGTATTTTTCCCAAGAGGAAGCGTGTGTGTAGTGTCCTAAACTATGCGGAGCCGTTGGAGCTCGAGATTAAACCGAAAGCGTAGAAATGTTGCTTTTTAACTATCTTAGAATCAATTCAATATTAGAATCATTCTATGAAAAGTCGAGCGTCGATTTGTGTATTAAAATGCAAAAATAAAATAAACTAAATAAAATAAAATTGAATTTCTAAGAAAGAAATAAAGTGGTCTCATATTGATTTAAATAACATCGATTTGTTGAAATCGAATATTTATATCGTTTGTTATATCATCGACCATAAAATAAAATAAATCGATAAATAATAGAAAAAAGAGTGACCTCAAATTAGGGGATAACGTCGATTTATTAGAAATCGAATATCACCATTTATCATTGGTCAAAATAATAATAAAATCGATATAAAAAATGGATAAAAATAATAAGAAAGGGGTCTCATTGATTTGGACAACGTCGGTAAATCGAATAATAATATCATAGACCACAAATATGAGAATAAATCGAGAATCAATAAATAATAAATAAATGGAAAGGATGGTCTCATATAGGTTTAGATAACGTCGATTAAAAAAATCGAATATCAATGTATTATATCATCGGCCCACAAATAAATAAATCAATAACAATAGATCTAAAAAATTAATTATAAATTGTTAGAAATAAAATAAATAAAATATGATCTCATAACGATTTTGATAACGTCGATTAGAAGTCGAATATCGAAAAATCACATTTATATCATAGACCCCAAATGTCCAAAAAGAACGTAAATAAGGTAAAAATAACAAAGCAACATCATACTTGTAAACACCCCAAATTTGCCCTCACTAAGTTCACACCATGGCTTGTGATCTTTCATTTGTTGCATAAACATAAGCATACCATCTCATATTGCATTTTTGTTCCTCTGCATAGTTCAAGTTCATCTGCATCTAGGGTTTGTGATCTGAGCAATCCAAAGATCCTTCTGAGCCACTCCAAAGGTCTTAAATCATCTCAAGAGGGTCCATGTATGTTCAATCATCATATTATATCCTCCAAAGATCAAGGAAGTAAGAAAATCACAAGAACTTGCAAAGCATGGAAGCAGAGCTAGGGTTTAACTGCACAGATGACCTAAAATTAGGGTTTTGGTTTCAGAGGCCATAACTCCAAAAAATTTGGTCATTCTTGTTTCTATTGGTCTCAATATGTCATACGGATCATACATACCAAGTTTGATGAAGAAATTCATTGCGGAAGTCATCTGATCACTGGGTATCTTCCTGATCAAGTCAGAGCAAAATCAGGGCATCTGAGGCCCCCATCAATGGAACCAAAGTGGATTTTTCATCAAATTGAAGTTATATGGTCTTTATTTGATCATTGAAGTGCTTATAAGTTCACAAATTTGAAGAAAAGTGAGCAAAACCAAAAGTTGCCAAAAATGGAAATGACTTGTAATGTAAACTTTCCATTTTGGGAAAGTTTTTCAACCTCCTCTTTCTCAACCAAAAATGCTTCAAATGAAAAATTGTTGGTCATGAAAGTTGTATATTGGATCATTCCCTTTTCAAAAGTACAATAACAAGATCTAATTCATTTTGGAACTCAAGTTATGGCTTGTCAAAGTTGGCAAAAATCACATAATTTCAAGTTTCATGCCAAAGAGGGATTTTTGCAAAACCTCTTGCCAATTCATTTTGTGACTTCAAATTGACTTCTAATCATCATACAAACATTATGCAATGCCTAAAACTCAGAATTGCCCAAAGAATTTCAAAATTCCATGCCTTGCCCATGAAGAAATCTCAAAGGGGCCAAACTTTCTTCAAATTGCAAAACCTCCCATAACTTTGTCTCAACATGCTGAATTGCCTCAAAGTGATTTCCATGGCCACCCTTGATCCTTGCTGCACCAGACACCCCCTTGTACTAAGCCTGAACCAGCCCATACCTCAAAGTACAACCAACATTGACTTTTTGCATTTTCACCCATACCAATCACACTATGCCACAACCATTCTCTGAACCAATGGAATTTGTTTATACTAACCAAAAGCAAGCCAAACATAACAAGAACCAAGCCTGAATCCTGAGCATTGCCCTAGTTCACAAAAATCACCTCTCTTGCATTTTCCTTCGAAACTCATTCCTCATCCTTCAAAACCTCAAAATTCTTTCACCATTCAACTCAGCATCTATCATAGAACAAAACCCAACCATTAAAATGGCATGAAACTCACCATACACCAAATACGATTTTCCACCCCCTAAACTGAACTTCAAAAAGAGGTCACATACACTTCAGCAAAGCATCAAAGAAGCTCAAGGGTGATTAGAGGAGGGTGTTTGCATCAAGAAGAAAGCCCAGACATCTCCATTGGCAAAGCTTCATCTTAGGTATCCTCTTGAAACATTTTTCCAGAAATCATTTCTTTAGTTATGAGATGATAGAGTTTGCTCTCCTGATCACAATGAACATTTATTTTTGAAGAATGGTTGAGTATTGACTGTGTATGCGTGTTCTGAAATTTTGTCCATTTTTATGTTTTTGTTCGAATCATGATTATGATGCAAAATAAATGAATTATGTTGCTGGATTCTTGTTCTATGGGGTTTAGGGATCATTTATGGAGGTTTGGGGAGTTTATAATGACCTAGGGAGTGATTTGGAAATTTTCAGGGGAGGGGTTGGCCGGAGAAGATGACCGGAGGTCTTCTCCGGTCACCTGAGAGTCATTAAGGGCTAATTAGGGTTAGGGTTTCATGTTTAAATCTGGGCCCTTAGATTAGTTCTCCCGCGCGTGATTGGAAGGTGGAGATTAGGTCATTAGCATTTAATCTGGATTAATGAATTAAATAATTAAGTTTAGTTAAGTTTGAATTCAGGTCATTGGATGTGGCGCCAGTCAACAGATCCAAACCCAGTTTTAATCCGGTCCCTTCATCCTGCATACTTTCCATTTATTTTAATTTTATTTCATTTTTCTCAATTTATTTTGTACGAATTTTTAAAAAATAGTAAAAATCATCAAAAACTTCTGAAAATTTTTATCAAACATTTTATTAATTTTTCAGAAACCAAAAATGTTTTTATTTTTATTTTTTGCATTAAAAAATTATTTTTAAATCATTTAAATGTTATTTTTAATTAGTTAATTGATTTTAATTAATTAAAAATACATTTAAGTATTTAAAAATCACAAAAAAAATCAGAGAACATTCTTAGATATTTAGAAACATTTACAAATTTACCATACAAATTTCTTTTTGGTTTTGATCATGCTTTGACATTTTTTCAATGAATTAGGGTTCTTAAATTTGTTCATTTTCAACCATAACTTCAAAAATTCATAACTTTTAAACCAAGTTGAGTTTGTGAATGATTCTTGTTGCTTTGTCCTATGCATGGCTTCTAGCATCCAAAAACATTTTTGTTTCATATTTTTTTTCATTTTCAATTTGTTTGGCATTTTACATTGAAGATCACCCCAAAAAACCCTAGAAACTTAGGAAATTCATAACTCCTTCTAGGTTTAGCTCCTGGCCTCCCCATTTGGATGGTAACCTAGTATAGGTTTAGGGTTCCTTTGAGTGCATTTTCAATTTTTTATCTTATGATTTGCTTCTGTTTTTGAGTTTTGCATCTCACATGTTCACATAACCCTAATTTCTTATCTTCATTTGCATACATCTTGCATATGCTTGCATTCATGAACTTTCCATGACATTTTATGCATTCACATGACATATAAGACATCTTAGGACACATTAGAATCATGTTTGATCATTGCATCATCCATTTTCCATGTTATGATTTCATTTCATTTCATGTGCATTCATGAACTTTCATGCTCCTTTCATGCTTCATTTGCATCCTCATTACTTGTATGATCATTCAAATCTCTTGGCATGCTTTCATATCATCTCTTAGCATCATTTGCATCATAAATATGCTTCTGGTTTTGGTTTGCATCATTGCATTTCATTTCATTTCCATTTCATTTCATTTCTTGTGGCTAACTTTTCAGGTGGTAAGTCACTTTGAGAAGTGAATTTGCCTTCACTTCTCACAATATCTTCTCACCTCTCTTGTGCATTCATTGCTGCATTTTGTATTGGTCTTAGAGTGAGCTTTCTCATTCATGTTCCTTCTTCACTTTCTTTCTCCAAGCAACTTATCTTCTTAAGTGAAGTAAGTTGGCTTGCTTCTTCTGCTTCTCCTCCTTTCTTCTGCTTCTCCCTTGATGGCTCTTCTTGAAGATCTCTTGTAAGCCTCATGAACCTTAGGAATACCCAAGCATGATAACAATTAGGGTTTGATTAGTCCCCCATTTAGTTTTACCTTTGTGTCATCTTTTGTGTCCTCTCTTCTCATCTCATAATTAGGGACCAAACCCTTAAGGTTTTAAGGCTTTGTGATTAAGGTTATGCCTGCATCCTTCTCTTAGGATGAAGTGTATAACTTTAATCCTAAGTGTTATAACCTTAATGTGTTTAAATCCTTTAATCAATCCATCTAATAATCACTAAGACATCAAGCTTGTAACTTGGGCCTTGCATTAGGGTTATAATTCTTCCTTAATTGGTAAAGAAGGACTAACCCTAGTGTTAATGGACAAGTCCCCCTCAAGTTGTCTTACAAACCATAAAATTCACTTCTTAACCTTACCATTAACTAAAATCCACTCTAATAAAGGCTTTGTTTTGTCATGAGGTTAATCCCTAATCATGGATTAAGTTGAGGAGCCTTCCTTAGCTTAAATGTTCTCATCTATTATCCTTCTATTAGGATGGTGTAATGGGTCCATTAAATCCTTGATTATGGCTTAAACTCATTACTTAACACTAAACAAAAACACCAAAAACATCTAAATAAATGCAAGTAGGTTAATGATCTTAATCCTACATCATGGTGACTAAGTGTGAGGTGTTTACTTCATACTTAAGGTATTCTCATTACCCCTAATCAGAGGGAGGATGTGATGAGTTTACTAACCATTGGTTTAGGCTTAAGCTCATTTTCCTATGACAAACTCCAAAAGTAATAAAAGATTGAAAATACCAAAAACAAACAATAATCGTCTCCTCCGGGATTCTTTTCTCATCATCTTCACTCACAAACAAGAACTTGCTTCTTCCGTCTAATGCAAGACAGTTTGCACCTGAGCCTGACAGGTCATACACTTGAGCATAGACAAGTAAGCAATTCATCAGTCAATTTATCTTTCAGTCGAACTACGGTGTTCTGACTTCCTCATTGCACGAGAGGATACGTAGGCATAACTTAACGGTTATCGAACAAAAGTCTCTGTATATTCCCCCTCTTCCAGCTTTATTCTTTTAAGCCTCATTGTCTTGAGCACTGCACTCTTTCCTCACCCACGCACTTCTTTTTCTGTTCTCGGTGCAGGCATATCTTGAATTGCTTTTACCTTTGCAGGATCTACCTCAATTCCTTTTTGACTAACAATGAAACCCAGTAGTTTCCCGGAACGCACTCCGAAAGTGCACTTGTTTGGATTCAACCTCAGCTTGTATTTTATCAGTCTATCAAACAGCTTCTTGAGATTGACCAGATGCCCTTCTTCGTCTCGGGACTTAGCAATCATATCGTCCACATAACACTCAATCTCCTTGTGTATCATGTCATGGAATAATGTGACCATAGCCCGTTGATACGTTGCCCCGGCGTTCTTCAAACCAAAGGGCATCACCTTATAGCAGAATGTACCCCACGGGGTAATGAACGTTGTCTTCTCCATGTCTTCCGGCGCCATTTTAATCTGATTATATCCGGAGAAGCCATCCATGAAGGAAAATACCGAGAATTGAGCAATATTATCTACCAACACATCAATGTGAGGTAACAGAAAGTCATCTTTCGGGCTTGCTCTGTTCAAATCTCGGTAATCAACGCACATCCAGACCTTGCCATCCTTCTTTGGTACAGGTACAATGTTAGCTACCCAAGGTGGATAACTAGTTACGGTAAGGAATCTGGCATCCCATTGCTTCTGCACCTCCTCTTTGATCTTCATCGCCATGTCAGGACGAGTTCTTCTCAACTTTTGTTTCACGGGAGGATAGTCTTTTCTCAAAGGTAGCTTATGCACAACGATGTCGGTATCCAACCCTGGCATATCTTGATACGACCAGGCAAAGATATCCACATACTCTCGCAGCATACCTATCAGCTCTTTCTTGACTTCGGCCTGCAGACTGGCCCCAATCTTGATCTCTTTCTTCACATCTTCAGTGCCAATGTTGATGATCTCAATTTCTTCTTGATGAGGATGAATAACCCGTTCCTCTTGCTTCAACAATCTGACCAATTCTTCAGGGAGTTCACAGTCTTCCTCAACCCCTTCATCAGCTTGGTAGACAGGATTGTCAAAGTCATGCGTGGTCATAACAGGAATGTTATCAATGGAATCCGGATGATCAACACTGCACAGATGATGTGCTTATTACAGAATCTGCTTATTTCAAAGAGACGCAAACACAAAAACAAAAAGGAAAAACACATTGCCATTTTTATTATTTTTTTTTGTGAAAAATTTAAAACAAAAGAAAAAGAACGCAAATTGTCTGAAAATGTCCTTTATTTCATGGTAAAATAAATGCATACCAAACATGGTGGCCCATACAATGGATCCTAGCATCTTGGGCAGAATGCTGGATTTGACAATGCAGCATGATAAGAAAAGGAAACAAATAAATTACTCTGAGTGCTAGGTAACTTGGACAATGTCTTCAGCAGACCAGTTCTTCAGCTCCTCTCCGGGCGCACACGGATGAATCCAGTTGTCCCAGTCACCATCACTGTCTCCATCTTGGCTTGTCACACAGATTTGGTTGCGGTCGAGCATCCCAGCGCTTGTAAAAGTAATGGCTTTACCACTTGGAGACCAATCAGATCCACTAGGCTGATAACCCAAACTAAACTTGTCGTCTTTCTTTTCCAATTCCAACAATTTGCCCCAGCCTTGGGCGCTTCCTAACTGAACCACCTCATTTGCCTGCTTGTAGGAATGGATGGAGGTACCTTCTTTCTCACTACTTCTCTCCATAGGAGTCAAGATGCTGACATTAACTGCTTCAAAGGCTTGACACAGAGTCTCATGGATCTCTCCGTCCATCTCTACATACTTGAAAGTTGATAAGTGGCTTACAAATATTTCTTCCTCTCCGCACACTGTGATTACTTGGCCATCAACCACATATTTGAGCTTTTGATGCAGAGTGGAAGTTACAACTCCGGCAGTATGAATCCATGGGCGTCCCAACAAGCAGCTGTACACGGGCTGAATGCCCATGACGTAGAAGATGCTTTTGAATACTTGAGAACCTATTTTCACGGGTAACTCAACTTCTCCAAACACTGACCTTCTGGACCCATCAAAAGCTTTGACGATCAAATCACTTGGTCTCAGGACTATACCATCAACATTGAGCTTCATTAATACTTTCTTCGGAAGTACATTAAGAGAAGAGCCCGTGTCAACAAGGACATGCGACAACACATCACCCTTGCACTCCATAGTAATATGTAGTGCTTTATTATGATTACGGCCCTCTGACGTAAGGTCTCTATCTGTAAAGCCCAGCCCGTGGCTTGCATTCACACTGCCCACTACAGCTTCCAATTGATTAACAGTTATTTCTTGAGGAACATAGGCCATCTACAACACTTTCAACAAGGCCTCTCTATGTGCAGGAGAACACATTAGCAAGGACAGAATGGATATTTTGGAAGGTGTCTGGTTCAACTGTTCGACCACCTTATAATCACTCTTTTTAATTATGCGCATAAATTCCTCGACCTCCTTCTCAAAGGTACCCTGTCCAGCAACAAGAGTTGTTGTTTCTTCAGTCACAGCTTGTTTTCCTTTAGCCTTTGTCGAAGCCTCAGCCTCATGATCTCCTCTCAAAACTGGGGGAGCAAATAGACGACCACTTCTCGTAAAGCCTCCAACTCCTCCGACGTTCACTACAGTCGGGTCAATAGCAACAAACTTGCTCTCAACTTTCTGTCCAGCCACGTACACATCTGAGCCGTAATGCCATGGAATGGCTTTATCATCTGTGTAAGGAACAGGCCCAGGAACAGTAATAATCATAGGGCTGACTTCAGGAGCATAAATGGTCATAGGCTCTCTTCTGGCAGGCATCTCAGCTGCATCATAGAATATGGTTATAGTGGACACATCAGCAACTTCATTATCAACTTGGTCAAACTGCAAAGATCCTTCATCAATCAGGTTCTGCAATCCCATCTTCAGGTCTTCACACCCATTCTCTAAATTCATACACCTTTCACAATCAGAATTGCATCCTGGAAACACTTGACCTTTCAACAATCTCTCCTTCACTACCAACAACGGAGTCTTCACGTCTTCTATGCTCAGAATCAGACTTAACTTCTCACCACTCTCAACAGCATTTATTCTATTCCCTCCGTGATTCGGAATAGGGTTTGAAGTAACATTCGGCGGTGGTGCGAAGTTAATCGCCTTGGAGTCAATCAGATCTTGAACTTTGTGCTGTAGCGCCCTGCACTTCTCAGTTGAGTGCCCGGGTGCCCCTGAATGGAAAGCGCATCTAGCATTGACATCATACCCAACTGGAAGCTCTCCAGGTGGTGGTGGTGCCAAAGTTCTCAATTGTATCAAATTCAGGTCCAACAATCTTGGTAGCAAAGCAGCATATGTCATGGGGATTGCCTCAAGCACCCTATTATCCGGGCAAGTCTGCCTTGGCTGATAAGGTCTTTGTTGATAGTTGTTACGTTGTGGCTACTGGTATTGCCTCACAAAAGCCTCTGCCAGGTCCTTCCAGCTCTTAATGTTGACTCTGCTTAGCTTCATATACCATTCCAAGGAGGCCCCAACCAGGCTGTCCTGGAAATAGTACATCCATAGCTTTTCATCATTAGTGTGAGCAGCAATCCTCCCTACAAAGGACTGAAGATGAGTCTTTGGGCATGTTGTGCCGTTGTATTTCTCAAAAGTTGGGACCTTGAACTTGTAAGGGATTCTAATCCCTGGAACCAAGCCCAAGTCAGTAATGTCGAACCCCAAAGAGTTCTGGGATTGGATAGCATTGATTTGTTCTGCCATTTCCTCAAACTTCCTGTTCATCTCAGCCCCCTGGCCTTCAGTTTCGTCCAGCAGAGTGAACTGTTCGTCTTGACCATCCATTTGCACATTGTTTAATCCATCATTGATTATGGTAACCCCTGGATGTGTTACAGGGATTTCAACCTGACGGGCGCCTGCACCGTTACGATTACCTCCATTAGCAGTACCGTTGTTCTTGGCTTGACCATTTTCTATAATCTCCCGTAGACGTTCTTGATTCTGACCCATGACTGCCATCAAGGTCATAAAATTGTCCATCCTCAGTCTTAAGTTAGCTAAGTCAGCTTGCATTTGATCCATGACTCTCTCTCTGTTGATCCTTGTTGGATATCTGTGTGCGACTGGCTGTTCTCGAACTTTTCTGGGAGCTATAGTGCCTGAAACAGAAAAGACATTAGGAACTGGTGGCCATACCTGCAAAACAAGAAAACAGTTGATATGTATGCAATGCAGTTGTTTATGTTTTCAATCCCAGGTCATTCATGCCCCGGTTCCAGTATTTAGCAAAGAAAACCAGATGGATACTGTCATACCCCAAATTTGTCCTACCTGCACCATTTTTTTTACTGTTTAAACATTTGTTTCAAAAAACTTGTACCATTTTTTTTAACAAATATTTTGCAAATTAAAAAAAAAACATGTAATATTTTATTTTGTCTGATATTATAAAATTCAAAATATGTCTCGTTTTCTCTAATTCGAAAAATTCGAAAAAATGCATTTTCTCTTCTTATTTCAAGTTTCTTTTATTCTTTTCTTTATTATTTAATATTCTACAAAAAATCCCATCTATATTTACTTTAATTTCCATTTTTCTAAAATCACCTTATTTTTTTTTTCTTATAGCAAGAGACATCTTCACTTTTTCTTTTTTAATTTGAAAATCCATTCACAAAAAATCTTGTCCTTTTTCTTCAATTTCATATTATTCTTTAGCTACCTTTTTTTTTTTAGGGAATCATAATATGCATATTTAATTTCTATCATCATTTTCCATTTTCTAATATTTCTATCCTTATTATTATTTTATCACTATTATTTTTTCTGTAAAAACAATTTCAGTATTATTATTATTTTTATTATTCCTTGTATTACTACAGTTTTATTATTACTATTTTATTTATTATTACTATTTATTTTATTATAATTATATTCTTTATCATTATTAATGTTATATTATTATAGTTTGTTTTCCTAAAGATTGCAAGTTCAGGTAACAAATCACTAGGCCCCACCACTACCTCCCTCAGTAATAACATCCTCCCCACTCACGTACGAAAAGTGCAACGACGTTCACACAACATTCCGCGTTGCAGCAACAACAAATTTTTGCCAAGATTCCAGCTGCATTTTTGCATCCTCAATCCTCAAACTTTTCTTCAAATCTTATCCAAATATTCTCTCTATAAATACAACCATTTTCTTCATTCATTGGAAGCTTGGACAACATAACATTACCCTGCTAAAATACATCCAAAATCCAAGCTTCAACCGAAAAAATCGAAACCCATTATCTTCATGCCACCATTGAACCTTGACCCACAGAAACCAGAACAACAACATAATTACTCTTTTTTATTTTTTCCTGTAAAACCAGAAAACAGACCATACCATCAAAGCCGAAACTGAAGCTATCTCCACCAGCCCTCCGTAACGAAACGCAGAAACCATCCAAAATAAAAACCAAAAAACAGAACCACACCACTTTAAAAAACGCCGTTAACCACCATAACCAAAGTCGCTGCCCCTGTTCATCACGAACCAAGTCAACACGCAAATCCGTCTCGCAACCAACCAACCCAAAACCCGTCCGCCAGCCTCAAACTCACCAGATTCCGTCATCCTTTCACCACACCGTCGCAAACCAGAACACCATAACCTCACAAAATCCACCGAGCCGGAAAAACACAAAACATAACATCCATCATCTCCATTCATCACCGCTTCAGCTCCGTTTTTCAACAACCCAGCTATGACCTCACCGCCACCACAACCTTTTTCTGCAAACCTTTCGCCATTTGCAACAAACCGCCACCACTAACCAAAGACATCTTCGATCCAAACACCTCTATAAAGCTGAAACGCAGAAAAGTGAGTGAGTAAAACACAGAAACGCAGCAATCGCATCACTATCATCACCCAAAACCAAATCCGCAAACCCAAATCAAACCCTCCGTCAAGAGCTGTGAGGTCGAAACTCAAAACAAGCCTTTTGAATCCGAATCCGAAGCCAAACACAAAACCCAGCCAACATCGTTCGCCGAACCGCCGCTCAACCACCACAACCAGCCGACGAACACCCTTCCGAAAACCATCAGTCGTCGCCAACACCCGCGAGCCCCCTTGCCACCGTGACTCATCGCGATTTGAACCGAGAGTCTAACCGCCACATCCACCGCGTGAAACCAACGCCATCCGCCGTGAAAACCAGCGCCGCGCCGTCAGCAAAGTTGAGAGGGTGAGAGAGCTCTTGTTTGAATTTTGTTTTCTTTCGAGCTTTTCGTTTTTAGGTCTCTGTTTTGTTTTCTTAAATATATATGTTTTAAATTGACTGAAGTGGAGGACAGCCTTATGTTTGCTTTTTTTCAAGGAAACCTGCGATTTTTATTATTTTGTTCAGTTTTAAAAATTTGATATAAGTTGTTTTAGGTTTTGTGAAGTTTTGTGAAGTTTTGTACATTATCCTGTTTACCATACACATTACATCTCCATACTCCACTATTTCTTTTTGTTTTTGTTCATCTTAATTTCTATTTTTATTGTTTGGGCTCAAGCCCGTTGAACCTGCATACACACTAATTTCACACGCAGACCCCCTTTTCTGTTCTTTTTTAATTTAATAATTGTTATTCCATAACAATTTACTTATTTCTGTTTTTATTTGTTAATCCTTATAATCTATTTTTTTTAATTGTTTTTTAATAATCTTGAAGTTTAAAAAAAATGTTTTAAGAAAATATATGTTATTAATTTCTTCACTTTGGGGCCAATGATATATTAAAATGCCGATTTTTCGCCCGATTTTAATCGGTGATATTCGGTCAATATGAGGCCCTCCTTGTAATTAATTTTTCGTTATTTTATTATTTCGATAAACAAACATTAATTTAATTTATTTCATATTCTTAAATTATTTATTTCATTTAATTATTTAATTCATTATTCTATCTTTATTTAATTCTCGCAATTTAATTCATTCATTTATTATCGCGTTTAAAAATTACATTTCGACTCCTCATAGAACGGTTTCTTTAAACCGGCTCTAAGGAAGTAAACGAAGTAAATTTCGCCGCGTCCCGAAAAGGTCCAACGCCTTCGAATAGTTGTGTCTCGATTAAAAGGTCCAACGCCTTCGAATAGTTGTGTCCCGATTAACAGGCCGAACGCCTTCGAATGGTTCAAACACACTGCACACACGCTTCCTCTTGGGCAAACTACAACGAGACCTCTTTATTTCTCGCAATCCCCTGTATTTATTTTGTATCCCTCTCCCATAACTTTGTACGCATTTTATTTTTCGTACTTCATTTATTTCTGAATCCTTGGTCCAACGCCAAGCGATCTCACTTACACACTTGCACTTTATTTTCCAGTTATCTTTATCGTTTATTAGGATCCATTCCATCTTGCGAGCCGAGCGCATTGTGCCTCGCTAACAAAACAAAAAAATAAACTCCATTATTGCATTTACCTTTAACCTCAAAAAAACCAAAACGTTTCGATTAGATCCAAACCTTTGATCCAATGTCAAGCGGTCTTAGGAAATAAAATATTCTAATAATACGAGAAGAAATGTACGCCACGAGCCTTAAGCGGTAGAAAGGAGGATAACGAGCTCTCGTTACTCGCTCTGATTATTTCGACGCAGGACGCTCGTCTTGTTGGGCGAGATAAACTATCCATAGTCTTTAGTACGTTTCAACTCCTAAACCTTTTCATCGACGAAAGGTAATAAAATCAAACAACCATTACCCTTAGTAGGCCGAACTACGAGGCTCTGACTTTCCCATTGCACACGGGAGTACGTAGGCACGAGGATCTCAATCCTTGCCGAGCACCTAGGTTCAATCTAACTTATAATTCAACTCTTTTTCCTCTAGCAAGCAATCGTTTAAGCATAGACATCCTTTCGCGCGCGTTAACTTAGATGGTTCCCATCGAGTACGATGGATGTAGGGGGTGCTAATACCTTCCCCCTGCATAACCGACTCCCGAACCCAGGCAATGGTTCCGTTGACCTTTGTCCTCATCCTTTTCTTCCCGAGTTGTATCTATATCTCCCCTTTCCCTCTTCGGGAATAAATAGAATTAGGTGGCGACTCTTCAGTCAGTCCGGCGCGTGACTCCGTTCCTTTCGGATCGCGTGAGGTCGTATTTTTCGGGGTACGACAGCTGGCGACTCTGCTGGGGACTGGTTCACCCCTATGCGAGTCAAGCCTAGTCTAGGTTTTTGTGTTTGTTTGGATGTTTGCTTTTATGCCTTGCTTGTTTATTTTTATCGCTTTCTTTATCGCATTCCATATTATATATCTTGTGGCTCCTTGGTACTATGATTTGGATCGGTACTTTGCAAAAGAAACTTGAGGGAAAGACTCTATACCCGGGCTTACGAGTACAAACTTAAGTTAGCGAGGTTGTGTAGTATCGGCTCCCGAGGGAACCTCTCTCGTGGGTTGTCGATACGAAAACCTCACTTGGAGTAGATTCTAATGAGAATACTGACAACCGTCAAGTCCTTGACGTGTGTGCTCAGTCGCTTTCATTAGGGTCATTAACTCTGAGGACCTTTAGAACCTTTCGGTTAAAACATCGGTTGATGTTTGCGTAGTATGGGGCACCAGGGTTCGCCCTTGCGTGGCTCGATACGAAAACCTCACTTGGAATAGACTTACTCAATGGAGTTGATTGACTGTCAAGAATGTATGAAATTGACACGTGCATCAAACAGTTGAGAAAGTTCCATAACTCCAGGACTTTGTTTTAAACTTTGTGTCAATGATCACGTAGTATGGAGCACCAAGAGATTTCTCTCTCGCGTGGCTCGATACGAAGATCTCACCCAAAATAGATTCATATGATGGAGTCAATCAACCGTCATGCTTATGGCGCGTGTGATGAACAGCCATATGAATTGTTAACTTTGGGATCCCTAAAACTTTAGAGTCTACCCAGTGAGTTCTTGATCAGAGTATCCTCCATCTGTACCTTGGACTCATGGGACCCTGATCTTGTGATCCTGGATTCTGACATTACATATCATCTCATTTGCATCATTTATTCATCTTGCATTTCATTCCAAAAGCCAAGAACTTATTTTCATGTTCCTCCATCTTCAGTAAATCAAGCTGGTTTCCCGACGCCCGTATCGTGCTAGACGATCGTACTTAACTCGATCCAACACTAGAAGACTGATGGACGTGATTCAAGAAGAACAAGCTGCTACGAGGGAAGAGATTGAATCGGTCAAGAGCAAGATTGACCAGGTTTATGAGACTTTGCAAGCTTTGGCAAGAATGGAAGAACGTCGTGAAGCTGCTGCCGCAATGAACAATGCTCAAGTGCAAGGATCTACCTCACGAGCAATGCCTTCAGTTCCAGTTCCAAATCCTTTGGTCTACGGTTTGCCTCCAGGTTTCACTCCTGCTGTTGAAGAGGTCACTTCCCAACCAATACCTGCTTCTGGTGTTACTATTGGTGTTATTACTCAAGCTCAACCTATTCCAACTCAAGTCCAGTTTCCTCAAGCTGAAGAGAATCATCAAGTTGAGTATGAGAAGCATACTGCTGTTCCAATCACCAATCCTCATGCTGTTCAAGAGTCCAAAGCTATGAAGATGTGTCGCGAGTTAGCTGAAAAACTCTGAATTATGGAAGGACACAACTCAACTTCTCTGAGTGCTTCAGACATGTGCTTAGTTTCAGATGTTGTGATCCATGCTAAGTTCAAACTGCCAGAATTCAAGAAATACAAAGGCCTCAGCTGTCCTGAGCTTCATTTGAGGATGTACTGCAGAAAAATGGCCGCTCATGCCAAAGATGATAAGCTTATGATCCATTGCTTCCAAGACAGCCTGTCTGGAGCGTCTCTAGAATGGTACATGCAGCTCGAACGCAACAATGTTCGTACTTGGCTTGATCTATCCAATGCATTCAAAAAGCAGTACAAGTACAACACTGACCTTGCTCCTAACCGTACTCAACTTCAGAGTATGTCTCAAAAGGAGAGCGAATCCTGTAAGGAGTACGCCCAACGCTGGAGAGAGCTAGCCGCCAGAGTGCATCCTCCATTGGTTGACCGTGAATTGATCGATATCTTCATGGGTACCCTACATGGGCAATACTACGAGAAGCTGATCAGTAGCGTATCTTCTGGATTTTCTGACATGGTGATGGTCGGAGAAAGAATTGAAGAGGGTTTGAAGAGTGGAAAGATCCAAGGAGGCTCTAGCAGCCAAAACAATGCCAAGAAGCCTTTCAACGGGTACAAAAAGGGCGAAACAAATGTCGTTTCCGCTGCAAGTGGGAATTTTCAACAGAGTGCACCTGCACCAGTTCCCTACTATCAGTACCCTTATGTTGCTGCTGCACAATATGCTCCTATGCCATATCAGCCAGCTCCTCCAATACCTTATCAGCAGGCCTTTCAAGCTTTATTTCCGCCTCAGATGATTCACCAACCACGTCCTATGGTTGCAGCTGCGCAGTATGCGCCCAATCCATACCAGCAACCGGCTTATCAACCACGGCCTGGTCAACAACAACAACGTGCTCCTCAACAGCGTCTACCATATCAACCAAGAGGATATGATAGGCACATTGATCCCCTGCCTATGACATATACCGAAATCTTTAAACAGCTAACGGCAAAAGGACCTCTCACTTTGAGAGATATGCCACCTCAGACTGGTAATGCCCGAAACTATGATGCCAATGCTCGCTGTGAGTATCACAAAGGCACTCCAGGCCACACCGTCGAGAACTGCCATGCCTTCAAACACTTGATTCAGGATATGATCAACTCTAAGGACCTCACTCTCACTCCGAGAAATCCAAATGTCCAGAACGATCCAATGCCGTCACACGGTGCCAACAAGTAAAGACATTTGAAGGGGTTGTTGAAGACCAGGCTGAGTAGTCTCCAACTTTGAAGCATTCAATCAAGAGAAGTTCATTCCTCAAATCAAGGCAGCCATCGCCATTTATTATTCTCGCATTCCTGTTATTTTGTACTGTTTCTTTAAGTACTATTTGCTCTGAACATTGTTATCGTTTGTACTTGGTTATGTTAATGTTTTGTTTATGCATGTTTTGAATCAATTTATTCGCATTCGCTCATTATTTATCATTTATCACAAAATCACAAAAAATATTTCCCTCACTTCACTTTAGCAAATATTTGAGGGAGGATGATGAAAACGAAATACCCATAACTGTTGCGGTATGCTTTCAGATAAAATCTAGTCAATGATGTACATGCATTCTTTCAAATCCCCAAACACTGGAGATACAAGGAGTTAATCCCTAGTCAACCACTTCGAGCCTAGAAGTAGGAGTTTCTTTCGGATACAACCCTTACATCTAACCCGGGGCAGGGTAGTTGTTCAGTTAACCTGACTACACCTTCAAATCACAAGATGAGACATCCCATCGGAGGACCATCAACAAATGACTTGGCAGTCACAATATTCAGAATATAAAAAAAATAGAAAAAAGAAAAACTGCTAAGTTGAGCACCCGAAGGGAGACTTAGTCGAGAAAAATCAAAAGAGGAACTCAATCCTCAGCAAAAAAAAAACAAAGCAAATATCAGTGACCACCAAATCAAGAATCAAATGGTCACCAACAAAAAGATGACTGCCATTTTCAAGTGAACTTTAAAGCTTCATCTTCACTCTTGCAAAGTCAAAACAAATGCAAAGTTAACTGAACGTAGGATTGGAGAATATTACGAAGAAGGGATGGGTACAAATCAAACTTTGAGCCTTATTCCTTTGTTTCTCAAACCATTAACCAGACCACGTTATAACCCTCAAAAGACCTAATTGAGGCAGGGTTTATTCCGAAAGCACGCTACCAACAAGGTTGTGTAAATTGACTCCCATATATTTGCTAATCTTCAATCTCGATTGCACATTATTCTTGATGCATATTTTGCGCACTTTCTAAATCAGCACCTCATTTGGGCTAATGGTCCATTCGTCACACTATCACAAACATTCAAATAAATCGACTTTTTCAAAACTTACATGAACGTTGCATTAACACTACCATTTGTGTATGAATAATTTAATTGCAATCTAGTGCTTGACATTAGTGCAAACCCAACGAGGGGCAATCAAGAGAAAATTTGAACTTCATTGGTGCCAACATGAATCAAGAATACTTCAACAGTCCAATCAGGGACAAAGCATCTTCAACAGCCCAATCAGGGGCAATTTATTTCAAAATCAGCTCAATCAGGGGCAAATCATCTTCAAACAGCTTAATCAGGGGCAGGCGCCTACCAAATCCAAACAAGGAGCAAATCCTCCTAGCTCTTCTCCCCAGCTAAACAAGCAGATCCTTGCTAGACGTTGGCAATTTTTCAAAACAAATCAGTCTTCATGTGTTAAATCGCTTCGCTCACCAGCAGATAACCAAACTTGGAGCTTTCAGATCCATCTTTTGGTCATACATCGTCGAAGATCGAGTGTCGGGGAATCAAGCCCTCCACCCACCCAAAGTCCAATCATTATTGGCAACTACCAGACCAAAAGTCCACCAAGCTGGCATCTTTCAATCGCTCATATGCATCATTATGTATCATCAACGTCATACGCATCATTTACATCAATTATTTATTTACATCATATGCATACCTAAATAAATCAGCTTTTCATATTCCTAACATTTTAACTTTCAGCAATGCATAAACACTTGCATCGTATCTCCATCATTATGGAATACCATTTCAAAAACAAACAAGTATAGTTGCATATTTCAGGATCCAGGATCAGTCCAGGATTCCAAGCCTTTCCCCAGCGGAGGATCATATCAATCAAAGATTCCAGGCATCCTCTTGGCAGATTCAATAGCCGTGTATAAATTTCAGTCCATTTGCCTTATCATCCTCTGGTGATAAGTGATTTTATTTTCAATCTATTGCCTTATCATCCTCTGTTGATAAGTGATTTTATTTTCAGCCTGTTGCCTTATCATCCTCTGTTGATAAGTGAGTTTATTTTTTCTGTTTATTTGCCTTATCATCCTCTGTTGATAAGTGATTTTATTTTCAGTTTGTTGCCATATCTTCCTCTGTTGATAATTGATTTTATTTTCAGCCTGTTGCCTTATCATCCTCTGTTGATAAGTGAGTTTATTTTTTCTGTTTATTTGCCTTATCATCCTCTGTTGATAAGTGAGTTTATTTTTTCTGTTTATTTGCCTTATCATCCTCTGTTGATAAGTGATTTTATTTTCAGTCTGTTGCCTTATCTTCCTCTGTTGATAAGTGATTTTATTTTCAGCCTGTTGCCTTATCATCCTCTGTTGATAAGTGAGTTTATTTTTTCTGTTTATTTGCCTTATCGTCCTCTGTTGATAAGTGATTTTATTTTTAGCCTGTTGCCTTATCATCCTCTGTTGATAAGTGAGTTTATTTTTTCTGTTTATTTTCCTTATCATCCTCTATTGATAAGTGATTTTATTTTCAGTCTGTTGCCTTATCTTCCTCTGTTGATAAGTGATTTTATTTTCAGCCTGTTGCCTTATCATCCTCTGATGATAAGTGAGTTTATTTTCAGTCATTTGCCTTATCATCCTCCGGTGATAAGTGATTTATTTTGCCAATTTGTTCTTGCTGTGTCACCTGTTATTTTTCCAATTTATTTCGTTTGCTATTTTCGCAATTTCTTTTCGGACAAATTTGGAGTCTGTTAATATCTAATTATCTTATACCTTAAAAGATTGAACGCGAGCCAGTTCATCTTACTCGGTCTAAGCCAATTCGATAGGGGCATCTGTCATACCCCAAATTTGTCCTACCTGCACCATTTTTTTACTGTTTAAGCATTTGTTTCAAAAAACTTGTACCATTTTTTTAACAAATATTTTGCAAATTAAAAAAAAACATGTAATATTTTATTTTGTCTGATATTATAAAATTCAAAATATGTCTCGTTTTCTCTAATTCGAAAAATTCGAAAAAATGCATTTTCTCTTCTTATTTCAAGTTTCTTTTATTCTTTTCTTTATTATTTAATATTCTACAAAAAATCCCATCTATATTTACTTTAATTTCCATTTTTCTAAAATCACCTTTTTTTTTCTTCTTATAGCAAGAGACATCTTCACTTTTTCTTTTTTAATTTGAAAATCCATTCACAAAAATCTTGTCCTTTTTTCTTCAATTTCATATTATTCTTTAGCTACCTTTTTTTTTTAGGGAATCATAATATGCATGTTTAATTTCTATCATCATTTTCCATTTTCTAATATTTCTATCCTTATTATTATTTTATCACTATTATTTTTTCTATAAAAACAATTTCAGTATTATTATTATTTTTATTATTCCTTGTATTACTACAGTTTTATTATTACTATTTTATTTATTATTACTATTTATTTTATTATAATTATATTCTTTATCATTATTAATGTTATATTATTATAGTTTGTTTTCCTAAAGATTGCAAGCTCAGGTAACAAATCACTAGGCCTCACCACTACCTCCCTCAGTAATAACATCCTCCCCACTCACGTACTAAAAGTGCAACGACGTTCACACAACATTCCGCGTTGCAGCAACAACAAATTTTTGCCAAGATTCCAGCTGCATTTTTGCATCCTCAATCCTCAAACTTTTCTTCAAATCTTATCCAAATATTCTCTCTATAAATACAACCATTTTCTTCATTCATTGGAAGCTTGGACAACATAACATTACCCTGCTAAAATACATCCAAAATCCAAGCTTCAACCGAAAAAATCGAAACCCATTATCTTCATTCCACCATTGAACCTTGACCCACAGAAACCAGAACAACAACATAATTACTCTTTTTTATTTTTTCCTGTAAAACCAGAAAACAGACCATACCATCAAAGCCGAAACTGAAGCTATCTCCACCAGCCCTCCGTAACGAAACGCAGAAACCATCCAAAACAAAAACCAAAAAACAGAACCACACCACTTCAAAAAACGCCGTTAACCACCATAACCAAAGCCGCTGCCCCTGTTCATCACGAACCAAGTCAACACGCAAATCTGTCTCGCAACCAACCAACCCAAAACCCGTCCGCCAGCCTCAAACTCACCACATTCCGTCATCCTTTCACCACACCGTCGCAAACCAGAACACCATAACCTCACAAAATCCACCGAGCCGGAAAAACACAAAACAGAACATCCATCATCTCCATTCATCACCGCTTCAGCTCCGTTTTTCAACAACCCAACTATGACCTCACCGCCACCACAACCTGTTTCTGCAAACCTTTCGCCATTTGCAACAAACCGCCACCACTAACCAAAGACATCTTCGATCCAAACACCTCTATAAAGCTGAAACGCAGAAAAGTGAGTGAGTAAAACACAGAAACACAACAATCGTATCACCATCATCACCCAAAACCAAATCCGCAAACCCAAATCAAACCCTCCGTCAAGAGCTGTGAGGTCGAAACTCAAAACAAGCCTTTTGAATCCGAATCCGAAGCCAAACACAAAACCCAACCAACATCGTTCGCCGAACCGCCGCTCAACCACCACAACCAGCCGGCGAACACCCTTTCGAAAACCATCAGCCGTCGCCAACACCCGCGAGCCCCCTTGCCACCGTGACTCATCGCGATCTGAACCGAGAGTCTAACCGCCACATCCACCGCGTGAAACCAACGCCATCCGCCGTGAAAACCAGCGCCGCGCCGTCAACAAAGTTGAGAGGGTGAGAGAGCTCTTGTTTGAATTTTGTTTTCTTTCGAGCTTTTCGTTTTTAGGTCTCTGTTTTGTTTTCGCATAGAAACCACATTCAAACTATAACAGCAGGCACATAAAAAAGTGGTGAACTGAAAAACTGCATAACATAAATCAGCCTATTAGGCACAAACAACAGAATTCCCCGTAGGGTACAAGTTTCTAAGAAGAAAAGCAAACAACCAGGATTCCTACAACATGTCTGTAGGTAATCCAAATACAAGGGAAACAAACTAAGAAGCAAGACCACTGCCTGAGGACACTGAACCTCCCTCACTAAGTCCCAACTCAGACCTAGCCTTGTTGACTCCAGCCATCAACTTGAGGTCCTCAATCTCTTTAAGTGCTACTTCTAGGGCTTGCTGACTATCTGCTAACTGCTGAGTCTTCTCCCTTCGAATCTCGTGGGCTTGTTCCACTTCTTCCTTTTTGAAAGTCATTTGTACTTCGAAAAACTCTTCTTTTTCTTTGTAGCTCTTTAACTTCTGCTCTCTTTGTCCCTGCAACCAGACAATAGACTGAAGAGCTTCCTTTAGAGTCTTTGAAGTCTTCTTTCGTTCAGCTTCTCTTTTTGCTTCCATCATACCCAACCTGTGAAAGTGAGCTTCCCATCCAGCAAAGTCTTTCTCTTTAGCCTCCAAGGTTGTCTACATCTTCAGCAATTTCTCTTCAGCTTCATTCTTGGCCCGGTTGGCAAGATGGTACAGATTAACCATTTCAGTGTTCTCCACTCTGACTTCATGCAGCTGGGCTTCCAACTTCTTGAACTCTTCTAAAGACACAGTATCAACAGACTCAGCAACTGGAGGAACTGGAGATGAGAATGGCAGCAATACCCTCCTGGCTCTGTCTTTCAACCAAGTTTCATACTCCGGGAAAGTCTGATTGTTGCACTTTCCAAAACTAGCTATCCCTTCTCCCTTGATACACTTCCAAGCTCCAACAACTTTCCTCACTAAAGGCATATTGTCCTTTACAGGGAAATAGAAAATAGGGGTCAAATTCAATTCTTCTGGTACCTCTCTCAAGGCATATCCCAACTGTCTCCTCAGCAAGATTGGATTGTAATTGATCCCTCCAGTCACTCCCAATAAAGGTACACTAAGATAGCTCCCACAGCTAGTGATGAAACGTGCACCTTGAAGCCTCTGAGTAATCCACCTGACATCCTTGGCAAGCAACTTTTCCAGCTTCTGAGCCCATACCAAGGTATGGTCACTAAACACTCCAGTACTAGGCAGATGCCTCATGAACCACATATGAAATAAAGGAGCACAACAACGAACTAAACCTCCCCTCTTCTTCTCAGTCTTGTAGTGCACCAAGTAATACAAATCTCCGAGCAACGTAGGCACATGATTCTTCAGCAAAAAGACATGTATGGCATTCATGTCTATAAACTTCTCCATATCTGCAAACAAAATAATGCCATAGATAGAAAGAGCCAAGATAACACAAACAACATCCTATTCTTCCTCAACAGCCAACTCTTCCACCTTCCTTACTAAAGCCTCTAAAGAAAACCCAGGTACACCTCCCTTAATGATGGTCATAGAATTCACAGCAGAAGTGCTCAAATAAAGAGCCTTGGCAATAGTCTCAGGTGCAGGTCTACTCATCTCAGCATTGAACGGAATCTGGTCTCGAACAGGAACTCCCAAGATCAAAGCATACTCCTCCAGCAAAGGACCTAACTGAAAATTAGGAAAAGTGAAACAACGGAGCTGAGGATCATAATACTGAAGCAGGGTATGAATGACACTTCTCTCAGAAGGGTCAAACTCTACCACCACATCCAGAATACTCCCATAAGCCTTCCTAAACCTCTCTACATGATTGGGTGTGATCAGCTTCACCATCTTCTTTAACAGGCCAACCTTAGTGTCGAAAAACTTGAAATGCATATTCTGCTTGCGAGGATCTTCCATCTCTGAAGAGGATACCGGAACCGGAAGCAAAGATATGAACCTGTGAACGAAAACAAAACATGATTAATGATGACATGATGCAATGCAAATGCAAATGCAAAGACATATGATCCATCTGGGACTGTCTGGAATCTGGATTCCAAAGCCAAGTGATCATAAACCCAAATCCTCTGAATAACAACCCATAAACACTCAAATAATCTCAAATATACCCAATCAGGGACCAGATAAACTCAAGAACTCCGGAACCAAAGTAACTGTATCAGAACATGAAACTGCACTGGTAACAAAGGTATGATGGAGTCAAGGGTTCCTGCAAACCTGTAAACCCCTCCCAATCTCACGGGTGTGCTCCGGGTCAAACATCACGGACTCTCAAAGTCGAATAGCAATAATACTTTCACCATTTCCGAGAAATGGCTCATGACCAAATCAGGGAATCGGTTTGGCATTATGTACTACGCAGGGAGGCCTCAACGTGAGTCCGGGAAAACAAGCATCCCTTATAAGTCCCCAGCTTCGAGCGTTGAAATCGAGAGACAATAGTACATTCAGCCCGTAGGATACATTACTATTGTCATACGACCAGATGCTTTTACTGAGTTCCTATAAGAGAACCAGGCCATCCTATGCGAGTCCCCAGTGGACCCTCGGGTGCGAATGGGTTTGCCACAAAATGTGGTCTGCCACTGCCACCACTGGAGAGGGTTGTTTCCACAAAGGTTCTCAATGATCGGTCCCCAGATGCATATAAATATCAAGGTCCTATCCCGAAGTGGAGGAAATCCCCACACAAGATATTTCCAAGACGGTCGCAATCTGGGCGTGAAACACATCGCCACTCATCATGTCACGTGTGAGTACAATATGTCCACTTTAATCCTATAGTGCACTCAAGCCGGGTACTTGGCTTATCTCTCAGAAACAGTATCACCCGAGCCCACCAAACAGAAAACCAGTCCAGACAGTCCAGTATGATATATATGATGCGGAAAATAAATACTGAAAACTATAAATAAAGCTGTAAATAAAACTGTAAATAAACAACAGTAAAGCACAACACACAGCAGCAAACAGTCAACACCCAAAGAAACAGAAACAAGCAAGCGCTACGAGAGACTCACAGGGGAACTAGAGATTCTGGGTTTGATCCCCAGCAGAGTCGCCAGCTGTCGCTCCCCGGATTTCCATCCTGGTACAAACGCGAAAGTGGCGCAGAAAAGAAAAGAGTCGCCAGCCAGGCATTTTTATCCCGAAGGAACGGGAATGGTAATGCTGCACAAACCAGAAGAAAAAAGAGGAACGACACGGGTCCTGCGAACCAAAGAGACTGAGTTCGGGAGTCGTTTACGACCTGGGAAGGTATTAGCACCCAGATCGTCCGCCGTACCCGACGGGATCCACGCTTGCAAAGAAACTGTTTCAAAGAGTGAGGGTATGAAAGCTGCTGCAAAGAAAAGGAACTGGAACTGGACAAAAGAACTGAGAAGGGAACTGAGAAAGAAATGAAAAGGAAAAAACGTAGGGAAAATAAAGATTGTGCTCGAACGGGCCCTACCCAGCTGCCTACGTACCTCATCAGGATAATGAGGATCAGAGACGCCGTAGTTCCCCTAACTAGGGGTAGAAAAGAAGTTGCTTGTGAATTAAAGCTTGAACTGCTTATGCCATTGCTCAAGTGTTGCAGACTCGGACGACGAGTGTGTAACCGTCTTGCAAAATGACAAGTAGGAGCAAGTTCACGTACGGAGCGAAGGAGATGAGAAAAGAATTCCTGAAGGAAAGAAGCTTATTGTTTGTTCGGTGTTTTTTATGAAGATTTTATGAGTGAAATTAGCATAGGTAAGTGTACCTAAGTCTTACTCATTGGGATGTGGACGTCTCACATCATCCCGAAATGGAATGTGCAAGAGGCACACCTATCTATGGAGGAAATCCCCAAAGCTAGTCCCACAAGTGAAGGCTCAGACACACTGACCTATTAACATTTATTTAGTGTTTTTGTAATTTTGGTTAATAAGTGTTTTTTAGCTTTTCTTTGTGAATTAATCTCATGCTAAGACCTATCCACCACGAGGGATAACTTACACCTCGCCCCGAAACGGAACGTGTGAAAGTATCTCATAGCAAAGTCTCATGTCACATGAAAGCACTCACCATTTATTAAGTGAATTAGAATTAAGTTTGAAGATGAGAAGAGAAAGCACCCAGAGGATCACAAAGGTAAAACTCTAATGGGGTACTAAAGAATCCTAAGTGTTGTCATGCATGGATGCCCTAAGGTTAGTGTGGTTTACCTATCCTAATGAAGAAAGAAAGAAGAAGAGAAGAAGAAGAAAGAAGAATAGAGGAGAGAAGTAAGGCCTAAGCCCAACAATCAAAGGGTTAGCACAAGTAATGATAAAAAGAGAAGAGATGATGTTTGGATATGTGGGAATCACTTCCACACCTCTCACCTACCATAGCCCCTGAAAAGGTTAGCAACACAAGCATACAAGCAAAACAAAATGAACTTAATGACATGCCAACATCATACAAACAGAAGTGAAGTCATGCATACAAATGCTCAATGCAAATGCAAGAAACAAGAATGAGAGAAGAAGCATACAAGTCAATTATGAAGCAACATGAAACACATGGCAAAACAAAGTGAACTTAAGAAGGATGCAAAGCAAAATGCAAAAAACATGAACTCAAGTGTAAACACCCCAAATTTGCCCTCACCCATTTCACCATGGCTCGTGATCTTTTCATATGCATAAATTCAATCATAGCATCTCATACCACATTTTTGATTCACTGCATTGCTTCTAAGTCATCTGCATCTAGGGTTTGTGATCTGAGCCATCCCTGAGCCACTTAAGCCACTCCAAAGGTCTTCAATCACTTCAAAGGGGTCCATGTATGTTCAAGCATCATATTATATTCTCACAAAGTCAAGGAAGTCAAAGAATCACAAGAACTGAGAAAGGCATGGAAACAGAGCCAGGTTTAACTACACAAATGACCTAGAATTAGGGTTTTGGTTTCAGAGGCCATAACTCAAATTTATTTGGTCATTCTTGTTTCTATTGGTCTCTATATGTTATAAGGATCATGCATATCAAGTTTCATGAAGAAATTCAATGGGGAAGGCATCTGATCAAGATATGACTTCTTGAGCAAGTTAGTGCAAAATCAGGGCATCTGAGGCCCCCAGTGACCCAACCAAAGGGGTTTCTCCATCATTTTGAATGTGTATGATATTTATTTGATCATAGAAGATGTTAGAAGTTCACAAAATTGAAGAATTTCAAGCCATTTGCAAAGTTGCCTTTTTGGGAAAGTGACTTGTAATGAAAACTTGCCATTTTGGGAAAGTTTTTCAACCCTTTCTTTTTGATTCAAAAATGCTTCAAATGGGAAAACTTTGGTCATGAAAGTTGTAGAATGGATCTTCCCATTTTCAAAAAGTACAAGAACTCATTCTAATTCATTTTGGATCAAAAGTTATGGCTTGTCAAAGTTGGACAAAATCACATAATTTCAAGTTTTGTACCAAAGAGGCAAAGTTGCAAAACCTCTTGCCAAGGCAAAATATGACTTCAATGTGACTTCTAACCTTTGCACAAACATGAACCATGACCTAAAAGTCAAAATGCACCAAAGAATTGTCCAATTTCATGACTTGTGCATTAAGAAACTTCAAAAGGGCCAAGACTTTGTGAAATTGCAAAAACTCTCACAAACCCTAATCCACTTGCTGCATTGCCTCTAATCCATTTCCATGGTTCTCCCTGATTCAAGCTGCAGCCAAGCCATGCCTTGTACCTTGACTGCCATAGCCCATACCTCTCTTACATAAAAAGTTGACTTTATGCATTTTGCTCCATACCAATCACACTGCTCCATAACAACTCTCTGACCTATCAAGGATTGATATGTGTACCAAAAGCAACCCAACACATAACACAACACAGCCTGAAACATCTCACAAGCCATAGTTCCCAAAACTGACCTCTTATGCATTGTGCTTCGAATCTCAAAACACAAGCATCAAACATCAAAACAAACTTCATAGAATCACTCAACATGTTCCTCTGATCATTTCCCAACCCTCATTTGTCCCTGAAACCACCCCAAGCAGAAACACGATTTCTCACCTCTCCTGAACAGAACTCTATCAATCTCTCAAACCAGCCAAAAGAAACTCCAACCAAGCATTGCAAGCTTCTCAGGAGGTTCATTAGAGGCGTTTTGGATCAAAGAGGCAGCCAGAAAGTTCCAAAGATCAAAGCTCCAGTTCAGGTGAGCTCAAGAACATTTTTTCCAGAAACATGTTTTTAAGTTCCTAAATGATTCTCTATGCTTCACTGATCATGTTGATATGTTTTGTTTCGAAAATGGTTGAGAAATGAGTATGTATTCGTGTTCTGAAATTTTTTGACCTAGAACTGTTTTGATTCGATTCTCCTTGTTGATGTGTTTTAAATGTTGTTTGTTTGTTGATCCTTGATGTATGATGTATGGGGATCATTTCTGGGCAGAGAAATTGGATTTTAGTGACCTAGGGAAGAAGATAGCAATTTTCAGGGAGGTTTGTGGCCGGAGAAGATGACCGGAGGTCATTTCCGGCCACCTGAGAGTCATTAGTGTATTAATCACGTTTAGGGTTCAGTTTGAATTTGGACCATAGATCTGGCTGACTTTTGTTGACTCCCGCGCGTTTGAATGGTCTGGATCATTTCATTAAACCCTAATCCTAATTAATTAGATTAATTAATTAAGTTTAAATAAATCCAGTCAGTTTGAATGTCAGCCATTGGATATGGCGCGGGTCAATTCCCTCCATTTTTGTTTGAATCTCAGCCAGTGGATTTGCATACTTCTCATAAATTCAATTTTTATTTCATTTAATTTGATTTATCTTTTACAAATTATTTAAAATAGCAAAAAGCATTTAAAAATTCTGAAATTTTTGTCAAACATTTCATTAATTTTTAGAACCCAAAAATATTTTTATTTTTATTTTATGCATTAAAAATTATTTTTAAATCATTTAAATATTTATTTTTAATTAGTTAATGAAAATTAATTAATTAAAAATGCATTTAGGTATTTAAAAATCACCAAAAAATTCACATTGCATTTAAAAACATTTAGAAACATTATCCAACTCTCAAAACAAATTTCTTTTTGGTTCTTGATGCATTTTGATCATTTTCTTTGGAATTAAATTCATTTTAAGGCAATATTTTTGTGCAAACTTTGAAAAATCCATTCTGCCTAACCTTTGAGAGTTTGATGCTGGTTCTTATTGCATTGCATCCTTCATGGCATGTAGTTTATAGGAAAAATTTGGTTTGAATTGATCTTCCATTTTCAGTTTGTTTTGCATTTTCCATGATGAGGTACCTTAAAACCCTAGCCAACTTGAGAAATTCATAGCTTTCACTAGGTTAAGAATTGGGTCCCCTCCTTTGGGCAGTGAACTTGTATAGGTTTAGGGTATCTTTGGTTGCATTTTCAATTTTTTGTCATGTCATTTGCTTCTGGTTTTGAGTTTTTGCATTGCATGTTGTATGTAACCCTAATTTGTGCCTTCCTTTGCATCCATCCCTCATTTGCTTGCATCCAATGACTTGCCATGACATTTTGTGCATCCACATGATTCATAAGACATCTTAGGATACATTAGAATCATGTTTGATCATTGCATCATTCCTTTGCCATGTTATTTGTTCATTTCATTTCATAAACATTCATGAATCCTTATGGTTCAAGGCATGCTTCATTTGCATTCTTATGCTTGTTTGATCATTCTCATCTCTTGTCATGTGTTTGCATCATCCCTTAGCATCATTAACATCATGTTTATGCTTCTGGTTTTGGTTTGCACCATGGCATTTCATCTCATTTCCATTGCATTTCTTTTCTTTTGCTAACTTTTCAGGTGGTAAGTTGTTTTGAGAAGTGAATTTGCCTTCACTTATCACAATCTCTTATCATCTCCTTTATGCACCATTGCTTCATTTTACTTTGTATTAGAGTGAGCTAGCTCATTCATGTTCTCTTCCTACCTTCTTTCTTCAAGCAACTTGTCTTCTTAAGTGAAGCAAGTTGTTTTGCTTCTCTTTGTTTCTTTCCCCTTTCATCTGCTTCCTTCCTGGTGACTTCTCTCCTGAAGATCTCTTGCAAGCTTCATAAACCCTAGGAACAACCAAGCATGATAACAGTTAGGGTTTGATTAGTCCCCCATTTAGTTTTGCCTTTGTGTCACCTTTGAGTCTTCTCCTCTCATCTCATAATCAGGGACTAAACCCTAAAGGTTTTAAGGCTTTGTGATTAAGCTTATGCCTGCATCCTTCTATTAAGATGGAGTGTATAACTTTAATCCTAAGTGTTAAACCCTTAATGTGTTTAAATCCTTTAATCAATCCATCTAATAATCATCAAGACATCAAGCTTGTAACTTGGGCCTTGCATTAGGGTTCTAATTCTTCCTTAATTGGTTAAGAAGGACTAACCCTAGTGTTAATGGACAAGTCCCCCTCAAGTTGTCTTACAAACCATAAAAATTTCTTCTTCATCTTATCATTAACTAAAATCCACCTAATAAAGGCTTTGTTTTGTCATGAGGTTAATCCCTAATCATGGATTAAGCTGAGGAGTCTTCCTCAGCTTAAATGTTCTCATCTATTATCCTTCTATTAGGATGGTGTAATGAGTCCATTAAATCCCTGATTATGGCTTAATCTCATTACTCAACACTAAACAAAAACAACAAAAACATCTAAATAATCACAAGTAGGTTAATGATCTTAATCCTACATCATGGTGGTCAAGTGTGAGGTGTTTACTTCATACTTAAGGTATTCTCATTACCCCTAATCAGAGGGAGGATAATATGAGTTTACTAACCCTTGGTTTAGTCTTAAGCTCATTTTCCTATGACAAACCCAAAAAAGCAATAAAAGACTGAAAACTTAAAAACAAACAATAATCGTCTCCTTCGGGATTCTTTTCTCATCATTTTCACTCACAAACGAGAACTCGCTTCTTCCTTCTAATGCAAGACAGTTTGCACCTGAGCCAGACAGGTTATACACTTGAGCATAGACAAGTAAGCAGTTCACAGGTCAATTTATCTTTCAGTCTCTTTGAGTCGAACTACGGTGTTCTGACTTCCTCATTGCACGAGAGGATACGTAGGCATAACTTAACAGTTATCGAACAAAAGTCTCTGTATATCCCCCCTCCTTCCAGCATTATTCTTTAAGCCTCATAGTCTTGAGCATTTCACTCTTATTCTTACACTGACACTTCTCTTACACACTTCACTTTTCTTTTAGACTGACACTTGCATTCTTTCCAGCTTTGACACACAAATTGCACTGACACTACCCCTTTAAAACACAAATCTTATAAGCGTGGATCCCGTCGAGTACGGCGGACAATATGGGTGCTAATACCTTCCCAGGTTGTAACCAACCCCCTTTCTCAATTTCTCTGGTTCGCAACCGTCTTATCTATCTTTTCTTAGGTTTATGCAGCATTACCTTTCCTCCGGGATAAAAATTCCTAGCTGGCGACTCTTGTCTACTGAGTTCATCCTTGTGTGTTCTCTCTCCTTTCGCCGACCGTTCGCGTCTGTACCCCTTCTGACCCTGTGTCATCAGGTGGGAGCGACAGCTTGGCGACTCTGCTGGGGACCCTTATACTGTAACCAGGGCTTCTGGTTCTTTTTGTGGGTTCCTCCTAGCACTTGTTTGATTTGTGTTTACTGGGGTGTTATGTGTTAATTGTGTTTATATAGTTGCTTTATTTATTGCTTTATGTACAGCTTTATTTATTGCTTTCTTTACAGTTTTACATTTTTCATACTATCATGCTATCATTGCTGGATCTGGTTTCTGTTTTGGTGGGTGGGGTTCTATTGAGAGTTTAAGGTCCTATACCTGGACCTGAGTGACACCTAGGATATAGTGGTTCATGTTCTTTCCCATTCCATTTCGGTCTGGTGCGGGAATATGAAACACGGTTCAGATGTGGGTTTCTTCTTGAGAACTCTGTGCTATAGATTTCCTGTAGTGCTAGGGCTATCTGGGAAGCCTGCTAAGTCTGGATGACCTTTATTATGACCTTCAGAAACTGAGGTGAATTAGAGGAGGATCTTTTATGGTTATTGTAAACACTGTACCTCCGGGTTAGAAGTGTTTACACTTATCATAACTGATCCAAGTCTGAGGATCCTTGTTTTAGAACACTACCTGTGAGGAGGTTGGGCTGTTTACAGGTTTGCAGGTACCATTGGCCACATCATACCCTGTTACTTGTTTGGTTTAAGAGTACTCCATTTTGGACAGTTCTTGTGATTAAACCCTGGACATGTGACTCTTTATTTGAGTCCCCCACCTTGGTTACTGGATTCCTGAACCTCCATCTGGACTTCTTGAACATACATGGGCTTTATATCAAGACAGATAAATCAGATCCAGCTTGATCATAAACCCTTGCATATCATTTGCATACTCATCATTTGCATCATTTAACATTTGTTTATTTGTTTTTCAGGGTATCCACATTTTATTTGGCTTGGTTTTGACCCCTTCATCTGCATAGACCTCTGTTCATCAGTTATCTGCTTCAGCTATCTGCATCAGTTGTCTGCTCCAGCTGCCTTCATCACCAGCACTAGGCTATCAGTGGCTCATCTTCACCAGTACCAGTCTTGATCCCTATCAACACTTGTCTTCAGCTCTTCATCAGCACTCATGTCTGCACCCAGGAAGAGCAACATTTCTTACCACTTCTTTGAGCCTGTGTTGACTGGTATCAGGCAGGTCCAGGCACTTATCACTCCAGACCACATCCCATTATTCAGAGAGCATTATGGAGGCATCCTTGATATGGTTATGGACCTGGACCCTTCTCAGAGAAGCATGATCCACACCTGCCTACAGTTTTATGACCCTCCTTTGAGATGTTTCACTTTCCAAAACTTTCAGCTAGGACCTCTGCTGGAGGAGTTCTCATCATTGATTGGAGTACCTGTCAGGGGTGGTGTCCCCTTCAACCCAGAGATGACTTCTCCCAGCAATAGAGAAGTGGCAAAAGCACTGTACCTGGAGCCTATTTTGATTGAGCAAAACATGACAACAAAGGCTGGGATCCCTGGTTTGCACTTAGACTTTTTGACTTCTCAGGCCATCCTGAAGGCCTCCTTGGGAGAATGGAGGGCAGTTTGTGCATTGTTAGCCCTCAGTATATATTGGGTTATACTATTTGCAGACGAGCCCAAGTTTATCAGTAAGAATGCCATTCATCTTTTCCTTCTGAGGAACCCAGTACCCACATTGCTGGGAGATTTCTATTATTCCATTCATCAGAGGAATGAGAAACAGAGAGGGAAGTTGGTGAGGTGCTGTGCTCCCCTGTTTCATACTTGGCTGCTCAAACACTTGCCTAAGACAGATGCCTTCCTGAATCCTCACCAACAGAAGAATTGGGCTAAGAGACTTATTGCTTTGACTTCAGATGATATCAGATGGTGCACCCAGAGCACCAAAGGCAAGGACATCATCACTAGCTGTGGGCAGTACCCCAATGTACCTCTAGTAGGAGTGAAGGGTTGCATCAACTACAATCCTTTGCTGTTTGAGAGACAATTGGGCTATGCTTTGGTCCACCCTCCTAGAGTGCAAGATTTAGCCGAGACCCTATATTGTGAGATAAAGCCTAATATAGCTGTTGTCAGGCAAGCATCCTGGGCTTGGGACAACATCCAGACAAAGGGGGTGGCTATTCTTGGGAAGTGCAATAATGTTGCTTCAGCCCAGTACTATGAATGGTCCCATGCTAGAGCTCAGATTACTCGAATGCCCTTCACCATTGAGGACACACCTGGACCTTCTACAGTACAGCCAGCAGCCACTGTCAGCCTGGAAGAATTTGAGAAGCTGAAGGAAAGAAATGAGAATCTGTCTCAAGCTCTGAAGAAGACCCTCTGGGAGAGGAGTGATGGTCGTCTGGACATTGAGAGGTTGGAGAAGCTTAGGGTGGAGCATCTGGCCAAGATTGAGAAAACAGAGGACTACATCAAGAAATCAAGAGCTGGGGAGCAAATACTGAAGAATGCCTGTAAAGAGGCCAAGCTTCAGAAGGCTAGGACTGATCTCTATCTGCAAGAAAGTCAGGCTAGGTGAGTCAGGATCACTGAAGCCCATACTCAAGAAGATAAGAGAACTCAAGCCAGGATTGAGCAGTTAGAGGCCAATGAAAAGAAACAGCAGGAAGCTCTGTTGGCTGCCCAGAAGGAGATTTCAGAGTTGAAGCTTAGGGCTGGATTGAAGAGATCAAAGGACTAGGACAGGCACAAGAAGCTGACCACTGCTATTGCCACCAGAAACCTCCTCATCAGGACTATTACAGAGCACCCAGCTGGTCCGGTGACTGAGGAACTTCTGAAGGAGGTTAAGGAGGATGAGTTTGGATTAGATGTTTGACTCTTTTGCTTGTTGTTCATTTCCATCTTGTGTATTTTTTTCTTTTGATGTATTTTGACCCTTCAGGGGCATGTGTTGTAAAAACAAACTATGTATGATTCACCATTTGTAATATATCTGTTAGTTTGTTTCCATTTGGGTTTTCTTTTCTCAAGCAACATCAAAGCATCTTCCTCGAGGTCTGGAAAGGTCAAGACCAAGAACCAAGCCGGATACCTTGGAAAATAAATAAGCATACTGCATTGCATACTAACTTTTGTTTTGTTTTGTAGGTTTTTGTCATTTGTTTGTTTCTAACTTTGCTTTGACTTCAGGAAATATTGGTCGCAGAAGAGTGTTCCCTGTCAACCGTGCACACCGGTATCCTACTCGCAACAACCTTCCGGGTATTATAATGGAGCAAGTACAGCAAGACCTAACCGAGGTCAGAACCCATATGGCTAACGAAAGAGTGGAGATGAGGAACCAAATGGCCCAATTCATGACTGTGATGACTGGCTTGGCCCAGAGTCAGGAAAGGCTAAGGGCATTGGTAGAAAGACAAACCCCCGAGGAACCTCATCCTGGGACTGGAGGAACAAGCAACAATGAGAGGGGTCAGCCTCATGTTAACCCACCTGTATTTGGACCCCATCTAGATCCGGAAGTCAACATCCCGGGTAATGTGCAAGGAAATACTACTGGGGGGAGGATCTTACAAGAAGACCCCCAAGAAGAGCAATTCACTGTCATGGGAGCTGGTGATGAAGTCTATGACCGAAGGTTTGATGAAATTGCTGAGAAGTTGAGGTCCTTGGAGTCTCAAAACTCTTTGGGTTTTGACGTAATGGATATGGGGTTAGTAGACGGGGTAAGAATTCCCCACAAGTTCAAACCTCCGTGCTTCGAGAAATACAATGGAACCTCTTGTCCACGAACTCACCTGCAGTCCTTTCTGGGAAGACTTAAAGCATATACCATGGATGAAAAGCTGTGGATGTTCTATTTTGAAGACAGTTTGACTGGGGCTTCAAGGGAGTGGTATTCACACTTGACCAGAGCTACTATCAGATGTTGGAAGGACCTAGCTGAAGCCTTCATCAGGCAGTACCAATACAATCTGGACATGGCTCCTAACAGGACCCTCTTGATGGGAATGTCTCAATCCTCCAGGGAAAGCTTCAGGGAATATGCCCAAAGGTGGAGACAGCTTGCTGCTGCTGTCCAACCACCCATGTCGGAAAGAGAAATGGCCGACATGTTCATGAATACTTTGCAAGGAACATACATTGATAGATTGGCTGCCTTTTCTTCTACCAGTTTTGCTGACGTAGTTATAGCCGGTGAAAGAATTGAAAGTCTATTAAAAATGGGCAAGATTTCTGATAATGGTGCAAGTTCGTCTAGTAATCCCAGGAAGCCTTTTGTGGGACCTCGAAGGACCGGTGAGACCAATGCCATTCATGCCACCAGGGGCAGACCTCAGTATGTCCACAGATCAGTAGCAGCTGTCACTATTCCAGCTCCGATTCCTCAGCAACCAGTATATCAACAACAACAACAACCCCATTATCAGTAGCAAGTTCAGTATCCGCCACAAAGAACTTACAACAACAATAACAACAATCAACAACAACGACCCTTTCAGCAAAGACCATCACAGGCAAATAGGGTGATTGATCCTATCCCTATGCCTTATGCTGCCTTATTGCCACAAATCCTGAAGCTTAACTTGATTGAGTTAAGAACATTGGCACCCCCAGATCCCTCCAATATCCCAAAGAATTAAGATGTCAACGCCAGGTGTGCTTTTCATTCCAATGCACCAGGCCACAATACTGAGAAATGCAGGGCATTGCAAATGAAAGTTCAAGATCTGGTGGATTCTAAAGCCCTTAACTTCGCACCTCCTCCAAATGTCAACAGAAATCCTATGCCTAATCATGGTGGGCCGAGGATTAATGCCATTGAGGAAGATAAACCATCTACTCTGATCACTAGTGTTGCACAAATTCGGACACCTCTGGTCGAAATTAAAGCTCAGCTTCTAGAGTACCAGGTGTTTCCCGGGTGTGAGCTCGGTTGTGGGTATTGCAACATTGCAGTCAACGGGTGTGATAATTTGAGAAGAGGTATAGATGGTCTTATCAAAGATGGTATCCTTCAGATCTCAACAACGGCGCCTACAAATCCAGCAATCCCTTTGACAACAATTCTTGATTCTTCTACAACAGCAGCAACAATCATTCCAACCGATTCATCAATATCATCAACAATGGCTTCATCCATCACCTCAACAAATCAAATGTCAACAACCATTTCTTCTACAACATCAGCATCCTTTTTATCAGCAGAATCTTCTACAACGCCAACAGAAATGAATGAAGACATCTCAGCAGTCACCATCTACTATGATCCGTCAAATGTTCCTGTCAGCAACAATTTCCAACAACAAACAGTGGCACCTCCTGCCAGGTCACCATTCACAATTTACTACGATCCGCACACCATCACGGTACCCTCCTCTGCAGCAGTCATTCCAGTTACTATTACGGTGCCTGGACCCGTTCCATACAAAAGCAGTAATGCCATACCTTGGCATTATAGCTCTGATCTCTACTGCAACGGGGAGAAAATCACTTTGGATTCTTCAACTTCTTCTCCACAGATTGATAATGTTGGGGGAGGCGGAGGCTTCACCAGAAGCGGACGCCTTTTTGCCTCACAAGTGCAAAGACCTAATGCCGAAGCAGAAGCTGCTGCCAAAGCAAAAGGAAAGAGTGTGGTATTTGAAGATCCAATTGTCAAAGAAACTCAGAAGACATCTTTTGAACAAGATGTAGACGAGTTTATGAGAATCATAAAGAGAAGTGATTACAAAGTGGTGGATCAGCTTCACCAAACTCCCTCAAAAATCTCCATATTATCCCTGTTGATGTGTTCTGAAGCTCACAGGAATGCGTTATTAAAAGTCCTGCACGCAGCATACGTGCCAGAGGAGATTACCGTTAATCAACTAGAAACTGTGGTGGCAAATGTCAACACCAGTCATGGACTGGGCTTCACCAATGCTGACTTAACAACGGAGGGACGGAACCACAATAAGGCTTTACATATCACCTTGGAATGCAAAGGTGCTGTTCTATCTCATGTACTGGTAGACACTGGGTCCTCACTCAATGTTATACCAAAGAAAGCCTTAGTGAAGCTGGAGTATGATGGCTTGGCACTGCGTCCAAGTAATTTGGTGGTGAGAGCATTTGATGGCTCTAAAAGATCAGTGCTTGGAGAGATTGATCCGCCTGTGATGATTGGCCCGCAGACCTTTAAAACTACCTTCTATGTGATGGACATTCAGCCGGCCTACAGCTGTTTGTTGGGTAGACCCTGGATCCATGCCGCTGGTGTTGTTACGTCTACCCTTCACCAGAAGCTGAAATTCGAATGGGAAGGCCAGATCATCACCATCTATGGGGAAGAAGACATCTTTGTTAGCCATCTGGCTACGTATAAGTACATAGAAATTGATGGAGAAATCCATGAAACTATGAGCCAAGGGTTTGAGGCCCTGAACATTAATGAAGCATCTGCTGTACTGGGAACCTCCATAACATCTTATCAGCAAGCCCGGAAGGTTGTTGAAGAGGGTACTGCCCAAGGCTGGGGCAAGCTGTTGCCCGTGGAGAAGAAAGAAGACAGATTTGGGTTGGGTTACAGACCAACTCAACAAGATCAATCAGAGGCTGCCAAGAAGCCCAGTTTTGTCAGCGGGGGAATGCTCACCCCGGATGCAGTGAACAACTTGGAAGACGAGGAGGAAAGCGACCGCAACCTGGAGAGCTAGATACGTCCAAGGATCCCGGGGAGCCAAGTCCTTAACTGGTCTTCCCAGGAAATTATAAGGGTTACTCCTGCAGAGTAATTACTATTTCCTGTATTTTATAAAGCATGCATCAAGTCTTGCATCTTGCCCAAGATGACAAGACTCATTTTGTAATCGGGCCATCTTGTAATTTTGTGCAAATGGATTAATCAATGAATATCAGACATCTTTTGCAAATGAGTCTTTTCTTTTCCGCTCACTGTTTTTCATTTTTCTTTTTGTACAAAAATAAAATGGCAATGTTTTCCAAAATGATAACTTCATTTCACTTTTTCTAAATAATATTAAAATTGATCACTAAAATAAACCAATCTAAACCCTTGCAGAAAGTTCCCTCCAGATTGCACCGACAACAACACTGCTATGGCTTCGTATGACTTTGACAATCCAATCAATCAAGCTGATGAAGGGGTTGAAGAAGATTATGAGCTACCTGAAGAGCTAGCCAGGTTGTTAAGGCGAGAGGAGAAGGTTATCACTCCGCATCAGGAGGAGGTCGAAACGGTTAATCTTGGTACGGAAGAAGACATAAAAGAAGTTAAGATCGGGGCCTGCCTACAAGATTCAGTGAAAGAGCAACTGATTGATATGCTTCGAGAGTATGTGGATGTGTTTGCTTGGTCTTATCAGGATATGCCAGGGTTGGACACCGATATTGTCATGCACAAGCTGCCTTTGAAAGAAGACTGCCCTCCAGTAAAACAGAAGCTGCGCCGTACTTGCCCAGATATGGCAATGAAGATAAAGGAAGAGGTGCAAAAGCAGTGGGACGCCGGTTTCCTTGCTGTGACTAGCTATCCACCGTGGGTTGCTAATATTGTACCTGTTCCTAAGAAAGACGGAAAGGTTAGGATGTGTGTGGACTACCGGGATCTGAACAGAGCCAGCCCGAAAGATGATTTCCCTTTACCTCACATTGATGTATTGGTTGATAATACGGCTCAGTTCTCGGTGTTCTCCTTCATGGATGGATTTTCAGGATATAATCAGATCAAAATGTCACCTGAAGGCATGGAGAAGACGACTTTCATCACACCCTGGGGCACGTTCTGTTATAAGGTGATGTCGTTCGGACTGAAGAATGCTGGTGCAACATATCAACGGGTTATGGTAACATTATTCCATGACATGATCCATAAAGAAATTGAATGTTATGTGGATGACATGATTGCCAAGTCCCTTACAGAAGAAGACCACCTGGTGAATTTACTGAAGTTATTCAAGCGTCTGAGGAAGTACCAACTGAAGTTAAACCCCAACAAGTGCACATTCGGGGTGCGATCCGGTAAGCTGCTGGGATTTATTGTAAGTGAGAAAGGGATTGAAGTTGACCCTGATAAAGTTAAAGCCATTCAAGAAATGCCTGCACCGAAGACAGAAAAAGAAGTTCGGGGGTTTCTAGGTAGATTGAACTACATTTCAAGGTTCATATCTCACCTTACAGCAACCTGTGAGCCTTTGTTCAAGCTGTTAAGAAAAGAACAAACGGTCAGGTGGAATGAAGACTGCTAGAAAGCTTTTGACAAAATCAAGGAATACTTACAAGAGCCTCCAATCCTTATGCCTCCAGTGGAAGGAAGACCTCTAATCATGTACTTGACAGTATTAGAAGAGTCAATGGGGTGTGTGCTGGGCCAGCATGACGAGTCTGGTCGAAAAGAGTATGCAATATACTACCTAAGCAAAAAGTTTACCGACTGTGAACAACGTTATTCACTGCTCGAGAAAACTTGTTGTGCTTTAGCGTGGGCTGCTCGCCGACTAAGGCAGTATATGTTGACCCACACTACTTTATTGATATCAAAGATGGACCCAGTTAAGTACATTTTTGAGAAGCCAGCGCTTACCGGACGGGTTGCAAGATGGCAAATGATCCTCACAGAATATGACATTCAGTACACATCCCAAAAGGCCATCAAAGGGAGTGTATTGTCTGATTACCTTGCTGAGCAACCCATTGATGATTACCAGCCTATGAGATTTGACTTCCCTGATGAAGACATCATGTTCATAAAAGCAAAAGATCATGAAGAGCCTGTTCACACTGAAGGGCCTGACCCGGAAGAAGAATGGACTATGATGTTTGATGGGGCTGTCAATATGAATGGTCGTGGTGTTGGTGCAGTACTCATTACACCTAAGGGAGTTCACATGCCTTTCTCGGCAAAGCTCACCTTCAACTTTACTAACAACGAAGCTGAATACGAAGCTTGTATTATGGGTCTTGAGGAAGCCATTGACCCCAGGATCAAGACTTTGGCTGTGTTCGGGGATTCAGCTCTGGTAATCAATCAAACCAACGGCAAATGGTACACCCACCAAGATCATTTGATACCTTATAGGGATTATACAAGAAGGTTACTGACTTTCTTCACAACAGTCAAGCTTGAGTATATCCCTCGAGATGAGAATCAGTTTGCAGATGCTCTAGCTACCATTTCATCCATGATCAAAGTACAAACTGCCAACTTTGTGCCTCGGATTTAAGTATCCAGACTTGACAGACCAGCATACGTGTTCTCAGCAGACATTGTTAAAGATGATAAGCCTTGGTTCCATGACATTAAGTGCTTCTTGGAGGATCAAACATACCCACCTGGGGCATCTTCCAATGACAAGAAGACATTAAGAAGGCTAGCTGGTAGTTTCTTCCTGAATACTGACGGTTCCCTGTACAAGAGAAACTTTGATATGGTACTCCTCAGATGCGTTGATAAGACAGAAGCAGACTTGTTGATGCACGAGGTGCACGAAGGATCCTTTGGTACCCATGCAGGAGGGCATGCAATGGCTAAAAAGTTGTTGAGATCAGGCTATGACTGGATCACAATGGATGCAGACTGTTGTGCCTATGCCAGAAAATGCCATAAATGCCAGATTTATGCGGATAAAGTGCATGTGCCTCCCAACCCTTTGAATGTGATGTCTTCACCCTGGCCCTTTGCTATGTGGGGCATTGATATGATTGGCAAGATTGAACCGACTGCTTCAAATGGCCACAGATTCATCCTGGTTGCCATTGACTATTTCACCAAGTGGGTTGAAGCAGCTTCTTATGCAAATGTTACAAGGCAAGTGGTAGCCCGATTTCTGAAGAGAGATATCATCTGTCGGTATGGAGTTCCCGAGCGAATCATTACTGACAATGGTTCCAACTTAAACAACAAAATGATGGCAGAACTATGTCGGGACTTCAAGATCCAACACCACAATTCTTCTCCTTACAGGCCAAAGATGAATGGAGCTGTTGAGGCGGCTAACAAGAATATCAAGAAGATTGTGCAGAAGATGGTAGTTACCTTTAAAGACTGGCATGAAATGCTACCATTTGCCTTACTGGGTACCGTACGTCAATCAGAACGTCCACTGGGGCAACACCGTATCAGCTTGTGTATGGTATGGAAGCAGTCCTACCTGTTGAAGTTGAATTACCCTCCCTGCGGGTACTGATGGATGTTAAGTTGAACGAAGCAGAATGGGTCCGATCCCGATACGAACAACTGAATCTGATTGAAGATAAGAGATTGGCTGCAATCTGTCATGGGCAGCTATATCAGAAAAGAATGAAGAAAGCCTTCGATCAAAAAGTCAGGCTCCGAGAGTACCAAGTAGGAGATCTTGTGCTGAAAAGACTCCTCCCTCCTCATACAGACCACAGGGGCAAGTGGACTCCGAACTATGAAGGTCCATTCGTAGTAAAGAAAGTTTTCTCTGGTGGAGCACTGATGCTCAGCACTATGGATGGTGAAGACTTCCTGTCCCCTGTGAATTCAAATGCAGTTAAAAAATACTTCGCATAAAATGACCCGCTGGACATAAAAACAGAATGTAAGTCCAGGCAAAAATAGGGCATCCCGGCGAGTCAAAAACAGAATAAAAGACTCGGGCAAAAATAAGGGAAAATAAATAAAAAAAATGTACACCCGCTGAGTTGAAAAGCCGCATTGGACAACTCAGGAAAAAATGGGTATCCCAGTGGATGGAAAACCCGAAAGGGCGATCCACGCAAAATAAGGGAATAAGCGAACAACTGCATTCTGAATTCGTCTGTATCACTTACAATATGGTAAGCTTCGAAAGGTTCGAGCGTAGGTCAGAATCAGCTTCCTTCAAAAGCAAGACGAGAAGAACTTCAAATGTCATACGAGTCATAGCAAAGAGGAAGCTCCTTGAAGCGTCATCAACATTGCCAGCATCTGTTTTTTTTCAATTTGTAACGATTCCCTCATTTCAGGGGATCCGTTTCTTTGAATGTATCTTGCCAAATTCAGGGCACTCGAATTAATAAAATCATATTTTCAGTCACACACTGTCTCGTACTCTTTTATTTGCAAAAATGTCCGATGTCATTAATTTGTTGATCGCATAAATACAGGTGCGTCTTTCCTGAATTACGTGCTTTCAGGAAATATACTTACTCTCGGGAGTGTCTAAACTCCTATGATGGAATCCAGTAAGGGATACCTAGGGATACTTGTACGTTTCTTTGTCATGCAGGATTGCAGGTGTTCAAAGTGCGACATGGGGCATGAAAGCTTCTCCCCAGCAAGCTGTCAAATCATTATCTACTCAGTCCGTCTTCCAGATTAGCACCGAAGGTGTTTTCTCCCCAGCTGAGTTGTCAGGTATCGTCCTCAGCAGGATCCCTACAGAAATCTCTAGGAAGATCTTCCAGTGATCTTTCTTCTTCCCCAGCCAAAGTACTAGACAGGGAACTACCTCCCTACAGAGTTTCAACCTCTATCCAGAAGAGCACCGCATGAAGAACTCACAACAGAGTGAAGAAAGCTTCTACAAACCCCAGCTGGGTCCCCCATTGCTGAGATGGGTCTATCAGTGATCTGTTTCCCCATGCAGATACATCTTATCAGATCTACCAATGATCTTATCCCCAGTTGGGATGTCCACTTCAAGCAGATCAGTCAGAGATCATCACAGCAACGGGATCCGAGTCCCGGATCGATATCTTTGCATAATCATAGCATTCACATCATATTTTCCCCACAGAGCGTAGCATTCCGTCTAATACGGAGCATTACGGCAAAAGTCAAACATATTGCATAATCACAAGCCATGTGTCGAACTGAACACTTGTAAATACTGACTTTCCATCAACAATATACAAATACCTCTCAAATTCGTCACCTGAGAGCCAAAGCATTTTCCTTAAAGATACAGATACATGCTCCCTTCGGCACTCTTCCGTGTCATCATTCCCCAGTAAATTGCCTGAAGCAAGCAGATGCCTATACAGTACAGATACTTCTTGACACCATCCGTGTCATATCCCCAGTAGAAAGCCAAAGCGTCCCCTTTACGCTCACAAATACATATATACACAATTCCTTGACGTCCGTCCGAGTCACCTTCCCCAGCATAGTTACCAAAACACTTTGGAAACCACACACTTGTTTATAATACACTTTTTCTGACACTCGTCAGTGCCGCACTCTCCACAGCAAGTTAAAAACTCGTCCGTGTTTCACTCATTCTTGTTGCTCATCATCTTTTTACTCATACAGATACTCGTCCGTATCTTGTATACGCCACTTAAACCCCCTCAGATTCGACACTCGTCTGTGTCCTTCGTTAATCAGTTGGTACTCGTCCGTATCATCATCTCTGAACATGTGTCAAGCGTTTGTTTCTACCTGATACCCGTCCGTATCATAGTCTTAAGGATGTTCGTCCGCATCTTTAATCTATACACAGTGCCAAGCACTTATATCTTTCATTTCTTGGATGTAAACACTCGTCCGTGTTTACTATTCCCCAGCGAAGTCCCCAGCAAAACTTCTTTTCTATCCGGCATTCGTCCTATGTCACGGTATTTTCGGCGCCGTCCCCTGCTAGGTGATCGTCCTTGTAAACACCCCAAATTTGCCCTCACCCATTCACACCATGGCTTGTGATCATACTCATATGCTTAAACACAATCATACCATCTCATATCACAATTTTGATTCACTGCATAGATTCTAAGTCATCTGCACCTAGGGTTTGTGATCTGAGCAATCTCAGGGCATCTTGAGCCACTCCAAAGGCAACCAATCAATTCAAAGGGGTCTACATGTGTTCAAGCATCATAGTACATCCTCTCAAAGTCAAGAATTCAAAGGAATCACAAGAACTAGGGTTTGGATGGATGCAGAGCCAAGTTTGACTGCACAGTTGACTGAAAATTAGGGTTTTGGTTTCAGAGGCCATAACCCCAATTTTTTTGGTCATTCTTGTTTCCATTGGTCTCTATATGGTATAGGGAGTATGCATATCAATTTTCATGAAGAAATTCCATGGGGAAGTCATCTGATCAAGGGTTGACTTTTCAGACAAGTCAGTGCAAAATCAGGGCATCTGAGGCCCCCAATGACCCAACCAATGGGTGATCTTCATCATTTTGAGTGTATATGATCTTTATTTGATCATGGAAGAAGGTTGAAGTTCATGGAAATCAAGAATTTGGAAGTTTTGCAAATGTTGACTTTTTGGGCATAGTTGACTTTTCAAGAATGCTTCATTTTTGGTCATTTTTCAAGCCTTAATTCTTGATCCAAAAATGCTTCAAATGGAAAAACTTTGGTCATGAAAGTTGTAGATCTCATTTTTCCCTTTTCAAAAAGTACAAGAACATGATCAAACTCTTCTTGGATCAAAAGTTATGGTGTGGCAAAGTTGGCAAAAATCATTGATTTTCAAGTTATGCACCAAGTGTGAAAATTGCAAGATCATGTACCAAGGCAAATTGCAACTTCTAATTGGCATCAAACCATCACATAAACATTCTATAAGTCATAAAATTCAGAATGAACCAAGAATGCCCATGGTTTAGGTTTGGTTGGATAAAGAGAATCACATGTGAACCAAAGTTGTAACAAGTTGCAAAACCACTCATCTCATCTCACCAACTTGATGCATTGGCTGCTGAACCAAGCTAGCCTCACACACACATCATGCTGCGCAGCCCATGCCCATTGTACTAGCTATAGATCAAGCCATACTTGCCTTACACAAAATTTGACTTTTTGCAAAAGGTGACTTACCAATCAATAAAGCACATGTCCAATCATCTGACCAATGAGAGAGGTTTATGTGGACAAAGGGCAAGCCATTCCATACATCTAGCAAGGCTGAAACTCACTCATACAACACATAAATCAAAACACACCAAGCTGCATTTTGTCTTCGAAACTCTCTGCCCAGCCTTCAAACACAAAAACCATTTCCACACTTCAACTCACCATACTTCATAGACCTCAAACCACCAAAAGCCAGGCCTGAAACAAGCAAGAACCCCCCACTGCCATTCTTCACCTCAACTTGCAGTTCCATTCGAATTTCTCTCCCTAGCTCACAAACATCAAAACAAACACCACAGACCTTCTCCACACATCATCTGGATCACAAACAACCACTCACAATGGCCTGAAACTGCCTGAAACTCCATTGCCATTTCTGACTGAGCTTGAGCAGAAGCTTGTCAAACTCATCATCCAGCCAATATAAATTCCTCTTGAGCATTCAAACATCATCTGGGGACCAAGTGGAGTGGATTGCACAAGGAGAAGTGGCCAGAAAGTCTTCAGAGTGAAAGCTTCGAATCTCAGGTAGCTTGAAAATTATTTTTCCAGAAATCGTTTTTCATGTTATAAACTTGATCTCTATGCTTCACTGAGTATCCTGGTACTTTTGGTTTTTGAAATGGCTTTGAAATGAGTATTTAATTAGCTTCTGAAACCTGCGTGCCCTAAAATTTGTTTTGCTTGATTCATGGATTTGGGGAAGAATAAATTAGTTTTGACTTAGGGTTTTAGTTCAGGGGATCATGGGAATCATTTCTGGATGCTTAGGTTTCATTTTTGTTACGATTTGAGGGGTTTGGGGATTTCTCAGGGGAGATGCTGGCCGGAGAAGACGACCGGAAGTCTTCTCCGGCCACCTGAAAGTGATTTGTGCCCTAATCACGTAATTAACTTAAGTTTGAATTCTGAGCGTTGATGGCCTTTGACTTGTTGACTTCGCGCGTGAGTGAATGGTCCAGATCTGCCTGTTTATGCCCTAATCCACGTGTTTAGCTTAATTAATCATAATTTAAATAATTTAATCAGAGTCAACCTGGACCCTTGGATGACGCGCGTAGTCAACAGATTCAAATCCAGAGTGAATCTCATCCCTCCATTCTGATTACCTCTCCTTTTATTTAATTTTAATTCATTTTCTTTTCATTTTATTTGCATAATTATTTTAAAATAGCAAAAATAGCTTAAAAATTATGAAACTTTTTCTTAAAAGTTTTATTAATTTTTAAGACCCAAAAATATTTTTATTTTATTTTTTATCATTAAAAAAGTATTTTTAAATATTTAAAGGATTATTTTTAGTTGATTAATGGAAATTAATTAATTAAAAATACTTTTAGGTATTTAAAAATCACAAAAAAATTCATGGAATGTTCTAAGACATTTAGAAACATTGTCCAACCTTCAAACCAAATTTCTTTTTTGATTTTGATGCATTTTGAGAATTTTCCATTAAATTAAATCATATTTTGTGCATTATTTTGATCATAAGTTCAAAAATTCATTTCTGCCTATTTAAGGAGGGTTGGACATTGATTCTTCTTGCATTATTTTGTGTTTAGCATGTAGTTTCTAGGGTAAAATGGCCATGTTTTGATCTTGCATTTTCAAATTGTTTGACATTTCTTTTGTTTAAGAGCCCTAAAAATCCTAATAACTTAGAAAAATCATAACTTGAGATTGGTTGAGAGTTGAGACCTCCCCTTTGGACATTGGTTTAGTATAGGTTTAGGGTTTCTTTGGGTGGCATTTTCCATTTTTTATCTTAGGGTTTGCTTCTGTTTTTGGTTTTTGTTTGATGTTTGATTCATAAACCCTAATTTGGGCTTCCATTTGCATCCTTTTTGCATTCTCTTGCATAACTTGACTTGTCTTTGCATTTGGTGCATTCTTGTGATCCATTTGACATCATAAGACATGTAGAAAGTATGTTTGATCATTGCATTACATATTTGCCATATCATTTGCCTTGTATGCTTCATAACTTTCCATATGTGTTCATGCTCCTTAACTTGCATCATTTGCATCCATGATCTTGTATGAACATCTCCATGCCTTGATCCATGTTTGTAGCACTCTCATAGCATTATTATCACCATGTGAATGCTTCTGGTTTTGTTTAGCATCATACCATTTCATCTCATTTGGCATTGCATTGCACTTTCTTTTCTAACCTTGCAGGTGGTAAGTGATTTTGAAAAGTGAATTTGCCTTCACTTCTCATAACTTCCCTTCATCTCTCTCTTGCATCCATGCTGCATTTCTATATGTGTTTGAGTTTGAGCTTGCTCATTCCTCTTCCTCCCACTTTCTTTCTTCAAGTGACTTGACTTCTTGAATGAAGCAAGTCACTTTGCTTCTCTTGATCCTGTTCATCTGCTTCCTGGTGGCTCCTTTGAAGATTGTTCTTGAAAACCTCACAAACCTTAGGAACAACCAAGCATGACAATGAATTAGGGTTTTGATTAGTCTCCCCTCATAGTTCTACCTTTGTGTCTCTTTTGAGTCTTCTCTTTCTCACCTCATAATTAGGGACTAAACCCTAAAGGCTTTAAGGCTTTGTGATTAAGTTTATGCCTGCATCCTTCTCTTAGGATGGAGTGTATAACTTTAATCCTAAGTGATTAAACCCTTCATGTGTTTAAATCTCTTAATCAATTCACTTAATAACCATCAAGACATTACACTTGTAACTTGGGCCTTGCATTAGGGTTCTAATTCTTCCTTAATTGGTTAAGAAGGACTAACCCTAGTGTTAATGGACAAGTCCCCCTCAAGTTGTCTTACAAATCATAAAATCCACTTCATCATCATATCATTAAATAAAATCTACTTAATCAAAGGCTTGTTTTGTCATGAGTTTAATCCCTAATCATGGATTAAGTTGAGGAGTTTTCCTCAGCTTAAACATTCTCATCTATTATCCTTCTATTAGGATGGTGTAATGAGTCTGTTTAATCCTTGATTATGGCTTAACCTCATTACTTAACACTAAACAAAAACAACAAAAACATCTAAATAATCACAAGTAGGTTAATGATCTTGATCATACACCAAAGGTGATTAAGTGTGAGAATCTGACTTCACATTTAAGGTATTCTCATTACCCCTAATCAGAGGGAAGATGTGATGAGTTTACTAAATCCATTGGTTTAGGCTTAAGCTCATTAACCTATGACAAATTTTCAAAAGCAATAAAAGACTGAAAACTCAAAAACAAACAATAATCGTTTCCTCCGGGATTCTTTTCTCATCTCATTCACTCACAAACGAGAACTTGCTTCTTCCGTCTAATGCAAGACAGTTTGCACCTGAGCCAGACAGGTCATACACTTGAGCATAGACAAGTAAGCAGTTCATCAGTCAATTCATTCTTTCAGTCTCTTTGGGTCGAACTACGGTGTTCTGACTTCCTCATTGCACGAGAGGATACGTAGGCATAACTTAACAGTTATCGAACAAAAGTCTCTGTATATTCCCCCTCTTTTCAGCTTTATTCTTTTAGCCTCATGACCTTGAGCATTTCACTCTTATCCTTACACTGACACTGTATATATCACACTTCACTTCTTTTACACTGACACCTGTACATCTTTTTCCAGCTATTTTATACACAGATTGCACTAACACTACCCCTTTAAAACACAAATCCTTTAAGCGTGGATCCCGTCGAGTACGGCGGACAATATGGGTGCTAATACCTTCCCAGGTTGTAACCAACCCCCTTTCTCAGTCTCTCTGGTTCGCAACCGTCTTATCCATCTTTTCCTAGGCCTATGCAGCATTGCCTTTCCTCCGGGATAAAAATGCCTAGCTGGCGACTCTATTCATCTCTAGTGAGTTCACGACTGTGTGTTCTCATTGTCCCTCTCGCCGACCGTTTGCGTCTGTACCTTTATCTGGGCCAGTCCCATTTATCGGGAGCGACAGTCCTTCACCTCTTGATGATCGTCCTTCATCATTTTATCCGATGGCCGTCCCCATCGTTGATCTTGTTACCTGACATTCGTCCTATGTCATGATAAACCCTGAGAGCAGTCGTACCCTGCTAGGTGATCGTCCTTCACCTCTTGATGATCGTCCTTCATCATGTTTATCCGATGGCCGTCCCTATCTTCGACCTTTTTTATCCGACATTCGTCCTATGTCGTGATACTTTCGGCAGCCGTACCCTGCCAAGTGATTGTCCTTCACCTTAGATGACCGTCCCTCATCTTATTCCCAACAGAGCAGCCGTCCCCTGCTAGGTGATCGTCCTTCACCTTTGATGACCGTACCTCATCATTTATTTTCATTTACCTATAATCCCCAGAGAGTCTTACAGCTTTACTTGATGGTCGTCCCCATCACAATCTCTCATATCCCCAGCTTGTCGGCCGTCCCCGTCATTGCTTTATTTCCTAAATTTTCCCCGGCATGTCGGTCGTCCCCGTCATTGCTTCATTCCCAGCAGTAATCCTCTGCTCGACGGTCGTCCTCCGTCGCCCGCACTTTATAATCATACTTTATTTTATTTTACAATCTATATCCCTTTTCTTCTTCATTTTGTGAGTGCAAATCTTGGACTATCTTTGGTATTCAACCACAAGTTATCTTGTTTGAATGTTAAGTCGTTGCTTACATCCTGCACAGCTAACTCATGCTTGAATAGGGGCAGCTGTAAACACCCCAAATTTTCCCTCACCCATTTCACCATGGCTCGTGATCTTTTCATATGCATAAATTCAATCATAGCATCTCATACCACATTTTTGATTCACTGCATTGCTTCTAAGTCATCTGCATCTAGGGTTTGTGATCTGAGCCATCCCTGAGCCACTTGAGCCACTCCAAAGGTCTTCAATCACTTCAAAGGGGTCCATGTATTTTCAAGCATCATATTATATCCTCACAAAGTCAAGGAAGTCAAAGAATCACAAGAACTGAGAAAGGCATGGAAGCAGAGCCAGGTTTAACTGCACAGATGACCTAGAATTAGGGTTTTGGTTTCAGAGGCCATAACTCCAATTTTTTTGGTCATTCTTGTTTCTATTGGTCTCTATATGTTATAAGGATCATGCATATCAAGTTTCATGAAGAAATTCAATGGGGAAGACATCTGATCAAGAGATGACTTCTTGAGCAAGTTAGTGCAAAATCAGGGCATCTGAGGCCCCCAGTGACCTAACCAAAGGGGTTTCTCCATCATTTTGAATGTGTATGATCTTTATTTGATCATATAAGATGTTAGAAGTTCACAAAATTGAAGAATTTCAAGCCATTTGCAAAGTTGCCTTTTTGGGAAAGTGACTTGTAATGAAAACTTGCCATTTTGGGAAAGTTTTTCAACCCTTTCTTTTTGATTCAAAAATGCTTCAAATGGGAAAACTTTGGTCATGAAAGTTGTAGAATGGATCTTCCCATTTTCAAAAAGTACAAGAACTCATTCTAATTCATTTTGGATCAAAAGTTATGGCTTGTCAAAGTTGGACAAAATCACATAATTTCAAGTTTTGTACCAAAGAGGCAAAGTTGCAAAACCTCTTGCCAAGGCAAAATATGACTTCAATATGACTTCTAACCTTTGCACAAACATGAACCATGACCTAAAAGTCAAAATGCACCAAAGAATTGTCCAATTTCATGACTTGTGCATTAAGAAACTTCAAAAGGGCCAAGACTTTGTGAAATTGCAAAAACTCTCACAAACCCTAATCCACTTGCTGCATTGCCTCTAATCCATTTTCATGGTTCTCCCTGATTCAAGCTGCAGCCAAGCCATGCCTTGTACCTTGACTGCCATAGCCCATACCTCTCTTACACAAAAAGTTGACTTTATGCATTTTGCTCCATACCAATCACACTGCTCCACAACAACTCTCTGACCTATCAAGGATTGATATGTGTACCAAAAGCAACCCAACACATAACACAACACAGCCTGAAACATCTCACAAGCCATAGTTCCCAAAACTGACCTCTTATGCATTGTGCTTCGAATCTCAAAACACAAGCATCAAACATCAAAACAAACTTCATATCACTCAACATGTTCCTCTGATCATTTCCCAACCCTCATTTGTCCCTGAAACCACCCCAAGCAGAAACACGATTTCTCACCTCTCCTGAACAGAACTCTATCAATCTCTCAAACCAGCCAAAAGAAACTCCAACCAAGCATTGCAAGCTTCTCAGGAGGTTCATTAGAGGCGTTTTGGATCAAAGAGGCAGCCAGAAAGTTCCAAAGATCAAAGCTCCAGTTTAGGTGAGCTCAAGAACATTTTTTCCAGAAACATGTTTTTAAGTTCCTAAATGATTCTCTATGCTTCACTGATCATGTTGATATGTTTTGTTTCGAAAATGGTTGAGAAATGAGTATGTATTCGTGTTCTGAAATTTTTTGACCTAGAACTGTTTTGATTCGATTCTCCTTGTTGATGTGTTTTAAATGTTGTTTGTTTGTTGATCCTTGATGTATGATGTATGGGGATCATTTTTGGGCAGAGAGATTGGATTTTAGTGACCTAGGGAAGAAGATAGCAATTTTCAGGGAGGTTTGTGGCCGGAGAAGATGACCGGAGGTCATTTCCGGCCACCTGAGAGTCATTAGTGTATTAATCACGTTTAGGGTTCAGTTTGAATTTGGACCATAGATCTGGCTGACTTTTGTTGACTCCCGCGCGTTTGAATGGTCTGGATCATTTCATTAAACCCTAATCCTAATAAATTAGATTAATTAATTAAGTTTAAATAAATCCAGTCAGTTTGAATGTCAGCCATTGGATATGGCGCGGGTCAATTTCCTCCATTTTTGTTTGAATCTCAGCCAGTGGATTTGCATACTTCTCATAAATTCAATTTTTATTTCATTTAATTTGATTTATCTTTTACGAATTATTTAAAATAGCAAAAAGCATTTAAAAATTCTGAAAATTTTTGTCAAACATTTCATTAATTTTTAGAACCCAAAAATATTTTTATTTTTATTTTTTGCATTAAAAATTATTTTTAAATCATTTAAATGTTTATTTTTAATTAGTTAATGAAAATTAATTAATTAAAAATGCATTTAGGTATTTAAAAATCACCAAAAAATTCACATTGCATTTAAAAACATTTAGAAACATTATCCAACTCTCAAATCAAATTTCTTTTTGGTTCTTGATGCATTTTGATCATTTTCTTTGGAATTAAATTCATTTTAAGGCAATATTTTCGTGCAAACTTTGAAAAATCCATTCTGCCTAACCTTTGAGAGTTTGATGCTGGTTCTTATTGCATTGCATCCTTCATGGCATGTAGTTTATAGGATAAATTTAGTTTGAATTGATCTTCCATTTTCAATTTGTTTTGCATTTTCCATGATGAGGTACCTTAAAACCCTAGCCAACTTGAGAAATTCATAGCTTTCACTAGGTTAAGAATTGGGTCCCCTCCTTTGGGCAGTGAACTTGTATAGGTTTAGGGTATCTTTGGTTGCATTTTCAATTTTTTGTCATGTCATTTGCTTCTGGTTTTGAGTTTTTGCATTGCATGTTGTATGTAACCCTAATTTGTGCCTTCCTTTGCATCCATCCCTCATTTGCTTGCATCCAATGACTTGCCATGACATTTTGTGCATCCCCATGATTCATAAGACATCTTAGGATACATTAGAATCATGTTTGATCATTGCATCATTCCTTTGCCATGTTATTTGTTCATTTCATTTCATAAACATTCATGAATCCTTATGGTTCAAGGCATGCTTCATTTGCATTCTTATGCTTGTTTGATCATTCTCATCTCTTGTCATGTGTTTGCATCATCCCTTAGCATCATTAAAATCATGTTTATGCTTCTGGTTTTGGTTTTCACCATGGCATTTCATCTGCACCCATATCCTTGTTTGATCATTCTCATCTTTTGTCATGTGTTTGCACCATCTATTAGCATCATTGGAATCATGTTTATGCTTCTGACTTTGTCTTGCATCATGACATTTCATCTCATTTGCATTGCATTCCATTTCTTTTGCTAACTTTTCAAGTGGTAAGTTGTTTTGAGAAGTGAATTTGCCTTCACTTCTCACAATCTCTTCTCATCTCCTTTATGCACCATTGCTGCATTTTACTTTGTATTAGAGCGAGCTAGCTCATTCATGTTCTCTTCCTACCTTCTTTCTTCAAGCAACTTGTCTTCTTAAGTGAAGCAAGTTGTTTTGCTTCTCTTTGTTTCTTTCCCCTTTCATCTGCTTCCTTCCTGGTGACTTCTCTCCTGAAGATCTCTTGAAAGCTTCATAAACCCTAGGAACAACCAAGCATGATAAAAATTAGGGTTTGATTAGTCCCCCATTTAGTTTTGCCTTTGTGTCACCTTTGAGTCTTCTCCTCTCATCTCATAATCAGGGACTAAACCCTAAAGGTTTTAAGGCTTTGTGATTAAGCTTATGCCTGCATCCTTCTATTAGGATGGAGTGTATAACTTTAATCCTAAGTGTTAAACCCTTAATGTATTTAAATCCTTTAATCAATCCATCTAATAATCATCAAGACATCAAGCTTGTAACTTGGGCCTTGCATTAGGGTTCTAATTCTTCCTTAATTGGTTAAGAAGGACTAACCCTAGTGTTAATGGACAAGTCCCCCTCAAGTTGTCTTACAAACCATAAAAATCACTTCTTCATCTTATCATTAACTAAAATCCACCTAATAAAGGCTTTGTTTTGTCATGAGGTTAATCCCTAATCATGGATTAAGCTGAGGAGTCTTCCTCAGCTTAAATGTTCTCATCTATTATCCTTCTATTAGGATGGTGTAATGAGTCCATTAAATCCCTGATTATGGCTTAATCTCATTACTCAACACTAAACAAAAACAACAAAAATATCTAAATAATCACAAGTAGGTTAATGATCTTAATCCTACATCATGGTGGTTAAGTGTGAGGTGTTTACTTCATACTTAAGGTATTCTCATTACCCCTAATCAGAGGGAGGATGTGATGAGTTTACTAACCCTTGGTTTAGTCTTAAGCTCATTTTCCTATGACAAACCCAAAAAAGCAATAAAAGACTGAAAACTCAAAAACAAACAATAATCGTCTCCTTCGGGATTCTTTTCTCATCATTTTCACTCACAAACGAGAACTCGCTTCTTCCATCTAATGCAAGACAGTTTGCACCTGAGCCAGACAGGTTATACACTTGAGCATAGACAAGTAAGCAGTTCACAGGTCAATTTATCTTTCAGTCTCTTTGAGTCGAACTACGGTGTTCTGACTTCCTCATTGCACGAGAGGATACGTAGGCATAACTTAACAGTTATCGAACAAAAGTCTCTGTATATTCCCCCTTCTTCCAGCATTATTCTTTAAGCCTCATAGTCTTGAGCATTTCACTCTTATTCTTACACTGACACTTCTCTTACACACTTCACTTTTCTTTTACACTGACACTTGCATTCTTTCCAGCTTTGACACACAAATTTCATTGACATTACCCCTTTAAAACACAAATCTTATAAGCGTGGATCCCGTCGAGTACGGCGGACAATCTGGGTGCTAATACCTTCCCAGGTTGTAACCAACCCCCTTTCTCAGTTTCTCTGGTTCGCAACCGTCTTATCTATCTTTTCTTAGGTTTATGCAGCATTACCTTTCCTCCGGGATAAAAATGCCTAGCTGGCGACTCTTGTCTTCTGAGTTCATCCTTGTGTGTTCTCTCTCCTTTCGCCGACCGTTCGCGTCTGTACCCCTTCTGACCCTGTGTCATCAGGTGGGAGCGACATCTAGGCACACAACCAGGACCAAATCAAGTTAAAGAAATGCTTAACAAGCAAGAAAGATGAAGAGAAGAGAGGCACAAGACCAAACAATCACATTATGGGAAGAAAAGAAGCAAATAAGCAAGGTGGATGCACATAAGAAAGGATGAACTTAAAAGGTAAGCCAAACACAAAAATTCCAAGACATAAATCCTAAACTAAGATAATAATGGTACCCATACCCCAAAGAGACCCCAAATGAGAAGAAGAATTTGGCACAAGTGCCCTTCTAAGATAAAAAGAGAGCTTATGACCAAAAAGGAGCAAAATGGGACAAGGTATGAACCAGAACTCAAAACAAATCAACAATGCACCCAAAAATTCCACAACTTAGGAAAAATGATCTTCAAACATGATATAACAATGTGCCAAAAGGGTTGAAAGAAATTTAGAGGCTAGACAAGTCAAATGGGGACATAAACATGAACTAGGGTTAAGAAACTTCCTTCACAAGTCAATGACCAAAACCAAATGAACAAATTTCTAAAAATCAGGACAAAAATCACACATGAACTACATCTTCTTATGAATCCATAGCAAAAAGAACCAACAATAAACACAAAAAGATGAACATTATGGAAATTGGACAAGGCAGCATGCACAAAAAGGAATTAAAAAGAATTAATTACAAGAGAAAATTAATTAACACGTGGCTGATGAAAATAAATGGAAAATAAAAATATGAAAAATTAGAGAAAACTCCAATGAACATTCAAGAATTAATTGAGAATTTTTTGAAGCTTAGAAGTATTTTTAATAATTAAAAAGCAAAATGGAATAAAAGAAAATAAAGGAAAAAGAATTAAAAATGAGAAATAGAGCTGGGAGGTGTGGAAAGCAGGAAATATAGTTCAAAGCAATTGGGCCCAGATGCCAGGGGGTGCGAATAGAAGTGGGAGGCCCACCCTTTCTGCGCAGGTTCACAAAAATAGGGTGGAAATTCACAAAATAAATGGAAAAACAAATGGCCATCAGATGGAATGGACGCATCCTATGCTTCACCTCATTAAATGACGTGTCACATTAATTGGACCAGAGGATGAGGAGCATGTGAATTATGGTGAGGTGAGAAGTATTTGGATTATTCAGAAACAAAAATAGAAGCCAAGGCACGTGAATGGGAGGAAGGTTCATTAAAGGACGTGGCAGCTTCATGTGCGTGAGATGAAATGATCCAAGGGCAGAGAACTCATCTTCAACCTCTAAAACCCTAAACGCAAATTTCCAGATTCCGGTGACCAGAGCTAGGGCTCCAGCACCGGAAATTGCACAATATAAACAAACACTAATGAAAATGAATAAAATGCTCCAGATTGGGTAAATGGACTATGCTGAGTTCAAAAATGAGCATGAAAAAATCAATAGATCAGTGAATCCTCTGGATCGAAGGAAAACAGTTTTGACCATGAAAATTCAAATTCAAATTACAAGCTCTACAATGCACTAAATTCAAAACCAAAACCAGCAGAGTGATCAGTGAACATCAAAGATCAAGATACACACAAACATTTTCATTTCCAGATCTGAAGATTTGGATGCTTACCTGAGCTTGCAGATCTTGAGAAAGCTTGTTAGAAGCCAAGATAATGAAGCCAAACCACTCCAAATGCACTCTAGTTGCAAAATAAATGCAACTAGAGTCTTGAATCTTGCTGGATCTGAGGATTTGCAAGCAACTGCCCTGAAATGGAAAGGTGGTGAAACTTGAGAATTAGCTTGCACAAGGGTGAGATTTGTGATCCTGAGCTCTCAAGGATGAATGATCTGTGATATGTTTTGGGAGAGAGCAAGTGTGTGAAGAGATTTGAGAGAAAATGCAAATGGTGCAAAAACTTGGAAGCTAAGCAATGAGAGAGAACTCCACCACTCTAAAACCCTAATTCTCCTTTATATGATGTCATAAACCAATGCTGAAAGAATGAGGAAGTTTGCACGTGAGAAGGAAAAGTTTGAGTGATTTTGCAATTTTGGCCAATTTGGTGTGATATTATGGAATCCTCATGAATTCCCTTTCCTTATGCCCATGTGCACTCATAATCCCACCCTTGATTTGAATCCAACAGATCTTGGCCCTTAGATGAAGTTGTCACACTCTTTTCATGTTCATGCACAAATTGCCCTTTTTTGACTAACATTCTCACTTGGCACGAATTTGATGTATTCCCTTGAGAAAAGTATGAAAAATACATTGTATTTTAACATTGTGAACTTATTTGATACATTCCAACACTAAAAATTAAGTTTCATGACATTTGGCTCTTGGTGCATAAATGAAAATCAACTTTTGCCCTAATTTTTGCCACATTTTCGAGGGCCATAACTTCTCAACCAAGCATGCTATGAAAAAGTAATTGTACTTTTTGAAAATGGGAGGCCTTAATCTCCAACTTTCATGTTTGACTTTGGTCCATTTGAAGAATTTTTCATTAAGTTATGCTCACTTGAATTTTAGGGCAAAACTTGCCAAAAATGACATTTTCTCAAAACCAACTTTGCACCAATTTTGCAAAACACATCAAAACCTCATGATTATTGATCTTTGAACTTTCCAAACCTCTTTTAACATTAAAATAACATCCCTTGGCTTGAAAAAATGGATTGGACTCCTTGAAATCTCACAGTTGACTTTTTTTTAAGGCATAGTTGACCAGTTTCTTCATCTGCAAGCAACTGAAGAAATGCTTGACTTCCACAAGGAATTTTCTCACCAAATTTGGTACCTAGGACCCTATTAACATGTAAAAGACTTTGCCCGAATGAAATGGCCAAAGTTTTGAGGTTTTCATGCTTGAATCCCAAACCCTAGTTTAGGACCAATGTGTAGGAGTTTTGCCCTAGCCTGGATTCCCTGATGATCTTCCAACCTTCTGAGCTTTTGTAAATAAAATTGAACTTGTAAATGCAATGTAGACCCCTCATAGGACTTGTAAAAAACCATTGGGCCCCTTGTCATGGCTTGTGATGCTTCAAGAACCTCCCCAGATGATCATATGCCTAATGCTAGGTCATGAGAAATGTTATGCCTCATCTTTCCATGCTAGGATGCTAAGAATATGATATGATCATGATGAATATGATGTGATATGATGCTTTAAATGAAGAGGGAAAATTTGGGGTGTTACAACTGCAACCAGGGCTTCTGGTTCTTTTTGTGGGTTCCTCCTAGCGCTTGTTTGATATGTGTTTACGAGGGTGTTATGTTCTACTTGTGTTTATTTATTTGCTTTATTTATTGCTTTATGTACAAATTTATTTATTACTTTCTTTTACAGTCTTATGCATATTTCATACTGTCATTATCATTGTGCTGGATCTGGTTTTCTTTGGTGGGTGGGGTTCCACTGAGTGATTAAGGTCCTATACCTGGGACCTGAGTGACACCTATGCTAGAGTGGTTCATATTATTTCCCATTCCATTTCGGTCTGGTGCGGGAATATGAAACACGGTTCATATGTGGGTTTCTTCTTGAGAACTCTGTGCTACAGATTTCCTGTAGTGCTAGGGCTATCTGGGAAGCTTGCTAAGTCTGGATGACCTTTATTTTGACCTTCAGAATCTGGGGTGAATTAGAGGAGGATCTTTTATGGTTATTGTAAACACTGTACCTCCGGGTTAGAAGTGTTTACACTTCTCATAACTGATCCAAGTCTGAGGATCTTTGTTCTAGAACATTACATGTGAGGGGGTTGGGTGTTTACAGGTTTGCAGGAACCCTTGGCCACATCATACCCTGCTACTGTTTTGTTAAAGAATACTTCACTTTGGACAGTTCTTGTGATTAACCCTGGACACGTGACTCTTTATTTGAGTCCCCCACCTTGGTTACTAGATTTCTGAGCCTCCATCCAGACCTTTGAACATTCATGGACCTTATATCAAGACGGATAATCAGATCCAGCTCTTGATCACAAACCCTTGCATATCATTTGCATATATCATCATTGCATCATTTAACATTTTTTTATTTGTTTTTCAGGGTATCCACCTCATTATATATCTTGGTTTGGTTTTGACCCCTTCTACTACTTAGACCTCTGCTTCAGCTGTCCTCTTCAGCACCTGCTTCAGTTATCTCTATCATCACCTGCATCAGTCTGTCAGAGACTTACCTCCGGCTTTTTCAGTTAGTGATCTTCATCAGCATTTGTCTTCAGCTTCATCAGCACTCATGGATATTCCAAGGAAGAGAAACATATCTTACCACTTTTTTGAGCCCATATTGACTGGTATCAGGCAGGTCCAGTCACTCATCACACCTGACCACATCCCACTGTTTAGAAAGCACTATGGGGGTATTTTAGACATGGTCATGGATCTTGATTCTTCCCAGAGAAGCATGATCCACACATGCTTGCAGTTTTATGACCCTCCACTTAGATGCTTCACCTTTCCTGACTTTCAGATGGGGCCCCTGTTGGAAGAGTTTTCTTTGTTGATTGGAGTACCTATCAGAGGAGGGATCCCCTTTAACCCAGAGATGAATGCTCCCAGAAGTGAAGAGATAGAAAAGGAATTGTACTTGGAGCCTACCCTTATTGAGCAAAACATGACAACAAAAGCTGGGATTCCTGGTTTACATCTGGACTTCTTGATTTCTCAGGCCATCCTGAAGGCTACATTGGGAGAATGGAGAGCAGTCTGTGCACTTTTAGCCCTCAGCATATATGGGGCTATATTGTTTGCAGATGAGCCTAAATTTGTCAGTAAGAAGGCCATCCACTTGTTTCTGCTGAGGAACCCAGTGCCTACATTGCTAGGGGATTTTTACTACTCCATCCATCAGAGAAATGAAAAGCAGAGGGGGAAGTTGGTCAGATGTTGTGCTCCCTTGTGCTACTCTTGGCTACTTAGATACCTGCCTAAGTCAGATGCTTTCTTGAACCCACACCAGCAGAAAAATTATGCCAAGAGGTTCATTGCCTTAACATCAGATGACATCAGGTGGTGCACCCAGAGCACCAAAGGCAAGGACATTATCACCAGCTGCGGGCAGTACCCTAATGTGCCTCTAATAGGAGTAAAAGGTTGCATCAATTACAACCCTTTATTGTTTAAGAGACAATTGGGATATGCCTTGGTTCACCCTCCCAGAGGACAGGATTTAGCTGAGACCTTATACTGTGAAGTGTAACCTAATTCAGCAGTTGTCAGGCAAGCTGCCAGGGTTTGGGACAACATCCAGACCAAAGGGACAACCATCCTTGGAAGATGTTGTTGCACCCCAAAATTTGCCCTCCATAAGACAAGTCATTGTGTACTAAGAGGCTCACAAGGTTCACAAGACATCTCATGAGGTTCACAAGGTTCACAAAGTTCACAATTGGTCAGAAAGTTTGACAATTCCCTCAGACAATGCATCCTCCTAAGCAATGCATCCTAAACTAGGGTTTTGACTTTCATCAGGCTAAATGGACTTCCAAGACTTAAAGTGAGCTTCATAGCACCCTATATGTGTTCAATAATCCCCATGTCATGTTTCAAGACTTTCCCAAAAGATTTGCTCAGTCAGATGATCAAATAGGTTAAAATCAGTCAAAGCAGTTAAAAAGTCAAACTGAGGTCAACTGTGGTCAAATCAAAGTCAAACTTAATGATTTTTTTCCAACATCAAGTATATGAAGTAAAATTCATCATTTGATCAAGGGTTGATTATGATTCATCAAGGAGAATTCAGATCATCAAGAATTAGGAGTTTCTAAATTAGGGTTTTCACAGGAAAAGTCAACTGAACTTTGACCAGCCATAACTTTCATATGCTTCATCAAATTTTTTCCATCAAAAGCTCATTTTGAAGGAAATTGAATTCTCTACAACTTTGTGTCTCACAAGCCAAGCCCAAAAATGCTTCATTTGGAAGGTATGAGCTAAGACATTATAGGTCCTTTTAAAAGTCAACAAAAAGTCAACAACTTCCAAAGAGCATAACTTGAGAATGGTAAAAGATATGGACATGAGACCAAAGAGGTTGGTTATAGGACTCTTTAAGCTTTCCAAAATTTCCAAGAACACCTTCATAGCATTAAAATTGAAGGATTTGTGCCCTTGCAAAGTTGGGAAATTTTTGAGAGGTTTATGAAGTAAATGGGGTCTTAAAACCAAAATTCTTCAAATGGGCTGACTTTTTTGTGATCCAATAGGTTCCATGACATCATGCACGAAATTAACTTAATATTTTCATAATTTTATTCTTTTTAGTTTTATTTATTATGATTTTTTATATTAAAAATCATTTTAAATTCAAATAAAATATAAAAGGGTGAAGATTTAAAATGATTTGTCTTCTAGAATGTCATAAAGGTTATTTGGATCTAATTGATACAAGAGTTATGAAGATTATCCTAAAATAGCAAGCTTATATCAAGAATATTCAAACTTTAAAAGCTAATCTTTTTCAATCTCAAACTACCAAAAAATCCAAAGTCTTGAGCAATGTTTTTGACCTAATTCATTCATCCATATATAAAGAACATTTAGCAACTTAGAGGACACGAATTGGCAGCCTCTCACATCATCTTCAAACTTCACAAATTTCATCTAAAACACCAATTCGGTTTCCTCATTACAAAGGGTTTTAAGGTATTTTATGGACACAAGAAGGTTCCTTGGACTTCATTGAGTCGAAACCAACTCTCAAACGCATCCAATTCATGCTCATACACATAACCCGAAGCATTCTTGCCCTTGAATTGTTTTTTTTCCGATTCCATGAATTCATATATTTATAATGCATTTTGATCATGTATTAATGTTTGTTTATGCCTATAAATGATTTCTGGACAATTTTCGTGAAGAATCATTGTCGAACCATGAAAATGCCATTGTTAGGGTTTGCTTGGCCGTTTAGGGTTTTTTGATTGAACAAATATAAATGAGTTCTAATACCACTAATGAATTGGTTAAGACATGGGGATTACAATGCTATGTTTAATTTGGTGAAATTTTACGGTTTTAATGGTGTTTCAAAAAGCTAGGATTTTCTGTAAAAATTGTGCGCAGGTAAATTCGCAGGAAAATTCATGGAAAATTTCGCAGGTAAATGCGCAATGACCAAGGAAGAAGATGAGTCCTTGGCGCGAATTCTCTGAATTCAAAAATTCATTTGTTTTTATAATATATGTGTTTCAATTGAATATCACAGCGCGCAGGTTGGCCCAGTGGTAAAGAGCTTGGCTTGGATACGGAAGTGCTTGGGTTCAAAACCAGCCAAAGCACATTTTTTTTGCTTAATTTTCTTTCGTTTTCGCAGAATAACAACAAAACAAGGTGGAGGTGGAATGTTATCCCCAGCACGCAGCTGGTCCAGTGGTTGACTTGCTGGTCCTAAGAGAATGAGGCGTGGGTTCGATCCCTGCCCCAGGTAAGTTTCAATTTTTATTTTGCTCATTTATTTTGTTTAACTATTTTATTGTTAATTAAATATAATACACATATATAAATAATTCTAAATTAATATGTAAATACTTTATATTTTATATAAAAACCTCTAAAATTATTTTCTAAATTCTAAACTTATTTATTTATTTATGAATTTGAATATGTCTATTTGTTTAAATTAAATTAATAATGTAAAATTAAATTATAAATTATAATATTTTTTCGAAACCCTAATTATTTTTTAAACCCTAATTTATTTTCTAATAACACAAAATCCTAATTTTCTTTTACAATTTTAATTTCTTATTTTTTAATTATACTTAATAAATATTTCTAATATATATATAATTGAATTATTAATTATGTTTATTCATGTAAATAAATTAGTATATAATTATTATTATTTTATTTTCATCTTAAAATTATTTAAAAATTGTTTATCTAAAAAACTTTAATTAATTTCTATATTGTATATTATTGTGCTAACCTCTTCTTTCTCTTATATTTATTTTTATTGCTAGTCTTTTATTTATTTATTTATATGCTTATTATTTAAATTATTTTTCTTTATAATGTAACTGTACAAGCTATGTAATAGTTGTAGTATTGTTATTGTTTATTTATTTAAATTGCTATGGTTAGTAAATTAGGGAGTGAAAACATGTTTGTATCTTAAAATTAATTTAGATCACTAATTGTAAGATAAAAATATATGAACTTGTACACGCACACACGTAAGTCGATCTTTGATCGCCATCTCACCTTCTTAAGGATACCTCTCATGTTGCCTAAACAAAAAGGTCAAGTAAGGTGTATAAAGCAAAGTCCCTTCTCTTATTAATATCATCTTGTCCCTTTAAAGATTATAAGATCAAGTCCCTTCATGGTTACCTTCGTAAATGATCTTGTCCCTTTCGAATAAAAGATGATAAGTCCCTTCGAATTGCTAAGTGCACCTTACAGTTGCCTAATAACAGATGACCCTTCACATGTCCCTTACACATCCAAGGTAATGACTACCTATTCCTTAATAATAAGGATAGTCTTACCATTAAAAGGACATTTAAGAACAGAAAAGACTTAACTTAGGGTAGGTTCCTCTTAAGTACTTGCTCACTCATTCAAAAACATTTCAAAAACACTTCACATTTTCAAACAATTTTCAAAACAAAGTCTTTATATATATCCGTACATGGATCATTATAAAGTACTTAAGAAAATTTCTAATCACACACTACACTTCTCAAAACAATTTAAAGTGAGCTAAGTAACTAAGAGCCCATGGATAACCATGGATATAAAGGGTGCTAACACCTTCCCTTTATATAACCTACCCCCCGAACCCAAAAATCTTTTAAGGTATTTCCTGTTCTTTTATGCCCTTTCCTTTGGATAAAATAAAAGTCGGTGGCGACTCTTGCTATCCGCAACATTTAACTAAAGTCAGTTCTCCCACCGTGTTACAGATGTAACAATGTTGCTTCAGCTCAGTACTCTGACTGGTCCCGTACTAGAGCTCAGATTACCAGGATGCCCTTCACCTTGGAAGACACACCTGGACCATATACAGTACAGCCTGCAACAACTGTTAGCCTGGAGGAATTTGAAAAGCTGAAAGAGAGGAATAATCAGCTATCTGAGGCCCTGAAGAAGACTCTTTGGGAAAGAAATGACGGTCGTCTGGATATTGAAAGATTGGAAAGACTCAAGACTGAGCATCTGACCAAGATTGAAAGGACAAATGACTACATAAGGAAAGCAAGAGCCGAGGAACAAATATTGAAGAATGCCTGTAAAGAGGCCAAGATTCAGAAAGCTAGGGCTGAACATTACCTGGAGGAGAGCCAGGCTAGGTGGATCAGGATCACCGAAGCCCATGCACAAGAAGACCAGAGGACTCATGCCAAGATTGATCAGCTAGAGGCCAATGAGAAGAAGCAGCAAGAAGCTTTGTTGGCAGCTCAGAAGGAGATATCAGAATTGAAACTTCGAGCGGGGTTAAAGAGATCAAAGGACCAGGACAGGCATAAGAAGCTGACCAATGCCATTGCTACCAGGAACCTCCTCATTAGGACCATTACAGAGCACCCAACTGGTCCGATGACTGAGGCACTCCTGAAGGAAGTTAGGGAAGATGACTATGGACTGGATGTCTGATTCCTCTTGCTTGTATTTCTTTTCTTTTGATGTACTTTTCCTTTTGTTGTATTTTTGACCCACCATGGGCTTGTGTTGTAAACAGACTATGTATTTTCGTTATTTGTAATATATCAGTTTGTTTTATTCTGATGGGCTTTCTTTCAACATCATCAAAGCATCTCCTCAAGGTCTGGAAAGGTCAAAACCAAGAACCAAACCGGATACCTTGGAAAAGAAATAAGCATACTGCATTGCATACTAACATTTTCTTTGTTTTGTAGGTTTTTGTTTATTCTTTGTTTCTCACTTTGTTGTGCTTTCAGGAAACATTGCTCGTCGCCGAGTGTTCCCTGTCAACCGCACACACCGGTACCTAACGCGTAACAACCTTTCAGGAATTCAGATGGAGCAGGTACAACAGGACCTGAATGAAGTGAGAAATCAGATGGTAAATGAAAGGGTCGAAATGAGAAACCAAATGTCTCAGTTTATGGCTGTGATGACTGGCTTAGCCCAGAGCCAAGAGAGGTTGAAAGAGCTGGTAGAAAGGCAGACACCTGAAGAGCCCCACCTTGGAACAGGGGGAACCAGCAATAATGAACAAGGACAATCCCGTATTGACCCACCAGAGTATGGGCCCCATTTGAATCCAGATGTTAATATCCCAAGAAATGTTCAAGGTAATACTGTTGGGGGCAGAATCCTGCAAGAAGATCCCCGAGAAGAACAACTCACTGTTATTGGGGCTGGGGATGAGGTGTATGACCAAAGACTGGATGAGATTGCTGAAAAGCTGAGGTCCTTGGAATCCCAGAATTCTTTAGGCTTTGACGTAATGGATATGGGGCTGGTAGATGGGGTGAGGATTCTCCACAAATTCAAACCCCCATGCTTTGAAAAATATAATGATACCTCCTGCCCGTGTACTCATCTGTAGTCTTTCTTGGGGAGACTCAAAGCTTATACCATGGACGAGAAGTTATGGATGTTCTATTTTGAGGACAGCCTGACTGGGGCTTCAAGAGAATGGTATTCGCATCTAACAAGGGCCACTATAAGATTTTGGAAAGACTTGGCCGAAGCCTTCATCCGAAAATACCAGTACAACCTAGACATGGCTCCAAATAGAACTCTTCTAATGGGCATGTCTCAGTCTTCAAGAGAGAGCTTTCGGGATTATGCTCAGAGGTGGAGACAGCTTGGCTGTTGTCCAGCCACCCATGTCAGAAAGAGAGATGGCCGACATGTTTATGAACACTTTGCAGGGGACTTATATTGATAGACTTGATGCTTTCTCTTCCACCAGTTTTACCGATGTAGTGATAGCTGGTGAGAGAATTGAGAGTCTTTTGAAGATGGACAAAATCTCTGACAATGGTGCCAGCTCCTCCAAGAACCCCAGAAAACCTTTTGCAGGCCCCCGAAGGGCGGGTGAAACAAATGCTATCCATGCAAGCAGGGGCAGACCCTAATATCCTCACAGATCAATAGCAGTTGTTACCATCCCGACTCCAGTTCCACAACAACCAATTTATCCTCAACAACAACAACAACAACAACACTATCAGCAACAATCTCATTTTCCGCAACAAAGAACTTATAGTAATAACAACAACAACCAACAACAACGCCCCTTTCAACAGAGGCCATCTCAAGCAAATAGGGTGATTGACCCCATCCCTATGCCTTATGCTGCTTTACTGCCACAACTCCTGAAGCTTAACCTGGTTGAGTTAAGGATGTTGGCACCACCAGATCCCCTCAACCTCCCGAAGAATTATGATGCTAATGTCAGGTGTGCCTTTCACTCCAACGCACCTGGTCACAATACTAAGAAGTGTAGAGCCTTAAAGATGAAGATTCAAGATCTGGTCGATTCCAAAGCTCTCAATTTCTCACTTCCTATGAATGTTAACAGAAATCCTATGCCTAATCATGGTGGGCCTAGGATTAATGCCATAGAGGAGGACCAACCATCTGCATTGATTGATAATGTTGCACAGATTCAAACACCGTTGGCAGAAGTCAAAGCTCAACTCTTAAGATGCCAAGTGTTCCCGGGCTGTGGGGCCTGCTGCGAATCGTGCAAAAATGCTATTAATGGTTGTGAGAAGCTAAGGTTTGGCATAGGTGGCCTCATCAGTGATGGAATTTTGCAGATTACCACAACAGCTCCTTCAACAACTCTTTCTTCAACAACAATGGATTCTCCTACAACATCAACAATTCTTCCTTCAGCAAATCTTCCTACAACAGCAACAACTATCATTCCCACTAATTCATCCACAACTCCAGCAATCACTCCATCCATTATTTCAACAAATCAGAGTTCAACAACATTTACTTCTACAACATCAGCACCCATCGTATCAACGGAAACGCCTACAACGCCAGCAAACACCAATGAAGATGTCTCAACGGTCACGATCTATTATGAACCAGCAAATGTTCATCCCAACAACAACTTCCAACAACAAACTACAACACCTCCTGTCAGATCTCCAGTCACAATCTACTACGACCCGCATACCATCACAGTTCCATCCGCTGCAGCAATCAGTCTGGTCACCATTACGGTACCTGGACCTGTTCCTTATGAAAGCAATAATGCCATACCTTGGCACTATGGCTCTGATCTCTACTGCGACGGAAAGAAAATCACCCTAGATTCATCTACCTCTTCACTACAAGTTGACAATGTTGGGGGAGGCGGAGGCTTCACCAGAAGCGGACGCCTTTTTGCCTCACAAACACCAAGACCCAATGCTGAAGCTGAAGCTGCTGCTAAGGCAAAAGGGAAGAATGTGGTACGGGAAGAGCCAACTGATAAAGAAACTCCGAAGACGTCTTTTGAACAAGAGGTGGACGAGTTCATGAGAATAATCAAAAGGAGTGATTACAAAGTGGTGGACCAGCTTTATCAGACCCCCTCCAAAATCTCTATATTATCATTGCTAATGTGTTCAGAAGCCCACATGAATGCATTGTTGAAGGTCCTACACGCAGCATATGTGCCGGAAGAGATTACGGTTAATCAGCTGGAAACAGTGGTTGCAAATGTTAATACCAGTCACGGACTGGGCTTCACAGATGCTGACTTAACGACGGAGGGACGCAATCATAACAAGACTTTACACATCACCTCAGAGTGCAAAGGTGATGTTCTTTCTCATGTACTGGTAGACACTGGGTCTTCGCTCAATGTCCTCCCAAAGAAAGCCTTGGTGAAGCTGGAGTATGATGGTTTGGCATTACGTCCAAGTAACTTGGTGGTGAGAGCATTTGATGGCTCTAAGAGATCAGTGCTTGGAGAGATTGATCTACCTGTGATTATTGGCCCACAAATCTTTAAAACTACTTTCTTCGTGATGGACATACAGCCGGCCTACAGCTGTTTGTTGGGTAGACCCTGGATTCATGCCGCTGGCGCTGTTACATCTACCTTTCACCAGAAATTAAAATTTGAGTGGGAAGGCCAGATCATCACAATCTGCGGGGAGGAAGACATTTTCGTTAGCCAGCTGGCTACTTACAAATATATAGAAATGGATGGGGAGATCCATGAGACTATGAGTCAAGGGTTTGGGTTTGAGGCCCTTAACATCAATGAAGCAACTACTGTGTCTGGAACTTCCATCACTTCATATCAACAGGCCCAGAAGGTTGTTGAGGAGGGTACCGCTCAAGGCTGGGGCAAGCTGCTGCCAGTTGAAAAGAAAGAAGATAGATTCGGGTTGGGTTACAGACCAACTCGACAAGATCAACCAGAGGCTGCAAAGGAGCCCAAATTTGTCAGCGGGGGAATGCTAACCCCGGATGCTGTGAACAGTCTGGAAGACGAGGAAGAAGACGAACGCAACCTGGAAAACTGGATACGTCCAAGGATCCCGGGGAACTAAGTCTCAAACTGGTCTTCCCAGGAAATTATAAGAGTTACTCCTGCAGAGTAATTATTATTTCCTGTCTTTAAGCATGCATCAAGTCCTGCATCTTGCCCAAGATGTCAGGGCTCATTTTGTAATCGGGCCATCTTGTATTTTGTGCAAACGATCAATTAATGAATATCAGGACATCTTTTGCAAATGAGTCTTTTTTTCCCGCTCACTGTTTTTCATTTTTCATTTTTTGTACAAAAATAAAATGGCAATGTTTTTCAAATTAATAACTTCATTTTCACTTTTTCTAAACAAGATAAAACTGATCACTAAAATGAACAAATCTAAACCCTCGTAGAGAGTGCCCTCCAGACTGCACCGACAACGACACTGCAATGACTTCGTATCACTTTGACAATCCGATTAATCAAGCTGATGAAGGGGTTGAAGAAGATTATGAGCTACCTGAAGAGCTAGCCAGATTGTTAAGGCAATAGGAGAAGGTTATCACTCCTCATCAGGAGGAAGTTGAGACAGTTAATCTTGGTACAGAAGAAGACTTGAAAGAAGTGAAGATCGGGGCCCGTCTGCAAGATTCGGTGAAAGAACAACTTATTGACATGCTTCGGGAGTATGTGGATGTTTTTGCTTGGTCTTATCAAGATATGCTAGGTCTGGATACTGACATTGTCATGCACAAGCTGCCTCTAAAAGAAGAATGTCCTCCAGTAAAACAGAAGTTGCACCGTACTCGCCCGGATATGGCCATGAAGATAAAAGAAGAGGTACAAAAGTTGTGGGACGCCGGTTTCCTTGCTGTAACCAGTTACCCGCCGTGGGTTGCTAACATTGTACCTGTGCCTAAAAAGGATGGCAAAGTACGAATGTGTGTAGATTACCGAGATCTGAATAGATCCAGCCCGAAAGATGACTTCCCATTACCTCACATTGATGTGTTGGTCGACAACACGACTCAGTTCTCGGTATTCTCCTTCATGGATGGATTTTCAGGGTATAATCAGATCAATATGTCACCTAAAGACATGGAGAAGACAACTTTCATCACACCCTGGGGCACATTCTGTTATAAGGTAATGACATTTGGACTGAAGAATGCTGGTGCCACTTATCAACGGGCTATGGTAACATTATTCCACGACATGATCCACAAATAAATTGAATGCTACGTGGATGACATGATTGCCAAGTCCTTCACTGAAGAAGACCATCTGGTAAATCTGCTGAAGTTGTTCAAGCGTCTGAGAAAGTATCAGTTGAAGTTAAACCCCAACAAATGCACATTCGGGGTACGTTCCGGTAAACTGCTGGGGTTCATTGTAAGTGAAAAAGGAATTGAAGTTGATCCTGACAAAGTCAAAGCCATTCAAGAGATGCCTGCACCTAAGACTGAAAAAGAGGTTCGGGGGTTCTTAGGTAGATTGAACTACATATCAAGGTTCATATCTCATCTTACAGCAACCTGTGAGCCCCTGTTCAAGTTGTTAAGGAAAGAACAAGTGGTCAGTTGGAATGAAGACTGCAAGAGGGATTTTGACAAAATCAAGGAATACTTACAAGAACCTCCAATCCTTATGCCTCCAGTTGAAGGAAGACCTCTAATAATGTACCTGACAGTATTAGAAGGATCAATGGGGTGTGTGTTGGGCCAGCATGACGAGTCTGGTCGAAAAGAGTATGCAATATACTACCTAAGCAAAACGTTTACCGACTGTGAACAACGATATTCACTGCTCGAGAAAACTTGTTATGCTTTAGCGTGGGCTGCTTGCCGACTAAGATAGTATATGTTGACCCACACTACCTTATTAATCTCAAAGATGGATCCAGTCAAGTACATATTTGAGAAGCCAGCACTTACCGGAAGGGTTGCAAGATGGCAAATGATTCTGACAGAATATGACATTCAGTACACATCTCAGAAGGCCATCAAAGGCAGTGTATTGTCTAATTATCTGGCTGAGCAACCCATTGATGATTACCAGCCTATGAGATTTGACTTCCCTGATGAAGACATCATGTTTTTGAAAGCAAAAGATCATGAAGATCCTATTCACACTGAAGGGCCTGACCCAGAAGAAGAATGGACAATGATGTTTGATGGAGCTGTTAATATGGATGGTCGTGGAGTTGGTGCAGTACTTATTACACCTAAAGGAGTTCACATGCCTTTCTCGGCAAAACTCACTTTTAATTGCACTAACAACGAAGCTGAATACGAAGCCTGTATCATGGGTCTTGAGGAAGCCATTGACCTCAGGATCAAGACGTTAACTGTATTCGGAGATTCAGCTCTGGTAATCAATCAGACCAATGACAAATGGTACACTCACCAGGAGCATCTAATTCCATACCGGGATTATACGAGGAGATTACTGACTTTCTTCACTACAGTCAAACTTGAGTATATCCCTCGAGATGAAAATCAGTTTGCAGATGCTCTGGCTACCATTTCCTCCATGATCAAAGTTCAAGCTGCCAACTTTGTGCCTTGGATTTCAGTATCCAGACTCGACAGACCAGCATACATGTTCTCTGTGGACCTTGCTAAAGATGACAAGCCTTGGTTCTATGACATTAAATGCTTCTTAGAGGATCAAACATACCTACATGGGGCATCATCCAATGATAGAAGACATTAAGAAGTTTGGCTGGTAGTTTCTTCCTGAATGCTGATGGTGCCTTGTACAAGCGCAACTTTGACATGGTACTTCTCAGATGTGTTGATAAGGCAGAGGTAGACTTGATGATGCACGAGGTGCATGAAGGATCTTTCGGTACCCATGCTAGAGGACATGCAATGGCTAATAAATTGCTAAGATCAGGTTACTACTGGATCACAATGGATGCAGACTGTTGTGCTTATGCCAGAAAGTGCCACAAATGCCAGATTTATGCAAACAAAGTGCATGTGCCTCTGAATCCTTTGAATGTGATGTCTTCACCTTGGCCCTTCGCCATGTGGTGCATTGATATGATTGGAAATATTGAACCGACTACTTCAAATGGCCAGATATTCATCCTGGTAGCCATTGACTATTTCACAAAGTGGGTTGAAGCAACTTCATATGCAAACGTCACCAGACAAGTGGTAGCCAGATTCCTGAAGAGAGACATCATTTGTCGGTATGGAGTGCCTGAGCGAATCATTACTGATAATGGTTCCAACTTGAACAACAAAATGATGGCAGAACTGTGCCGGGACTTCAAAATCCAACACCACAACTCTTCTCCTTATAGGCCAAAGATGAATGGCACTGTTAAGGCAGCTAACAAAAACATCAAGAAGATTGTGAAGAAGATGGTGGTTACTTACAAAGACTGGCATGAAATGCTACCATTTTCCCTGCATGGGTACCATACATCAATCAGAACGTCCATTGGGGCAACACCGTATCAGATCGTGTATGGTATGGAGGCAGTCCTACCTGTTGAAGTTGAACTACCCTCGTTGTGGGTACTGATGGATGTCAAGTTGAATGAAGCAGAATGGGTCCGTTCTCGGTACAATCAACTGAATCTGATCGAAGAGAAGAGATTAGCGGCAATCTGTCATGGGCAGTTATATCAGAAAAGAATGAAGAAAGCCTTCGATCAGAAAGTCAGGCTTCGGGAATACCAAGTAGGAGATCTTGTGCTGAAAAGACTCATTCCTCCTCATACAAATCACAGGGGCAAGTGGACTCCAAATTATGACGGTCCATTCATAGTAAAGAAAGTTTTCTCCGGTGGAGCACTGATGCTCACCACTATGGATGGTGAAGATTTCCTGTCCCCTGTGAATTCAGATGCAGTTAAAAAATACTTCGCATAAAATGACCCGCTGGACATAAAAACAGAATGTAAGTCCAGGCAAAAATAGGGCATCCCGGCGAGTCAAAAACAGAATAAAAGACTCGGGCAAAAATAAGGGAAAATAAAGAAAAAATGTTCACCCGCTGAGTTGAAAAGCCGCATTGGACAGCTCAGGCAAAAATGGGTATCCCGGTGGATTGAAAACCCGAAAGGGCGATTCACGCAAAATAAGGGAATAAGCGAACAACTGCATTCTGAATTCGTCTGTATCACTTACAACATGGCAAGCTTCGAAAGGTTAAAGCATCGGTCAGAATCAACCTTCTTCAGAAAGCAGGGTAAGAAGAACGTCAAAGTCATACGAGTCATAGCAATAGGGAAGCTCATTAAAGCGTTGTCAACATTGCCAGCACCTTTTTGTTTCTCAATTTTGTAACAATCTCCTCATTTCAGGGGATCTGTTTCTTTGACTGTATTTGCCAATTCAGGGCGCACAAATTAATAAAATCAGATTTTTAGTCACACTCCGTCTTGTACATTTTATTTCACTTGCAAAAATGTCCTATACCTTTGATATAATGGTTGCATAAAAACAGATGTGCCTTTCTAATCACATGCTTGCAGGAAATATATTACTTACTCCCGGGAGTGTCCAAACTCCTATGATGGAATCCAGTAAGGGATACCTCGGGATACTTGTGCGTTTTCTTTGTCATAACAGGATTGCCAGTATTCAAAGCGCAATATGGGGCATGAAAGCTTTTCCCCAGCAAATTTGCTAAACCACCATTTCCTCAGCACATCCTCCAGACAACATCAGAAATGATCTCTCCCCATCAGAGTTGTCGGGCATCACTTCTCCGACACATCTTTCTTCAGAGCAGTACCAGAAGGGGCTCGTTTCCCCAACCAAGTTGTCAGATATTATCATCCTCAGCAGGATCCTCACAAAAATCTCCAGGAAAGTCGTTCAGTGATCTTCTCTTCCCCAAACAGAGTGCTAGATAGGGAACCATCTCCCCACAGAGCTCCAACCTCTCCCAGAAGAGCAATGTCTGAAGTTCTCACACAATAAAGTGACGAAAGCTTCCGCATCCCCAACTGGGCTCCTCATTATTAAGATAGGTCTATCAGTTACCTATTTCCCCAAGCAGAGTCATACATTTTATCAGATCTACCAATGATCTCATCCCCAACTGGGATTTTCCTTCAAAGCCGATCAGTCGGAGATCTCCACAAGCGACGGGATCCGAGTCCCGGATCGGTATCTTTTGCACAATCATAGCATTCGCATCATTTATCCCTCAGAGCGTAGCATTCCGTCTAATACGGAGCATTACGGCAAAAAATCAAACATATTGCATAATCACAAGTCAGGTTTTGAATCAGCCACCTGTAAATACCAACATTCCATCAGCAATGTATATGAAGACTCACAGTCCCCGCAGAACGCCAAAGCATCCCTTTTCACTTCTAAAAATACATATACATGCTCCTTTCGGCACTCGTCCGTGTCATCCTTCCCCAGTAAAGTCGCCAAGACACTTTCCACCAACAGATACTTGTACATAACTTGTTTGTCCCGACACTCGTCCGTGTCATCTCATATTTCCCCAGCCGAAAGCCAAAGCGTCCCCTTTGCACTCTCCAATACAAATACATGTTTATATACACTCACTCGACACTCGTCCGTGTCATATTCATTCCCCTGCAGATATAAACCACAAACAGATATATATACACTCTCTGGACACTCGTCCGTGTCACCACTCCCCCAGCACGGTTGCCTAAACACTTATTGTAAACCAAACACTTATTTATAATACACTTCTTCGACTCCCGTCCGTGTCATCTTATCCCCACAGATCTCTGGATTACCTTTTACACTCAAGTTCATACACTTTCTCTTTTTACACTCGTCCGTGTCATACACTCCCCAGCAAGTTGAACACTCGTCTGTGTCTCACTCATGTTTATTTTCTTTACTCATACAGGTACTCGTCCGTATCTTATATACACCACTTATCTCCCCTCAGATTCAACACTCGTTTGTGTTCTTTGTTAACCAGGTGGTACTCGTCCGTACCATCATCTCTGAACATGCGTCAGTGTTGTTTCTACCGATACTCGTCTGTATCGTAGTCTTAAGGATGCTCGTCCGCATCTTTAATCTATACACAGTGTCAAACACTTATACCTTTCATTTCTTGAATGTAAGCACTCGTCCGTGTTTACCATTCCCCAGAGGAGTCCCCAGAAAAACCTCTATCCTATCTGACATTCGTCATATGTCATGATACTTTCGGCAGCCGTACCCTGCCAGGTGATCGTCCTTCACCTTTGGATGACCGTCCCTCATCCTTCTCCCAGCGGAGTCTCCATTATTGGAACCCCTTTCTATCTGACATTCGTCCTATGTCGTGATATTTTAGCAGTCGTCCCCTGCTAGGTGATCGTCCTTCACCTCTTGATGATCTTCCTTCATCATTTTATCCGATGGTCGTCCCCGTCGTTGATCTTGTTATCTGACATTCGTCCTATGTCATGATAAACCCCGAGAGCAACCATACTCTGCTAGGTGATCGTCCTTCACCTCCTGATGATCGTCCTTCATCATGCTTATCCGATGGCCATCCCCATCGTCGACCTTTTCTATCCGGCATTCGTCCTATGTCGTGATATTTTCGGTAGTCGTACCCTGCCAGGTGATCGTCCTTCACCTAGGATGATCGTCCCTCATCTTTATCCCCAACAGAGCAGCCGTCCCCTGCTAGGTGATCGTCCTTCACCTTTGATAACCGTACCTCATCATTTATTTCAGTTACTCTATGAACCTGATAGTCTTCCCCATCATTAACCTTACCTGTAATCCCCAGAGAATCTTGATGGCCGTCCCCATCATGATCTCTTTATTTCCCTAGCATGTCGGCCGTCCCCGTCATCGCTTTATCCCCAGTAGTCGTCCTATGCTCGATGGTCGTCCTCCATCGCCCGCACTTTATAATCATACTTTACTACCTTTTACAATATATATCCCTTTTCTTCTTCACCCAGTGAGTGCAAATTTTGGACTGTCTTTGGTATTCAACCACAAGTTATCTTGTTTGTCTGATAAGCCCGTCGCTTACATCCTGCACAGCTAACTCATGTTTGAATAGGGGCAACTGTAAACACTCCAAAGTTTCCCTCACTAAGTTCACACCATGGCTTGTGATCTTTCATTTGTTGCATAAACATAAGCATACTATCTCATATTGCATTTTTGTTCCTCTGCATAGTTCAAGTTCATCTGCATCTAGGGATTGTGATCTGAGCAATCCAAAGATCCTTCTGAGCCACTCCAAAGGTCTTCAATCATCTCAAGAGGGTCCATGTATGTTCAATCATCTTATTATATCCTCCAAAGATCAAGGAAGTCAGAAAATCACAAGAACTTGCAAAGCATGGAAGCAGAGCTAGGGTTTAACTGCACAGATGACCTAAAATTAGGGTTTTGGTTTCAGAGGCCATAACTCCAAATTTTTTGGTCATTCTTGTTTCTATTGGTCTCAATATATCATAAGGATCATACATACCAAGTTTGATGAATAAATTCATTGTGGAAGTCATCTGATCACTAGGTATCTTCCTGAGCAAGTCAGAGCAAAATCAGGGCATCTGACGCCCCCATCAATGGAACCAAAGTGGATTTTTCATCAAATTGAAGTTATATGGTATTTATTTGATCATTTAAGTGCTTAGAAGTTCACAAATTTGAATAAAAGTGAGCAAAACCAAAATTTGCCAAAAATGGAAATGACTTGTAATGTAAACTTTCCATTTTGGGAAAGTTTTTCAACCTCCTCTTTCTCAACCAAAAATGCTTCAAATGAAAAATTGTTTGTCATGAAAGTTGTAGATTGGATCATTCCCTTTTCAAAAAGTACAAGAACAAGATCTAATTCATTTTGGAACTCAAGTTATGGCTTGTCAAAGTTGACAAAAATCACATAATTTCAAGTTTCATGCCAAAGAGGGATTTTTGCAAAACCTCTTGCCAATTCATTTTGTGACTTCAAATTGACTTTTAATCATCATACAAACATTATGCAATGCCTAAAACTCAGAATTGCCCAAAGAATTTCAAAATTCCATGCCTTGCCCATGAAGAAATCTCAAAGGGGCCAAACTTTCTTCAAATTGCAAAAACTCCCATAACTTTGTCTCAACATGCTGAATTGCCTCAAAGTGATTTCCATGGTCACCCTTGATCCTTGATGCACCAGACAACCCCTTGTACTAAGCCTGAACCAACCCATACCTCAAAGTACAACCAACCTTGACTTTTTGCATTTTCACCCATACCAATCACACTATGCCACAACCACTCTCTGAACCAATGTCATTTGTTTATACTAACCAAAAGTAAGCCAAACATAACAAGAACCAAGCCTGAATCCTGAGCATTGCCCTAGTTCACAAAAATCACCTCTCTTGCATTTTCCTTCGAAACTCACTCCTCATCCTTCAAAACCTCAAAATTCTTTCACCATTCAACTCAGCATCAATCATAGAACAAAACCCAAACATTAAAATGGCCTGAAACTCACCATACACCAAATACGATTTTCCACCCCCCTAAACTGAACTTCAAAAAGAGGTCACATACACTTCAGCAAAGCATCAAAGAAGCTCAAGGGTGATTAGAGGAGGGTGTTTGCATCAAGAAGAAGGCCCAGTCAGCTCCATTGGCAAAGCTTCATCTTAGGTATCCTCTTGAAACATTTTTCCAGAAATCATTTCTTTAGTTATGAGATGATAGAGTTTGCTCTCCTGATCACAATGAACATTTATTTTTGAAGAATGGTTGAGTATTGACTGTGTATGCGTGTTCTGAAATTTTGTCCATTTTTATGTTTTTGTTCGAATCATGATTATGATGCAAAATAAATGAATTATGTTGTTGGATTCTTGTTCTATGGGGTTTGGGGATCATTTCTGGAGGTTTGGGGAGTTTATAATGACCTAGGGAGTGATTTGGAAAATTTCAGGGGAGGGGTTGGCCGGAGAAGATGACCGGAGGTCTTCTCCGGCCACCTGAGAGTCATTAAGGGCTAATTAGGGTTAGGGTTTCATGTTTAAATTTGGGCCCTTAGATTAGTTCTCCCACGCGTGATTGAAGGGTGGAGATTAGGTCATTAGCATTTAATCTGGATTAATGAATTAATTAATTAAGTTTAGTTAAGTTTGAATTCAGGCCATTGGATGTGGCGCCAGTCAACAGATCCAAACCCAGTTTTAATCTTGTCCCTTCATCCTGCATACTTTCCATTTATTTTAATTTTATTTCATTTTTCTCAATTTATTTTGTACGAATTTTTAAAAAATAGTAAAAATCATCAAAAAATTCTGAAAAGTTTTATCAAAAATTTTATTAATTTTCAGAAACCAAAAATATTTTTATTTTTATTTTTTGCATTAAAAAAATATTTTTAAATCATTTAAATGTTATTTTTAATTAGTTAATTGATTTTAATTCATTAAAAATACATTTAAGTATTTAAAAATCACAAAAAAAAAAAATCAGAGAACATTCTTAGACATTTAAAAACATTTACAAACTCACCATACAAATTTCTTTTTGGTTTTGATCATGCTTTGACATTTTTTCAATGAATTAGGGTTCTTAAATTTGTTCATTTTCAACCCTAACTTCAAAAATTCATAACTTTAAAACCAAGTTGAGTTTGTGAATGATTCTTTTTGCTTTGTCCTATGCATGGCTTCTAGCATCCAAAAAGGTTTTTGTTTCATATTTTTATTTCATTTTCAATTTGTTTGGCATTTTACATTGAAGATCACCCCAAAAAACCCTAGAAACTTAGGAAATTCATAACTCCTTCTAGGTTTAGCTTCTGACCTCCCCCTTTGGGAGGTAACCTAGCATAGGTTTAGGGTTCCTTTGAGTGCATTTTCAATTTTTTATCTTATGATTTGCTTCTGTTTTTTGAGTTTTGCATCTCACATGTTCACATAACCCTAATTTCTTATCTTCATTTGCATACATCTTGCATATGCTTGCATTCATGAACTTGCCATGACATTTTATGCATTCACATGACATATAAGACATCTTAGGACACATTAGAATCATGTTTAATCATTTCATCATCCATTTTCCATGTTATGCTTTCATTTCATTTCATGTGCATTCATGAACTTTCATGCTCCTTTCATGCTTCATTTGCATCCTCATTACTTGTTTGATCATTCATATCTCTTGGCATGCTTTCATATCATCTCTTAGAATCATTTGCATCATAAATATGCTTCTGGTTTTGGTTTGCATCATTGCATTTCATTTCATTTCCATTTCATTTCATTTCTTGTTGCTAACTTTTCAGGTGGTAAGTCACTTTGAGAAGTGAATTTGCCTTCACTTCTCACAATATCTTCTCACCTCTCTTGAGCATTCATTGCTGCATTTTGTATTGGTCTTAGAGTGAGATTTCTCATTCATGTTCCTTATTCACTTTCTTTCTCCAAGCAACTTATCTTCTTAAGTGAAGTAAGTTGGCTTGCTTCTTCTGCTTCTCCTCATTTCTTCTGCTTCTCCCTTGATGACTCTTCTTGAAGATCTTTTGCAAGCCTCATGAACCCTAGGAATACCCAAGCATGATAACAATTAGGGTTTGATTAGTCCCTCATTTAGTTTTACCTTTGTGTCATCTTTTGTTTCCACTCTTCTCATCTCATAATTAGGGACCAAACCCTTAAGGTTTTAAGGCTTTGTGATTAAGGTTATGCATGCATCCTTCTCTTAGGATGGAGTGTATAACTTTAATCCTAAGTTTTAAACCCTTAATGTGTTTAAATCCTTTAATCAATCCATCTAATAATCACTAAGACATCAAGCTTGTAACTTGGGCCTTGCATTAGGGTTCTAATTCTTCCTTAATTGGTAAAGAAGGACTAACCCTAATGTTAATGGACAAGTCCCCCTCAAGATGTCTTACAAACCATAAAATTCACTTCTTAACCTTACCATTAACTAAAATCCACCTCTAATAAAGGCTTTGTTTTGTCATGAGGTTAATCCCTAATCATGGATTAAGTTGAGGAGCCTTCCTCAGCTTAAATGTTCTCATCTATTATCCTTCTATTAGGATGGTGTAATGGGTCCATTAAATCCTTGATTATGGCTTAAACTCATTACTTAACACTAAACAAAAACACCAAAAACATCTAAATAAATGCAAGTAGGTTAATGATCTTAATCCTACATCATGGTGACTAAGTGTGAGGTGTTTACTTCATACTTAAGGTATTCTCATTACCCCTAATCAGAGGGAGGATGTGATGAGTTTACTAACCCTTGGTTTAGGCTTAAGCTCATTTTCCTATGACAAACTCCAAAAGCAATAAAAGATTGAAAATACCAAAAACAAACAATAATCGTCTCCTCCGGGATTCTTTTCTCATCATCTTCACTCACAAACGAGAACTTGCTTATTCCGTCTAATGCAAGACAGTTTGCACCTGAGCCAGACAGATCATACACTTGAGCATAGACAAGTAAGCAGTTCATCAGTCAATTTATCTTTTAGTCGAACTACGGTGTTCTGACTTTCTCATTGCACGAGAGGATACGTAGGCATAACTTAACAGTTATCGAACAAAAGTCTCTGTATATTCCCCCTCTTCCAGCTTTATTCTTTTAAGCCTCATTGTCTTGAGCACTGCACTCTTTCCTCACACTGACACTTCTTCACTTTACTTCACATTTCTTTCCAGCACTGACACTTGTATTCTTTTCCAGCTTTTGCACACAGAATAGCACTAACACTACCCCTTTAAACACAAATCTTTTAAGCGTGGATCCCGTCGAGTACGACGGACAATCTGGGTGCTAATACCTTCCTAGGTTGTAACCATCCCCCTTTCTCAGTTTCTCTGGTTCGCGACCGTCTTATCCATCTTTTCCTAGGTTTATGCAGCATTACCTTTCCTTCGGGATAAAAATGCCTAGTTGGTGACTCTTTTCAGTTCATCTTCATGTTCTCTCTTTCGCCGACCGTTCGCGTCTGTACCCCTTCTGGCCCTGTGTCATCAGGTGGGAGCGACAATACCCTAAACTAAGAAATCAAAATAGGATAACTTAAAATAAAATAAAATAAAATAAAAGACATAAAAATGGGGAAGGGGGTATCGTTGTGTCTGATAGGGCGCATAAAGTAAAAAAAAACCTATGGGCTCACTATAGAAACACTCGGCCCAAAATAAATCATATTAATACAATACAGCGGTGAGTGTGATGAGTAAATTGATAGCGTGTCTAAAAAAACAAGATGGGCTTAAAGCCCTTGATCCGCATATGAAGCATAAAACTTTTAATCTTAACAATATAAATCAAACTGCAGCTTATTCAAAAACAAAAAGACGCAAAAAAGAACCACCTTCAATAAAATATACGGTGCCGAAGACTACTCGCTCTCACGACGCCGGAAACCGCTCGCCTCAATCTCCTGATTTCGTTTCTCAAATCGGTTACTCTTCCTCAACAGCGGCTGTTCAGATTCGAAGGTTTGGTGGTTTCGGATTTCATCTCATGGTGGTGATGTTACGATTAGGTCGCCCGACGTCGCGGTTGTGTTATTTTATGGCAGATTGGTGTTTCGATTTCTGAGTTTTCAAAACTCAGATCTTATTTTCTTTGTTTATTGATTTTGGTGGTGGTAAATGATATTGTGAGGTTACAGAGGTGTTGGATTGAAAGGCTTTTATGTTTGAGTTTGGAGGTTATCGTTTGAGGATGAAGGCGAAGATTGATATTTTGTTTGGTTGGTGAGTTTCAGTGGATTTGTGTTGTAATATTTGTAAGGTTTTGCAGGTTATATGAAGAAAAAGAAGGGAAAGTTTATGGTGTTATAGTGAATTTTTTTCTGCAGAGAATGGCCCTCACCATGGATGAAATCGACACTGTACTTATAGGAGGATGAAAGAGGATTTGAGAAAAGAAAATTCGTTGTCGTTTCTATGATTTTTTCTGCGTTTTGGAAGCTATTATTACGAGTTGTTTTTCTATGTGTACGATTGTGTGAGCTGGAAGAAAATGAAGGCGTTATGCGTTGCCCGTTGCCCGTTTGTTGTGTACGGAAGATTCGTTATTTTCATGTGCGTTTGGAAGTTTTAGGGGCCTTCTTGTTACTGAGTGGTAGAAAAGTTGCATTTTGCAGCGTGGGACTTTGCTGAATATGCTGTCATGTGCAAGCTGGAGGTGGGGTAAAAAAGGACTGATATTTTTACTTGTTAGAATATGCATTGAATGGATTTTATGAATTGATAAAAGAATTTACAATAATAATATTAATAAAAGTATTGATAATAAATAAATAAATAACAATAAAATAAAATATTAAGAAATAATATTAATAATAATAATAAAAATAATGGTAATAATAATAAAGAAATAGAAAATAAAAATTGGAAAATAATGAGAAGAAAAAAAATAAAATGGATACGAAATCAAAATATGGATGAATTGTCACCACACTAAACACTAAACGAATCGGACCTGAACTTCAGCCACACCGCATAATTACTTGATCTGACAATTTCAAACGAACCCCCGACTCATAATTTTTTTGGATTTTTTTTTAAATAATGGTTATTAAACAAAACAAGTAAATATACGGGTAGGACAAATTTAGGGTATGACAGATGCCCCTATCTAATTGCCTTGAACCCGAAAAATTAAATTGTCGCATGACATTCGATTTTAGGGTAAAAGTCATATAGATATAATAAATTCCCAAAATTTGTCCAATGCAGAATGCAATGCAAAAATGAAATATGATATGCTTATGTGAATGCAATTGCTAGAGATTTTAGGGTATGAATGCGATATGATTTGAGACACAAAGTATGTGGGGATGAATGAAATGATTGGACGAAGAGAATACATTGAAAATTGGTAAAGTAAGAAAATGGTTGAAGAGAACAAGATACTTCTGAAAACCTGTCTGTACGATGGAGGATAATCAGGAACACCTGAAGTGAAATGGGTTAAACACTGGGAGAAGAACTAAAGACATCTAGCAATGCTTTAGATGCACAAGTACTAAACTTAGAAATCAACACCCGAAACATCTATACAAGTCCTAGAAGTGGAATGAAACCATCTTATGAAGATACATCTGAAAAAATCAGAGTGTACCAGAACAAATTCATGAAGATTGTCAAAACGACACACATAACTGGAGGAGTATCAGACAATTGTTGTCAAAACGAATGGACATCTGGAAAAAACTTCAAATGGACTTGAAATAGTTCTGGAAAGAAAAATACACCAGAACAAAGGGACATCTAGAAAAACAAAACATTAGATGGGCTTGAAATGGTTCTAGAAAGCAAAAACATCAGAAAAAAGGGACATCTGGGAAAACAAAACATCAAATGAACTGAACAAGCTGAGCTTGGACATACAAGAATGTTTGGTAAATATCCACGTCAAACTTCACAATGTTTGAAGGAAATGAAAGATGAATATCCAAGTCAAATTTCTTAATAAGACAAATTTGAAGGAGAGGAAAATTTCCACGTCAAACTTCTCAATGGGATTATCCAAAGAGAGACCTTTGAAGGAAGGGGTCCACGTCAAACTTAACAACGTTTGAAGGAAGAGAAAATATCCACTTCAAATTTCTTAACAAGAAAAATTTGAAAGAAAGGGGTCCACGTCAAACTTACTAACGTTTGAAGGAAGAGAAAATATCCACGTCAAATTTCTAAATGGGAATTATCCAAAGAGAGACCTTTGAAGGAAATGGGTCCACGTCAAACTTCACAAAGTTTGAAGGAAAAAGAAGATATCCAAATCAAATTTCTCAATGGGAATTATCTAAAGAGTGACCTTTGAAGGAAGGTGGTCCACGTCAAACGTCACAACGTTTGAAGGAAAAGAAAATATACACATCCAAAAATGATTTTTTATGAAAGACAGGGTGATAGACACGACTGCTTTCGCAGGTGCCAAGTGAGTTGGACTTTGACTTTTGGTGGTCGCCAATGGACATTTGACTTCAAGGGTGACAAACAAAATTGAACTTTGACCACAAGGTAAGATGACAAGACCTCGGGAAATGAAAATAAACATGAAGTATGCTTAATATTAATTTTTGTATGATGTAAATGGTCAATGATTGCAATGCAAATGATGACACCAATGGATAAGACTCTTTTGGAGAGTTGAACCTGGAACAACTGATTTCGCAACATAATAAACTTTGCCAACTATGCGCTTGAAAGATGTCTTAAGCACAACTTCTATTACACTTGTTAGAAGTATCAAGATGTTGATCATGTTAAGAAGGAGTAATGAGCTTTGCTTAAGGATTGCTTGAAGTAAATTTCCCCATGTTGATTGATTCTGGAATGACTGCTTGACTGGTTGCTTGAAATGCTTGCCCCAACATGAGTCTTGAAGAGAGATAATTTCTCTGAATAACTGGATCTTTGACTGTTATATGCCCCTGATAGGATCACTAATCAATTTCCTCAACTGTTTAAATTCCTTGATTATAAATGCTTACTTACAAATAAAATATTCATTCAAAAATGTTAATTTTAATGCAATGCTCAAGCAATTTTTTAAATCAAAATCATTATTGGACTGATATTGGTGTAAAGAAAATGAATCACTGATAAGAATGCAATGTTTATTCAGACACACCAAGTGAAAAATAATGCAAAGTGAAAGATAATGAAAAAGGTGTGATACCAAAGCAGATGATTGGAAAATCTCTTGGGAGTCGGCCTACACAACCTTGTTGAGATATTCTTTCAAAACAAACCTAGCTTCAATTAGGTCTTTAAAGGGTTGTAATGTGGTTTGGTTCACGGTTTTCGAAACAAAGGATATATTTTTACCCAATCCAATCTTCATGATGATCTCCAGTCCTACGCTCAAACTAATTCAATCTGTGCATTTAGGTTATTTGGAATTACATTGGTGACGATGGCTCCAAAGCTAAGGATTATTTTATTGAGATAGCAGTCACTGCTTCTTCACAGCCTTTTTCTGTCTTTGTTGGAGACTTTGGGTCAACTCATCTTTGTATTAGTTGAGGAATTTTGGTAACCTCTCTTTGTCTTTGTTGAGGATTTTGGTGACCTCTCTTGATTTGCATTGTGTCTTTGACATTTTTAGTTCACTGGTATACCTAAGTCTCCTTTTTTTCGGTTTTGACTTGGCGGCTTTTTTCTTTTTCTTGATTTTTGGACAATGACTGCCATCAGCTTCTTCGACGATTATTTGATGTGTGTGAAGGAAAACTTGGGCTTGAAAACCCTTATTGAAATGTGTATGGAATGATTCTCTTGAATTTGAATGCACATTCGAATTAATTGAGAACTACCCTGCCCCTGGTTAAGATTATAGGTTTTTCGTGTAGAAAGAAACTCCAACTTCAACGCTCAAAGGGGTTGACAAGGGATTAACTTCCTTATTTCTCCAGTGTCTGGGAGTTGAAACAATGTTTGTACATCATCAACAGGGTTTTATTTTGAAAGCATATTATTCAACAACTTAGGTATTTCGTTTTCGTCATCCTCCCTCCAATCAATATATGAATAAGAGAAACAATGATTTTTTTTTTGAATTTTGAAAAAGAAAAGCATGAATATGCACAAGTATGAAAGTGAGTGAATTGATTCAACACATGTGATGCTCATTTCACTAATATTAACATTAAAGAAAAACAAGTCTTTAAGCAAGTACAAACAAGGAAATTAAAACTTAAAAGAAACATGGCCTAGTGTCTAATCAGTGACAAGGATGAGCTTTCTCGTCTGATCGACTGGCTTTAGGTAGTAACTTGTGAATCTTTGACCAAATCTTCAGCCACTTTGTTTTGGCATGGGGTCTTTGTCAACCTGGGGAGTCCCTCTCTGTGTGAAAGTGATCACATCTCCTCTAACCAAATCTTGAACTCGAGACTGGAAGGCATAACAGTTTTCAATATCATGACCTGCAGCTCCTTCATGGAATGGGCAATGAAGATCGGTCATAAACCCAACTAGAAGAGGATTTGGAGGATTGTGAGGTCTAGTGGTGATTAGACCCTTTTGGTACAAGAAAGGGTACACCTCAACATACTTTATAGGAATAGGGTCAATGGGAGCCCTAGATCTGGGATTGCGAGTCTGATTCTGACCAGCGTTCCTTGGAGGAGCTCGAGCCTGTGGAGCATTAGCCATGGGAGCAACTGCAGCTACTTGTGGTTCGCCATATTGTTGTTGTCTGTAATAGGGTCTTCTTTTAGCGTTGGTAACATGAGTATCACCCTCTTTCTTCTTTTGAAAGTTCCCAGTGGACTTTCTTGTAGCATTGGAAGCTTCCGCATTGCCAAACTTGCCTTTCCTGATTCCTTCCTCTAGTCTTTCTCCAATAGTGACTAGGTCAGCAAAACTAGATGATACACTTCCTATCATCCTTTCTGAGTATAAAGATTGAAGGGTGTCCATGAAAAGACCAGTCAACTCTTTTTCTGCCAATGGAGGCTCCACCTGAGCAGTAGCCCTCTCCATCGCTGAGCATACTCTTTGAATGATTCCTTTTCTTCCTGAGACATGTTTTGCAACTGACGGAGGTCAGGTGCCATGTCCAGATTATATTTGTATTGTTTCAGGAATGCATCAAGCAGGTCCTGCCAGCATTGGATATGACTCCTCTCGAGTCCCATGTACCATTTCAAGGATGCTCCACTCAAGCTATCTTGGAAGCAATGGATGAGCAGTTTGTCTTTGTCGGCATGGGCGGCCATCTTGCGACAATACATGAACATATGGCTTTTCGGACAAGTATCTCCCTTGTATTTTCCAAATTCTAGAATTTTGAACTTATCTGGCATAACCAAGTTCGAAACCAAGCACATGTCAGTTGCGGCAGCATTGAAAACATCAAATCCTTCAACAACTTTCATCCTTTTCTCCAGAGTCATGCATTGTTCCCTAACATCTTCAATGTTACCAGCTTCCCCTTGTATTAATGATGGGGGATTATTCATGAAAGGAGGATTCACATAAGCAGTTTGGGCAATAGTATGCACAATCAGTTGAGATTCAGTGAAAACTCCAGGTTCGAAAAATGTGGATGTACTAGCCATCTGAGTAGTTGCAAAAGGCGGGGTGTAACCGCCTGGTGGCAAACCAAATTCTGGCCAATGGGTGAGTGGCCTCGAAGATTCAGGATTGATGACATAGCTATTGACTTCAGAGATGACAGTCCTCTGAGCTTGAGCATCTTTAGTAGATATGGCTTGGAGCATTTCCATGATCTTGCTCACGCTACTCTTCAAATCATCAATGTCTTCTCTGACTCTCTTGATGTGTTCTTCTTGTTCAGCCATTCTTCTTCTTTCATTGGCTTTAGTTCTGTATATGCATGGAAGAATCATCTTTACGGGTACTCAACAGATATGAAGATAGGAACAAATGAAATGAGCTCATGAATGCAAGAATGAATGCAATGATTATGCAAATGAGATGCAAAAAGTTGCTACAATCCACAAGATCACACGTAAAATGGAGTCAGACAACAGGTATCTCTGATCAAAGGCCCCATGGGTAGGTTTAAAAGGTAGGTGCCTAGAGTCATGGATCCTTGTCAAAGACATTATCCCATGACGACGTCTCATCACACAATAATAACTTTGAAACGGTCGACTCTAGGTGAGGTTTTTGTTTAGTATCACGAGAAAGGCTCCTCGCAGTCTTCCACTACAAAACCATCAATCCCAGGATTCTCAGACATCGCCGATCGAGATTTAAAATATTACTGTCAGATAGTAATACGTTCAAAGGATCTAGTCAGATTGTGGTTTTCATATTAACCCATTGAGTCACAAAGATCCCGTAGGTCAACACTACTAACCACTATGTATTGGTTTGAAGGTTCCTAGAGTCGGTAATTCAACTTAGAAACATTGTCAACACGACGAAGGAATATCACATCACAATATTTCTAAGAGAATCTATTCCAGGTGATGGTTTTCATTTCGTACCCTGGAGAAGATTCCCCATAGTCCTCCACTACACAACCATCTTCTATTCCTAAGGTTTTTTCTCAGGCTTTGGTAGTGAGCCTATCTCACACAATACCAATGATAAAAGAATCCCATAAGGACAATAATATTATGGATGAACAATAATAGTGTAAATAAGAAAGAAAATAAGAAATAAAGAAGACAAATAAGCAAAGTTATAACTCAAGCGCAAACTATCATAAGTTATGCTCGAGTCTCTCTTATGCATAAAGCATCGTCCCCAGCAGAGTCTCCAAGCTATCGTACCTCGGAAATGGCTAGGATCCTCGCGCTGACCACAAAAAAAAAGAAACAACAGAGTCGCCATCTAATTCTATTTATTCTAACAAAAGAAAAGGAAGATATAGCTACAACCTAATAGGGATAAGATATGGTCTGCGAAACCAAATCTATGTTCGGGAGTTGGTTACACAAGGGGAAGGAATTAGCACCCCTCACGTTCGTTGTACTCAACGGGAACTGTAATACCTATATACAAAAGACATACATGAAGCATCATGTAGCACCCCTCACGTCCGTTGTACTCAACGGGAACTGTAATACATATATACAAAAGACATACATGTGGCACCCCTCACGTCCGTTGTACTCAACTGGAATTAGCACCCCTCAAGATGTTCAAACTACAAAAGTCTAAGAACTAGATCCGAAGATCTCAAAAATCCACAGCGGAAGACAAAGCCATCAACTAGTAAGGATAATCAAGTCGCCTTATCCTTACCTTAACGGAACCTGAAGTACCTGAAATAACAACATCAACATGGGGTGAGATAAAACATCTCAGTGTGTTCCCTATCTTAGAGTTCTCTCGGCTCTAATAGGTTCAAACTAAAACACTACTCAAGTCGGGGAAAACCTAGACTTCAAGTTCACATACTAGGGACAACCAAATAAAATAAAACGAAGCACGCACGATGTGCTTTAAGGCATCTTTCCACGTCCGACCACACATAGCCAAACAAGTACGGGTCACTCGATCCTTAATGTGTAGATGACTTTCCCTGCCCAACCACACTCCCCAATGGCAAGTAAGCACAAGTCACTAATCATCTACAATAGGTACTTTCCCCTCCCAGTCATACTCCCCGATGACAAGCAAGCACGGGTCACGGTACCTAGAAACTAAGTAACTTTCCCCGCCCAATCATACTCCCCGATGACAAGCAAGTACGGGTCACTGTCGCTCCCGGGATTTTCATCCTAGTACAAACGCGAAAGTGGCGCGGAAAAGGTAGAGTCGCCAGCCAGACATTTTTATCCCGAATGAATGGGAAAGGTAATGTTGCACAAACCTGAGGAAGAAGGAAAGGACAAGGTCCTGCGAACCAAAGATCTGAGTTTGGGAGTCGGTTACGACCTGGGAAGGTATTAGCACCCCAGATCGTCCGTCGTACCCGACGAGATCCACGCTTGCTTGTTTTGTTTCAAAGGGTGAGAAGAACAACTGCTGCTGAATAAAACCGCTAACTAGATATTGGAAAATTAAATGAGAAAGGAACTGGAAAAAAAGGAGAATGAGAATAAAAGGGGGAAATGTAGGGGAAATAAAGAATGTGCTCGAACGGGCCCTACCCCGCTGCCTACGTACCTCATCAGGATAATGAGGATCAGAGTCAACGTAGTTCGCCTAACTAAGGCGGGAACTATTTGTTTGTGTTTTTTACAGTTGGAAATGCGTATGTCTATGCTCAGGTGTTGCAGGCTCGTCTGGTACGAGTGTGTTTACCGTCTTGCAAATGAGACAAGTCGTCGCGAGTTCGCATTGTGAGTGAATAAGATGAGAAGAGAAGTTCCCGCAGGATAGTCGCTTGTTATTTGTTTTTGTCTTTTATGAGAAGTATCTTTTGAATTTGTTTGTGAACTGTCTTGTACTAAGACCTATCCATCGCGGTGAGTATTTATACCTCGCCCCGAAACAGGACGCATATAAACACTCCGCAACAAACTCTCGTGTCGTACAAGAAAATTCGGTTTTTATTAAGTGTTTTATTGCTTTTCTTTATGAGATGAGAAAGAATGACTCAAGTTGAAAAAAGGACAAACTAAGGGGACTAAGACACAACCCTAAGTTAGTTATTATGTACAAAAGGGAGATCCTATGGTTAATGAGGTATTCTAATCCTAAGAAATAAAAGTAAAAAGAAGAAAAGAGAGTTAGAAACTAACTTACTTCCTAAGGAAGTTAAGTTGTCTCTAAAGAAAGGGAAAGCCTAAAAGCAAAGCACAAGGTGCGAAGGCAAACACAATTAAAATGCATAAGAGATAGGAATGAAGTAATGCTTACCTCAATCTTCCCCCCTACAAAACAAAGGTTAGCATGACAATGCATATTGAAATTAAAATCAAAGCACGAAAGCGATTAAGTACCATAAACGCCCTAGAATGGAACTAGGGTTCAAAATAAGACCTAAGTCTAAAGGTGAAGGTACCTAAATGTTACATGACTTCCAAAGTCAGTAGATACATGCTATAGGTCCCTAAGTATGCTAGGATACCTCACAAGATCAAACTATGTCAAACTATGTACAAAAAGTTCACCTAAGTTCACATAAATGCAAATTAGGGCTCATGGATGAAGTATGAATGCATATGACTTACAAACATGAATTAATACATGAAATGAACATCAAAGTCAGTAGTGAATGCTTATGAAGATGGATTCATGAATATACAATCATGGATGCAATGGATTAGGCATATGGAGCAATGAGAAGAAGATATGAGAAGAAACAGACAAAAATCGCATAAGATCGCAAATGATGAAAGTTAAGGAAGAATGGCATGTGAATATGCATGAAATGATTATGGGTCAGTAGAATACAAGGTATTAGATGCACTTAGAATGCATGAATAGGCATTAATGATTTTCACATAATTAATGTTATTATTTAGAGGAGAAGAGAAACTAGTTTAAGTTAAAATTAGTTCACATAAGTATGCACTTTAAAGCACCAAAACAAACCAAATGAGTATGGTTCAAAAAATGACCTATGACTGGAATTAAAGACACACAAATAACCTATAATCAACTCCTAAAAGCTACCAAAAAGTTCTTCAATCAAATGGCATGAATGCCTTCTTAACACTTAGGTTATGGGACACATAAACACATGAATCAACCTAGGATCTAGGTGACGTGGAAAAATAGCAAAAAGCCTTTAAAAATTATGAAATTAAATCCCTGGAATAATATAGTGATTATCTTACATGGTCCAAAAGGATTCTACAAAATTATGCACCAAAGTGCCAAAACAATTCCTTGATTAGCAAGGTAACAAATCATGATCATCAAAAAACAACTCCACAAAGTGGATCAAAAAGGGCACCTAAAATTATGAAAAAAATGCTTAAGGAGCATCAAGATGTCACAAATTACAGTGATTAATCACACACAAAAAATAGGTTTCACACCTATGGGGAAAATCGATTTTGGTCCCTTATGTCAAAATTCTCTATTTTGGGACAACCTATGATCTAAAATCCAAATTAATTATTAAAACCACCCAAATCTGGAAACAAAAAATATGAAAAATTAATTAAGAGGATGAGGATCACTCATGAATTTTTCCAGAATTTTATCACACCTAAAACTATTTTTAATAATTACGACGAAATGGGAAAAAAAAGGTGTTTTGAGGGAAAGGGAAAGGAAGCGATCCTAATGGTTCGTAACCTAATCCCTAAGCTCCGAAATCGACACCAATCAACACATACCACAAATAAAACCAGTTCCTCAGGTGGGAGGGCTCAATATGCATCTTAAGTTATATGGTCCTAAGCCGCATACGACTAGAATGATGCTTAAAAGTGGATTGTCGAAACTACTTACTTGAATGACGTGCCGATTCTTCACATAAAAGAAATCCGAAAAAACCTCAGGCAAGGTCTTGTAGTCTCCTATGAGCAAAATAAATGCCTGATCGGAAAATAGCAAGTGTACTATTTTTACCGATGTAGTAATAGAAGGGATTAACCCCAAATATCGATCTCAAGGACTGCGTACTAAAATAAGTTCTTAGTGATTAATTTCAATTGGACAAAATTCATGGTTTAAAGGTTTGAAATTAAATTATATAAACTAAAGAGAATAAAACGTATACTAAAACAAATAATTTCACTAATATGAAAGAAATGCCAGGGACGGTGTATGATTCGCAGTGCAATGACTCAAATGTTCCTTAATTTTAGAGATATGCTTTAGAAAGTGTCTTTCCTAAGTTTATAATGTTTTTCCAAAATTCCTTTAAAGAAAAACCTTTGGTATTCTTCATTGACCGTGATTCCTCAATGGTCAAAGAAGAATATCAAGCAATAATTCTGACATAAAAAGGTTCTCACAAAAATATCCCAATTCCTCAGTAATATTTTTCACGATAAAATTATGCAACAAGGTTAGGATGGTTGGTCAGACCAAATCCTAACCACGATCAATTATCTCATTTTCTAATAACGATAAAGCATTAAGGACGTTGCAATAAAATAAAGAAACGAAACTAAAAACATAATCCCAAATTGAAGAATTCAAAAAGTCATTACAAAAAGCAAATCAGGGACACCCCCCTGGCATTGGGGGGTTTAGCCACTCATGTTCATACTGGAAATAAAAACAGAGCAAGAAAATTGAGACATTACAATTAACGTCGGATTTGTTGGATCGTCAATCGCTTCCGCTCTTGATCAATCCTTCTTCTCTCGTATTCGTTCAATCCCAAAAATCCCCAAATCAAAAAGTCCATTCTAACAGTCATAATGGTCAAATATAAATCAGTCTTCAAAAGCACCGTGAAATGTCCGGAATACCCTTGAAGCAGCAAAACATAAGATTTCCCTCTGGTCTTCACAACACGGGCCGTGTTGTGCAACACGGGCACCCGTGTTGTGCAACACGGGCACCCGTGTTGTGCCTCTGGATCACCACAAAACCACTTCTCCACCAGCTGCCATGACACGGGCCGTGTTGTACAACACGGGCACCCGTGTCACAACCCTGACTTCTTCTTTTCTGTGCAAATCTTAGTCTCTTCTGATATTCACAACACGGGCCGTGTTGTACAACACTGGCACCCGTGTTGTGCCTCTGAAATCCCATTTTCTGTCGTTTTTTAATGCTTGGATCATCTCTCGGAAGCCTCGAACAACCGATTACATATTTACCTAAAACACCACAAAGAAAACAACCACATAACCCATTCCACTGATAAAAACAAAGTAAAACGATAAACACTAACTTGCACGCAATAATGAGAAAACAATGACAAAACATGAACGAGATACTACAAACAAACCAAATTAGACTCAAAAGACACTGAAAACCGGCTTGAATATTACCACTAAATATCACTGATCAATTTCCCCCAAACTTGAATTCTTGCTTGCCCTCAAGCAAAAATCCTGTATTTAAACCTTAAAAACTAGCAAGATGAATTATGATACTCATACGTGGATCCTTCATTCCAATTCACCCAATGAGTTATTTTTTGTACTTTTCTCTCAGTATAGATATCACACAAACACTACACCGTGGAAAACCACGGATCTGAATCTCCCTTTTCGGTAACCTCTCCGACTATGCTTCGTGCTTAGGTCTTATTTTTTTGATTTTCAACCCTTTTCATTCGGACAATCACTTTTAAGGCTTTTAATGATTTTCACTATGTGTACAAGATTGATCCCTCTTTTTATCGTTGGCACCGATTTTTGTCCCTTAGGGAAACATTTATATTCAACCGCCGTTAGGTTGAATAACCTTGTGAGGGTTACCCAACTTAGAAGGATCGATCGTTCTAATGTTTTTATTCATTTTCATTTTTTTTTCCGGTGCCTTCAAGCCTTTTTTTTTTGGATCAACTTTGTACACACAATTATTATAGATAGAGCCAGATATATCAATAGAAACTACTTCGGGTTTACTTCTCAGATCAATGTACCATGGCACGAATCTACATGTCGAACTCGTTCCTAATTCCGAAGACTCAGTGTGTTCATGTAGTACCTATACATCAAAATTTTCCATATTTTCTCATCGGGTTTCTTTTTCACTCACATCCTATATACTTTCTCATAATTCACTTGTAACACAAAACAGGTTAACTCGGGGGTGTTTTTTCAGATAACACATAGCTATAATCTTCAAGCCGACACTACGATACTATTAAAAATAAACAAAGATTAAAATAAAACAAACGAAAACATGAAAACTAAACCCCCCCACACTTGAACTCAACAGTGTCCTCACTGTTGAAGAACCAATGTCGGAGGGGACTCACAACTATCACTCCTCGGGAGGAAATCCATGAAGCTTCATCTGCTGCATCTATGCATGCAGCTCATCGATTAGGTCCCCCTGCCGGGTCTGCTCTCTGATCATTTCGTCCCACTGGTCCTTGGACACATTCCACTGACCGGTTGCTTGGTTAGATGAACCGCCAGCAGTTTGTACCGGGACCTCTTCAGCTTGGTTCCCTTCATCCTCCTCATCTGAAAAATACTCATCAAACTGATCGGAACCACCCTGCATAGGGTCCTCATACAGCCAGTTAGCTCTATTATCTATAGTAATCATATTAGGCGCGGGTAAAGAAATCAAATGCTTGTTACGAGTCATCACAGCATAATAATTATGAGCGGTTTTAATCATACCTTGGTTGATCAATGTTTCAAGATCAATTTTGGTCTTACCTGCCACTGCAGGCACTTCAAGTAACCTCTCATTATACCCAAGATGCTCAGCAATTTGCGTAATCATCCCTCCAACAGAAATCTCACCCGAGGCAGCATTGGCTACCCGCTTCAAGTGGTCTGCTGCGAAGGCCGCAACGTTGATCAGCTCATTGTTTGCCATTCCATACAGGAAGTACAACTCTCGCAGTGTTGCGACTCCTGTGCTATCGCCTCGGCAGAAAAGGGTATAAGCTAACCTTTTTTGAGCATACCGGAAGCACGGGTTATGGATGCATGAGGCTTTTGCTGCCGACGCGGCATACTCGGTATTGCCGGTGATATCCTTCCAGAATGATCCTGCCACGAATGTACTCGGCGGTGCACCAGGCCCATAAACTGGGAGATCTAAAATCTTCCCCAGATCAGCCACCGACATCACATGATCATTGTCAAATAGGCGGAACTTCAAAGTACCGAAGTACTCTGTGTCGGATCCGGTCCAGGTATGCTTGAGCTGAAACTGTAAAGAACTTAAAAATTCCAAGGTTATGCGCTCAAAAGTTGGCGCTTCATACTGCATAAAATTTAACATACCGATACTGTGAAACATTTTATGAACTTCAAATTTAATCCCTAGATTTTCAAGAGTTTCATTGCACATGTACCGGGCCGGTATCAACTTACGCCTTACCAACTTTGCATACTTGGCTTGATGCTCCGGGTCCTCAGACAAAATGCCGTGAGCATTCGGCATTCGGTGTGCTCTCTTACGAGGACGAGAAGATTCAGCAACATTCTTACCGGTATCCCTTCGAGGAGGCATTGTTCTCACTTGCACAAATGAAGCACACGAAAAAAAATTGAAAGATTAGAGAAATCGGTCACCGTAGAAGTGACAAGAGAGTGATGGGGAACAATTCTTGGGAACGGGGTAGTTGGTTTCGGTGAGTGGGTGCTTGAGAAAATGGAGGTTTTGTGAAGAATAAAAATGGTGTTAGGGTTTTTGAGAGAGAAATGAGGTTGGAGAAGATGATGGATAATGATAATTGCTTGGTTAATGAGCACTTAATTGGAAATTATGAAAATAAACACGTGGGGCCCACAGAATGAAGTTGGGAAACTCAAAAATTTTGAATTTTCAGCTTCCCGCATGCGCAACACGGGCCGTGTTGCACAACACGGGCGCCCGTGTTGCATCCCTGGATGTTCCAACTAATTTATTTCAAAGTTACTCTCCTTCAGCACTTGCAACACGGGCCGTGTTGCACAACACGGGCGCCCGTGTTGCACCCCTGGTTTCCTTCTTGCTTCCTTGAAAAAAAAAAAACCTCCAGACATTGCAACACGGGCCGTGTTGCACAACAAGGGCACCCGTGTTGCATCCCTAGATTCCCCTCAAATCTTCACATAGATCACATTTTACTGCACCATGCAACACGGGCCGTGTTGCGCAACACGGGCACCCGTGTTGCACCCCTGATTTTCAGTTTTTCTTGCTTTTCTGATCTTCCTAGCCCGATTTCAAACCTCGTTCTTTCCTTATTATAATCTGTGATAAACAAAACCTACAAAACAGAAACAAACAAAAGTAAGAATGAAAAACTCGTGGGTTGCCTCCCATGTAGCGCTGCGTTTAACGTCGCATGGCTCGACGGTCCGTCGTACTACTGAGTAAGACGAGTGACATGCACATCACCAGTGGTCTGGCCTTTGAAATAATGCTTTAATCTCTGCCCGTTCACTTTGAAAATATCTCCATTGGTCTGATTTTTAATCTCAACAGCTCCGTGAGGAAATACCTTGTGAACTACAAAAGGTCCCGACCATTTAGACCTTAATTTGCCTGGGAATAGCTTCAACCTTGAATTGTACAGAAGGACCATTTGTCCTTCCCAAAACTCTTTTCTTTGAATCCTTTTATCATGCCATTTTTTCGTTTGCTCTTTGTAAACCTTGGCATTCTCATACGCCCGATTCTTGAATTCTTCTAACTCATGAAGTTGAAGAATCCTCGAACTTCCAGCTTTTGACAAATCCATACTAAGATACTTAGACGCCCAAAAAGCTTTATGTTCAAGTTCCAAAGGTAAGTGACATGCCTTTCCGTAAACCAGTTGATATGGTGACATACCGATAGGCGTTTTAAAAGCCGTTCGGTACGCCCATAAAGCGTCATCCAACTTAATAGACCAATCCTTCCTGGATGAATTCACTGTCTTTTCCAAGATTTGTTTCAGTT